>OY284479.1:42015050-42615050 GCA_958336345.1 Dorcus parallelipipedus
ATGTGACCTGCAAAATATGTAAGTGGCAGGATCTCTAATAAAAAAGTTACGTACTATCGCGCCGCCCCCAACACCAATAAACGAATTTGTGCACAGATTATCTTTTTAGTTGCTCCTTAGAAGTGACCTGCAAAATATGTAAGTGGCAGAATCTCTAATTAAAAAAGTTACGTACTATCGCGCCGCCCCCAAACACCCATAAAACGAATTTGTGCACAGATTATCTTTTTAGTTGCTCCTTAGAAGTGACCTGCAAAATATGTAAGTGGCAGAATCTCTAATAAAAAAGTTACGTACTATCGCGCCGCCCCCAACACCGATAAACGAATTTGTGCACAGATTATCTTTTTAGTTGCTCCTTAGAAGTGACCTGCAAATATGTAAGTGGCAGAATCTCTAATAAAAAGTTACGTACTATCGCGCCGCCCCCAACACCGATAAAACGAATTTGTGCACAGATTACTTTTTTAGTTGCTCCTTAGAAGTGACCTGCAAAATATGTAAGTGGCAGAATCTCTAATAAAAAAGTTACGTACTATCGCGCCGCCCCCAACACCCATAAAACGAATTTGTGCACAGATTATCTTTTTTAGTTGCTCCTTAGATGTGACCTGCAAAATATGTAAGTGGCAGGATCTCTAATAAAAAAGTTACCGTACTATCGCGCCGCCCCCAACACCGATAAAACGAATTTGTGCACAGATATCTTTTTAGTTGCTCCTTAGAAGTGACCTGCAAAATATGTAAGTGGCAGAATCTCTAATAAAAAAGTTACGTACCATCGCGCCGCCCCCAACACCGATAAAACGAATTTGTGCACAGATTATCTTTTTAGTTGCTCCTTAGAAGTGACCTGCAAAATATGTAAGTGGCAGAATCTCTAATAAAAAAAGTTACGTACTATCGCGCCGCCCCAACACCCATAAAACGAATTTGTGCACAGATTATCTTTTTAGTTGCTCCTTAGATGTGACCTGCAAAATATGTAAGTGGCAGAATCTCTAATAAAAAAGTTACGTACTATCGCGCCGCCCCCAACACCGATAAAACGAATTTGTGCACAGATTATCTTTTTAGTTGCTCCTTAGAAGTGACCTGCAAAATATGTAAGTGGCAGAATCTCTATAAAAAAGTTACGTACTATCGCGCCGCCCCCAACACCCATAAAACGAATTTGTGCACAGATTATCTTTTTAGTTGCTCCTTAGATGTGACCTGCAAAATATGTAAGTGGCAGGATCTCTAATAAAAAAGTTACGTACTATCGCGCCGCCCCCAACACCGATAAAACGAATTTGTGCACAGATTATCTTTTTAGTTGCTCCTTAGAAGTGACCTGCAAAATATGTAAGTGGCAGAATCTCTAATAAAAAAGTTACGTACTATCGCGCCGCCCCCAACACCGATAAAACGAATTTGTGCACAGATTATCTTTTTAGTTGCTCCTTAGATGTGACCTGCAAAATATGTAAGTGGCAGGATCTCTAATAAAAAAGTTACGCAATATCGCGCCGCCCCCAACACCGATAAAACGAATTTGTGCACAGATTATCTTTTTAGTTGCTCCTTAGAAGTGACCTGCAAAATATGTAAGTGGCAGAATCTCTAATAAAAAAGTTACGTACTATCGCGCCGCCCCCAACACCGATAAAACGAATTTGTGCACAGATTATCTTTTTAGTTGCTCCTTAGAAGTGACCTGCAAAATATGTAAGTGGCAGAATCTCTAATAAAAAAGTTACGTACTATCGCGCCGCCCCCAACACCGATAAAACGAATTTGTGCACAGATTATCTTTTTAGTTGCTCCTTAGATGTGACCTGCAAAATATGTAAGTGGCAGGATCTCTAATAAAAAAGTTACGCAATATCGCGCCGCCCCCAACACCGATAAAACGAATTTGTGCACAGATTATCTTTTTAGTTGCTCCTTAGAAGTGACCTGCAAAATATGTAAGTGGCAGAATCTCTAATAAAAAAGTTACGTACTATCGCGCCGCCCCCAACACCGATAAAACGAATTTGTGCACAGATTATCTTTTTAGTTGCTCCTTAGAAGTGACCTGCAAAATATGTAAGTGGCAGAATCTCTAATAAAAAAGTTACGTACTATCGCGCCGCCCCCAACACCCATAAAACGAATTTGTGCACAGATTATCTTTTTAGTTGCTCCTTAGAAGTGACCTGCAAAATATGTAAGTGGCAGAATCTCTAATAAAAAAGTTACGTACTATCGCGCCGCCCCCAACACCGATAAAACGAATTTGTGCACAGATTATCTTTTTAGTTGCTCCTTAGAAGTGACCTGCAAAATATGTAAGTGGCAGAATCTCTAATAAAAAAGTTACGTACTATCGCGCCGCCCCCAACACCGATAAAACGAATTTGTGCACAGATTATCTTTTTAGTTGCTCCTTAGAAGTGACCTGCAAAATATGTAAGTGGCAGAATCTCTAATAAAAAAGTTACGTACTATCGCGCCGCCCCCAACACCCATAAAACGAATTTGTGCACAGATTATCTTTTTAGTTGCTCCTTAGATGTGACCTGCAAAATATGTAAGTGGCAGGATCTCTAATAAAAAAGTTACGTACTATCGCGCCGCCCCCAACACCGATAAAACGAATTTGTGCACAGATTATCTTTTTAGTTGCTCCTTAGAAGTGACCTGCAAAATATGTAAGTGGCAGAATCTCTAATAAAAAAGTTACGTACTATCGCGCCGCCCCCAACACCGATAAAACGAATTTGTGCACAGATTATCTTTTTAGTTGCTCCTTAGAAGTGACCTGCAAAATATGTAAGTGGCAGAATCTCTAATAAAAAAGTTACGTACTATCGCGCCGCCCCCAACACCGATAAAACGAATTTGTGCACAGATTATCTTTTTAGTTGCTCCTTAGATGTGACCTGCAAAATATGTAAGTGGCAGGATCTCTAATAAAAAAGTTACGTACTATCGCGCCGCCCCCAACACCGATAAAACGAATTTGTGCACAGATTATCTTTTTAGTTGCTCCTTAGAAGTGACCTGCAAAATATGTAAGTGGCAGAATCTCTAATAAAAAAGTTACGTACTATCGCGCCGCCCCCAACACCGATAAAACGAATTTGTGCACAGATTATCTTTTTAGTTGCTCCTTAGAAGTGACCTGCAAAATATGTAAGTGGCAGAATCTCTAATAAAAAAGTTACGTACTATCGCGCCGCCCCCAACACCCATAAAACGAATTTGTGCACAGATTATCTTTTTAGTTGCTCCTTAGATGTGACCTGCAAAATATGTAAGTGGCAGAATCTCTAATAAAAAAGTTACGTACTATCGCGCCGCCCCCAACACCGATAAAACGAATTTGTGCACAGATTATCTTTTTAGTTGCTCCTTAGAAGTGACCTGCAAAATATGTAAGTGGCAGAATCTCTAATAAAAAAGTTACGTACTATCGCGCCGCCCCCAACACCCATAAAACGAATTTGTGCACAGATTATCTTTTTAGTTGCTCCTTAGATGTGACCTGCAAAATATGTAAGTGGCAGGATCTCTAATAAAAAAGTTACGTACTATCGCGCCGCCCCCAACACCCATAAAACGAATTTGTGCACAGATTATCTTTTTAGTTGCTCCTTAGATGTGACCTGCAAAATATGTAAGTGGCAGAATCTCTAATAAAAAAGTTACGTACTATCGCGCCGCCCCCAACACCGATAAAACGAATTTGTGCACAGATTATCTTTTTAGTTGCTCCTTAGATGTGACCTGCAAAATATGTAAGTGGCAGGATCTCTAATAAAAAAGTTACGTACTATCGCGCCGCCCCCAACACCGATAAAACGAATTTGTGCACAGATTATCTTTTTAGTTGCTCCTTAGAAGTGACCTGCAAAATATGTAAGTGGCAGGATCTCTAATAAAAAAGTTACGTACTATCGCGCCGCCCCCAACACCCATAAAACGAATTTGTGCACAGATTATCTTTTTAGTTGCTCCTTAGATGTGACCTGCAAAATATGTAAGTGGCAGGATCTCTAATAAAAAAGTTACGTACTATCGCGCCGCCCCCAACACCCATAAAACGAATTTGTGCACAGATTATCTTTTTAGTTGCTCCTTAGATGTGACCTGCAAAATATGTAAGTGGCAGGATCTCTAATAAAAAAGTTACGTACTATCGCGCCGCCCCCAACACCCATAAAACGAATTTGTGCACAGATTATCTTTTTAGTTGCTCCTTAGATGTGACCTGCAAAATATGTAAGTGGCAGGATCTCTAATAAAAAAGTTACGTACTATCGCGCCGCCCCCAACACCGATAAAACGAATTTGTGCACAGATTATCTTTTTAGTTGCTCCTTAGATGTGACCTGCAAAATATGTAAGTGGCAGGATCTCTAATAAAAAAGTTACGTACTATCGCGCCGCCCCCAACACCCATAAAACGAATTTGTGCACAGATTATCTTTTTAGTTGCTCCTTAGATGTGACCTGCAAAATATGTAAGTGGCAGGATCTCTAATAAAAAAGTTACGTACTATCGCGCCGCCCCCAACACCCATAAAACGAATTTGTGCACAGATTATCTTTTTAGTTGCTCCTTAGATGTGACCTGCAAAATATGTAAGTGGCAGGATCTCTAATAAAAAAGTTACGTACTATCGCGCCGCCCCCAACACCGATAAAACGAATTTGTGCACAGATTATCTTTTTAGTTGCTCCTTAGAAGTGACCTGCAAAATATGTAAGTGGCAGGATCTCTAATAAAAAAGTTACGTACTATCGCGCCGCCCCCAACACCGATAAAACGAATTTGTGCACAGATTATCTTTTTAGTTGCTCCTTAGATGTGACCTGCAAAATATGTAAGTGGCAGGATCTCTAATAAAAAAGTTACGTACTATCGCGCCGCCCCCAACACCGATAAAACGAATTTGTGCACAGATTATCTTTTTAGTTGCTCCTTAGAAGTGACCTGCAAAATATGTAAGTGGCAGGATCTCTAATAAAAAAGTTACGTACTATCGCGCCGCCCCCAACACCGATAAAACGAATTTGTGCACAGATTATCTTTTTAGTTGCTCCTTAGATGTGACCTGCAAAATATGTAAGTGGCAGGATCTCTAATAAAAAAGTTACGTACTATCGCGCCGCCCCCAACACCGATAAAACGAATTTGTGCACAGATTATCTTTTTAGTTGCTCCTTAGAAGTGACCTGCAAAATATGTAAGTGGCAGAATCTCTAATAAAAAAGTTACGTACTATCGCGCCGCCCCCAACACCGATAAAACGAATTTGTGCACAGATTATCTTTTTAGTTGCTCCTTAGAAGTGACCTGCAAAATATGTAAGTGGCAGAATCTCTAATAAAAAAGTTACGTACTATCGCGCCGCCCCCAACACCCATAAAACGAATTTGTGCACAGATTATCTTTTTAGTTGCTCCTTAGATGTGACCTGCAAAATATGTAAGTGGCAGGATCTCTAATAAAAAAGTTACGTACTATCGCGCCGCCCCCAACACCGATAAAACGAATTTGTGCACAGATTATCTTTTTAGTTGCTCCTTAGATGTGACCTGCAAAATATGTAAGTGGCAGAATCTCTAATAAAAAAGTTACGTACTATCGCGCCGCCCCCAACACCGATAAAACGAATTTGTGCACAGATTATCTTTTTAGTTGCTCCTTAGAAGTGACCTGCAAAATATGTAAGTGGCAGAATCTCTAATAAAAAAGTTACGTACTATCGCGCCGCCCCCAACACCGATAAAACGAATTTGTGCACAGATTATCTTTTTAGTTGCTCCTTAGAAGTGACCTGCAAAATATGTAAGTGGCAGAATCTCTAATAAAAAAGTTACGTACTATCGCGCCGCCCCCAACACCCATAAAACGAATTTGTGCACAGATTATCTTTTTAGTTGCTCCTTAGATGTGACCTGCAAAATATGTAAGTGGCAGGATCTCTAATAAAAAAGTTACGTACTATCGCGCCGCCCCCAACACCGATAAAACGAATTTGTGCACAGATTATCTTTTTAGTTGCTCCTTAGATGTGACCTGCAAAATATGTAAGTGGCAGGATCTCTAATAAAAAAGTTACGTACTATCGCGCCGCCCCCAACACCCATAAAACGAATTTGTGCACAGATTATCTTTTTAGTTGCTCCTTAGATGTGACCTGCAAAATATGTAAGTGGCAGGATCTCTAATAAAAAAGTTACGCAATATCGCGCCGCCCCCAACACCGATAAAACGAATTTATGCTCAGGTTGTGTTTTTAAATGCTGCCACCTGGCAATATTCAAAATTTATAAGCGGTTGGCAGTAGATTTACTGATAATCACACAAAGACTGATCTCTATGATTTATTGCTGGAAAATATTGCTAGAGTAACTCGGCTAAATTATTTTGTGTATGACTTGCTATACATATATAATTACATGTACTTACATGTATCGTTTAGTGAATAAAATATATCTATTTCTATAATTAATGATAAATATCTGGCGTTCAGTTGAAAAGTTTATCTAGTATAGCCTTTGAATTTTTCGTAATATTAGTTATAAACAATGATAAATGTTGGTTGGTGAACGTTCCAGAATTTTGTAAAACGCTTTGCGCCTATGACATGCAGGATACAGCGGCCATATTTGGTGACCAATTTAGACGAGAAACTAATGTTAGTATATCTCCCCTAATATTCTTACCTCGTTTGTTAAAACGCGGTAAAATAGGTAAAACGAATACACCTATAATCCATTCACTCTTTTTCAGGCGTTTTCGGAAATTATGATCCGATTGGTAAGTTCAGTGATCTTGACGTTCGAAATAGAAATTTTACACATTTACTTGTATGAACCGTGAGTGATCCAATTGATCAAACTGACCCGAGATCATAGTTTCCGAAAATGCCTCTCCTCGTCCCAGTAGGCGAGTTAGGGTGACATTTTTGTTGGTATCACAATGGGTAAGTTCCATGGTAAAGCCATGCTCACGCTGAATTCACACTCGCGATGACTCGTAACATCGTTCCATTTAAAATTCGATGTGAGCGTACCAGTGCAAATGGAACGTCTGCGGATGCGTAAGTCGTAAATTAAGCACTGACGTTTGGAATAACCTTATAAAGCTTGCCCATTAAAAAAAAAAACGTTACAGGAGAAAGATCTCTTGCAGTGACGTTGTTCGGCGACAAATAGAAGACATTTCGGTAATCCTGCAGTTTAGGCCTCTTTGAATGCGCATGCGCGCAAATTTGTCATTTTGGTGCCGCACAACATATTCAATGATCTGCGAAGTCGTAGATAGAAAGTGCCTTATGTTTCCTCATTTGAAAAAGCGTGCAATGTTGCCAGACTTTCGGTTGACCACGGAATGTAATTTCATGTCAAGCTAATGCTTACAAAGTTTTCCTGTAACGTTGATATTTTGAATATAAAATTAATTTATGTAGGTACAGTTGCGAATATTAAATTTTGGTCGTCACTGTCAATCAAAACATTAGTTCAAAAATTTTTAAAAATTTCAGATAAATGTCCTATCTTTTGCCACCAAAGTGTAGAAAATAAGTTAAATTTTTAAGAAATCATTCCCAATATTCATCAATCTTATTTTTAATAAAATACGAGTCAAACAAACAAACAAACAATGACCAAAATATATCGCTCGCGGTACATTAATTTTAATTGAAATAATAAACTATGTATGTACTAATTTGTTTTAAAGCAAAGATACTCGAAATTATCGCGCCATTATTTTATCTGCTGTGACCAGAAATGACATGCGGTAACAATGCGATGTCTCGCGTCCCGATTTCCACGATTTCAGCCATGCGCATTAAAAGAGGCCTAAACTGCAGGATTACCCATTTTAGCGCACTTGTCCAAGCCTGGACGCATGCGCTAAAATCATGTTTTATGAAACTTGTTTTTTATTAGCGGAATCATCGTTAATGACGTCAAGAATAAAACAGTTTTGAAACAGCACCCGGTCGTTTTTAAAACACAGCATCAGTCATCTCATAGTCTTTTTTCATCAGAAAAAAAACGAAAACTAACTCAAACTTTTCAACTGAACAGGCGTTATGTGCCTTGGCAAGCTTTATTATTAATTAAAACAGCTTTAAATGCATGACATTTCGGAAAAAGGCCGGTCCATTCCAGTAGCCGTTCAGCATGACATTCCAGTAAAGCGCCGGCATGAATTCCTTCTTCAGCAAATAAGCAAAGTACATTTCTCTGTCTTGACTGATGGGGAACGTCTCCAGAGGCATCAGGTTATAATCGAACTCGGCTAATATGCACTTTCCATAGCCCGTGACTAAAGGGCACGAGGCGTAACCGTCATAAACAGATTTCTGCTCCTTGCCTTCCATAACCGCCTTCAAATTTTTATATACGACGGGCGATTGTGCAGCTATTAAAAAAAAGTAATTGAAGTTTATGAAGTGCAAATGAAAAAAAAAAAGAAAAAGTGAACGCACCTACTGCAGCTGCGGTCTTAGAATTTGGCGAACTAGCACAATCACCGATTGCAAAAATATTAGGGTACTTTACGTGCTGGAGCGTATCTTTATTTACGTCGACGAATCCACTTGCGTTGACAAGTTCTTTGCAGTTGTGTAAGACGTCGGGGGTACTCATGGGCGGAGTAACGTGCAACAGAGAATACTGTAACATATCGAGTTTATTTTCGTGAACAAAATGGTTATTTCGTGTGTGAGCGTATTTACTTCGATCTCGTTCTTTTCCTCAGGTTTATCCAAATTTTGGAAGACGGCGATGTTTCTATCCGGCTTGACTTCGATTAAATTCGTGCGTAAATTGACCTGAATGCTGCGTTTCTCCACGACCTTCCACAAAGCGTCTGCGTATTTCTTGACCCCGAATATAACCGGCAACGACGTATTGTAAATAACGTTCGCTTGATTGCGTTTGCCCACCTGAACAACTTAAATCATAAAAACAGAAACAATCTTTAATGTGCGATGCGTACTTTCTGCAGGTAATTCTCAGAAATGTAGCAGATTTTCTGGGGTGCACCCGGACACTTCACCGGTGAATTCGGGAACGTGAAAATCGCATTTCCCTTCTCGAATTTCATCAGAGCTTTATACATTTTTTCCACGTACTTCGGCGAATAAATCGAGCCGACATTTTCGTATTTGTTTAAAGCGTCCAGCAATCCCGGTATCTAAAAGTTATTATTTTTTAAAAGTAATAAAGAGAGAGAGATCTTCAAGTGCAATATTAACTTGGTCGTAATTCAGTTGTAACCCGACGGCAATCAACATGAAATCGTACTTTATGTTGTCCCCTTTCGTGGTGGTGACGCTGTTGTTTTTGACGTCGAATTGCGCAGCCGAATCTTTGATCCACAAGGCGTTTTTAGGTAGGACATCGCGCATGGATTTTGAGGATTGCGATAGTTTTTTAATACCGCCCCCCGCGAGGGTAAACAGCGGCTGGTAATAGTGCAAGTCGGCCGGTTCTAAAACGATTACTTTGTCTCTACCCAGGTCGCGGGTAAGTTTTGCCGAAACGCTACATCCTCCTGAACCACCACCGACTACAAGTACTTTACAACTAGAATACACACAAAATCACAAATCATTGAGGTGGTGATCTTCCCCCTGCAAAATTTTACCTACCTGTGATTTTGGCACAACACTTTGCTCGTCGATATGTTTCTTAAGAAGTGCTTCGATAGTTCAGGTGCATTTCTAAATATAATGTGTCGGTACATTTTTTATCAATTGGAGGCTTTAACCTTTGATGTCCTAACATTCTATGCCGATCACGTCGCTCAACAGAATGTAAATAATTGGTCTGTGTCATCTGGCCACCACCACCACAGTAAGATATTTTCATGGTCACAAGAGACGTACGTATGGGCTGCTGGGTCGTTAAAGTGAAATAGATTCTACTTAGATAAGCATTAATTACCTCTGCAACTTGTGATAGCAAATATTTCACAAGCGGGTGTGGTTTTCCCAATAAATTTGTTTAGTAAAATTAAGTTTTTATCTGGTTTTTATGATTCCAGGAAAAACTGTTTCCACGTCGTTTTATTTATAAAATTGATGACACAACCAGTGTTATGTCAAGTATGTCAAGTTCAAATTGTTTATTTTACACAAATAGAAACTTTATTGCATAGCAACTGATAGGTACATTATGAAATTCTCTTCACTTTTAATTTTTGCTGTTCAATCTCAACTCATCATAACGATGATAAAATACATACTGTCACGAGTTTCTTGGTGTATTATTGATTTTTGCAACCATCCAAGTTTGTTACAAGCATTTTTCAGCTTGTATGTATTTATTTAGTTCTACATACTTTGTTACATTTGAGTAGCTCTAGCTTTAAAACTTATGTACCGCACCTCGTATAATACATGTCAGATCAGGGACGTATTGGGTGCGTTTTTAAAGTGTACGAACAAGTGTTCGTGTACTCGAACATGTAAAAAGGCGTTTTTAAATACAAATCGAACAACCTAGATAGCGTTTTAAAATTTCCTGAGTTGTTCGAACATAGTGTTCGAGTTGTATTTTCTTGCACCTACTCGGCAGGAAGTGCACGAAGTACAGTGGCGGGAATTGAATAAACATAACCTAAAAATTCTGAAGTACGTCGATCACACAACACGATGGATACTTCGCCTTCATCGTCAGAACATTATAAGAAAGTTTACATGTCATAGAAATGAACATTTAAATTCGTTACCTATTTATGTAGATACATAACTACATAAGCAAATAAAAACAAAAATTTAAGGTTATGTACATACACATAAATGACCTATTAGCGTTTTTATATTCTAGCGATCGAGCAAGTGTTTGAACAATTTGGAAATTGTTCGAACATATTTGGTTTGAACAGTAGGTGAGATTTAAAAACGCACCCATTTATTGAAAATTCGTATGTTGGTTGTTGATTGGTCAGTTCAGGTTCAAACTATGACGTCATAAAGAAGGTGATGCAACCAACGACTGTAACAACCAAAAGCACAAGCTTTTTTAATCATGATTTTCTAAACCTGATCAATTGCACTGCACTGAATTATAGCAGTACTTTAAAATACTACTTACTAGTAAAATTAGCAGCATGTGTTCAATAGATTTGGACACTATTGTGTGTTACAAATTTCAATGACGTCACACTAGAGGTTTTCCTCGTTTTCCAGCAACTGTCTGTAAGTACAATAGTTTATTTTTTAGTCAACAGACTGACGTAAATTAAAAGAAGATCTATTACTAAAATTATATGTATAGTAGCGTTATGTCCATGTGTTCAATAAATTTGGTATATTGTTGCATGTCACAAACTTCAATGGAGTCACAGTAGTCGTTTTTCGTTTTTCATCAACTGTATATACTGTCTATAGCTGAAAAACCCATTGAATATAAAACTATCAGGAAATACCAAATTGAAATGTGCGACGGAAATAGCCATTTTGAACCTCCACGTATGATTCATTACTTGTTGGCATTTTGGATGGTGATTGTGTGATAGGTTTGTTCTGCACTTTCTACACTTTTACCTCCTTTTTTCATTCCGACTTACATTATGTTATATGTATACATCTCACTCTCTCTTGGTTGGTACAAAAAATGTAGAAAAGTGCAGAACAAACGAACAGACCTTATAATATTTAAATGAGAAATCATTGAAAGGAACGATTATCACCAATTTGCTGGCAAGAAGGACTTTCAAAATCTGCATGAAAAAGTTAGGGTTGCCATTTAAAAAATTAATGATGACGTCACAGCGGAAAAACAAATGCCGATCAAGAAAAGTTTTTTGCACTAAATTGTGTACTTTTAAAATTAAAAATTTACCTGTTTCAGGATTTTGGAAAGAAAAACATTAAATAAACAATTATGAGCTTGATAGTTTCCTGATAGTTTTATATTCAAAGGAAGGACTCGGTCCAGAAAGCTCAACCAGAAATTTCCTAAAATTGTTATTAAACTCAGCAATACCACACAATACATTTAAAAAAAATCACTAAAAAATACATGAAGTAGGTAACGAAAACATCAGAAACAAAAGACGGTCGATTTTACAGCGCAATTCAGTAGATTAATTAATAAATTCTAATAAATGAATAAATAAATAAAAACAATTTGAATAAAATGGAGACAAAACAAATTGATACATAAGTTGAAGTTTATATGTCAATTAGATTGTATTTGACATTATACTGATTATACGTAAATGCCACAATCTAAACATAACTTATAGCGTTTTCGATTGACCGCACTAGTGCGCACTCAGAATATCTTCATCTCGTGTTATTACATAAGGTTAAAAGAAGATGCAAATACACTGAGTGCAACCAGTGCAGATGAATCGAAAACGCTATTAAATGTAAGCTCTGTTTAAAAAGTTGGTGCAACCATGCATTAACGTAACAAAATTAACCTCGAAATACAAGTTTCAAGCGTTTTGTTTTTGTATTTTTTGTGATAGTATTTTTTCCTTATAAAACCGAAATCTTTGTTTAAATATAGGTAGGTAGGTATAGCCTTAGAAATTAAAGCAAAAGTAAACTTTTACTTTGAAAAATGTCTGTACAACGCACAAGTTAATATGAAATTAGCTTTAAGTATCACTTTCCTTAAGAGATTTGTCTGTACATACGACTTTCAATTTTAGCGAGACGAAAACTTATATACTGCGCCCTGTAAAATATAGTTTGTATAAAAATGACCATGACGTCAGATTTATAGGCTATTCGTGCGCTGATTGGTTGTCAGTCAATTTACAACTTTATATCAAAAAATGTTTTAACAACTTTATGGAAAAATAGCACGCATGTAACCATGGCAACCCAAAATTGTTAATTTTTTTAAAGCCTTTCCTTCGTGTGAAAAATAAAACCAGTGAATTTCACAATTTTTACAACGAAATTATATTACTATAATTAGGATCTAAAATTATTACTACATAAGCGAACGCCCCATACTTTTTCACGAAATGTCCAACGTGTTAAACACACAGTTTAAGCAAACGATCAATTCAAAATTAAAATATATTTAAACTTTACTTGACTTTTTTTAATTGTAAGTTTTAATTAACAAGATTCGGCAACGCAGCAGTTTCAATTTCACGCGTATGCCAACCGCAAGTGTGGTAAGTCGTAAGTCACTAGCTTCGTAAAAGACCGCGAAATTTTGTCGATTTAGGTTAGGTGCGACAGCGTATCTTTAATTTACAAACATGAACTTGCAAAACTCTGGCAAATACCGATCCGATAGGAAAGACACATCTAAAAACTCGAATTTTAAAAGGGGGCCCAGGTAAGCACTTCGTTTAACGCGACTTTAAAACTTTGATTTTCACTCCTCCTTCTTCCTCCAGTGAAGACAGCTCGGAATTTCGTCTGCAGGAACTCATAGAAAATGAAAGGATTAATTCGATGTATGGCTTTGAAAGAGTACGTGATTATCAAGAGCGCACGGGTTTTTTACTCAACATGCACGCAGTGAGTATTTAATTAATTAATTAATTACTTATACATAAACAAAGCATGAAGCGTTTCGATTTACTTACAGTCGGAAATGTTAGATGAAAATAAGCGTCTGATAGCAGCCGTCGATTATTTCTTCATAGAAGAGGATGGCACGAGATTTAAAGTCTCTTACCCGTACATGCCATATTTTTATGTGCTGACTAGACGCGAGCTGCTCATCGAGATGTCTCAGTTTCTAACGAAGAAATTCTCCGGCTCGATCGGCAAGATCGAACAAGTCGCAAAGGAAGACCTAGATCTGGTAAGTCCGCCGGTATTTCGAATTTCGTAAAGCCGACATTTCATTTCCAGCTGAATCACTTGATCGGGTTGAAACAGCACTATTTGAAACTGTCGTTTTTTAACCAGACGGACTTAATAAAGGTGCGAAAGCAGATTTTGACCGTCGCAAGGAAAAACAAGGAAAAGGAAAAGTCGAATACTCATTATTTGGAGATGCTTGCGAGCACGCTGGCGAACAAAGATGAGGGGCAACTTCCCAAATCTGCAGCGGACAGAATGGAAAATATATTAGATATTAGGTATGAGCCTGAAGAGGCTTTGGAATTACGTTGACGTTTCGTTTCAAATTTTGCAGAGAGTATGACGTGCCGTATCATGTCCGAGTATCAATCGACTTGCAAATATTTTGCGGCTCTTGGTATACAGTGAAAGGAGCGGGTGCCGGCGCAGATCCTCCAACAATAAACCCGCGCGGTGACATAATCGAAAGGCCCGAAGCGATAGTCCTCGCTTTCGACATAGAAACAACCAAACTGCCGTTGAAATTCCCCGACGTCAACACCGACCAAATCATGATGATTTCGTACATGGTCGACGGGCAGGGATTCTTGATAACGAACCGTGAAATCGTCTCGGCGGACATCGAAGACTTCGAATTCACACCTAAGCCTGAATTCGAGGGCAAGTTCTCGATTTTCAACGAGGAGAATGAAATGAAATTGCTGCAGAGGTTCTTCGACCACATCATGGATATCCGACCGCATATCTTTGTCACTTACAACGGAGATTTATTCGATTGGCCGTTCGTCGAGGCTAGGGCTGCTGTTTATGATTTGGATATGAAGCGGGAGATCGGGGTTTACAAGAATAAAAGTGGAATTTACACTAGCATAGCTGCCATGCACATGGATTGCTTTTTCTGGGTGAAAAGAGATTCTTATTTGCCCGTCGGATCCCAGGGTTTGAAGGCAGTAGCTAAAGCAAAATTAAGGTGTGAAAATTTTTAAATTAATCATCAATTATTTATTGTAAATAACTGCATTGTAGATACGACCCTGTAGAATTGGACCCTGAAGAAATGTGTCCCTTAGCCGCCTCTGCACCCCAGATTCTTTGCGATTACTCAGTTTCCGACGCGGTTGCCACTTATTATTTATACATGCAATACGTCCATCCGTTTATTTTCGCACTGAGCACTATTATTCCATGTGAACCGGACGAGGTGCTTCGCAAAGGCTCAGGTTCGCAGTTTATTTTATAAGGTTTGTTCTAACAGCAGCTTGGAACAGGCAACATATTTCTTAATTGTATTTTGTATTATTGTTGTATACCCTACTGTCAAAATCAGTTGCCCATCGAAGTAATGATCGTTTTAACAGCCCTATTGAGTGATGACAGCAACTACTGATGGAACAAACTTATTGTAGAACCACTTGGATTATGAGGATGATGTTTCAGGTACACTCTGCGAGTCCTTGTTGATGGTGCAGGCCTTCCAGGGCAACATAATCTTCCCCAACAAGGAAGTGACGGTTTTAAACAAACTGACAGACGACGGGCATGTCATACATCAAGAAACTTACGTCGGGGGACACGTCGAAGCCCTAGAATCCGGAGTGTTCCGCGCAGATATTCCCTGTCGCTTTCGGTTGGTCCCCGATGCCATCGATAAACTAATCAGTGAATTACCGAAGACGCTTACGCACGCCATCGAGGTGGAAGAAGGAGTCCCGTTGGATCTGGTCACGAATTTAGAAAGTGTTAAGCAGGACATCATCGATAAATTAAATTCCTTGAAGGTCACTACTTTTTTTTTTTAATATTCAATACAGTGCATTCATTTAATATTCAATACAGTGCATTCATTATTGATTGCAGGAGCAACCTTTAAGATTGGAGAGGCCTTTGATTTATCACTTGGACGTTGGTGCTATGTACCCGAATATAATTCTGACTAACCGTTTGCAACCGTATGCGATGGTAGACGAAAGTGTTTGCGCTGCCTGTGATTTTAATAAACCCGGAGCGACTTGTCAGAGGAATATGGCTTGGATGTGGAGGGCGGAATATAGTAGGTTTACTATTATGTCATTACTAGTAATAGCTGACTTTAGTCTTGGTCTTAAGTACACTAAAAACTGCTATATTTATTTTGCAGTGCCAGCATCTCGTAACGAATATCATCGAATCCAACAGCAACTCGAGACAGAAAAGTTCCCTCCGCAAACACCCGACGGCCCCAGCAGAGCCTTCCACCAGTTGAGTCGTGTGGAACAAGCCGAGTTGGAAGTGAAAAGATTATCCATTTACTGCAGGAAAGTCTACAAGAAAGTAAAGCTGACCTGCATGGAAGAGCGGACGACCACGATTTGCCAGAAAGAAAACTCGTTTTACGTCGATACAGTCCGAGCATTTCGTGACCGCAGGTATTTCGAACATAATTTATTCTTACACTTACACTTAAAACGTGTTGGTGTTAAATATCGTGTTACATGAGCTGCGTTCGTTTATTCAACTCCGTTCACTCTATAGCCGCCATGCACATCTCTGCGTTCAGCGCCGCCTGGCGTGGTGATTCGTGAATTAGTGATATGAAAACATTTCTTGAGACTCATTGCATGGGAATAATATCACTCTTATGACAATTTACGATTGTAATACATAATACTTGAGCTTCCTGGTATTGAAATACATTACAATATTCAAGTTCAAATGTAAACTAATAATTTGAATATTGTATATGCGCTGGCTTCGCATGTGCATGGTCCCTATTTACTCTTTTCGCATTCTAAAGAGTGAGAACGAATAAGTTTTAGTACAAGTAAGAGTGAGATAAAAGTGCGAAAAGAGTAAATAGAGTGAACGAAGTAGGGCGCATTCGACATGACACTCGAGCAGAAGTATAAGGGAGAGCGACTGATGGCTGTATGCACAGACAAATCTCAAGGTGGACTTAAAGCTAACGACATATCAAATTGTGCGCCGTATAGTTATATTGTTCAAAGTAAAGGTTTACTTTGGCTTTAGTCTAAGGATTTGTCTGTGCATACGGCATGATGTAAGAATTGTAGAGTGATAAAAAGAAACATTCCGCGCGCTTCGAGCGTCGCGGATAGCATTTTGCGACTTCTTGAAACAGATAAGTGAGATGCAAAATAAGTTAAAAACTGCGCATGAGAAAATTGCAAGATGTACTCGAAGGTATAGTTTCCGAACGCACCCTCCAGACAGATGCTCTGACGTCACAACATGGACGGCTTGCTTTAATTTTTTAAATCTTTAATGTTTACTTTAAGATATGGAAAAAATCCTCTTGTTAGAAATATTAGTTAAATACACAATAAAAATGGCAAATGAACCCATTCTAGGTATGAATACAAGGGTCTATCGAAGAAGGCAAAGCAGCAAGTTACCGCAGCCATTAAAAGTGGAGACGCCGCCGAAATAAAATCTGCGAAAAACCGTGAAGTATTATATGATTCCCTGCAACTGGCCCACAAATGTATTCTAAATTCTTTCTACGGCTACGTAATGAGGAGAGGGTAAGTCCTTTTTTTATAGTTATTTACAAGCGCAATTTTCGGCGAACACAGGAAAATGATTCCCGCAACCATTTCGTACAATATTTTTTTAAATTAATATTTGCAAATCTGGAATTTCATGTAATGTCAAATCAAAACTGTGAAACACGCTTCGCACCCAACAGATGGCGTTATCAAATTTGTTGGAATTTCTTTAAATGATTTCTCCGACTTCTGGACTTGATAATGAATGAAATTGGCGAGGAATGGTATTTTATGAACTAGATATTATTATTATCTACACTAATTTATTTAAGAATGCTCCAAAGGGCCAGTGTTTTTTGACGTATCCTACTTTACCTACTCCTTGTTTACTCGACCGGTCGAGTATCTACCGCGCGTGTGAAACAACAACAAATAGAAGGCGATGTGTTCAAAAAATATTAATTGTGGCTTTTAAAATTGCGTACACAGAGCGAGATGGCACAGCATGGAAATGGCAGGCATCGTATGCTACACGGGGGCAAACATAATCATGCGTGCCCGCGAAATCATCGAGAACGTCGGAAGGCCCCTGGAGTTAGACACGGACGGAATCTGGTGCATTCTGCCGGCGTCGTTTCCGGAAAACTTCACCGTGCTCACAACCCACGCAACGAAGAAGAAGCTGAACTTATCATACCCCAACGCAGTGCTCAATGCCATGGTTAAAGAGTACTTCACCAACGGCCAATACCACGAGCTTACGAGCCCCGAAACTCTCGAGTACATCCAGAAGAGCGAAAACTCGATCTTTTTCGAAGTCGACGGGCCTTACAAGGCGATGGTTCTGCCCGCGTCGAAAGAAGAAGGCAAGAAATTGAAGAAGCGATACGCGGTCTTTAATTTCGATGGTTCCCTCGCTGAGCTCAAAGGGTACATAAACTTATTTACTTATTTAATCGTTATTATTAATAATTTTTTTAAGAAATTTTGTGCAAATCCGTTTTGATTACAGCGGATTCCTCGAGCAGGCTCTGTACAGCTGTTTCAGGCCTAGTTGGGCCTTCGTCAGCAGAACCGTAGCTCGAGAACTCCACTGCAAACCAAAAAGCGATCGAAAGATGTCGCTACTTAAAATGTTCATTACTTTCAAATCGCAACTTAAAATGTTCATTACTTTCACATCGCATTGGCGAATAACCTGGACAGATCGGTTTGGTTTGCAGTGGAGTTCTCGAGCTACGGTTCTGCTGACAAAGGCCCAACTAGGCCTGAAACAGCTGTACAGAGCGTGCTCGGGGAATCCGCTGTAATCAAAACCGATGTGCACAAAATTTTTTAAAATTCTCATATGCTTTGACAGCAAGCATGGCCGCCTTGTATGGGATGACTTATTATGTAGCGAACTGGCTTCAATTTGTCAATCCTACTGCAATGTCAGGTCAAAAAGCGATCGAAAGATATCGCACTTAAAATGTTAATTATTTTTTTAAGGTTCGAGGTGAAGAGACGTGGTGAATTGCAGCTAATCAAAAATTTCCAGTCGTCGGTGTTCGAGTCCTTCTTGAAAGGCGACACGCTGGAAACGTGTTACGGGGCCGCCGCCCAAGTCGCCAATTACTGGTTGGATATATTGTACTCTCGTGGTTGCAACAAGTCCGATAGTGAACTTTTCGATTTGATTTCGGAGAACCGGTCGATGTCGAAGACCCTGGCGGAGTATGGGGGGCAGAAGAGTACCTCGATTAGCACCGCGAAGAGACTCGCCGAGTTTCTCGGGGATCAAATGGTGAAGGACGCAGGGCTGGCGTGCAAGTACGTCATTGCGAAGAAGCCGGATGGGGCTCCTGTCACCGAAAGGTATTTTTTTATCCAAAAAGGTGTACTTATTTATTTATTTATTTAGCATGATACACAACAACGAATGTCTAAAACAATGTAAAATACAAAAGAGAACAAAACCAAACTGTTAATTAGAATATTTCTTCATTCTTTAGCTCTCCTTTCACTTAATTAATTAATTTCAGGGCGATTCCTTTAGCGATTTTCCAGGCAGAAGAGCCCGTGAAGAAGCATTTCTTGAGGAAGTGGTTGAAAGATTCGTCTGTTGGGGAGGTGGACATACGTGAGATCTTAGATTGGAGTTATTACATCGAACGTCTGGAAGGGGCAATCCAAAAAATCATCACCATACCAGCGGCAATGCAAGGAGTAATTTTCGTTGTATTTTTCTTGTATTGTTTATGTTTTGCGTGTGTGTTTTAAAAGGTGGCAAATCCTGTGCCGAGAGTGCGCCACCCTGACTGGCTGCATAAAAAGATTCTGGAGAAAAACGACAACTTCAAGCAACGTCGCATCGATGACATGTTCCGGGTGCAACCGAAGCCATCGTCGAGCAATAGTTTAATAACGGAGCAAGACATCGAAGACGTTGCTACTACTATGAATAAGCCCTCGACGTTCACACGACCGGTCGCAACGGTCACTAAAAGGAAGAGGCCAGCAGCCGATAGGAACGAATTCGAAGATGTCGACTTGAATAAAACTTGGAAGGAAGTGCTGGGCAATCCCCCACCTTTCGGGGACACTAAAGTAAGTTATTTCACCATCACCGACTTCCTCTTTATTATTATTTTTGTTTTTTGGTAGGAAGACCGATTGGCTTGGCTGTTATTTCAAAAAAAGAAGTGGCGTTACCAAGCACTTCAACGCAACAGCGGTCTGCAAAAGAGCAAACGGATGAAAAGCAACGTGCCAATTCCCCGGACCGTCGGTCGTGGAACACTCGGGGGATTCCTGCAAAGGACACAGCGTGCTCTCATCACATGCCCTTGGCAGATAATACAAGTTGCAATGACGTCAACGCCCGGAGAATACAAATTGTGGGCACTGGTACGTGGGGGAACCCCTCAATTAAACCCAGTCGCCTTTTATGATCTTTTCAGGTGCAATCGGAGCTGCACTTAATAAAATTGATCATACCGAGAGTGTTCTACGCGAACCTGCGCAGCCCAAAGTGTGCCGATCAGGGCGCTCTGTTCAAGAAGTGTAACCGAACTCTTCCTCGTTCGAGGCCTTGCCATCACTTATACCTGTACAGTGTGCCGGAAGAATTATTCCAAGAACACGGCAAGTAAGTTCGATTCCTTCAAGAGATGATTCAATCGCAAGCACCAAATTATTTTCATCAGGAAGATCTACATAGACCAAACCGATCCTAACGTAGAGGGTGTTTACGAAACGCAAGTGCCCCCTCTGTACAGAGCTCTGGTTCAGTTAGGTTGCGTCTGTAAGGTCTTGCCAGAGGGAAAGGCCTGCACCGACACCTTTTCGCTGGATCACCTGGAAATGACGAACGTGGCAAAGCAGCCTTATTTGCCACGCGATGCCCTCAAACACGTTTACTTATATCAACACAGAGCGAGTTCGGGACCCCGACAGATGTTTGGCTTGTTCCTGACTCCGGCCAAGAAAGTCCTGGTGGTCGTCGTCGATTCTGTCCGAACCAATCTCATGCCGAACATGCACAATTTATATCAGGCGGAGCGGATTGTGAAGTAAGCAACTAAGGCCCAGGTGTAGTTACAATTCCAGCTTAAACCCTTAACGACAATTGTTGAAATAATCATTGTTGTTACGGATTTAAGGTTCAGTTTAAATTTATTAAACTGGCATTGTACAACTGGGCCTAATTCGCAAGTTGTAACGTTATGTTTTAGGATGGAAAGAAATCCGGATGAAGATTTGCTTCCGCCGGCTGATATTAATTTCGAGCTCCGCTTCGAAAATAACTTGAGCGAGGTGTATAAAGTGATTCAGAAGGCCCTGCAGAGTTACAAAGATGAGAAAAAGGGGCCGACCTTGCTGGCAATTCAGTCCATGGATGAAGTATCGAGCTTGATCGTGCACATGCCCGGATTGAATGCATTCCCCATTGCACAAATCCATGTACAGGTACGTGCTTTAATTAAAAATATTTTTGGTAGTTCATTAACCTTGTCGCTTGCGTTTTAGGATATTGAGGAACTGTACAATAATTTGGAGTGGCAAAAAGTGGGCGCCAGGGCTTTAATTAGGCACTATCTGAACAGTGAACGTGTTTTGGAATTAACGGCGGAGCAGTGTCGGTATTTTCATTTGCCTTTGGGGAACATGCCGTCGGATCCTGCTATTTTCGGTGCAGATCTCTTTTATGGCCGACATCTTATCAAACAGAATCACGTGCTGTGGTGTTCACCTTCAGACAGGCCGGATTTAGGAGGCAGTCAAGAATGCAACTCGAGGTTCTCATTTCCTTTTATTTGTCACTCTCATTTATTTATTTACTTCAAACCA
The DNA here is from genome assembly GCA_958336345.1 of Dorcus parallelipipedus. Taxonomy (NCBI): domain Eukaryota; kingdom Metazoa; phylum Arthropoda; class Insecta; order Coleoptera; family Lucanidae; genus Dorcus; species Dorcus parallelipipedus. The sequence continues at coordinate 42,036,652 of OY284479.1, forward strand.
GGTTGCACAAAAGTAGCTGTCTGGTGCTTTCACTATTTATAAATGAAAGCTCTGGTTTATGAAAGGAATTTTAAATGGGCTGTAATTGCACAGTATAAGAATCTACATAGTAGGGAAACTTGAGTATAACATTTGCTATTTTGTTTGATACCTACTGATTTGCAAAGTATAGTTTGTCTAGAAAGTATCCGGAAATAACTCTGTAACTTCCAGTTTTTTAATTTATGAACAAAACAATTATGATTTATGATAGAGGAAAACGATTCTAGTCATTTGTTTATGTAATTTCAGTTTAATCCTGAGAGTTACATTAAACTTTGAAAATATGATTTTAACAAGATACTGCGCTCCTAAAAATATCGTAAATGTAATAAAATAGGTTTCCTTATTAATAAGTTTAACACGAAACAATATCCTAGTTGAATGTTTAAAAAGTTGAGAAGATTGAACCTATTTTTGAAAACTTTCTCCCTTTGTTCTTTTAACATGTTACCAAAAAATTTAAATTTAATTTAAATAAAATCGATTGCCGCCACCTTTTCGTTTACTTTAAAACTGTTATTTCATCCAATTTTCCATTTGCAGATTGTTGGCTGAAAATCAAGAAAGTTCAACCGAGATATGCAACAACCCGGGTTGGTACTCGAGTGTTTGCATCGAGTTGGACATTGACAGCCTGGCTATTAACACGCTTCTCCAATCGCACCACGTTTCCGACGTCGAAGGAACCAGCTCTGCGACTGCTTTCGACTCGGTCAACCCAACTTCCTTAGACGACCTGGTCAGCGGCAACAGCATGACCACGTACGATGAGACTGCCAGGTGCGCCGAGGCTTTTCGCATTCTACGAGTGATGGCGAGCACTTGGATGAGGGACATTTCTTTGTACAGGAACGTCTTCGCTGACTTTCAAGTGGTACATTTCTACAGGCAAGTTATAAGCTTTAACTTAAACTTTGACTCCTTGAAGAGTGTCTTTAGAAATTGTTTGAAGTCGATTACGGTGATCATTAATAATTATTGTAGATGGTTACGATCTACCAAATCCCTCCTGTACGATCCGGCTTTGGTGCGAACCTTACAAAACTTGATGAAGAAATTATTCATGCAGTTGGTGGCCGAATTTAAAAGGCTCGGCTGCTACATAATCTACGCGAACTTCAACAAGATCATAATTTGCACGAAAAAGAGGGACGTCGGTGATGCCGTGGCCAACATCGAGTTCGTAACCACATCCATCCGGAACAAGGAACTGTTTCATTCGCTTGAAATTTCTTACAGGTAAAGAACCCTTTCACTCTTCATAAACAGTTTTACCCGTAAGTCTTTTTTTAGCCAATGTTGGGAACAATTGGTTTGGTTGGATGCGGCTAACTATGCCGGGCTTCGCGGTAAGCTGTCTCAAGAGGATCACTCTCAACAAAACAGACCTGAAAGACAAGACGAAAATGATGATGAAGATGACAGTGATAAAGAAGATGATGGAGTAAGTACTTATGTGTTACCAATTGCTGAGACCCCCATTTTTTATTTCACTTGCCATCCCAGCCCATTGTTGTGATGAACTGGAACATAGCCGAACAACTACCGGAAGCAGCAGGTTGTCGTAACAGTTTCAACGCAGTCATAGCGGGTTACATCAATGCGGTTTACATAAAACTAAACGAGATGGAGCACGGACAGAGACGCATCGTTTTAAGCCAACCGTCCTTCGGACTGGCCACGTACGATAAAGTGTTGGAGTTCGCCAAGGAGATTATCGCAGGGGAAATAAGCCAAAACCTCTTCCAGTAAGTAGACTTCAGGTAAACCTCGGTGCTTGAGAGACGTCTTGATTTTAGGATTACGGAGAAGATTAAGAATCGACTTCCACTGAACAAAGACACCGGTTTTTATCCCGCGTTGGAATTCGTTAAGGCCGTCTGCCACATATTGGGGTTGGACCCGGCTGTCGAAGATGCCGTTTGCACTTTGCGCAGCAATCTACTTCGGCTTGTCGGTAAAAAAAAGTAGCAAGTGGAGATTTTATGCGTGTATAAATTTTTTTGGATCTTAAGGAGTCGGTGAATTTTCTGAGAGTGCCACCTGGAAAGACACGACTATTTCGTACATAATCCCACAACTAATATGCAAGGCGTGCAATCACTGTTGCGATTTGGATTTGGGGCGTGATTCACACAAGAACGAGTCCGCCTGGCTGTGCCCTCTGTGCAACACGCCTTACGACAACTTGGAAATAGAAAGCCTGTTGCTGGATATCGTCACGAGGAAGTTGTTGGCTTATAACTTGCAGGATTTACAATGTAAAAAATGCGCACAGGTATCTGTCTCTTTTTGGATGCATATACTTTCAGCGTTGAGAGTTCTTGTGTGTTTAGATTAAAATGGAGAATCTCATCAAACATTGCCAGTGTGCAGGAGAATTTCGGGAGCTCGTGTCAAGGGAAGATCTCGTGAATTTGTTGAAGACTTTCCATCATTTAGCGGAGGTGTTTAATATGTCTGCGTTGAAAGAGACTATTTATCAAACGTTGCAGCTGGTCCGTTAAAAATAATCGTAATTTATTTTTTTTATTGATTAATAAATATGTTGGCGAAAGCAGCATCTTTTTAACACCCTCCTTGATACGTGAACTTTCTGGCTTAATCCAGTAAATGTAAATAAATATTAGACAATGGATTAGAAATGTTAAGCAAACTTTGCATTAACAAATAACTTAATAATGTAATAAAATTTCCTTGGTTATTTTTTTTTAAGCGAATCCATCAGGTTTACAGTCTTTATTTGTTGTAATTTATTGCACAAACGTTTCATAACAATTTTGTTGCTTCTTAATGAAATAAGTAAATTGTTTATTAATTTTATACTCATATACTATACTGAAGAAGCAAAAAAACTGTTGTGAAACGTTTGTGCAATAAATTTGTAAACCTGAAACTCTTTAAAAAATGTAATAAAAAGCAACTCTCAATTCTTGCTGGAAATTAGTAAAGGAATAAAATTAAAATTAGTGAAAAAAGTATTTTTATTCCTTTATTAATTATTGTAACGTTACTTTTTTTATACATAGTTTTTGTTTGCAAAGAGATTATTAAAAAAACTATAACGTGAGAGAATATCCGAAAAGAGCTCATAGACGGTCAAACATGATTGTTGTGATCCTTACAGACGCTCAAGTCTTGAAGCTGAAATGCCCAAAATCTAGCTGTGTAGTCGTACTTTTCGATTTCAGAAAAATGTACGTAATCATCGTTGAAATGTCGTTACTATGTTACTACGACATTATAACCTAAGCTGCGGAAAGTAAAAGCTTAACTTTTTAATATGTTTCGATGTCGTAGAAAGCAAAAATCCTCTCAAAACTGAATAAGAAGTCTTAAATTGAAATAGAGTCGAATTACTTCTACAGCGCAGCGCCGCCCTCTTGGGCGTAATATCTAGACGTTCAAGCATGATTGTTGTGATGCTCGTCAGAAAGGAGCTCAAAGACGGTCAAACATGATTATCGGTATACTCGTCAGAAAGGAGCTCATAGATTGTCAAACATGATTGTAAGGAATCCCATAGACGGTCAAACATGATTCAAGAAATCCTATAGACGGCCAGACATGATTGTCGGTATGCTCGTTAAAGAATCCCATAGACGGCCAAACAGGATTGTTGGAATGCTTGTCAGAAATGAGTTAATAAATTTTAAATTTTTCTGAAAGTGTGTTGGAGACGTTGGTTACATATTTAAAAACTTTAAAATAATAAATTTTAATACAATTTTGTATTTAATAGTAAAATCTATCAGATTTTCGAAAATAAATTTTTCATTAATCATTTTGTTGGAAATGTATGCAACATTTACACAGTTAAGATTTCATCAAAAAACATACTATTCCTATTTAAAGAAATCGTCGATGACGTCTCATCCGCTAATTCACTCTGTGAAATGTTCGTGTGAAAATGTAGACAAGAAAAAAGTAAAACCAATCTGTACGAGGATATTTGTCAAAAATGCGGTTTTCCAAAAATACTGAATTTATTTTAGACACTTCTTATGCATTCAACATAAATAAATTTTTAAAATTTATTTGCAAGGTAAAAATATAATGAAAATGTTCGACATAAATAAATTTTAAAGAGAACATCGATGATGTCATATTCCCTACTTCGTCAACGCCATCTATGAAATTTTCTATGAAAATGTGGACAAGAAAAAATAAAATCGACCTGTACGAGTATGTATATTTGTTGAAAATGCAGACTTCCAAAAAATACTGAATTTATTTTAAACTTTTCTTATGCATTCAACATAAATAAATTTTTAAAATTTATTTGCTATTTAAAAAAAATAACTTCGATGGCGTCATATTCGCTACTTCGCCAACGCCAACTATGAAATTTTCTTGTGAAAATGTGGACAAAAAATAAATAAAATCAAACGAGCTTACAAACTTGTTTGTTGTGCAAATTAATAAAGGAATACAAATAAAATTGTGATGCTCGTCAAAGGAGCTCATAGATGGTCAAACATGATTGTCGGTATGCTCGCCAAAGAGGAACTCATGGATGATTGTTGGGATGCTTGTCAGAAAAGAGTTAATAGACGCTAAAGCATGACTCTTCAATTGCTTGTCAGAAAGGAGCTAACGGTCGGTCAATCGTGGTTGTTGGGATGCTCGTTTGAATATTTGTCAAAGAGTAGGTAATAAAAATGTAAGCAAAAATGTTAAAGAAATTTTGCATTATCAATAACAACAATGTAATAAAAAATTCTCCATTCTTCTTGAAAATTAATAAAGGAGACAATGAAATTAAAACTAGCGAAGTAATCCGAGTGTTTTTATTCCTTTAAAGAAAAGTAACTTTACAACATTTAATAAACAGTTTTTCAAAAGAAATGCAGCAAAATTCTTGAAAATTTTTCGTTTAAAGAACAAACTATATAGTAAGATACTCTAAACATGAGAGAATATACAAAACTTAATTAAACATTCGTATACAACCTTTCTTTTATACGAAAACAAAATTGTACATGTACTGCTCGATTTAACAGAAAATTATTGTCCCATCGCGTTCAGAAGGCCCAGGATGTAGCTTCCCAAATCTTCATCTTGATTCGTCCAAGACACGTACACACTTTTTTGTTCGTCATCATCACCTTCAACTTTCACCAACACAGATTCAATCGAAATGGAGCCTTCCATTAAAGTAACGGACCACTGCGGTAGCTTCTCCTTCATCAGAGCGTGCAACTTATGGGCCGTTGTTAACGACGGTCCTGGATCGTGTAGGTGGACCGTGGAAGTGAACCTTATGATGTGCCTGTTAATGCCGGCCTCCTTGCAAGCGTCGTCGACATCCATGAGGCACACCGAACTATCCTTCATAACTAGGACCCCGTGTAGAATCCTGCGACGTTTTGGGTCGGGCGGTAAAGAATTAAATTTGCGCGCCTCGGCTTTCAGTAAAGATAAAGAAACGTCAACGGGGATTTTAACCGGGGTAGTTATGACGCACGTCTCACCGTTGGCCGGGTTGTAACACTCCAAATTAAACTCTTGCTTAATCTTCTCCTTCAGGAATTCCATTTTCGCTTGTTCACCGTGCACGAGCATCACATATCTCGGCTCGCAGTAGTGAATCAACTGCATTATCCCTTTGGCATCCGCATGGGCTGAAAACGACATGTACTCGACTGACATTTTAACTTCGAGGACCTGCCGGTTTTCGAACTCGATCTTCTTCGCGCCATTCAATATTTTGTGCCCCACGGTTCCTTGTACGCAGAACCCCGGCATTATCACCATATTATTTTCATTGGGGGCCCACTTCTTGAATATCTGCAGGCTCAGTCCGGCGTGCAACATCCCTGGCGTTGCGAAAACAACCATCGGCCCCGGATTATCGATGTACGATCGATCAAACGGCTTGATGTGTTTGAAATCGAACATATTCCTCTGCACGAACGTCTTCCGGATTTTCTGGTTGGTCCAGGTGATGAACATTTTGTAGTAATTGTTCGCCTTCTCCGTTAGGCCCAGGGCGAAATAAACGGGCACTTTGAGATTCATCCTTTCCCAGTAGGTTTCCAGTAGAATGCATAGTTCTTGAGCCCGTCCCAGAGCAAACACCGGGATCAGTACTTTGCCCCCTCTGTCAATGCACTCGTGTACTTTCTTGAGGAAATCACGCTCTCGACATCTCTTAGAATCACGTATCGTCGTCGCATACGTTGATTCAGAAATGAGCAAGTCAGGTCTACACTTGTCAATCCAGGCGGCCCCCAAATGCCTGTCGGGTGTCATGTTGTAATCCCCCGTGTACACGACCGATTGAGATCCCACCTTTATCCAAAACATCGCCGCTCCCAACACGTGCCCCGCATAATATGCTTTAATCTCAATGTCCGCGTCGACCATGACGGATTGATGCAGCGTAACTGCTATAACCTTCTTCATGCAGTCCTTTATCATCTGCAATGTGAAGAAGTTCTGGTCGCCTTTTTTCTCCACGCAGACCTTGCGCATGTCCTCGAGTAAAATTGGGGCGATGGCTTTCGTGGGGTGTGTCATGTATATGGGGCCCGTGTAACCGACCATCTCGGACATGTACGGCAGTGCACCGCAATGATCCAAATGGAAGTGCGATATAATAACGCAGTCGATGTAGGGGGTGATCGGGCCTTCGGAACTGATGAAAGAGAAGTCGGGAAACCTTCTCTCGTCGGTGTATCCCATGTGCATTCCGCAATCGAGCATTATGTTTTTTCCTCCCATCGACAGCAAGATGCAACTACGGCCGACGTCTTGGCCCGCACCTAAAGGTGTGATTTTTATGTCGGGCATCTTTGGTGGTGTTAAATGACCTACGCTTCACACAAGGAAGATACCCAGCTGTCAGATTTAATAAACATTTTTCTACTAGCGACAAAAAACAAAAGTCGTACCTGATAAAGTTAAGTATTTCGTAGTAAAAGACGCAATAACAACTGATTAAGATAAGAATTCATCTAATTAATTGTTGATTGTGTTAAGTCGGTCAAGTTGCTTAACCTGAACAAGAAAAAAAAAATTATCAAAAATTGTAATTTGCCTTTTGAAGGTTATTTTTAAATGTTCATAGTGCATTTGATGAACGAGTTTTGGTAGCACTGATATTCAGCCCGAGTACGTATCCGAATGGTAAAAATAACGTTTACATGTTATGAAAATTAACGTTTGAAAATAACCTGCGGAATAACGAAAACGTTATATTTTCAAGTAAGATCCCTTAAAAATGCGTTATGCTATCATGACCGTTAAGTTTGAAGACGTTATTTAGAATTCAGTTTTGTGGGCAAGTGACAAAGATAAATTATGTGAATATGTACGTATTAAAAAGAAACAGATATAAGACACGTTATTATAACAGGAGCATGCGTTGTGAGCCTGTTCTGTGATATGCACGTGTTGTCGGAGGACGTATAGATGGATTCATTAGTAAAAATGGACCCAGAAAAAAAACCAGCCGAAGTCAGTATGAGTACATATTTGTTAAACTTTGAAACAGAAAATAATGTGTTATAAACGGGAAAAACAAAACAAGCTTAAACTAACCTAATTAATTATGTACTTATGAAAATAATTCTATTTCATTTCTAAACATAATGGAAATATCAATTTGCGGCACTGCAAAAAATACGTCATCTATTTTATTTTAGCAAATTAATTGCAATTAAATTTAATCGCAATTAACATAATTTAATTGTTAATTGCAATTAAATATTTGTAATGATAATTATTAAAAAAGTAGAGTAAAAAGTAAAGATCCTTGAATTGATGTTATTGAATTGTAATTTATGAAAAATATCAGAAACCGTTTTATGTATTTTTAGTATTTTAATTATGTAATATGTAATCATTTAAAATTGCATTTAAGAAATGTTTCAATAAAATCAAACAGAAATTACATTTCAGAGTTAGTTGTCAATTGTTAATTAAATCCAAAAAACGAACAATAAATTAATCGTAACCGTAAAAACTCACAGTTAATTATTAATTAATTCTAATTGTAAGAATAAAACGATTCGACAATTACAATTAATCAATTATTAGTTGCCAAAATAATTTATTTATTGTAACCAACACTGTAAGGAACTGTGGTTTTAATTTAAAAAAATTGCAACGTTTTTCAGGAAATCATTATTTTATTTAAATTTTTAATATAGTATGTTATCGTCTTTTTTCCATAACTTGTATATTAACAAATAATTTTTCAGCAAATACATAATTTTGTAAATTTTGATCCGGTAACTCAGAAAGCATATTTCAGAATTTTCCTCTACACGTATGATATCTAAACCTAAAATATAGAATATTACTATAATTATGAATGTTTATTAAAAATACTTGTCTTAATTACATTTCCTCTATACGATTCAGTTTTTCTAATAATCATTTCACAGTTTAATTCATTTTAAAACCTACATGTTATTTCTCAACGGCACCTAAATGGATGTCGCTAAATCTGGGCGTTAAAATGTCCTTTAACGTGTGAGAATAACATACACGTTGAGTGTTAACCCGTTGTGGACGGGATACATCCTTAAAATTTATAACGTCTTACAAAATAACGTTCGACCTTTTAATAACGTGTACGTTATGGCGATTGAACGGGATACATACTCGGGCTGATTGTAGATCATTACATCTAATGTTGTTTTGTCCTAAAGGGGATTTTGTGATGTTTGCCAAATGTGTTTGATAAAATACGTTTGCGAGTATTGCGGGAACATGATTTCTGGTATGTTTTAATGTTCGTTTACATTTAGATTGTTGTTATTAACCACATTAGCTGCATTTCTTTTACCACTTTGAAATGAGCATCTCAGTTTGTCTCAGTGCCTTATTTAACACCGTTTTCGATTCACCTGCACTGGTTGCACTTCGTAAGCGAATACCGAATATATTAAATTTAAATCTAAAAGCACGATTTCCCGTAAGCACTGGGAAATAGCTTCATTTTTTAAAGCAAAATACTATAAAACGTCTTAAAAGTTGAAAAAGAGTCGGATTTAAAGTCCCTAGATGGATAAAGTACCGCAATCACCGCCATTTTGAGTCAGTTAAATTTAGGTAAATTACGAGTACAGCGCCCTCTTGACAATAATAGCTAAGGCTTGATTTAAAAGCATCGCCTCTGACGAAGCTTGCTGTATATTATGGTTTGAGTCTCGGTTCATAGACGGTCAAGCATGATTGTTGGGATGCACGACAGAGGAGCTCACAGACGTTCAAACACGATTGTTGCAAAGCTCGACAGAGAGGCGCTCACAGACGGTCAAACACGACTGTTGGGATGCTCGACAGAGGAGCTCATAGACGGTCAAACATGATTGTTAGAATGCTCGTCAGAGAGGAGCTCATAGACAGTCGAACATGACTGTTGGGATGCTCGACAAAGGAGCTCATAGACGGTCAAACATGATTGTTGCGATGTTCGACAGAGAGGCGCTCATAGACAGTCAAACATGACTGTTGAGATGCTCGACAGAGGAGCTCATAGACAGTCGAACATGACTGTTGGGATGCTCGACAGAGGAGCTCATAGACGGTCGAACATGATTGTTGAGATGCTCGACAGATGAACTCATAGACTATCAAACATGACTGTTGGGATGCTCAACAGAGGAGCTCATAGACGCTCAAACATGATTGTTAGAATGCTCGTCAGAGAGGAGCTCATAGGCGTCTGATTTTAAGATCGCAGCGCTACCGCGGATAAATCTGAACCTCTGTAAGCTATTCGGAATTTTTGTAATGCACGTGTTTAAGTGCATACCAATACAAATACACAAGTTGATTTAATGTAAATATCATATATAACACAATCCTGATACATCATATACTCAAAATCGACGCCAAAACACGAGATGTTATGTAGCATACAAGGGTTTGTTTAGTTGACACCAGGTGGCGAACGCTTAGCTGCAAACTCCAATAGACAGTCGAACATGACTGTTGGGATGCTCGACAGAGGAGCTCATAGACAGTCAGACATGATTGTTAGAATGCTCGTCAGAGAGGAGCTCATAGACGGTCAAACATGATTGTTGGGATGCTCGTCAGAGAGGGGGCTCATAGACTGCAAACATGATTATTGGGATGCTCGATAGAGATGAGCTCATAGACAAACATGATTGTTGAGATGCTCGTCAGAGAGGAGCTCATTGACGGCCGAACATGACCGTTGGGATGCTCGACAGAGAAACTCATAGACTATCAAACATGATTGTTGGGATGCTCGTCAGAGAGGGGGCTCATAGACTGCAAACAAGATTTTTGGGATGCTCGATAGGGAACTCATAGACATGATTCTTGGAATACTCATAGACGGCCAAATATGATTGTTGAGATGCTCGTCAGAGAGGAGGTCATAGTCGGTCAAGCATGACTGTTGGGATGCTCAACAGAGGAGCTCATAGACAGTCAGACATGATTGTTGGGATGCTCGAGAAAGGAGCGTATATAGATGGTCAATCATGTTTGACAAAAAGGAGCTCAAAGACGGTATATCTTTGAAATGCTCGTGTGATTATTTGGTCAATAGGAGTGCATAGACAGACAAGTGAATTCCACGGTGATATATTTTCTGGTTCTGGAAAGAATCTTCGAAGCAGGCTTGCTAAGGCTGATATATTTTCTCCATTCCGGTTTTACTGATGTTTCTTCTGTGTTCCTATCTTTACGTAACATACACGTCCATGGATTGTTAACTGTTTAATTTATTATTAAACTTTTAATCATATTAGAAATATAAAAGCGCTGCTAACTACCTTTTAATACAGAAGAAAAATACTATTAAAAACAAACGACGATCAGGTAAAATATTGTAACGATTTTAATAGGTTCTATTATTTTTATTTTAATCAAAACACGAAATAGTTAATAATCTAATTTATTTAAAAGTAACACTAATTAACACTAACTTAAACAATAATTTATTTATAAACTAATACGTAATTTATGTTAACAGCCGAGCGAAAGTTTATAACGCGACTTCGATTCTGAACTGTCCAATGCAGAATTAATTTCGAACTGTCCCACGTTCGGCCGCGTGCATTTTTATATGCCGGGGTTGTTTCTCGCGAACATTCTCGTGGGCGACAGAAAGTCTCAGATCATCGCTGTCGTGATGTCGAAGCGACCGAAGCTTCTCGTCTAAGACGCGTCAGTGTTGACGCATCAGACGGGCAGGCACCGCAATCGTCACAATATGATTCGAGTTACCAACAGTATTGACTTAGAAAAACAAGAAAAAAAGAACTTTTCATTTACCGATTGCCTTTACTTTCTTTATTAAAATGTCTCTCTTTATCATAAATTTCTTTTTTTTAACGTTGGCAATACAGGTAACAATAAAAAAAAGTGTCGGTAACAAATGAATGTTACCTTATCGGTAACATTGGATAACGTGGTAAAATTACCGATTCACAACACTAGTTGTAAACAAGGTTGATCTGTTGGTTTGTGGACATTCCAGAATTCTGTAAAACGCGTGTGCACCTATGACTTATCGCGGCCATATTTAGTGACCAGATTAGACGAGGAACTATTGTTGGCACGACTCTCTCCTGATACTCTTAACTCGTTGTACGCCCCTATGAGGCGCTTGCCACCTTTCGACAACACACAGAACTTAATTCTTAAAAATGTTGATTCAGTTGCTTACAATGAGATGGCGCTGCAAGTTTTTAATTAATTTGCTTTGTGCCGGATGTATGGTTTACAATTTGATGAAGCTATTATTAATTTGCAGCCAAACGTCATGATTTAATAATCAATAGGTTATTTCCATTATTTATTTTATGCGTACACGTTAAAAAAAATGACATAAAGTTGGCAACACTGACACGAAATTTCTGAAGTTGACAGCTTGTAAAGTTAGGTTAATTTAATTGTAAAATAAAAAAACCGAGAGGTAAAGTGCATGCATCTAAGTACGACGAAATTTGAATCTCTAATAACGGAAATGTCTTTTACAGGATGAGAATAGCCAGCGTCCTGCTAGGATCTAGAACGCCCGCGAGGGAACCGGTGCCTTTCCAAGAGATCCTCCCGTTGAAATTAAAACAAACACTGTCCGGAAAGGGGGACAAAACTTCCGAAGTTTGCTGCATCTACGAGATGTCCGTCATGTTCGCTTGCTTTAAAACGAACGAGTTCAATCAAGAGCTGTGCTCGAAGGAAATAGACGCTTTTCAAAATTGTTACTACAGTCATTTGAAGGCGAAGAAATTGAGGAAGGAAAAAGAAGCGAAGGGGATACTGACTCCTGGTGAAAAGAACTTGTCATCTAAACAACTTAACGTATTGTTAAAAAGGTATCCTAATATAAAATGACTTAGTGTAAATATGTAAAATAAAGCGTAGTAAATAATATGATTGTACTCAGTGTCTGGGTTCTGGGTAATTTCATTTCGTAGTGAAAGAAAAGTTGCAGACTGTTCATGAAACACTTTAATAATAAATATAGTATCAACAAGCTTAACATATATTGCAACATGAAAATACAATTGATTACAAAATAATTTCTTCAATGTATCAGCTATGTAAACGATGTCCCTTTGAATATAATGTTACATTTCTTTGTTCATATATAAAAAAGAATTGACAAGCATACTTTCACGTCCGCAGCTCTTACAAGCAAGGATCGTGTTGCAACTAATCGGTGCTTATAAAGAACTACCCTTATTTTGTATTCAACTGTGTGATGATTGCACTTACTCGGGTCGTGTAACTAATCAGTACGGTTGCCAAATCCGTTCGGTGGTGGTTTCAATGTGATTATTGCAAAGAATTTTTCTTCATTCGAGCATCTTCCGCATGCTGTAGTAATTGCACTTGATTTTTTTATAATTTATTGACGAGTTTGATTTTGACTTTAGTGCAGTTCTGTACGCAAGCAGAATATGCCGAAATCAACTTAGCCGATTCACTATTACTAAATAAGGCATTTCGCTTACGCTTACATATTATTGCACGCAGATCTTTACAATGGAAGACAATCTACTCAGATGGATTTTGGAGATGAGTCGGATGATGGTAAAGGTAATTTGTGCTGTGTTTTAAAAAAGTGTTATAAAAATTCGTGCACATCTAGAAAACTGTATGTACATCTATCTATAAAGGGTGTTTGTCGGATTAGATTTGACAACCGTCGCCAACAGAATCTCGCCTGTCGTAGTTACATGGGCCTAGTAAGCAGAAGCACTACTACAATGTTCTCACTAGCACTTATTAATGTAGGGTATTGCATTCACAAAAATATTTCGCAGTCTTCATATTATTTACCTATTCAATACATGTTACGGTTGTATTTAGCGTTATAGAGTTTAGTAGATAAAGTGAAAGATTAATGATTTGCACACTTTACAAGAAGACCTTTTGCATTTGAAACAGCTTAAAAATCTAGTGTAGGTTTTAGGCCCGATTGTACAATCATGGTTTAACTTTAAACTTTGCTTTGTTCCCATAGCATCAATTGTAAAGACAATTGTTTCCATAGATATAAAACGAAGCTTAAGTTATGCCATGATTGTAAATGCGGCCTTAATCAATAATATAAAATAACGTTCTTGAATCTTCTTGTAAAGTACTGAAGCGGTATAGCGTAAGTAACACACAGAGGTCGAACATGCACTAGCACTACTAAGTAATAGAATAAATTTCGAAGTAAAGAAGAGACGATTTTCTTTTTATTAGTGATCGAAAAACAAGGGTGTGTTGTTCATTGGTTCAACGGGGCCAGAGTGAGATGGCTTTCGGAACTTACAACATAAATGTCGGATGAACACATGATATGTAAGCGGTCCAGAAAATTCCGAGCAGTTCGGTTTGTGCGTTCAAATAAATTTTTTCAAACAATTTTTTCCATTTTGATGTCTTAACGACTACATTGTGAAGTCCATTTGGGTATCACAAAGTAGCTCCTTAAAGCATCCGAAATTCTATTTTATTAAGTTGGCGACAGCATACAAGATGTTTCACTTGAGACGCTTTCTTAAAATGTTTATTGACTTTTCCTAGTTTGTTTACTCTGTTACCACGGCAACCAGGAAATGACACAATATTTCGTGCATTTTTAAAAACTGTACAGAAAAACATTAACATTGAAAAAACTATTAACGATAGATACAGACAACCCTATATCATTGGAAAGAGAATAAAATAGCTCATCTAATGATGGTAAAATGACGTTCCATTAAAAAAAAGAGTTACAGTTGTTTGAATATTCTGAAGTTTATTAAATTGCTTGAAAAAGCTTATGTCATTTGTAAGTTTTCTTGACAGTGTAAGTGAAAAAGCATTCCAAGATTAAACAAAAAAATTCAAGTCAAAAAGTTGAACAACGCGAAAACGGGTTACTTTAGGATCTACAGAAAGTCACGTTAAAATTCGGTCGACTGTATCCGTAAATTTGAAAAAAAAAAAAAAAACCAAAAATTCTATTGTCGAACGTAACAAGCAGATATAAAATTTGAAAATGGCAAAGCAAGGAATGAACAAAATTAATTATTCTGATGATTGCTTCCTCTGTTTCTTAACAGATGGCGCTGCTAATTCATTCTTTATACAGTCACCAAATAAATACAGTACCGCAATCCATATGCTTAACGCGTAAGATAAAGAAACCACGTTTTTGCACTAAAATTGCCACTTTCGTCAACTTCAGTGACCACTTTGGTCAACTTCAGTAACCACTTTGGTCAACTTTAGTGACCATTTTCGTTCGTATGCTTAATGTGTAAGATAAAAAAATACGTTGTTGCACTAAAATGACCGTCTTTTCTAGTTATTTTCTTTCCGGCAAGCTTAAATGGTCGACATTTCTAGTGACTTTTTTTTCGTCAAGTTTAAATTGCCGACTTTTCTAGTGATTTTCTTTCTGGTAAGTGTAATCAAATTTAACGCCTGTCAAATAAGAGTTTAAAATGTTCGAACGTGTCGTTGTTAGGGTTAGATGTTTGAATTTCCCGCTAAAAATTTGCACTAAGATTGGCGGTTGATTGCGGTACTGTCATTATTTATTGCAACCGGTAATTTCTCATTTTTGAAATCCAATTCTCGCTGCAGCTTTGTAAAACTTAGGAAAGAAAAAAAAACTGTATTCTCACACAAGCGTATTTTTTAATTTAGAAGTTCAAAATACATACAGTGCCGTTCATAAAGTTCGTAACATAATTCGTAATTTTTATTGTTGATTCTTGTGAAAAACTTTTACTGAAACCAGTTTGTGCATCAATCAGAACAAAAAACAACATAACCACATCTACAGGTCGTTTTTTTATTATATGCAGGTTGACAATTTTAAGAATTTTTAGATAGCAAGGAGGTAGCTATCTAAAAATTATTTCGCTTTCGTAAGACAGCTTTACCGCTCGCAGTCGGATGTCACGTTGTGTTCTTAACTCAGATTGTTCAGATGGGCATATAATTAAAAAATGCCGTTTAGTTGATCATTTAAAATTTAACGGGAAAATCTGATTTTTTTAGGAATTCTTTCTATTGTGGTTGCAAAATTAAGACATTGTCAAAAATCTTTGAACGAATTCTTTGATTTGTATTTACTTATAAAAACACAACTCACAACAAAACATTTCCTTAAATTCGACGTTTTTTTTTTTAACAGAAAATTACGTCAATCCAAATTGACGTAATTTATTTCCGTTTATTTTTGGTTTTTGTTTAATAAAAGGATAGAGCAAATAAATATGCATTTTGCACAAAAATATCAAATGTATTTCTTTGGTCTTTCAAAAATAAAACGTTACCGATTTTATGAAAAACACTGCATATCTTGTCTTCCTTCTTGTGACGGAAAATACATTTATTTTTCATTTCAAAAATTGGGAGAAGCCTTTGAAATTGAATGAAAAAAAAAATTATCATCATTATGCACGTCAATTCTTTTCAAATTGCACAATAGATGGCGTTGCCGATTTTTTATTGCGACCAAAGAGGAACTGCAAAATTCGAAACTTTTAAATAAACTATGAAATGAAGAAGAAAAGAGGTATAAAAATAACAACTTTCAACGTAAGTCCTTAAGCAAAGAAGAAAAATTGACTCTGGGAAAACAATATTGTCGTGCTTAATAATGAAAGGTCAGCAAAACTCAAGAAAATTAAAACGCTTGCGTAAAGAGTGAAACACCCTGTATACCGCGACATTTGTTGACATTTTAAATTATAAAATAACCTCCAAATTAACGTCTAAAATTGTAAAAAAAAAGCAAATTGACACTTGTTTGAAATTATATTAAACGTCAACCAATGACGCCAACCGCCACATTTTCAAAACAGAACTTTCCTATATTTAAATTACAAAATAACGCAGATTATTTTCCCATTTAGGCAACCAAAATAGAAAAGTAGTATAACATACACGTTTCACAAGACATTTTGGCGCACTTGTCCATTCGAAAAGTCGCCTTCGCGCTTCGGCTTTTTTTTTTAAATCTTGTTTTCTAATAGTATACCATTATAGTTAAAAAAAATTGCACTTGGATTATTTATTATCAACAAACTCAATAAGAAGCAGTGATTAGTGTAAGTGACGCTTCTCGTGTAAAAATAACTAAAGAAAAAATTCACAATCCATGAACTGATATGTATTTATATTACATATAACTTTGATTGCACCAACCACAGCTTCGTAATTTATTTATTTATTTTTGTAATTCGAATTGTGCAAAAGAAAAAAAACAACGTTCAAGTAAAGCATAGTAGAGGCAGTGCGGAAAAAAGTACTATAGTAAAGAAGTAAGTCATCAGAGTCTATTAATTATCGCTTAAAAAAATAATTCAATGGAATCTCAACATTCTGAATTTAATATTTATTTATTTTTTTACAAAATACATCCAAGGGTATATTTTTTTGTCGGTTTTCACGTGAGGAATGAATCTATTAATGATACACTCATTATTGCTGCTAAACAACAGAGGGGGAGATACGTCGCTTTCATCATCAGTAAATAATAATGTATACAAAGCCCTATATTCAGTATTGTACTTGGTGGCTCCTGGATATCGTTTGTTTATGAGGCAGGCAGTAAACAAAACATTTAATCGAAGTGATTCACATCTAACATGTTCTATATTCTTATAATATTCAAAGACATTTAATTTATTTCATCTTATAAACGCCTCTTCTAATACATAGTTGTACTGAAAGTGATGTTTGTACTATGCTTTGTATACAAAAACCATTTCCTGAATTTGTCGGGTTTCTATTTCAGAGTACGACTACGTTTACCGAAGTCCCTAAAAAGCAAACACTGTCTACGTCTGTTCCTAAAAAAAAAGTAACGAAAATAAATGGTGTATTGAACGTTACTTCTGACCCGAACCTTTTTTTATTTTAATTCCCCCCAAATTTAATTAAGCCTTCCACGATCTCAAGTCCCGAAGTAACATTGAGCACACGATTAATTTATCTATATCCGTCGATTACTCTCAGTTTTCTTTTGTGTGACTATGAACTAGTGTACAGTTTACCTTTCGGTTAAGTTACGTAACAATTTTCTACACCTATACTGTTTGTAGGTAGTATGAATGCTTACGACTAATATAAAAGATGTATACAGCGCTAGAATGAATTTATTTTACATACCGAACGGTACGGGTATGGCTAAGGTAGATTGCTACAACGTTCCACTTTGACTGTTCCTCTGCAACTGATTTCGCCTGACGTCTTCTAACTGTATCAACTAGATCAACAAATAAACAAGTCCCTTAAAATGTATTACACAATTTGTAATGATTTATTATTTTGAACAGAATTAATTATGTATTACAAATTGTGTAGTAATGATGAACTTTTTTAATACCTTCTCAATTGGAATACAAGATAATTCTCCGCCGCCACATTGAGGTGGTGGAAGCGGTGCCGTAGGTGTAACTGGAGGTTTGTTTGCTTTTTCTGCTGCCTCTCTAGCTCTGCGTTCTTTTAATTTTAAAGAAAATATAGCCACCGATCTCGCCCTCTTCATCAGGCTTTGTTTGACTCTGGTTTTCTTGGCTGCCAATTCTTCTGCTAAATAAATAAATAAATAAAAACACGCACTTGCCCCACCCTGTGTGACAATGTTTTTATTTACCTTTAGTTTGTTCGTCCGCCTCTTGACTTGAAACGCTTCTAGCGCTGTCGCTCAAAGACGCGTCGATTGGAAGAGGAATGACTTTCAGAGGTTGGCTGTTGTGCGGAGGAGAGCGTGATCTAGGAGGCCAGACTGGACTGCTGCGCAATAAATCCGAGTCAGAGCTGGATGAATCCTGAAGAAAACAAAAAAAAAACCAAAATATTTTTTGCGATTTCTTTTTGAATTGAAAAATCCGAGAATTTTAATTTTAAATTTCACGCCGCAAAAGTGTAGTCTAACAAAATTTACATAGATGACGTGGCGCGAATGCAATACATACAGTCACTAAATAAATACAGTACTGCAATCCATATGTGCTTAATGTGTAAGAGAAAGAAACCACGTTTTTGCACTAAAATGGCCGACTTTGCACTTTCGTCAATATCAGTGACCACTTTCGACAATTTTAGTGGCCACTTTCGTCAATTCAGTTACCACTTTGGTCAACTTCAGTAACCACTTTGGTCAATATCAGTGATCACTTTCGTCGACTCTAGTGACCACTTTCGTCAACTTTAGTGACCATTTTCGTTTACGGTCACTACATAAATACAGTACCGCAATACATATGCTTAATGTGTAAGATAAAAAAAACGTTTTTTAACTAAAATGACCGTCTTTTCTAGTTATTTTACTTCCGGCAAGCTTAAACATTTCTAGTGATTTTCTTTCCGGCAAGTTTAAATTGCCGACTTTTCTAGTGATTTTTTTTCTGGTAAGTTCAATCAAATTTAACGCCTGTCAAATAAAAGTTTAAAATGCCCGAGTGTGTCGTTATTAGGGTTAGATGTTTAAATTTCCCGCCAATATTTTGCACTAAAATGGCGGCTGATTGCGTTACTGTAATTATTTAGTGACGGTAGCAATAGAATTTCCCGAAGTTCCTAAATTCAAATCTAGAGCTTTTAATAATTTTCGTTAATCAATTTTAGTAATTTATTTTATTAAAATGACATAAATAATTTCATTTAATAGTTATATCTAAAGCTGAAATCTGAATTTACTATGGTTTTGATTTAAAATGTTTCCATTTTGAACGTTCTATACTATAACCTATTTTTTTATAATTCTTAACTTTTTCGATTTTCGCGCCTAAAAAATATGCAAGTAATTCCACAAGATATTTACAGACAGCGATAGAAAATTTTCCATGTTTTTAATAACACCAATAATTTTAATTTGATACAAAATGGTGTCCGCAGCAAAATTTTGAAATATGGAGTAGTTCTGTCAGCTGAATGAACCAATAAACTAGTTCTTTTACATTAAGTTTTGTTCTTACACCGAACAACTACCCCATATTCCAAAATTGGAAAATGGTTTCTTTTTTCAATTTATCTCTTTCTTCGCATTTCGTGTTTTTTTTTTGTTTTGCTTTCTTTTATTGCCGTCACAAATTTCAAATACTTCGTCGACAAACAAAAACAAAACAGACATTAAATAGAACGTCATGAAAAATCAGATGAATGAAAAACAAAAGAAAATCGAATTATTTTGTTTTTCTGAAGTATTTCCATGTCATTTCAGTTCTCTTTTGTTTCCGTTCGTCAGACTAGTATTTCACCGACGCGACACCTTCTACGACTGCCAATGAAATAATAATTTGGACAAACAAAAACAAAAGAGAACTAATAACACGAAGTAGTTAAATGAAAAACAAAGGAAATTCGAAAATAGTTTCTTTTTTGTTTTGTTCTTTAAATTTATCTCTTTCTTCGCATTTCGTTGCTTTCTTGTTTTGTTTTCTTTTATTGCTGTCACAAATTTCAAATACTTCGTCGATAGACAAAAACAAAAGAGATTTGAAATAGAACGCCATGAAGAATCGAATGAGTGAAAAACAAAAGAAAATCGAAAACGGTTTCTTCTTTTGTCTTTTTTGTTAACTTTTTCTTCGTATTTCGATTGTTTTTTTTTTACAAGTACTCTTCGGTTTTTTATTATCGCCTTGTAATATCTCCCCAGTATCAACCCTCAATGACTCTGGAAGCCATCATGTGTTCATTTAATATTTCGGTAGAATTGGCTATGGAAATATTTTGTTTTCGTGAAGGCATGTCGCAGCTTAAGCTCGCCGCAAACACTAGTGTCATTCGTCCTGTCAACTGTCGAATGGTTGTTTGTGTTGTTTGTCGGTTTTATACGAAAATAAGTTATTTTCAGGACCCATTCACTTTACATTTATTGCTTTATTAAATGGTGTTTATATTAGAGCATTACGATTTATGTCACGCTGACATTTAAAAGTCAGGTTATATGCAATTTTAACGCTGCGACATACGTTTCTCAAAACAAAATATTTCCACAGGTTATTTTAGAAGAACAATGCAAGACACCGACCTTAGTGGTTATGCAATCCGTGCTGCGGTGGATGTCGTTTTCTTCTTTGAACCGCCTCGCCCACTCGATGCCACCCGTAGGTCCAATCGTGAGGTGATGACTTCCTTCACTCTGGAAATTATCAACTCGATAGAGCACGTGTTTTCGATCGAAAACAAACGACGCCCTAACCTCAATCCAATCTCTGGACTTCCTCGGTCTGAACGGTGGGATCGGTTGTATGCTGTCGGGCGAAATGCTGATGGATTTGTGATGAACGCTGATGGACGAAGGCGTCGTCGGGGTTGATACGGGTGTGGAAAGCTTCGACGTACTCTTCGACATCACCTCGGCGGTGCTCACCTCCTTGACTTTTTCCTCCCCCTTTTCCGTCACTAAACTGTGACTAGGTGAAACAGAAAACCTAAAAAAAAAAAGGAAAAAGGTTTGCAACCCCTACTAATTAGTCACATTGCGACTCGTACCTTCCAATCAACTTCGATGTGGTATCCTCGGGAGACGGGGTGGCAGTTTTCCCCAACCTACTCGCCTCCCTCCTGGCCCACTCAATTTTCGCAACTTCCGTTGCCAACCACCCGGGAATATCGGGGATCGCGCAAGTGATTATAAAGCGAATGCTCAACATGATATGCTTTAAAAAAAACAAGGGTTATTTAATTGTAGTGATGGTGTAAGTATTTGTAGGGAGACTACCTCTAAAGCCACTATTAATAAAATCGTTTGTGTCGCCGTCATGTCCGGAAACATTCGATGAACTTGTCCTGAGAGTCCGATGAGGGCGCAGTTGACCAAGACCGCCACGATGCTCATGTATTCCATGCAGTGCTTGAAAACAATTGTCTTTAGAGGGTCGCGATCAGCGAATTCGGCGGTGGTAGGTACCTGCCAGGTTCCGATGTTGGGTACTCGTTGTCCGAAAGGCCTCTGGCAGACGTAGGCGAGCTTAAAAGCGTCACTGCGAATTTCTATGAAGTTGTTAAACATCGCGCACAAAGCCGCTGGAGGAAAGGCGGATGAAAATAAAATGACGTAGCCGAGTTGCATGGTCATCTCTAAATGCTCCGAGAAAGTTCCATCATACTACAACCAATAAAAATATAGATTTACCTACTCTCTCTATGGTTCTCAGATTGACAACGACAACAGCCAGCAATAGACAAAGTATTGTGTAATACTGTGCAATATTGTGTAATACTGTGCAATATTGTGTAATATTGTGTAATACTGTATAATATTATGTAATGCTGTGAAATAATGCGTAATAATAGGCGCATCGACGTTATTTACCTTATATAGAGAGCTTTCCAATTCGGCTTGGCTCATACTACGTTTTAAATTCGTTTGTTCTCGTGAGCCGGGTTCCTTCTCTGTTGGCGCGGCATCTTGTTCTTGGGTTTCTCCGGGGGGCGGGCGAAAACTAGTGGGGCTCAGGGCGCCCCACAGGTCGAAGCTCATCTTTGCCAACTTCAGGTGTTCCAACATGTAAGGCAGTGCCGATTCTTTTAGGTTACCGATGACCTGACGGGATATTAGAAGCGCAGCTAGTTGCTGTGAATGAAAGAGTTGGACGACTTTCGGTTTCGTTTCGGTGGCTCTTACCTCTTTCAAGCGAGCCTGGTCTTGTAAGTAAAATGCAATGTAGAACAGCGAAAGAAACGAGTTGATGAACTGGAACTGCAAAATAAATTTTTGTCGGTTTATTAAGTGTTTCATGAGGCACGGAACGTTTACGTGCCGTTTTATGTACAGCTAACGTTAAGGCAGAATTTTATTCAATCTTCGCTGCGAAAATTTACGAATGCAAAGTCGAAAATCAGAAATAATTGATAAGTCACACTTTTTTTTAATAAAACAACAAATTTGTAATTATTTTGAAACAAATAAAGCCACAGTCATTTTAACAAATAATGACAAAGTAAACAGCTTTTAGTGTGGCTAGAGTATTACCGAGAAACAAACATTGATTGTAAAAGGAAACGATTGCACAACGACAAAAATTAATAAAATGGAAGAAAAGCCAATGAATATCAATAAAAAATTAAAAGCTGTCACACGCAGCGAATTGGGAAAAGAAAATAATAACCAGGCTTACGATTTCGGCCCACTTCGAACATATTGGATTGTAAATTCCCCGGCTTCGCACAACACGGCAGGTAGTGGGGGAACCTTACATACTTCTTTGATTTATGCTACACATTATTTATTTATGGCGATCGTGTAGCCCATGGCAAGTTTTCAATAAGTATGTTTAAATGCGACGTGGGCCGAAATCGTAAGCCTGATAATTAATATCGTTAGAAAAAATAATTTAATATGAAAAATATAAATTAAACATTGAAAATGAAATAAATACAGTAAAGCACCGCTAATCCGAACCTCCATTAGTCCGGATGTCCTTGCAATCCGGATAAAATTAAAAATTGTATCTTTTATATTATGTACCTTGTAATCTGGCCCGACCACGGATCCCCTAATCCGTATCGCAGGTTGCATGTTTTTGTTACAAATTTTTCGCCGTGTCTAAATAGCAATAGTCGGTAGACCCCGACTAATTGTAAGTGTGGAACATAAAAAAGGGAAATCCCCGAATCAGGTTGAATCAACATGGCACCAAAAAGGCCACACAAATGACACAAAACGTTAATTATTGCCTAAAAACAAGGATATATTGCAAAAATTGAATAGTGGTGTCAGTGGGAAAGCGCTAGTGTGGAACATAAAAAGGGACAATCCCCGAATCAGGTTGAATCGACATGACACCAAAAAGACCACACAAAACGTTAAGTATTGCCGAAAAACATGATTTACTGCAAAAATTGAATAGTGGTGTCAGTGAAAAGGCGCTAGCAGAGAAATATGGTGTCGATACATCCACAATTTCCGATATTAAAAACAATAAGGAAAAAATAATGGGGTACGTACTATTACCATTACCATTAAACGGTTATTTGTAACGGCGCGTTTTTGTATTTATAGTTACATTATAACATGTGTTTTTTTAAAAATGCCATAAGGGGTGGCTGTGGAAAAGAAAATTAATGTCTTAGCTCCATTCATTTACTTTAAATTTTCTAATTTTCAGATTTGGCATGTGTTAGATGCCAAGCTACGACATGAGTTTTAATTTTCATGGCCAACCTCTATGGCATTTTTTAAAAAATACATTGTAGTTAGGTACGCATTGTTGTGTCTCAACACCAATGCATAGGAAAATTTTGCGAAAACCAGAATATCCAGAAATTGAGAATGAATTTTACAAATGAATGGTACAGGAGAAAAACCAGTTAAGTCCATTTTTATTGAAATTGCGGTAGTTGCGCCACCTTACGGTAAATTTTCCACTCTTTGACTCTTTCTAAAGATTAGATTAATCAACGGAAAAAGCAGACAAGTCACAAGATATACCTAATCTAAATAATCCTATACACGAAAAAAACAGGCCAAGTCCGCGCGGTACAGGTGAAAAACAAGGTAAGTCTGTAAACCTTAATGATGCTAGTATTCGGTTTGACATTCTACCATTACTGACTACATGTTCATTGTGTTAATACGTTTGTTAGAGTATTATTTTCTATTTTATTGATTATATTTATGATTATTACAATATTATTTCAAGGTCTGTAATACAATAGACATGTGTGATGATCAGGCCAATGATAGAGTAGTGAGTGAGAGAGAAAAAAACAAAGAAGAGGGCTATACATGGTAGAATCAAAGATGTAAACAAGAAACTGCGACTACAAAGTCACGAGATGGGAGTTGAATGTAGCTGTAAACGTGTAAAAATTCGACGAGGCAAAAAAAGAAAATTCTACGTAATTTTAACAGCTTACCATTAGTGGATGAACAAAATTTGTACTTATGTAACCCAATGAGTCTCGTACTAGTGCAAAGAAGGCGTCCCAGGCGAGATGAGGATGAAGCATTGTTCAGAAATTGTGTTGTTACCAGTGTTACGTACAAGGTAAGATATTCAAATGATGACGGAACTGTTGAAGAGAATGTGTGTTGGCAAGAATTTCTAGTCCTACATGGTGTTACAAAAAGCAAAATCGAATACTTGGTACAGTTAATAAGAGAATTGGGCATTGCTCCGAAAGATAAAAGGGGATCTCATAAAAACCGTCCAACAAAATTACTTACAAGTACAACACAAAAAATAAAGGACCACATCGCCTCTTTCAAGGGACGGGCTAGTAATTATAGCACTAAAGGTACTACAAAGATATACCTTCCAGAAGAACTAAATTAAAAACAAATGTTTTCGATGTTTAAAGATATGCATCCCGACTGCTCCGTATCTTATGAAAGCTATAGAACATTTTTCACAAAAGCTTTCAACATATCTTTTGGTTATCCACGAATGGATACATGTAGTATCCGTGACACTATTTTGGCCAATTTGAAATGTTTGCAGAAAGATATTGAAACAGCTATCGGAAAACAAAAAATAAAACTAGCAGCAGAAATTAAAACCATAACTACGGAAAATATTTTGCACAAGAAACGTGGTCAAGAATTTTATACAAGGAAATGCAAAAGTAAGGCTGCAAGCAGTCAGGATGTCAGAAAAGAAACTATCTGCATGGATTATAGTAAGAATTTGCCTGTTCCCAACATAGCCACTAATGATGTCTACTATAAAAGGCAGCTCTCGGTATATCTGTTCAACATACACGTACTTTTGACATCAGAGAGTGTCTTTTACGTATATCCAGAACACATTGGCAAAAAGGGAAGTGATGATGTTGCCTCGCTATTGAACGATTTCCTTTATAACCACTTGGACCTGCAAGTTCATAGCCTGGACATATTTTGCGACTCCTGTGGAGGATGAAACAAAAACACGTTATTCCGCTTTTTGCATCATGTCATTCATGAACAGAAACGTTTAGATTATGCAAAAGTTACTTTCCCAGTAAGGGGTCATTCTTACATGGAAACAGATAAGAATAAGAGTCTCATAAAGCATACAATGAGATATGAGACTTGTGATGAGTTACGTGACTTGGTGGGCTCTTCTAGAGTTAAACCATGTCCCTTTATTGTAAGACAAATTGGCACACAAAACCAAAGTATTTTTCGTCAATGAACCAATCACCTCACAACATTATACAAAAAGAAATGCCCATTTCCAAATACGTGAAATCAAAGAATTTGAAGTAGTGAAGGAACATCCAAGGATAATTCGATACAGAAATTTTTTACAATGCAATTTGGGAGATGGTGGTTATTTATGACAAAAATCATCGCAGAAGAAGCAACCTGAATGAAAACGAATTCATTCTTCCAGAAATCTCTTATGCTGGTAAGATACACTGTGTTAATTTATTATGTTGTTCCATAATAATTTTTCTTTGTAGGAGTGATCAATATATCAGCAGAAAAATATGATAAACTACAATGTTTAAAAAATTTTGTGGCCCAACTGCTCAAGAATATTTAAGTAATATCCCACACAATTAAATGTTATTTTCACTTTTGTCAAAAACTGCGTCGCTTACTTTTTCATTAAAATTATTATCACACTCATAAAATAATTTGTTTCTTAAAAACATGGGAAAAACCGGCTAAGTCACGCTCATGTTTGTTGTAACCTTGAATTGTATAAATATTCGCTACCATGTGGGCTTGATATCTTTTAAACAATATATAAAACATGATAAGGTATTATGTTATCAAGCTGCTGGTTTCAGGAGTCGTTTGTTGTACAAGCGAGGAAATTTCAAGCAGAGAATAATCTCAACGAAAAAGCAATTTTATTAGTTAACAATGCTCCTAGCCATGCATCGAAGACGCAACTAACAAGTGATGATTGTCAAATTGTAACCATGTTTCTGTCACCCAATTGCACCCCACTTATTCAGCCCACGGACCAAAATTCGATACGTTTAACCAAAATACAATCGAACCTCCTTAACTCGAATCTCAAGGGACCGGAAAATTACTTCGAGTTATAGAAATTTCGAGCTAAAGAAAGAGATTTCAGTTATACTCCTGGAACAAACTGATGCAATGAAAAAATATACTATTGCTATTCAACTGATGTGGCAACAAATTTAGAAAATGAAGGGGAATCAGATGACGACATTTCATTGTCGATTCTCAACGAAAGATGGCTGTCAGTAGGTGAAGATCAACAAAAATTTGCGAAGAATCAGAAATTAATGAATGGATCATTGGAGATGAGGATCGCTAACCATTGAATATAGTGACGACAGTTCCTCCGACGAAGAAGTTTCCGCAGAGATGAGCCGAAAGTTAAACATGAAGAGGATATTAGAAGTTTCAGTACCTGCATACAATGAGCGGAAGAAAACAAAATCGAATTAAACAGTTTGACTATTCTCAGAATACTTCATCACTTGTAGCGGAACATTTTAAATCGCCCGCCACATTAACAGTTGGCAATCGAAGTAGCCACCTAACGGGGAGAGGAGCGGCAGTCTTACCACCCTACGCTCGCAAGGAGGGTCAATTTTTGCAATTTTTGTCTTTTACACACTTGAATATTGCTCTCGCAATCCGGATTTTCCACTAATCCGGATTGAGCCAGTTTCAAGTGATTCGAATTAGCGGAGCTTTACTGTAAATAAAATAAAATAAATGAAAAAAAGCGTGTACGGAATTGAGAAACGAAACCAAACATCGTACTTCCAACCCGCCTCAATTTTACATGAATGAATCTTCGCACACAAATAATAATAATAATAATAATAAAATAGAGCAAGCAATGCAGCTCAAATATGTGCACTTTTCAAGATGTTTTATTTACAATTTTTTGTTTAATTCACCTTCAATCGTTTGAATTTGAAAAACGGGGCCGATTCAAATCTACGACTATGTAAAGTACCAAAAAAAAAATAAAAAATTCTACTGAACTTTAGAAGAGACACAACAATAATCTAGGTAGAGATAATATACAAACCAAAGCCACTTTGCCGATGAGGTGGTTTTCATACTTGGTTTCAAGGCGATAGTTCTCTGGCAGCGTAAGAAAAACACGCGACAGTTAAACAACCACTATTCTAACTATTTAGTCTCCTACTAACTACGAGTTTACTATAAATTATAATCGCTAGGGCACTATTAAACCTGCTCAAATTTATGCACGTATATGTTTCATGTGTTCTGGTAAACACGAAGCTTCATAGAACTCATTCCTATGTGACATATATACAAGTAGATTTACAGAAATGCATTTTTAAGAGAAAAGTGTTACTGCAGCCTATGCTCGAATAGTACCTTGTTTCGAATCCATGCTTGTGCAATAAGATTTAATAAAAAAAAGTAATAATTAAGTGAGACGTGTTCATGTACCTTTCTCGTTCAACCACAGCGCTATTTTGAAGTACGCCTCGTCCATCAGCGTTATTATCACCGCCAGCATAATTTTGGGCAAATATCCCAGCCACAGGGGGAACGAACGGATACGAAGTTGGGTATCCCACCAGTCCTATAAAGTCAAAGGTTTGATTACTTTAAAGTTTTGGTTTATGTCAAATTTTGAGATTTCATCATGTGTTTAATTAATATTTCTAAGAAAAAAACATCTTTCATATTTTAAACAATTTATAAAAATAATCCTCCGGTGAACACTAACCATCCATGTTGTGACGTCATAGCATCCGTCTGTAGGGTGCGCTCGGAAACTGTTCCTTCGAGTGCACCTTTCGCGTGTAATCTCGTCTTTCTCATTTGCGTACTTTAACATATTTTGAATCTCGCTCATCTTTTCAAAAAGTCTTATGTCAGTGTTGCCACAGCTAGTACTATATAGATTCAGTACAATTTAAAAGGATTTTAATGCAAAAGTGATTTCAGAAAATAATCTGGTATTACACATTTATTTTTGTCTAACTGTCACTTAGAATATGTGATTATAATCCGTTCACGAAACTCTCGACATGTCAAAGTGACGTTCAGTTGATTAATATAAAAATTGCTATCATCCTATCAGTAACTTTTACGTTTAACATTGGTTACCTTTAAAATGAAAAATTAAAGCTTTCGTTAATTTGCACTTTAACATCAATTCATAAAATTTGATACACTAAAATCACTTATTTAAAACGTTTGACACTAATGACCGTTAAATATATTCAGGTAAAATAATTAGTACCTAACAAGTACACTCAAAATTTTCAATATGTCAGAGTAAACGCTCGGGTTGAGTTGGGTTGACCTTGAACTTTCGTTTGACTTTAACCTTTAACTTATCTTAAATAAATCTGATTTAATTTTTTTCGATCTCAATTCCTTGCTCGGGTTGATTAAGAAATTTTTCCCAAATTCGCATTCGTGACCTTGACCTTTGATATTTACGAAGCCTAGTTCTCGAAGTTCAACATTTTTTAAAATTTTTCAACAATTTTTCCCGAATTTTTGGTGTCGACCTTGATTCTTGACCTTTACAACGCCTCGTCGTCGAAATTCAATATTTTTTAAAAATTTTCCCAGATTTCTTCCAAATTTTTGATCTTTACGACGTCGCACTATAGAAATTCAAAATTTTTTTAAAAATTTTACCCGAATTTTTGACGTTGACTTTGACCTTCGGAACGCCTCGTTGTCGAAATTCAAAATTTCAAAAAAAAAATCTTTTCTTGCTTTACTCAACTTGTTGAGTTGCTACATGTTAGCGTTATCAATTCGGCTGAACGATCTGCTGAGATGCATCGATTTAACCTCAAAAACATGTTCGATAATTTTCAGCAAAATTTTATTTTGTGCGAAATTCTGGATGATGACTTTAACATTAATGTTTTATTTGAAGAACTTGAGCCAGTTTATACAAAATCAAATGAAGCAAACTACACAGTTTTATGAGTTCACAATTTACAAATAAAAACATAACCTGGAATTATATCCGCACTCCAAAGCGAACTTATTTACGCTGAGATAATAAATTTCACAACAGTTGAGATACAGCGCACATTCAGCGTATCGTTCAGCCGACACAACTGACTCAACTTCTCAGCTGCTGACACCGACTGAACGTGCCATGATGGTGCTAACGGTAATTGCATGTATCCGAATGAATTATTCTTTGATTATAGCTGCATTCGATTCACCAAACAGCTTTTCTGCGTTCGTTTCCTGCCAGATCAGTTAACCCCCACCATAATTTCAAGTGATCCAAATCACTTCAAAGTGATCCTGCTTATTTAAAGAATCATTTAGATCATTAGATCGATAAACTAAGTTTATGTGTCGGTTATGTGGCGACAACAGATAAACAAAACAGTTCAGATAAACTTGTTCGTTTCGCTATCAAGGATCACATTAATTTCACGATTATGAACTGATCTAAACGAATTGATTCGACGTGTGAATCGAATGCAGCTTATGACTACGTGGATAGCGCGTTGGCTACTTGGCTCCGTACACATGTTCCAAAAAAAGTGACAGATATAGAAGTATTCTTGAGCGTTATGCGCACGCGCGAAATTGAAGACTGGACAATTCGTGCACGCACTAACTGACGCCGGATTAGTCCTGCGCAATATGAGGTTTTATGTACTTCTAATACTGTCTCACTCTCACTTACACATTCCACACTTCTATGGCTTCTATCATTGTACTCTTGTACTCAGATGTACTCTTCTTAGGCAAAGAATGCGCTATCCACGTTAGTCTATATAATCAGAGGAATTATTAATCCGATTTCAATGCCTATCGCCCCTATGAAAATTGCGATATGGATGCTATGACGTCACGAGAAGATGGCGCGTTTTTCAAACGCTATGATTTTTTAATAATGAAATGTTACTCACAGATGTTTTTTGAATCAATTAATAAATTTTAACGTGTGATAATAAATAATGTAATGTTAATAAAAAGTAGCGAAAAAAAAGGTATTAAAAAAAGGCCCTGTTACGTACTTGAACTTGCAAGGAGACGATCATAACGAAGAACACTGCGCACAAACAAACGGCGATGGTAGGTACGGATATGCAGTATCTGTAAACGTGCCTCTGCCACGTCGGCTGCCACGGCTCTAGGCGACCTGTCACAGGACTCGGTTGCAAGGGGCCCTGGAAACATACCACATGTCGCGACACCTGCACAGGTCGACATGTTTGTGAAAACTGAAAATCACTACAACGCAAATAATTCTTTTCAAAACGCCAAGGAAATTACGCACATTTCTTAATGAGGAATTTTTTTTTAGAAGCAACTCATACTTTGAATCTGCTTTAAATCAAGTATTTGAAATATTTACAAGAACACTAATGCAATGAAATAAAAGTTCAGTAGAAGAAGCAGGTTTATTTTAACGAGTCATGAATTTTTAGGGGATTGCACAATTGCAATTCTTGTAGGATTTATACTGTCGAGATTCAAACAAATTCAGAATATCAGGTTAAAAATAGCAAGTTAGAAAAATAAAATAAAAAGCGTTCTACTCACTCTAAACAAAGGTCTAGGTTCGGCGAGCAAGTCGTCCCGTTGATCCAATGTGCCCCAGCGAAAGGCCAACTCCGCTGAATACCTCTTCCACGCCTGGAGGTACGTCGTGGCCCAGACGACGTTGAACACGGAAAACAGGACATAGCCGACATCCTCCAGCGTTTGATGTTTACCATTACAGCAAAGCTGGTCAACGTTAAATTAAATGGTCGCTTTTAAGTTTCGTGCACAGTATAAGTAATTACCCAGTAGCGTCACTTAAACGTCAGTGTCAAAAAAAAGCGGCCATTCTGTTTGATACCCTTATGGAAATGCAATAGTCGCGTTCAACGAACAGCAGCTGCTGAATTGCTTCCTTAGCAATCGTTTTTGATTGGCTGTTACCTTAATCTGAACCAATCACAAACGATTGCCGAGTAAGCAACTCAGCAGCTGCTGTCCGTTGACCGCGACTAATGTAATTTACAGCTGGGTAGGTATCACACAAACGAGCAAATGTGACAGTTATACTCGAGTGACGCTACTGTGTGATTCTTATACTGTGTTTCGTGCTTCAACATTGCCAACTTACCCAAAAGAAAAAACCCACAACTGCCGGGATGCTTAAAGCGGTGGTGTAATGCCCCAACCATGCGAAATACATGCCGATCTTTACACCGAAATACTCGGCTATTTCATCTGCAAAATTGAAATTTAATTTGAAAAAAAAAAAAAAAATCAGTTGGCAATTTTAAATAAAACAGTGTTTTTCTTTTGAATCTGGCGTCGAAGCTGGCCATGAAAATTTGTCATGAGTCATGACAGTTGTTAATTTGACATTTGAATTTGCCATTCATAACCTCACTTTCGAGGTTTTGAACTAAACAAGTACGACATTTAGGGACGAAATCTATTTTAATAAACAAAAAAGACAATAAAAATGAGATCTGTTGTAACAAACGAAAAAAGACTTGCAACAAATAGTGAGAATTGTGGTGCGTTCACAATAAGCACTTTGTCAGGGCCCAACTTCGACGCCAAATTAAAAAAAAAAAAACACCCGTTATTACCCAGAGGTTGCTTAGCACAGATATCTCGCACCCAAATATTCTGCAACTTTTCCAGTGCGGAAGCGTCGTGCAAGGGAAAGACTTGCGATATTATTCCTACCGAAAGACATTTTGGTACTGAAAGAGGAAAAGAAAAAGGTGAGTTTTCGAGACCCGGAAAAAGTAAACCTGCGCCCTTACTTATAGGTTGCCCCTCCAATAACGTAATGCCCGGTAGGGCACTTCTGTCCGACACTTTGGCACGGATACTTTCCAACAACCGTAAAACCAACCACTGTCTTTCCTGAGTCGTAAAAAAATATTGCTCGCTATCGCACCCTTCGAAACTCTGCAGGTCTTGCACGGAAAATTCTTTCAAACCGCCGCCTTTGATTTCTTTTAAGGATTTGGGCAGGTGATACAATTCTGCGGCCCTTAATAACCTGCATGCGACAAAATAATAAATAGAAATAGAAAAAACCAAACGCTAAATTCATTAAACCAATTACAAATTTTAACTTTCAATTTATTAACAATTATTTTCGTGTAAAGGTTAGCTTTAGTCAGTGATGTTGCTTTAGTTAAATGGGGACCTTAAGCAGTGCTCTCGTGACTTCCTAATAGATGGCGCTTCAATTTGGTAATAATCTTTCGCATTACACTAATAGATGTCGCTATCACAATCACGTTTACTAAGGCCCAGTTTCATAAAACGTAGTTAACCACTCGATCAAATTAATCGTGTGATTAATCAATACCATTGGAGGAAAGTTTAAATTTCCTCCAGTGATATTGCTTAATCACACGATTAACTTGGGCTGCGTTTAGTTGATAGACGAACCGTCAAAGTTTAACGAGCTCGGGCGGACTGTTTTCTAAACGGAACTCGTACCCACCGTGGTTGCCTCATGCTCGCATCTCAAATCACGACCACATGACCACTCAGCTGATTAGTCAGACAACGTAAAATAACTACGGACTAAATGAAATCGACAACGTCGCCCATGAACTAAACGCAGCCTTGATCGAGTGGTTAACTACGTTTTAAGAAATTGGGCCTAACACGTTTAGTCACTGGTAACGTAACCTCACTTTTAATCACGATTCAAACAAGCTTTGTTATTGTTTAAGAAATTGATATTCTCTTCGTTCATTGGTTTTCATCGGTGAAACATCAATCAAACATCTTTTTCAGAAGCATATTTAGTGCAACATATCAATTTAAGAAATAATTTGAATAAATTGAAATATTTTGTACTGGTGTTGTGTTTAAGCAATAATGGTTTATTCCTTGGAGCAAAACACTTTCATTGTGATGTCTGTTTAAAATTATTTATAACCAGCATAAAATGCAGGTATTGTAAATTTCATAACATTAAATAATTTAAGTAAATTTTTAGTTTTTTAACTTTGTGTAAGCGAAATTTTACAAATTCACTTCATAAGCTAAAAGTTTCAAGTGTTCACACTGACATTTCTCAGGGAGAAATTCATTCAAAAGGAGGTGGAATATCCAACGCAACATTCAATGCCTACTTTGATGTTAGAATCATTTATAGAAGCCCTGTAGTTATATTGAAAAACCATCATCCATTGAGAGTCGAATTTAAACTCACAGTCATTTCTGGACGGGCATAACAGCGCCATCTGTCAAAACCTGCCGAAAGTTTTTACTTCGTTCACTAGGTATTCCCCGTGATGAAAATGATTAATAAGAAAATGTCACTTCTCATCACAGTTTTTTTTTAAATCTGTTGGTCTTGTGGATGACAAATAATTCTTTCCAACTGTTCATTTTCTTATTTTATGAATCTACTTAATTCTGCTCTAAAATCGATTATCTTTTGTTTCTTTTTTTTAATATTACTGTTATATATATTTTTTAAATCCTGTTCATTCGTTTTTTTTTTTTTGTTATGTATGTCGCTGAGTTGTGTTCAAAAGTCGATCGTCTTTCGTTTTTTCTTTTTAATTTTTAAATATTATTGTTATAGGCATATTCTTTTTAAATGTTTTCTACTTGTTTCCTTTCTTTTGTCTTTCCTGCCAAACAGCTTTTTTTACATCGTATTTTTAAAAAAATTTGTTACATATTTCATTTCCTTTGCTTTCTTATTTTTTTTTAATTTTTTTTTTTAATTTATTACTCTACTGGACTGTACTAATTGTACTGTAAAATCGATTGCCTTTTTTTAAATTTGATTATTTTTGAATATTTATAACTTTGTTATCTTTGTTTTGTCCACCATTATTTTCAAATTGTTTCGTTTTCAAATTTATTAGTCTTCCGAATTGAGGAGTGAAATCATCGATCGTCTTTTGTTTCTGTTTTCTTGAACAATTTTTTTTTTTTATTTATTAATCCACTGATGGCAAATAATTCTTTGTTTCGTCACTGTTTTTCTTTTTTTTTTATTTATGAATCTACAGAGTCGTGTACAAAAATCGATCGTCTTTTATTTTTATTATGTATTTTCAAAATTTTATTATTTTTGAAAAATTCCATTGTTCCATTTTATTTGCTTTCCTGACATTTTTTTTAATTTTTTTTTTTTTTTTTAATTTATTAATCTATGAAATTGTGTTGTAAAATCGATTGTCTTTTGTTTTGAATTTTTATTATTTTGTTATCTTGTTTTGTCCGCCATTATTTTCAAAAATTGTTTTGTTTTAATTTTATTAATCCTCCGAATTGAGCAGCAAAAATCGACCGTCTTTTGTTTCTGTTTTCTTGAACCTTATGTATTTTTTAATGAATTGTTTACTTTTTTTGTCAATTTATTCCTGAATCTGGCAACAAATTGAGAGATTTTCTATGTTGAAAGGCAACTCTTATTGGGGAATTTCTGCTTTTCACACGTTGGTAACACTGGTTACTTTTCACTTAAACGGACACATTCACCAGAACTAATTGCTTGCAAACGGTTGGCCAACTGTTGGTGATTTGTTCTAGTGAACGCGATCAATGTTCAATTGTTATTTTAAGTTATATTAAACAAACTTAAGATGATCTTCAACTGGGTGAAGTGTCAATCTTATAATTTACATGTCCTTGTGAATAATAGATGGCGCTAAATCAACCAAACTTAAAACTCAAGCTTAACAGTTTGTAACAATTTCTTAACAGCGTAACACAATTCAGTAGATAGATCTATTATGAAGGTCTTAATGTTTTTAAAAGAAAAAAAAATTACTTACACTGTAAACGGAGCTGTGAGATAGAATGCGCTGCTTTGCGTTGAAGCGTGATGTCTAACATGAACTGTTAAACCAGGCGATTGTCTCAACCTCGACAGCAACCACAACAATACAGAATCTTCAGTGTTAGGGGGAAATACCACGACGACATCGCAATTCGGTGTAGACACCCTCTTCAACCACAATCTCTTAGGAGCCAGAAAGTGCCTTGCGCAAGGAATCTTGCGTTTAATTAATTCAGACGCTGCAAAGACAGGAATTAAAGAGATTTAAAAACACCCCTGCCGAGTACTCACCCTGCTCGAAAGTCTCCTGGGCACACTCAACCAATTTCCTTCTTCTGGTGCCACTTTCTTGCTCGTCGTGAGCGAACGAGTGCTCTTGACTCGCCATCGACCCCTCTTCTGTCATTGTGGATTTGCTTGCTTGCTGCTGCTGCTGCTGCTGTTTGGTGCTTTGCACGCGATTGCTTTGAATAATCAATGAGAATGCTAATATTAGGTGACCGTGTTCTTCAGTTACGCCTACCACTTACGCAGCCATCTTAAAAAAAAAATTAACAATAATTCTCTTCTTAATATTTAAGGGATGAAAAGTTTGACGTTCGCTGATTACCGCACTTGACATTTGCGTTTGGAGACTGCGTTATGGGCACTTTTCAGAATTAACCGGTTATTTCACCGGTAGACATTTTAAAATTCTAAAATCCACTGTAAAGCTATAATATGTTATTATAGCTATGATAAGTATATAATAATAATACAGTTATAATAAGTTAATTACTCATTACAGCTAAAATAACATATTAAAGCTTTACAGTGGATTTTAGAATTTTAAAATGTCTACCGGTGGAGTAACCGGTTAATTCTGAAAAGTGCCCTATGTTGACGTTGGTAATTCGCTTGTTTACATGGGTGCGTTCATCGGATGTTGCGTACCTCGAAGGCAATTATTAATCGGCAGAAATTAAACAGGTAAAACACGCAACCCTGCAATTTATTTATTTTATTGAATAACGAAAGGAATTCTGATGATGGCAAAGTGAAAGAAAAACATAAAAAACGCAGAAACTCTCCTGAAAAGGAAAGTAACCAATGAACAGTTTGGAGCATATGACGTAGTGTCGCACTCATCAATATTTTGGCGGGAATATTTAAAAACAAATTGTTTATAGAATGACTCAAAATTGTAGGGTCCCCCCCCAAATTATCGTTAGTTAAAGGGACAGAAAATGCGTTTAATTTTAAGTCATTTTATTAACAATATATTAATATATAAAATAATGTTTATCCTTAAACTATTCTTATTAAGTAACTCCTGTTATTAAATAAAGCTCATCACTGATATTACAACAAAATGCGCTCTCAGTCTTATTTTAATACTTGCGCTCCTCCATTCACACACATATTCTTCGGCAAAGTAACTAGAGCTAAATAGTTATTAGTGTGCAGCTTCACACTGTATAGTCGTCCAAGTTTTCTATCGGCTTTATGATCTTGCTATAAAAAACAGCTTCAAAGAGACCGGCCTGCGGTCGCCTTTCTATCGCTTTTTTTGGCAGGGCAATAAAACCGCTACCAAACTGGGACGACTATAACACAAGTGCAAACATTCTACATAGTGAAAAAAAACTGGAGTTAGAGGTGATTGTGGTTTGTTTGAAGATCAAGTTATCTTGTGGTTTATTAAACATCAAAAACTGACTCACTCAGAAAGCTGCTTATAATAATACACTTATTAAAGTTAAATTAAAAAAAAAAAAAACAGTCACAAATCTATAACCTTTACAAACAACACGCCTGTGCTCCTGCAAAATAAAAAAATCTTCAAATTTATTCTTAATTCATAAAACCGTGAGCAAAGTAAAGAATGTTATATATTCAATCAAACGTAGTTGCTTGTTGTAAAATGTATATAAGTATACCTACATAGACTTGCATATTCACATAAATATATACAGAATGACAAAGAAATATCATTGGAAAAAAAATCATCTATATGTGTGACTACCGACATCAAACACCGTGTCGTCTTCGTCATCATCGTCCAATGGCAGAGGCAACATTTCCATGTCGGTGCGCTGAGTCAATATGCCATATTTTCTAACCGTTGTGGGTCGATTGCCACCCAGTCTTAACCTATAAAAATTTGCGATTAAGTGTTGCAATACTATCTACAACAATCCATGCAAATACCTGTAAGAGCGGTACATCACATACAGCAATGCAACCACGCTAAGTCCTATGAAAACATAGAATCCTCTAAGTAGTGCCTCCGAATCCACCGTGGGTTTCCTTGCCGGTATAATCACATTACTTTGTAGCGTAACATTTCCCTCGCTATTGCCTGTAATGTTGGTACTACTAGCATTCGTTACATTATTTAATTTCGAGTCCTTAACAACATTGCTTGTATTCCCTGCGCTCGCAGAAGCATTAGCATTATCTGGCGTATCAATGTGCAAGACGTGCGGTTTGAAATCGTTTTCCTCAAGCTTTACCACTTTGGCTTCAGCCTGCTGTGTATTCTCTGGTGGTAGTTGCAAGCTTCTGCGCACCACGTTCGCAGACAAACTTATCGTACAGGCGATATTAATCAAACAAATCAGTACCCAAGCACGCTGCATTTTTTTATTTACATCGGCGGCACGGGGAATCACTTTGCGGACAACTCATTTGGTAGCGATTAGTCTAAATTCTCGTTTTTCACGCGCAAACGCCCCAATTTACATGTCTGGCTGCCGATAAAGTGCTTTATGATTTGTTAAAATCCGAGCCCCATTTTCACATTAACAACACCAATAACAAATGCTAGTGACCTGTTTTATCGACGTTACAAATTGACGTATCGCGTATTCAGGCGCATTCAGGGACGCTCAGCGGCTGAGAGGCTAAGTAAGCAACTTCCCTGAATGGACAAGCTGACAGACCGCTGAAAGAAAGCCGCTGAGATATTTACACAGCGCACAAATTGTAGGCTGAGTTCCTCAGCGCTATGAAAAGAAGTGGTGGGGGCATAATTTAAATTTATTGGTTGAGTTTGTATTCAATTTTTCCAGTCGATGATTGGTCAGGCAGTTTATTCTGATCGTTGTCTTGACGATTTTGTGCAGATTGACGGGATTGACCGTTTATTTAACTCGCCCATGTAGTAAGCCAAGCATGTGAGACAGCTGCCATTCTGAACTTCGTTCAGGGAATCACTGTGTGCTGAGACTTAGAAAACGCTGACTAAATTACAGCTTAGCTAAGCCGCTGAGCGTCCCTCAATGCGCCCATTTCCTTAGAGTATGAAATCTGCAGATCATGCAAGTCAGAATTTTTGAAGTTGGAATCGCCATAGATAGCAGTCACTCTTGTTCACGTATCAAGCGTTCAATTGAAAAGTTCATCAAGTAGCCGTTGAATTATTCATAACACTGTGAAGCAGATATTGAATTAGAAAAACGCGAAATGTTACTCGACGTTTAGCGATCGCCTGTGCTGCACTAATGTGCACTCAAAGTATTCACATTTTGTTTTTACCTCATACATTAATCCGAGATGAAGATATTCTGCACAAATGCAACAAACGAAAGCGCTAATAAGCAACGTTATGTTAAAAGTAAAACACTACCACCGTTTCACAACTGTCATGCATTAAACGTCTATCGGTTTACGAATTCATCCCTTTTTGGCTCCATTTTCTTTCTTCAAAAAATCAAAACCAACTTGATGAACTTTTTAACACGTTTTGTTATACTACTAGTAAAAACTAGTAGTATAGTATAACAAAACGTGTGCCATAAGCGATTCCTTAATAAAATTTTAAATTTAAAATATATTTTTTGTTGTATTCAACTTAGACTCCGCGCAGACCACAGACTTACTATCGGCCGATAGTTTATTCTGAATCAAGTTACGAGAAGTGTAATTACGTGGCCTCTAATAATTTAATGTACAGCCACGTATCACATTTCTCGTAGCTTGATGCAGAATAAACTATCGGCCGATTGTAAGTCTGCAGTCTGCGCGGGGTCTTACGGAAAACATTTAAATACAGATGCACAGCCTACTTTAGGTAAAGATGGCTGTGAGAGATGTTATGTTTATCCAAGTATACAGGCTGTATACAAATTCGACCGACAAATTTCCAGTGCACATTCTTCTCCTAATTTGATTTGAAGCAGAAAAGGTTAGATAACATTGGTCTTTATATGAAGAATAAAGTCTGTACAAGGCAAAACACTTTCAATAAACTATCATAAATTTTTCATTAACTCTTTTATTAATATTTTTAAAAAAATCATATAGACTTCATCTGCTGGTGCTACAATATTAGTAATAATTTTTTTGACAACTGTTTTCCTGTTTTCTTTGAAGAATTTAGAACTTCCAAAAATCATTCAAACTTGATGTTACTGCACATCACAAGCATTTAAGTGTCCAAACCTAAGTTTTTATTTTCAGTGGTCTGATTTATTTCCTTAGTTACAACTTTAGTTCTAAATTAATTCAATGACTTCAATGCCAGATTAGGAAACAAAAACAAAATAATAGGTCGCAACTTCAAAATGAAAGAAGATAGATTAAAATATGAACACTTTAGCTTAGATATACCTTTAAGCAAAAAATATACCTTAGAAGTTTGTCGGTCGAATTCGTATACACCCTGTATACATACACTCTGATACAAAAAAGCAAAAAAGTGTCATAATCACCGACAAATTTTGTTTTCCACAGCCTTCTCTCATCAAAAATTTATTTGGATATAACACCGAACCGAGTGACTACAAATGGCTGTGATTTATTTTATTAGATTGGCAGCACTTTTCAATATTTATGTTGGCATACTGGATTTTTAAATTCAAACTATATGTTGGACTGTCAAATTCAAATAAATTTGTCAAAAATCACCAGTTAATGCCAACCTAAAAGCACCGATTTAAAATTTTGTAGATTAATAACAAATTAAAAAGAAAGAAACAATTTTAAAGGAATGATTGAAAAATTGAAAAATTATCAAATTAACGGATTAGTAAATAAAAAGAAATAATTTGAAAAGAATGGCGGTAAAACAAAGAGAACAAAATAATAAAAATTGAAAAATTAATAATAAAAACAAAAGACAATCGATTTTACAACACAATTTAACAGATTCGTAAATGAAAAAAAAATTGAAAAGATTGGCGATAAAACAATTAAAACAAAACAATAAAAATTGAAAAATAATCAAATTAAAAAAATTAAATAAAAATAAGAGACAATCGATTTTAAAACACAATTTAATAGATAAATATATTTTTTTCAATGTTATAATTTCTTTTGTTTATATTTCTTAAAAAGCACAAAAATTTTTTTTAGTTATCACTACAAACTATCAACAACAAAAATCATGATCTGAAATTGATTTGATAAATCTGAATTTCAAATGACATATTGCTTGTGTCTAACAAACAGGATTCAGCGTTTCAGCAATGGCCGCGTTCAAGTAACCGCAGCGCTGCAGTACTTTATTAAAGCGTAAACCTGAACGAACTGCACGTGACGTCATTGTTTGCAGCGCTTTCTTCAAGCGGCCGCCATTAATCAAGCGCTGTCTGTATACGCTACGTTTCAGCGCTGCATTGCAGCGTAATGAGTTCATAACCTCTACAACTGAAAACTAGTTCAGGTAATTTAAAGCGCTACAACTTTACGCTGTGCTGCAACGCTGTAACCCAGACAGCACAAAAGTCATAAAGATGTCTTTTAGAAGTCTTAACCTTTTAAGACTTTTGTGCTGTCTGGGAACTAATGTTCTACCTGAACGCGACCAATGTGACTTCAAGCGCCAAATGACTTGCTGCAAACGTATTAGACGGTTTAAGTAAACGCTGACGTCACTCTAACCTTATCAGATTAATCAGAAGTTTCAATAAATGCGGATTTCAAAAAGTAGCAACTTTACCAGAAATAATATGATCAGCTGTAACTAATTTTCAGTACCTGCACATATAAAAGACCTGCGATGCTAAACCACACTCTGGTACAAGACATGTTTAAAAATTAACCCACAAATTTGTTCCTCGAAAGCGCTTTAAAAGCAGTCAGCGAAAAATTTTTGGCTGTAATTTTCTGCAGCCGCTTTATGCAGTCGCTGTATGCAGCGCTGTCGTCTAACGTCAACGCTGTAAAAAAACATGCAGCCGCTTCAAAGGCTGTATCCTGTTGGACACAAGCATTTCTGAAAATTAACAATTCTGAATTACATTTGAAAATTTCTGAAATAAAGTTGATCTTTTCTGAACTACAGTTGGAAACGGTACTGAAACGGTGTAGATACTGTAGATGAATATTTTAAATGAACAACATTATTTACACGAACATAAAATTTTACTTATAGCGTTTTCGATTGACCGCACTAGTGCGCACTCAGAGTATCTTCATCTCGTGTTATTACATGGGGTTAAAAGGAGATGCAAATACACTGAGTGCAACCGGTGCATGTGAATCGAAAACGCTATTACTTGTTAAGTCACATGATTCTGATTTCCTAACATTGCACATTTTTGCACAAACATTTCGTAATTAAAAAAAAAAAAAAACAACGAATTAATAAAATTAATAAATATGTATAATGTCCCGCCGCGCCGCTGAAATCGAACACCGACGTCACACGAAAACAACCGAACCGTCTATTTTTGCGCGTGTTTCCCA
Organism: Dorcus parallelipipedus; assembly: GCA_958336345.1. Taxonomy (NCBI): domain Eukaryota; kingdom Metazoa; phylum Arthropoda; class Insecta; order Coleoptera; family Lucanidae; genus Dorcus; species Dorcus parallelipipedus. Next base: position 42,078,480 of record OY284479.1, read on the forward strand.
CAAACGTCATTATTGTCATTGATTATCTTGACGTGCGGAAGATCATTAAAAATTGCCAAGTAATTCCGGCAACAAATCAATCCGCGACGCATTCAACTAAATCTCCGTTGTGTTCGCAGGTGTTTCAACCAACGCAAGAGGAAAATGGCGTTACGCGCCAGTTCAAAACTCCTGAAAGGCCTGTCCCATCCGTTGAAGGTTAGCGCAGCGTCGTACCACCCGAATGTTATCGATCACTACGAGAACCCCAGGAACGTGGGCTCCCTGGACAAGTCAGACAAGAACGTCGGCACCGGACTCGTAGGCGCCCCCGCCTGCGGCGACGTCATGAAACTGCAGATCAAGGTAGACGAAAGCGGAAAAATAATCGACGCGAAATTCAAAACTTTCGGCTGCGGCTCGGCTATCGCCAGCAGCTCCTTGGCCACGGAATGGGTCAAGGGGAAAACAGTCGACCAGGCTCTTGAACTAAAGAACACGGACATCGCCAAAGAACTTTGCTTGCCACCCGTGAAGCTGCACTGCTCGATGCTTGCCGAAGATGCGATCAAAGCAGCCCTCTCGGATTACAGGATTAAGCAGAAGGACGAAGAGAAGAAAGCGCTTGAGAATTGAGGTTCGAATATGTGATACTTATGATGCGGTAGCATGGAGTAGGTTTAAGAAACAGAAAGATAGATATTACTAGCTGTTAGAATTTGCAAATTAAAAATAAAATTATGACATATTAAAAACGCTTTATTGACCCCCTCCCCGGCATAAAGTATTAAAAAAAGAAAAATTTACACAATTATGATGAAAGAGTGGTGGCCTTGCTGACCTTGATTCGTTTTTGTGCAGTTTTTCTTTGATTTTGAATAGTACGAATTGTAATACATTTCTTGTCTAAAAATGTTAAGAGATCCTGTAAAAAAACAAAAAGAAAACATTAGGTAATTGAAACTATGCTTAAGTATACAGGGTGATTAAACAGTGCTAGTCTAAAGTTCATCCCTCTCCTGTCAATTTTGGAACCAAATGAGGTTACAAAGTTCGACAAAAACTAAGGCTGCGTTTAGTTGATAGACGAACCGTCAAAGCTTAACGAGCACGGGCGGACTGTTTTCTAAACGGAACTCAAACTCACCGCGGTTGCTTAATGGTCGCATCTCAAATCACGACCACCGTGATCACTCAGCTGATTAGTCAGACAACGTAAAATAGCTACGGACTAAACGAAATCGACAACGTCGCCCATGAACTAAACGCAGCCTTTATCTGATCAATGTACATAAAAATACACATTTTTGAGGTATAACTGCTTTAGAATATCCGCTAGATGGCGCTGGACTTCAAAATTTTAAATGGCAAGATGGCTTGAATGACGTCACTTTAAAGGAATTTCTATTCTACATCCAGTGATGTTGTCAGTTTTTAACTGTCTTCATTTATTTTTGAGATACTGACAAAAACTTGTGCTTGTCTAAAGTCGTTTCTCCTCCGTGTTATCTTTGAAACAAAATAAGATAGGAAGTTAAAACAAGAACCAAATCAAAGTATGTGAAGTAGTTACTACTACCTGTGCTACTACTAATAGAGTTTTCGATTGAGCTGCACTGATTGCACTCAGTGCGCACTGAGTTTAGATTTCGTGTTCGATTGGTGATTTCAGTTCAAACTCTCTTCGTGTTTTATGTTCGATTGAAATGTTAGTGCGCACCAGTTTTGCACTCAGTGCAAGAATTTTGGAACTGACTTCGAAGTTAGTGCAACTTTTCTGTCATTTCAGGAGAAGCATATTACAAATGATTTATTGACAGATAACAAAAACAATTTATTGTATCAAGAAATTGTTAATAATTAAGTTATTTGCTAAACACAGTTTCTCTAGTGCATAAAATCTTCGTCCGGGGTGAATTCCTTAAGAAGCGAATATGAATAATTAGAGTATTTAGGATTTTTAATTTATTATAACAAATAAATATTGCATTTTTATATTTCTGGCAACAAATGATAATTTTGAGGTTACGGTTCAGTATATTTCCCGCTCAATAATTTTGCTCCCAGATCACGTTTGTATTCGATTAAAACACGCACTAGTTTCGCTTTCTGGCAAAACTGACTGAGTGCGTGACGTAATATCAGTGTGACCCCAACTCTGCTGGTGCAAGTGAAATGAAAACGCTATAAGTTCAGAGAAGTGGCACTAGATGACGCTGTGAATTTCGAAATTTTAAGTGACTTATTAATTGAAAAGGAACTTCAATTTTACAACCAATGACGTTATCGGTTTCTAGCAAAGAGCAACGAAACGCGAAGAAAACTGTCGAATAAAAAACAGAAGACTACCGGAGCTTCTCCTATTTTTATAAATATTGTTTTAATGCTAAATAAGCGGCTGTCAAACTTACTAATTTATTAAATTAAATATAAAAAAACGTTCTATGTTCTATTTCTTTGCAATGGTAATCATTTACTGTATAAGTGATACTTTTATTACCGTTCTATCTCTAATGTAATTATTTTTTTGGTTTTATAGTTTTTTTTTTTGGGCGTTGTACATACATTCATAACATATTTGTATGTGTTTATGTTAACTGTAGGACGGAGGAGGAAAACAGTGACTTCTAACCTCCCCCCTCCCCAATAAGTAAGTGACCTTCATACATTTACAATAGCAGTTGCCTATGGACGTTTTCAAAACATCAAAAATATCAAATAGATAGAAATCATGGTACGGCGGAATCTAAGTAGCTTTGAAACGTGTAAATGGTATCAGAAAAGTTGGAAAATACTGTCTTATAATATGAAATTATTTATATGTTATAATTATAGCCCTTACGTTTCTTGAAAATTCATTTTATTATGAAAAAGACCTAATTAGATAGAATTAATAATTATTTCGCGCTAATCTATAATGCAAACCATTGTGGCGGCGCTTAGTTTGACTCAAAATGGCGGCAATTGCGGTACTTTGGCTATCTAGGGACTTTAAGTCCGTGTAAAGTCACTAAATACATAAAATACCGCAATAGATTAAGCCAATCTAGCAAAATGGTGGCAAATAATGCTTTTTAATGCTGCAGGTCGGCGTTTTAATTATTATAAGATAATTTTTTTAATCCGTCAGTCAGACAGAACCTGTGAGGGCATTTACAAATGCGTTTCCAAGGTTTCGCGCGCTTATTTTGACTCAAAATGGCGTTTAATTGCAGTACTTTATAATATCTATTTAGGGACTTTAAATTCGTGTAAAGTCCCTAGATGGCTTGGATATGTAGATAGAGTACCGCAATTACCGCCATTTTGAGTGAAAATAGGCGCAACAAATTTGAAATCACATTGCCTGTTCCGTTCAGTTTTGAATTTGCGCGTTTAGTTTGACTCAAAATGGCGTTAATTGCGGTACTTTATACACTGTGGAACAAAAGTATGGAAACCTCTGAATATCTCAACAACGGCTAGGGCTATCGAAGCGAAATTTGGAATAGTTAATTTAGAAGATGATAGCACGGATGTCAAGGTGATGTCGGCAGTGTTGTCAATATTTCAGATTTTTCACCAGTGCTGCCAACTTTGTAATTCTAAATGAGACACCCAGTATTTTTTTATTTGTTTAAGTTGCTTAAATAATTATTAACATAAAATGTATAACATGTCCTAATGTTCCTGTCCTAATGTTCACTGTTTTCGAAGCATTTCAACATTTGAAAGTTCGTAATATCAAAACGCGCACGTTAAAAGGCAAAGTTGCCGTTTGGTAAGAATTATGTAAACGTCAATATCAAGTTAGTGCGAAAGTTCTGACTTATAACAATTTTTTAGAGGTTTCCATACTTTTGTTCCACAGCGTATATCTAAGGACTTTAAATCCGTGAAGTCCGTGTAAGGTACTAAATCAACATACTTCGTATAGAGGTAACGCATTTAGTGATTTTTTTAATGTCTATCCTTGTTGCACATTCCTCTCATCTAGGGATAAAAAACAGTTGAGTCTGTTTGTTATCCTGCACTGGTGTGCACTAGTGTACACTTTTTTTACGAAATATACTTTAATGAAGCCTAAATTCATTGATAATGTATTGATACTAATCATACTCATTCATACTGACATACCACACAAACATTTCAAGTTGCATTAAAGAGTATTTTGCGAAAAAGTATGTATGTATTGGTGTACACCAGTGCAGGATAACAAACAGACCTAAAATTTGAAGTGACGTTTGTCAAAGTTACTGTCAGTGGTTAAGAAAATTGAGTTTAAATATCGCATCCCAAACTTTTATCGTATGACATTTAATGACTCCTCCTTTCTCGTAAAAGAAAAATTCTGCATTTCTTAAAATAACAACTTTTTGATTGGTAAATAACTAACTAGACATAACCTAATACACTTTTTAATTGAAACCAGTGACATTGCGGTAAACAGAATTCCCTAAAACTGTTGTCTTCCTTATTGGACTTGCGACAATTGTATTTGCTATCTTTGTTTCTCAATCCTGTCACGAGAGGAATGGGATTGCGTTACCTGTACGGAGTGTTGATTTAGTGCCTTAAGTCCGTGGTGCACACAGCGCCACCTAGCGGACATTCTAAACTAGTTATATCTCAAACCCATGGCCAGCTACATTAACAACATTCACTGACGTGTATATATGGCCGTTTCAATTCGACTTTTAAAAATTTTGACGGGTACTCCGCTCAGCGCCTCTTGTGAGTTTTTAAGTAATTGCATTTGCCATGACGTTTCTATCAATAGTTTTGTAGTATCTTTAATAGGGAGCGCTGAGGGGAGTATTCCACGGCATGCTTTCTGGGAACCGAATTTTAGGCGAATTGAAACGGCCATACATACAGTGAATGTTAATTCTCAATGCTCAAACGGCCATTTGCACCACTTGTGGTTAAGTTCTAGTTAAAATTTAACCATATCTTTCTTTGCACAGGTCAAATAATTAAGAATGAAGCCGTTTAATTTATATATTTAAATAATACATATTTAACTATTAACAAAACGTAACTTAGGATTAGTTAGTTAAAAAGTTAATTATAGGCGGTGCAAATGGCGAAAGAGTAGCATTTTTTGTGTACGATAATTTGATTCCAGTGTTGCCAGATCTACCGCTAAACCGTTTTAACGTATCATCTACCGTTACCACATTAATGTACCGTTTTTCTTTTCTTTCTATAAAAGTAATTTCCATCAGTTTTATTTATAAATTCTAATAATATTAATTCACTTGCGCAGATTTCTTATAACCAAAATATTACAGGTTCCTAATTACATGTGCTGCCCTCTCTTAATGCACCGCTATAGTACTCATTAAAGAGGATGTGTAATGAATAGACAGAGGGCGACGATCGGGCAGGCAAGAGTGGGGACGTCTCGAACGAGCGAAAAATGCGTAAGCATTGGCGGCGAATAATGCAAATAAATTAATCGTTTTTACAATCCAAATTATCGAGTGGAATAATACTTTTAAAAAATACAATATTTTTTAGAATATTTTACAATTTGCAAGAAAAATCAAACGTGTCGACGTAAAACTAAAACAAAAAAAGGAAGTTTGAAAACGAAAATATTATTTTTATTTAAACAGATGAATCTCGATTATTTACGTGATAAAGAAAGTAAGCGACATTCAGATCTAGGAACCCCCTCCCTCTACTGCGCACGATTTCGTCCGAAATGACTTATATCCACCTAGTTCTGTGATTCAATCTGTATGTATAAACTTATACATGATATTCGATTCCAGTGATTGCAAGTTTGGTTCCTAGTAATGAAGTTTTGTAAATGTTCACTGCCGGAAGTTTCAGCTCGATCGCGGCGATTTCTTTTAATGTTTCAATCTGATATAGGGTTTTTACTTATTTAACGGTATATTTATAAAAACGAACGTGCAGGATATAATAATTTCCGTTCTTCCATACATTTGACTTTTGGTAAATAAGAATTGATCTCATATCAAGTAAAATTTGTTTGACGGAACCATTTTTAGAACAAAATAATTTCCAACTTTCGGTTTTAAGCCACGTGACCTTGAAATATACCTCTCCTCTTTTAAAAAGTCTCTTTTTGTCAAGAATGTGTCTTAAAGTGCAATTCGCGACTTCGAACGAAGGGGGCGCCGCGCGGCGGAATTATGTGGAACCTGAAAACTGGTACTGTGTTTGACAGTTGTTGGTGCGAGCTGCCAAGAAGGGAGTCAAATCAGTGAAAAAAGTGTTTTATTTACGCTTATGGCTTTGTGTAAATTGTAATGTGTTCCGTATCGCAGTGTAAACTATATATTTTAACACAAAAATGGCGGAGAAGTGGCGATATGCAGCGGCATCTAGCGGAGATCAAAAACGCCAATAATTTTGAAAAAACACTGAATCTACCGCCATCTGTCGCTGTCTTATGTAAAGTTCTACCGCCGCAACAACTTTTCATCTGGTAACAACTGTTCGGTTCCAAAATTAACACCGGGTGGGAGGGGGCTTTAGACTAGCGCTGTAGAGATCTTACCTGTACGGAATATTTGTAACTTTGCTCTTTTAATAACGAATACAGAACTTCCAACTGTAACGGCTCATAAAGCAATATGCTTTCCCTTATCTCCGGATGTCTCGCAACGAGGTTAAACCACGCGATGTGTAAAGGAACTCGACACGAGGCCACCTTAGTGGACTGTCTCTTCTCGAATATTAAATCAGTTTCACTAAAAACAAACAAGAAATTGCAATCCATACATAAAGTGTTTTCTTCTTTGTGTTGTCAAGAGACTTACTTTTCTTGTAATAATAAATCACCGACTAATTCTATGTGTTGCTCGTTTGCCCCTCGAATTTCGTTGTATTTTGATTCCAACTTTCTCCTGGATTTCTTGACGTCGTCTCCTTTTCTTCTCTTCACAACAGGATTACCATCGCTGATACTCCCCAGTTCTCGTTCTGGAACCAAAGGATGTGTGGAGTCGTAAATGTAGTGTAAAATTTCCACCCCCCTTCGCCTCTTCAAGTTTTTTATTCCAAATTTCTGCAGTTCCTTGGCTATCCTCGGAGTATCCATCCCGGTGTAATCTGGCAAGGGAGTGATGCCCTTGGTTTTTATTATTAGTTTGTCGTCGTGTTTCTTGAAGTTGTTTTCAGGTGTCAATGCATCGAAATTATCAATGTCGTCCTTGAAGTCATTCTGACTATTATTAGTCGTCGATTTGCAGAATTCTTCAACGTCTTCCTCTTCGGAGGTGGAACTTTCAAGGTTTATTATCGATTTGGTGTACATGCTGGAGTAATTCAATTCTTCGTCGCTGAGATTTCCATCTGACGCTGAACTGAACGAGTTAAACTTTTCCAAGCTTCTACTACCACACTCAGCTTGAAACTTGTCATCACCTCGTTGACTTAAATTTTCATCGGATTCAGAAACGAAGGTGTAATTGTTGCTAATACGAATGCTTCCTTGACTTAATTCACCCAAATCAGTGGAAATACTTTCCTGCAAATGTCCCCTTGCAGTTGCAGTTTCTTGAGTTAATTTTTTTCTCGACTCTGATTTGTTACTGTTGCTGGAATGATGTGACGTGTTCATGCTGGTGTTAAAAGTAACTGGACTCTCTTTTGAAGTGCTGGAGATTTCAAGTTCGCAATCCGATTTGTCACTGACTGAAACCTTTTCCAATCTTGAGCTTCGCAAAACAGATTCTCCAAAATCAAGCACTGCTGGGTCTCGAGATTCAGTTCTCAACTTCACCATGTGAATGTAAGAAACAAGGCTTTCCTCGTCAGAAGTATCTGTTGTCAAGTCATAAAATTCCTTGTTTTGTATTTGCTTTCCGCAGGTATTCAAAACTGAGTTGCTTTCTTCTAAATCTGCAGCAGCAGCATCTCTCTTACTTGTGCAGTAATCGGTGCATTCCTGGAAACTCTCGAAATGATAGATACCACTTTGATTTTCGTATTCAAAGCATTTCGTCATTTCGTTACTTTCAGACGAATCGAAACTGCTGCGAGTCGCAGGTTTTTCTTTGCAATCATCGTCTGCGTGGCTCGAACCGGATTTGTCAAAAAAAATACTCTTCGATTTGAAATTGTTGATCAGCCGCTGCGATAACTCAAGTTGCTCGTTGATACTTCTATTCAAATCACTGACAACAAAATCATCATCGGAATCGAATAAATCCGGGGACACACAACTTCCACGTGACTTAAATACAGAAGTGTTTGTTCTGTCCGATTGGTGATGAGAAGGGGTGAAGTCTTTTTTTAAACTTGATTGGACACCTCTTGGTGATGTTGTTCCTTCTGTGTTAAAACCTCTCGGTGGTGTTCTTTCGTCTTTGGGTACATTTTCTTTATTAGATTCAAATTCATTTCCTTTGTTAGATTGAAATTCATTTTCTAATTCATTCTCTGTATTAGATTCTAATTCATTCTCTTTATTAGACTCTAATTCATTTTCTTTATTAGACTCTAATTGTCGACGATTAATAGTTTTAACATCTCTTGGTGGTGTTGCCTCTCGTCCAAATATGTCATTCCAATCCTTCAACAAGTGACCACTGGTGCACATACTTTGGGGCACCTTCAAGTTACTTAAGAAAAACAGGTCTTTGTTCTTCAACTCTTCGTGCGTGAGCTGGTTCAGCCTGTGAACTTCGCTCTTGTTCAGACTTTGCAGGTACGGGCTTGACAATGAGAAGGCTCGTTGTTGAGGCACGTCAACTTCGAATTTATTCTCTTGCGATAGGATCAGCGATACCTTCGTGGCGATGATTTTCTCTCGGTCTTCGTCCGTCCTCAAGAACAGCACGGGGGTTATGTACTGGTAACGCGATTTCTTCCTTTTTTTGAAGGCCTTAAACAAAACGGGGTTTCAATCGGAAAACTTATTTGCAATCTTCGAGCGTGCAAGCAATACACTTTCATGAGATTATTCTGTATACAGGACGTGTCACGACCCTATTGTCAGATACCTTGTTAATTTGTCACTTTTACATTTGAATATCTTCTCGGCTCAATTTCATAGTTCTTAAGATGCAAATTTCAAATTTATGACATTACGGATGGGTTTACAGAAAGGAAATCAAATATTTAATTATGATTAACTATTATTAACTAATAGTTAATCGTAATTAAATATTTGATTTCCTTTCTGTAAACTCAGCCTACACGTTGATTTGAAAAAATGAGAAGCATTAATTATAAAACTTACATCGTATGCGACGATCTTATTTTCAGTGCCCAACTTTCGTCCGCTATTAAAACCGAACTGTTCCAAAATCGTATTTCCTCGCCGCACAGGATGACAGACTGCACTTAGGTCTTCCTCCTTTTCTTTAAGGCACGAGCTTTCCAAGTCTTGCATGGACCTTGACAGAGCCAACGCCATCTGTAGATGATCCCCGTTAACGTCGCCATTAGAAAAATTCCTTTCCATCAATTTAACCATTGTAACTTGCTTAGATTTTTTAGCTTTCCCTGCCTTAATATTCAACAATTTTTCAGTAGTAGCAGCAGCTTTCCTAGCACGGCATTTTAATGGCTCCACAGTTTTAAAATCACTTTTGTCACATAAGGAATCATTAAGTAACGGTTGTACTTCCGTTAAGAAATTTTGATACGGCGAGTCAGCATTTGAAACTTCCAATTCATCGCAAGCTCCTGAAGCCGGTGAACTCTGCGAGTCTACGGTTTCCTCTACCGGTTGTTTCGTTTTAACAAAATAATTCGATATGTTCAGCGAGGATTTACTATGAATGAAAGAAAAGCGTATTTTAGATTAGGTAATTACTTTTATTTACTAAGACGTACCATGTACATTACATGACTAACCTATTGTTTAAATTCTTTTTACAGCTCAGGCGAAGACGCGAGCATCTTGCTGAACCAACTCTGTTTCCTTGGTGTTTCTTCATATTTAGTTTTCCTCCTGCGCTCTAGCACCTTCGCAAGCATGGGATCAAAACCCAATCGCACTTCTGTAATGTGTTCTTTGTACTCTGGAGAAAATTGGAGTTTTCCCTCGCGGATAGAGTTCTTCAGTTTTTGAGTTTGTGACCAAAATCTATAATTAAATTGTTTAGTGGTCGTCCGTCCGTCCGTCATGGCTGGTTCTCTCCTGTTACTTACTCGTAAAATGTCCAAGTTGCCGCGGACACGAAGATTACGCCGAGAGCGTAGTAGTTCCTGTGGATGTAAAGTGGAGTTCCTTTTGCTCTTCGAGGTTTACGAATGCTTTGCTTAATATTTCTGTCTGCCATAACCGTAACAACACAAATAAAATTGAAATGACAGACAGTGTTACCAACGTGCAACTCGTAAAAGCAGAAATAAAGCCGTCTTTTGGCGTACAAAACTGTTTTAAAACCGAATGGTGCTGTTTCAAAACTGTTTCAATTTTGACGTCATTAATGATGATCCTGCTAAAATAACTTTCCTATACCGTTTCAAAACACAATCGGTTTGTAGGTTATGAGTAGCACTTAACTTGTTACTTTTAACCCCCACTCCACCTTGAAATAATTTCAAAAAATAATTTCACAGCGTTTTGAAATGTATGCAGCCGTTTGAAAACATGACGTCATTAGCTGCATTCCTTTTGCCACAAAACTCACTTCAGATCACATAAACGTCATTTCCGTTTACACGAACAAGTAAGTTTGAACGGATATTTCAATTTAGCAACCAACGGAAATGCTCGAGCGGCAAGGTGGGAGGTCGAAATCCCAATTCAAACACACTTGTTCATGCTAGCGGAAATGACGTTTATCTGATCTGAGGTGAGATTTGTGGTAAAAGGAAAGCACCTATTGTTTCAACACTAAAAAATGCACATTTCGAAACAAACGAAATACTTTCAAAATAGTGCACCGCCAAAAAACGGCTTAAATCTGGACTAAATACTAGCGATTTTGAAAATGTGTCTCCAAGATGAGCGACTATGGATACTACGTCAGGGATGCAAAGTTACTGTAAATCAGGGGGGTAGAACTTTTATCATTGATAATCAATGGGCGCGTTTAGCGAACAGCAGCTGCTGAGTTGCTTACTCAGCAATCGTTTGTGATTGGTTCACATTAAGGTAATAGCCAATCACAAACGATTGCTGAGTCAGCAACTCAGCAGCTGCTGTTCGCTAAACGCTCCTATTGCTTTTATACAACAAGGTGGTACTAAGTTTTACTTAGAGCAGGCAAATACAGATGACAGCCAAACTCGTGAATTTTTGATGTTGGTAGACGTGGGGTAGGTATGGATTGGCAGAATTGACAGGGATATCGCCATATGATCGCTGTGTTTCCCGTAGTAATTTCGCCATTTTTGACCAGTGCAAAGATTCAAATGGAAGATTGTTAAAATATGCACTGCCTACTTTAAATTTACCAGGTAAGAATAGTTTACATATTGTAACAAAGGAAGCAGTACAGAACTTTCGAGATTGAACTTGCATAAAACCATTCATCAGGGTTCCGCGAAAAACAGAAATAAATATAGAAAGGCAACGTTGACGTTTCCATATAAGCGCAATGCATCAACAATCTGTCAATGAATCATATATCGCGACCAGCACTAACTAAAAATAGTTCTTCCCCTATATATAATAGTAACTCATATTGCACAGTTTAGTATTAGATTGACTTTGTGTTTAGAGTGAACAACTCTTGTGGTGTATATTAATAATGTAAGTAATTAATAGATGTGTTGTTTTATAAAGCTACGCCTCTCATTTACCTTAATTCAAATATTATCGTAACATTTATTGGTGGAGGCGCCTAAAGGTCCAAAATGTAGTCACTAATTTATCTCCCAGAAAAATTTTTTTTTTGGGGAAAATTTTTCTAAATTTCAATTATCTTTAATAATTTTTTGTTTTTGAGTAAACGTAATGATTTTATTTTAGAAGAATTTAACGAGGTAATAAGAAGCAATGTTAAATTTTACTGCTTTTTTTTAATAAGATGCGTATCTACTCTTTCAATAAATTATGCTTATTAGCCATGTTAAATAATTGTCGTGATATTTAATATGTATTTAGTATCAATAATGTGTTAAAGTCTCCAAATACAAGTAACTTTTTATATTAACAGATTAGAAATTTAAATTAAAATAAAATCTGCTTACGTATCACGATCGACCGTAAACATGAACGGAAATCAAAATGCTCGCGGTCAAATCACAATCGCTCTAGCGCGAGAGGCAAATAATACTCCACGGTTTCCTAAATTCATTAGTCCTGAAATATTTATACCAGCAACGACAAATGTAATTAAATTTATAAAAAATTATGAAAAATGTGCTAATATTAATAACTGGTCAAATGAACATAAGATAAATTTTTTCGGTTCATTTCTTCATGGAGCTGCAAATATCTGGTATAATAATTATCTTTCGGCTGTAGAAAATAGTAATAAAACTTGGAACGATGTTGTCCGTGATTTTAAAAAAGAATTCGGAATTACATATTGTATTCGAGAACTTAAAAATCAATTAAGGAAACGAAGTCAAAAAGAAGACGAAGATATACTAAAGTATATGTACGATATTTTAGAAATGTGTAATAATTTAAATCCAAGTATGCCTTTTGAACAAATTTTAGATTGTTTTGAAAATGGACTACATCCTATCTACATTACTCAATTTTCGTTACTATCAACTCCTGATATGTCATTAAAAGATTTTAAAGCTCTTGTACAAAAATTAAGTGACACACGAAAACGGACTATAGCGTCACAGTTAAAGAATCCTGAATTATTTCTTCAGGATAACAATACGCTCACGCATAATGCATCGTCTGAAAATACACGGTTTGCATCCGCGACTCAATTTAATCTAAATAAACGCGCGCGCAAAAGCAAGGACATCTGTTCTATTTGTAACAAGCCGGGTCATTTTTCTTATTCGTGTTATTATAAACACTCAAATAAAATAAAAAATAATTCACGGAAATTTAATTATAACCGAGAGCAACCTAAACAGTTTGTTAGGGAACAAACTTTTTCTCCGCAACGATTTCGAGTTAATAGAAAACAAAATCAAAATATTGCGTCACTAAAACCAAAGCAACGTTTCCCAGTAAAACCTAGATTCATCTCGGAAAACAAAGAAAATAATCTGTACTCTTTCTCATCATCTGGAATAGTCACTATCCCAGCAACCTTAGAAAACCAATCCTTAAAAGTTATAGTTGACACTGGAGCTTTACACAATGTAATTAATTCTCGCTACATTTCTAATTACATTTCTTTACAACGACCTTTAAATATAATTACAGCTGGAAACGAACCTATTAAAGTAATCGGTAAAAGTTTTATTAAATTACGAATTTCTAATAAATTTTTTCCACTAGAAGTTCTTGTAGTACGCGATCTACCAAGACCTTTAATTTTAGGAACTTCTTTTCTTCGAAAATCAAAAGCAGTTATTAATTTCCCTCAAAATTATTTAGAACTCTGTGGCAATACACGAGTCCCGTTATGTAAAGACATTACTAAATTGGATAATTTCTTTTTACGACACTCTAAGAAAAATATGAGGAACAAAAATGTTCAAGACGAAACCAACGACGCTAAAATTAGTCTTAAAACAGACGTTCTCTTTCATCCTAATAAATCTCAGTTTATTGAAGTTGTTTTAAACAACAAATTAAGTACGACAAATACCATGAAAAATAATTTTATTCCTCGTGACAATTTTCTCCTTTCAAGGAATTTAACAATAACAAAAAACCCCTTCCGAACAAAAAATTGTTTTATGTTAGAAATAACAAATTTAGGAAACTTTCCTCAAAAATTATTTGCGGATACAACTATAGGATACTTTGAAACATTACCCCCATCCACACATAAATCTGATCTTTTCCACCAAGTAACTACAAATAAAATTATAAAACCTTTAAATAAAGCTATGCCCCTCATTTATCTGAATTCAAATATTATCGTAACAATATCGAGGTGATGTTTTATCTGTACACCCTGATACGCAACATTTCTTGTAACCCATAATGAGGAGCTTAGATTACTGAAATTATAATTACTATAGTATTCATACTTCTACTTTAAATAAAAATTTTAGCACTCACCTCAGCTCTTTCTACAAATTTTCACGGTAATTGTCTCTTCTAACACCTTTAAACAAAAATCCACTACTATACACAAACTAAATCTACAATATCTACAATAATATACAAACTAAATAATAATATCTACACCACTAAAGATTTACTAATAATATTCATAAGTAAATTTAGTAAAATCACAAGGAATTATCTATGCAAGGAACACTGACGAACACGTGCAACCACCACATGCAACACTGCAAACAAAGAATGCAAAGAATGAATCATCCGGTCGTTGCGCGCTCCACATCCTTACCTCGATCAACGCGTCTTACTGATCGGCTGCAGTTTAAATTCAAAAACGATTCAAATTAATTTTTCGCGGGTTGCTAATAGCGCTTCGGTGCTCGGACGCTAAACTAAAATGAGGATTTTTATTACTCCATTTAAGATACCACCCCGTGGTAATACTACACGAGATAGCATTCGTGTAACGAGTGCAGTAACTTGAGTGTAGGAAGTGTACAGCGGTGAAGTTGGTGCTACCAAACTGCTTGAGTGTAGTTTGTGCGGTTTATTTTTCCACGTGTTATAATCGTTGAACTTTGTAAACATCAACTATAACCTAAAATCTTACATGTTATTTCAAAATAGAATTAAAATGCATACATGGCAGTCTATTTTAGTTGTAAACGCATCTGGCGAAAAAAAACGTTTGTAAACGAGTAATTTACGTTTTGAATTATTCATTTTGCATTTCCTTGTGAGATTTAGCAAAACATATCCACGTGCAATCGATCACACAAATGACGTTTAATAACCTATTGCGCATGTCTACCCTATCTGCACTCGTTACTCTTTCTCCCGTGCTGGTGTAGTTTGTGTAACACGAAATACACTACACTAACATAACAAACAAGGTAGTGTAACTGCAATGAATAATACCAAACAGGTATTAAGAAAAAAGTGTACACTGGTTTGCACTAGTGCAGGGTAACAAACACACCTATAATTTATGCATTTTCAATAGGTTAAACCAGGCCCGTCCAACTTCATGGGAAATACGGTATCACTTTGAATGTAGGCCAAGGGGGTGAAAGGCAAGGAATAGGTATGGAATTGTGCTGAATTTGAAGGTGGCGCTAGCCACATCGTAGTTTGTTTACAGATTTCCTTTTTCAGTATTGTTTACTCGCGCTGAATGTTAAGATGGCGCTGGCCACTTTATTTAAATTTGGCGCTTTAGCATCTTGGCTCATGTTTCCTGTTCTTCCTCTCATTTCCGCAACGCTCAGTCGAACGCAATTCGTATTTGAATGTTGTCAAATTTTCTCTGGAATTTGTAGTCATTTTGTAGTGTTGCTTCTTCTTTTACGTGTTAATCACATTTTCGGCGTTACTTTAAAAAGCAAATTAGTGTTTATAATAGTTTTATAATAGTGTTTATAATTAGTGGTGTTTATTAGTAATTGCTATGGATCGACATTTATGTGTTATTTGCGGTGCAGTTGAAAATGTACGCCTGTTTTGGTTTCCATCGGTAATCAGTAAGTAAGTATACATATAATTCAAGTACCTAAATATCTTTTTACTATGGTTCAATTTCTAGATGAATAAAAACAATTACAAAATCGGGTAATCCTGCAGTTTAGGCCTCTTTTAATGCGCATGGTTGAAATCGTGATGCGAGACATCGCATTGTTGCCGCTTGTCATTTCTGGTCACAGCAGATAAAATAATGTGATAATTTTGAGTATCTTTGCTTTAGAACAAATTATAGTACATACATAATTTATTAATTCTGTTAAAATTAATGTACCGCGAGCACAGACGCGAGCGATATATTTTGGTCAAAGATTGATACCTGTCTCCTATTTTATGCACATTCAAAGAGGCCTAAACTGCAGGATTACCCAAAATCGAATTTAGGTAATCCTTTTCCAGCCATTTCGCTTTGTTAAGTAATAATTAATAAAATGTAATTAATTTAATTAATTTTTGTATTTTTCCCATTTGCAACAGAGAAAAATTCGCTAAAATTGAAAGTAGCAAACACTGACGAAACTGACACTTTATCTGAATTTCAAACTAAGCCAAGTTCACAGCGAGACATTTTGAGTGTACGCTTTTTTAAATTCCGCATCTGTACATGTTGTGTTAATGTTAATATATTTTTTCAAGATGTCAAGCATGGCTTACTGCTTTGGATCTGAATGAGTCTGCAGAAGAATTTGCCAGTAGGAGGAAATTATGTGGAAGACATTTCAATCCTGCGTCATTTCGAAACAATACTTTTCAGAGCTTAAACTGGAATGCTATCCCCACACTTGCGGTTCTGGATAATGTTACAGTAAGTTTACCATCTCTTGAACAGCCTGCCCTCCAACAAACTGTATATCCATCCACGTCCTATAATCCTTCAACACAAGTACCTTCCATACATCCCTCCGTTGACATTATGAATGCCCCATCAACCACTTCACTGAGTTCGACACAAATATCGATAGA
Organism: Dorcus parallelipipedus; assembly: GCA_958336345.1. Lineage (NCBI taxonomy): Eukaryota > Metazoa > Arthropoda > Insecta > Coleoptera > Lucanidae > Dorcus > Dorcus parallelipipedus. The sequence goes on from OY284479.1 coordinate 42,095,011, forward strand.
TCCTTGCACTGAGATTACAAATGCCCCGTCAACCTTTTCACAGAGTCCTTCTGTTATGACTGTTGCGAAACCAAAAAGTTTGCGATTATTATCTTCAGAACAGCGTAAGAAGTTTTCTACGGTGCCACTATCACCAAAGAAAACCATACTCTACAATGCTCTGCAGCGACACCGACATCTGAAAAAATTAAAATCTGCATGCAAGGCTAATAAACATTACATTAGAGATTTATGTAACATGGATACAAGTCCCCTAGTGCATAATGTTTTTAAAGGCTATATGAAACCAACTGCATCAGTATTTTTATTGAGTCAGATTCGGCAAGTTAATCGTAAACCCAAGGGTCGCAGATGGTCACTAGACGAAAAAGTCCTAGCCCTAGCCTTATATAAACGAAGTCCTAAAGCGTACCACCTCTTAAGTTCCTTTACGTCACTTCCATCACGGTCCACTCTATTATCCCTCTTATCTCATGTGCCTCTATCTGCTGGTGTTAATGAGAGTGTTATACAACACCTAACAGAATATGTTAAGCGGATGCCTGAAGCGGATCGTATATGTGTGCTAATGTTTGATGAAATGTCAATCAGGCAGCATATTCAATATGATTCAGCATCTGATAGCATTTTCGGCTATGAAGATTATGGACACCACAAATGTAGTAGTTATGCTAATACATCTTTGGTATTCATGCTTCAAGGTGTGAGACGAAGTTGGAAGCAACCAGTTGCTTTTTACTTTGTCAACAGTAAAATGCCCTCAATAAATTTAGCACAATGTATACGTGAAGTCCTTGATGTTATTTGTTCTACTGGATTAGTTGTACTTGCAACTACCTGTGATATGGGTACGAATAATGTCAAGGCTTTGCAGTTATTAGGGGCATCCTTTACAAATCCGTATTTCTTGCACAACTCCCAACAGATATTCACTGTGTATGATCCTCCTCATCTCTTGAAACGTACAAGGAACCTGTTTCTAAAATACCCTATCGGGTTTCCAATGCAGTTTTGCTACCCACCTGTGTCGATAGGTAGTAGTTTTCACATCGTAGAGTACTTCTTCGATGCGGCCAAGCCAGCTGCAGCGGGACGGGAGGGGTTCTAATCCGAAACGCGAGGCCAAACCAAAAATAGGCGCCACTTAATTTTTTACGAATAAGGGAGAAATTAAGAAACCCAAATTACTTCCAGAACACGTTAATTTATTATACAGAACACACAAAAAAAAAAAAAACTAGTACGAGATAATAAAATATCGAATATCTAAGCCATAAATCGACATCAAAAGAAAATAATAACCAAAATACTATTCTACATTAATTTTAACATGCGTTTTAATTTTTTACACCGGAGTGCACGCAACAAAGTGCAAGTCGAACGGCGGCAGAATCAAAGAAAGAATTTTCCCGAAATCAAAACGCGAATTAACGCTCAAAGCTGCGTAAAAACAATAAAGTAACGTCCAACCTCTGATACGTCGGTGTCTTTACATCACAGTCGCCGCTACTCCTTTGTTAAACGCCGACAATCGTGCCGCCAGTCGGGGAGGGGGAACTCTGCGTCGCAAGTCGGTGACCACCTGCACGCTGCGATAACACGAGAAAGGGTAGCTTTAAGTCGAAATCCGAAATGAAATTTGCAGCCAAAAATAAAAGCCTATAAATAAAAGAGATCGAACATAAGGATCAATTTTGAAAACTTTGCGCCGTGCAAAACTCACCTCGATTCTTTATCGAAGCTGAAACAAAAGCGAACACGCGCTTTTCTGTCTCCACGAGGGCCTGGTTAGAAACGGCAATTTACCGTAAAACTCACTTTCATCCTCTTGATGTAGTGATTCGCACAAAATGAATTTGTTTAACGTAAATAAGGTATAACCCGGGAGACGACAGACTTCGTTCTGAAGAAAGGCGCAATGTTTTCCGTTCGATCGAGAAGGAACAATTTCCAAAGAGAGAGATAGAGAGACACGTTCCGATTTACCATTGGCAGAACTCATCTCAGCGGTCGGGGGGAGCCAATCAGCTCAATGTGTACAGTGTCGCGTTTCCAAGCAACTTTCCGGCACAATTAATTTCGCCTTATACAGGGCGTATTCGAAACAGAAAGGAATCGGGGTCGCGACAACGCTTATACAGGGTGTATTCGAAATAGAAAGGAAAAATGAACTGTAACAATCCCACCCTTACTAAGATGGAAATTTTGCCCACAGGTAAAATTTCTGGTGTCCACACTATAATTTAGCCGAAACGAAATGGTACGGAGACGAACGATAGGTCTTGAAATTAGACTAGACAACATAAATGAAACACGGACGAGTTGATACTACGCGAGAATATTTGGTCGGAGACCGCGAAAGCAAGTTTTAGTCAGGAGAACCAATAATTCACCCCCCTGGGGATTTTGCGTCCTGACGTAGAGACGACTTATAAGGGAAAGAGAATCTACATTCTCCAGACTAAAGCTTCTATATTGACGAATGTCACATTCAATAACGCAAGTCACAACCGGTAGAGATAAATAAATAAAAAAATGTCGAATCCTAATAACAAACATTCCAAACGGAATAGATTGTCAACCCAATATCCGAAGTAGAGACTAAAGAGATAGATAAGAAAAGTCGAGAGAGACAGGTGATAGGATAGATAAAGATTCCTTCACGGAACACACCATACTACAGACATGACTTCCTTGAGCGTATCCCATAGCGGTACATCAGAGAGAGAGGGCAAGCCATACCTTCACGAGATTCAGTACGCTTGGCATTCCCACACGCTTTGACGGATGCCGGAGGATATCTCAAAGCCGTCAAGGCCGAGCTGATCAATCCGAAAAGAAAACAGAGTTAGAGTAGAAGAAAGGGTGAAATAAGAAGAAAAGAAAATTCATGGGCAGATGGTTGTGATCCAAGTCACAATCCACAGACCGATAATAGTAACTTTTCAAAGATGTTAAACGAAAAGAACTGTATCTTTTAGGAGCCTTTTACTCCACGCAGAATTTTACGTCGGGAGCATTCTAAGAGACCCATCCCGCAGGTCGAAAAGAATAAAACAAGTTCTACTCATCAGGGGGATCAGGTTTAAGATGTTCACTATTCCAGGTGCCAGGAAGTATGTTACCATCACAATCCTTAAGTTCGTAAGTGTCCGCAGACGTACGTCGACTAATGAGGAAAGGCCCAACAAATTTATTGGCCAACTTGGCCGCGAAATGCTTTGACGCATCGGACAACACAACATTCTTACGCCACACCCGCTGATCGGGTTGGTAAACAACCTTTCGTCTACGAAGATCATATCGGCCTTTAGCCTTTTCGTAAGCCTTTTGCAACCTTTCCTGTACGTTTTTGTAGAGGACTGCGAACTTTCCGGTACGAGATTGTAGATCCTTAGGATCCTGAGGAACAACTTCCAAGGGCTCATTTTTCACAATGTCATTGTTAGGGGTTAGACTACCTTTCAAGCACATCTCACGACCAAAATTGAGGAAATATGGAGTCACACCAGTAACTTCGTGACGAGCAGTTCGTAAAGCGCAAGCGACTTTGGGCAGGAATAAATCCCATTTGCGGTGGTCTTCCGCCACATAAGCAGTCAACATGGACTTAATTACGCGATTAACGCGCTCGACAGGGTTCGCTTTTGGATGATAAAACGAAGTGTACGCGGGGCGCACATGGTATGCCGTCAGAAGTTTTTGATACTCCTTAGACTTAAATTGGACTCCATTGTCCGAAATGACAGTACGAGGTACTCCAAAGACCAAAAGAATATTTTCCTCAATGTGCTGAACGATCTTAGGGGCGGTAGCCTTTCGAAGAGGGAAACACAAAGTGAACTTACTGAAGCAGTCAGTTGCCACAAGGATATATTGATACCCACGAGAAGATCTAGGTAGTGGTCCAACAAGATCGATGCTAATGACCTCCCAAGGTCGCGAAATTCGAGAGTGACCTCCCATTAGCCCTGCCGGAGCTTTCTGTTCAGGTTTGGTGCGAAGACACGTTTGGCACCTATGAACATATTTCGCAACATCGGCGTGCATTTTGGGCCAATAATAACTTTGGGCGATCCTATTATAAGTCTTATAGACACCCAAATGACCACTAGTCGGGGAATCATGATGTTCATGAAGAATTTGCGATCGAGATTCCTTAGGGACAACAGGCTTCCAGTGAGGTTCCTCCTCAGCTAGTCGATAATAAGTGTTTCGAACGAGTTTATAAATGATGTTTCCTTCAACACGAAAACTCGGAAATTTTTCCGGGGCCAAACGAAGTTTCTTTAAGAAATTAAGGTACCAACTATCTTTAACATTATCGAAGTCGATGGAGTCGATAACAGGAACGGTTCGAGAAAGCATATCAGGTACGACATGTTCCTTTCCTTTGCGATGTATCACACTGAAATCGTATTGTTGTAGGCGTACAGCCCAACGACATAAACGACCAGAAGGGTTCTGCAACTTATTCAACCAAAGAAGTGAGTGGTGATCGGTAATAACCTTGAAGTGAGAACCTTCCACATAGGGCCTAAGTTTTTCAATCGCCCATAACATTGCAAGGAGTTCTTTTTCAGTCGTCGAATAGTTGCGCTCAGGTCGGGATAGTGAGCGACTTAGATAGCATATGACTTTCTCGCCATCATCAAGTTGTTGAGTCAGGACAGCTCCAACACCATAATCAGAAGCGTCGGTTTGAATCGTGAATTCTTTGGTGAAGTCAGGACACGAAAGGACTGGAGCAGAAACCAAATGCTCGCGGATCTTTTCCCACGCTTCATCGCAAGTTTCGTCCCACCGATGCTTAGAATTTTTCTTGAGCAACTTGGTCAAAGGGGCGATAATTGTGGAAAACCCAGGGATGAACCTACGATACCACGAGGCGGTTCCGATTAATCTGCGTACTTCCTTAACCGTTGAGGGTTTAGGCATTCTCAAGATCGACTGAACCTTTTCGGGGTCTACATGAAGACCGTGGCGATCCACCACGTAACCTAAGTATTTCAATTCGCTAAGGCAGAAGCTGCACTTGTCCTGATTCAAGGTCAAACCAGCCTCAGTCAGGCGTTTATGGACTTCGGATAATACTTCGAGATGTTTGTCGAAGGTTTGTGTTACAATAATGATGTCGTCTAGATAGACGAACACGTGAGGGTCAAGGTCAGCACCAATTACACGATCGATAAAACGTTGCCAAGTCGCTGGAGAGTTGTGCAAGCCAAAGGGCATTCGTCGGGATTGATACAATCCACGATTAGGTACAGTGAATGCTGTATATTGGCGGGATTCTTCGGCGACTGGGATCTGCCAATAAGCTGACTTGATGTCTAAAGATGACAGGTACTTAGCATCTTTTAATTTGTCAAGGGTGTTCGAGACATAAGGTAGTGGATACGCGTCTTTAGTCGTGACCTGGTTCAACTTACGATAGTCCACACAAAAGCGAAAACTTCCATCTTTTTTAGGCACGAGAAGAATGGGAGATGACCAAGCACTTTTGGATTTCTCCACGATGCCACGCTTCAACATGTCGTCTAATTCTTTATTGACAACAGCTTGCCTTGCTGGCGAGATGGGGTAATAGCGTTGCTTTATCGGGGCGCTATCTGTGTGAATAGTATGTTCGACGAGTTTAGTACAACCCAGTTCACCATGTGGAGAGTTTACGAACAGCTGATTAGTTAGAGTTTCCAGCTGAGATTGCTGCGAATCGGTCAAATGTTGCCACGAAGTAAGATGTTCAATTAAGTCAATCGATTCTTTACTGAATGCCCAATCACCGGAGCGCAAGTCAGGGACGATGCCCATCAACTTCCAAAAATCTGCTCCTAAGATTAGTGAATGAGGTAACTCAGGGACAACTAAAACATCGATGACTTTTACGCGATCTCGCAGTCGTATAGGGGTGGCCACATTACCAGGACTAGAACAGGGTTGTCCATTCGCTACGGTACACGACGTTACATGTTTGGTAAAGGGTAAGTTCAAAGTTTGGAGAACTTCCCATCCCGAACTGCCAACGATTGTGCGAGATGCACCAGAGTCTAAAAGACCAAGAAACGGGATGCCCAAAATTGACACGGTTAAATAGGGACGCTCATCATTTTTAGCATGAGCCAAGACATAGTCGAGAACAGGTTGGACTGCCAAAGGGTTAATCGGCTTTGAAATATTGAAGCAACGTACTAACCGATCATCTAGCGCGTTGTTCTGTAGTTTTTTTGAACACGCCGGGCACGTCTTGGTAGTGACGTTGGGACGACCACACTGATAACAATGCCTTCTCAAGGGCTCGGAACAATCTCGAGACAAATGACCGTTTTTCTGGCAATTCCAACATTTAAAAGTCTTATTAGGTTTGGGAGGTTCCACCTTACATTCGGATACAACCGGTGCACAGGCTTGTACGTACGCCAAATCAGGTTCTAAGACCATATTTTTACGCGGAGGCGGAACGTATGCTTCAACAGCTGACTTACGAGCTTCCAACTGTCGACCTAACCTTAACAAGTGTGCTACCGAAGTAACCTCGACCAATCCTAATTGTCGTTGATAAAAAGGGGCAATATTGTTCAGAAGAATTTTGACCTGAACGCTTTCAGCAACCGGGACACTCAAACGATTAAACAAATTGATCATAACCGAAGTGTAAATTCCCATAGATTCGTCAGGGCCTTGAGTGCGTTTCTTAATTTCTTCGAACAATTTGTCGTCGTAATTATAGGGTTGAAATTCCTCGCGAAGACGTTTAACGAGGTCAGTCCAACTATCGCAAAATTTCCTATTTGCCCTAAACCAAATTAACGCCTTATCTCGAAATAAATCGGACGCGGAAGCGAATAACGTAATTTCGGACACGTTCCTCGAAACACGAAGTTCGTCGACACGCTCGAGAAAAGCATTAAGTGATAAGACTTTGTTATTTCCATTATAAGTCAAACCCCACTTAGAAACGGGCACGGATTTAATCTCGTTCACGGCCGCGAAGTGTGTAGCAGCCTTAACTACGGGAGGCGTGACCTTAAGTCGCGATGAATTTGCTTTCGGCGATGACGGACTTACCACAGGTGAAGATGTCGCGCTAGGTGGCGAGATCGAGTCGGGAACTACGCAAGATACTGCCAAAGGATTGTTTTGAAAATGCTCGGCAATCGCAGTCAAATCAAGTAAGGGGGATGTTATTACCCCAGTGACTTCCGGTTCTTTCGGTGAAAAATTGAGCGCAGTTTGCTCGAAATCGAACGCAAGTTCGTCTAGCGTCCGTAAGATAATGTCACGTTGTCGCGTCTCGTCGCTATTTGTTGGTTGGCTACGCTGAGCACGACCAATGGCGTGAGCCAACTTAGCTGAAATTTTATCGTAAATACAAACAGCTGTCGAGCCGGGAAACGACTCTATTAAGCAGCGAATCTCGCTAATTTTTTCCTGAAGGGCTGACACGTCATCGTCAAAAGTCACGGTATATTTCGGTATAGGCAGGCGTAAATCTTTTCCTAAACGCATTTGCCGTCTTAAATTTGCACGTTTTTGCGCAACTGTTCCGTCAATTTGGATACCTCTTACCAATAATTCGTAATTTAATTCTTCAGAATTCAAACGATCCGGTAATAATTTGTACTCCATCGTAACGCGCAACTTATTCTAACAAAACAAGTGTTCTGGATGTAATACTCTTAATCAAACGAAACGAGAAAACAAAATCGGGCCACACGCGTTTGGGCGCCAAAACTTGCTACCCACCTGTGTCGATAGGTAGTAGTTTTCACATCGTAGAGTACTTCTTCGATGCGGCCAAGCCAGCTGCAGCGGGACGGGAGGGGTTCTAATCCGAAACGCGAGGCCAAACCAAAAATAGGCGCCACTTAATTTTTTACGAATAAGGGAGAAATTAAGAAACCCAAATTACTTCCAGAACACGTTAATTTATTATACAGAACACAAAAAAAAAAAAAAAAAACTAGTACGAGATAATAAAATATCGAATATCTAAGCCATAAATCGACATCAAAAGAAAATAATAACCAAAATACTATTCTACATTAATTTTAACATGCGTTTTAATTTTTTACACCGGAGTGCACGCAACAAAGTGCAAGTCGAACGGCGGCAGAATCAAAGAAAGAATTTTCCCGAAATCAAAACGCGAATTAACGCTCAAAGCTGCGTAAAAACAATAAAGTAACGTCCAACCTCTGATACGTCGGTGTCTTTACATCACAGTCGCCGCTACTCCTTTGTTAAACGCCGACAATCGTGCCGCCAGTCGGGGAGGGGGAACTCTGCGTCGCAAGTCGGTGACCACCTGCACGCTGCGATAACACGAGAAAGGGTAGCTTTAAGTCGAAATCCGAAATGAAATTTGCAGCCAAAAATAAAAGCCTATAAATAAAAGAGATCGAACATAAGGATCAATTTTGAAAACTTTGCGCCGTGCAAAACTCACCTCGATTCTTTATCGAAGCTGAAACAAAAGCGAACACGCGCTTTTCTGTCTCCACGAGGGCCTGGTTAGAAACGGCAATTTACCGTAAAACTCACTTTCATCCTCTTGATGTAGTGATTCGCACAAAATGAATTTGTTTAACGTAAATAAGGTATAACCCGGGAGACGACAGACTTCGTTCTGAAGAAAGGCGCAATGTTTTCCGTTCGATCGAGAAGGAACAATTTCCAAAGAGAGAGATAGAGAGACACGTTCCGATTTACCATTGGCAGAACTCATCTCAGCGGTCGGGGGGAGCCGATCAGTTCAATGTGTACAGTGTCGCGTTTCCAAGCAACTTTCCGGCACAATTAATTTCGCCTTATACAGGGCGTATTCGAAACAGAAAGGAAAAATGAACTGTAACAGTTTGCTGGTGAGGACACTGTTGGCAGAGGTGATATACAGGTCATAAAGGATGCTTTCGAAATGGACAGGAAGGAAATGATCTTTGAGTTGTGCCAAAACTAACATCTCAGCATTTGGCTCCTACTTCATTTTCTAAAATGAAAGTTTCGTTAGCGGCACAACTGTTCAGCCATTCTGTTGCATGTATAATCTTTTACAACATGTCGAAAGGTAAGTGATAGATGCAAAAAAAAATTATTACTCTAATTATCATGGTTTGTAGGTTCATTGGGAAACAGTGCTTTTAGCACTGCAACTTTAGTAAATGAAATTGATATGTTGTTCGACAGTTTTAATGGCATGCACGTGTATCCACACCAAGGCAAAAATTTACGTACTGCTGTGTCCGAATCTTCCAACCATTTGCAGTTTTGGGAATCAATGAAGCATAAAATCAGTAAGTTACAAGAATTGCTTATATCATGAAAGAGAATAATACTATTGGAGTAGATCTCAGATGTCAATACTTATAAGTATGTAAATATTATTTTCATTAGGACATTCAGGCGTAAGAATCGTAATTTCAATAACAATTTTCTATTAAAAGTCTAAATTAATTAAACTTTCCTACTTTTTTTGTTGAATTTCAAAATATGTTATAGAGGGTGATTTTAAAAATCTTTTATCAACTCTTGCCATGGAATTTGAACGACATGTAGCTTTACTGTAAAACAGCATAAAGGAGTGCAATGACGTACTTTTCACTTAAGCTAAGACATGCCATCCAGACCTCATGGCAAGAGTTGATAAAAATTTTTAAAAATCACTCGATACTATATATGTATTATGGAAATAGTAATATATTTGTTCTTTTTCTTTTCACAGGCCAATGGCGCTTTGTAGGCTATAAAGGTGCAATGCCTCCCTCCCAGAAAGGCTGGTTAGCTAATTTAGAAGTCATGCCCGCAATCTGGAGGAAATGCAAAGCCATGGGTTTGGAACATCTACGGACACGCAGCATAAATCAGGATGCTCTAGAGAATATGTTTGGTGGTCTTAGATCGTACTGTGGTGACAACTGTAATCCTACAAGTCTACAGTTTATAAGTTGTTTAAAAACTCATACACTGAATGGGCTCACACATACTGATATAAGGGGTACCAATTGTGAGGATGACAGTAATGAGTTATTAAGTAACTTACAAACTTTTCTAAAAGTAAGAAGTAGTACTGATCGTGGTGTGCAACCTGAAAGTAATGAAACAACTGACAAATACATGCTTAATACCATAATAGAATCTGTGGGATCATCATTTGATATCTTTCTTTTTATTTTCTTAGTGAGAAATAAAAACATTTATTATCATTATTAACTGTAAAGTACAAGTTGTGAATACTGAAATATCTCCTCGGTTAAAAACTTCTTCAAAGTCTGCCTGCTTTTTATTTGTTGTGTTTTGTATTTTAAAGTTTTTCTTAGCATATTAAGTTGTTTCGGAATTACAAACTGGGATGACAAATACCTGGCAAGTTTCAACTTACCTTACTTTTACTATCTGTTCTTTATGCAAAATACTGTAAAATTTTGAAGATGTAAGCATATAATTTCGTCAGTTTTTTTATGCACTATAATTGTTGATTAAAGCCTAACACATTTTTCTATCATAGGTTAAGAAGTTGTGTAAATTGCCTTAGTAGCAATATTATTCTCTTTGCATGCACTATGAATACGTAAATATGCAGAAACTTTTTTGCAATGAAAATTGGAATTTGTACACAATTGTTTTGTTATTATTAATTATTATTGCGTTATACATATAATAAATTGAGTGACGTTTCAATGTTTTTGTTTATAAATTTCTGTTCAATCCTAAATTATGTAAAGAGATGTAATAATTATATTTGGGTACTTTTAAATCAAATGTGTTTTATACTTGTCGTGAATTTTGTGATTTTGTCGTTAAATTCTGACGAAGTTATAACTTTTACGGTGAGATGTACAACATATTTGATTTCTAAGTAACGAATGTAATTATAACATCTTTTTATGCCCCAGAAAGTATTCAATTTGAATTTGAATGTCCCGCGGATTTTCAATTTTTTTTTGTTAATAATGACGCGAGAGGGCGCTGCAGTATCATCAGCGACATCTTCAAATTCAGCACAAAAGCAACATTTTTGTGGAGGGGGAAGTGTACCAAAAATTTTACACGTATATAGTTAGCTATCTCTTGTTGATATGATCGATGGGTTAAACTAAGACGATATATTGAATGGACTACATAAGTGTGACGTATTTGGAGTGGGGAACTTTTCCAAACAAACAAAAACACGTGGATTTGACATTTGTTTTCATTCTCACGTAACAATAAAATAAAGCAGAAATGGATTGACTTGGTCATGTTAAGATTCTAATTTAAACATTAATATACTACGAATGAATTAGGTATATATGCTTTTTTAACTTATTTTAAGCGTACTGTGTGAGTACTGTGCCACCGTGTTCACAAACCTAATCTCAAACGTCAAGAATCGTAGACATATGCTTCGAAATTTACTATTTACCCTAGCAACCGTTGCTATTTGGAAAGGTTTTGACGTCAGCACTTATGCTGTCCAATGTGTTCATATATTTCAATATTTGGGTATAGGCGTTTGATTTTAAGATCGCAGCGCTACCGCGGATAAATCTGAACCTCTGTAAGCTATTCGGCATTTTTGTAATGCACGTGTTTAAGTGCGTACCAATACAAATACACAAGTTGATTTAATGTAATTAATATAAATATCACATATAACACAACCCTGATACATCATACACGCAGGATCGACGCCAAAACACGATTTGTTGTGTAGCATACAAGGGTTTGTTTAGTTGACACCAGGTGGCGAATGCTTAGCTGCAAATTCCAATAGTCGGTCTTAATTTGTAATCTGTCAGTGTGAAACAATAAAAATGCCTAACCTTACATTTCCTTTATTCATAAATTCTGTTTTATAAAATACACCTCTGTTATGTTTGTTTCCTGATGCTTTAATAACAAATTTATGCTTAAATAAATCGTTGCTTAAAAGACAAATGAAGCAATAGTATATTGATTTACAAGTAGGGATGTTCGGTTCTAAAGAAAAAATCGGTTTTAGGTTTACCGGTTTATTTTTCAACAGGTTTAACTGGATCAGGTTTAACTGAATTGAAATAACCGGTTTACCGGTTAACCGATGATAGTAGCGAGTTATCGCAACCATCACGTTAACTTACGGTAAACGTTAAAATTACGTGGCCTCATTCATTTTCCATTGGATCACATGACCTTAACGTTTACCGTAAATTAACGTGATGGTTGCGATAACTCGCTACTCGCTAGTGATGATTTTATAAGGTTGCAGTAATCTGTTTAATAAAATATTTCGTTAAGTACATATTTAATTCCAGCTGACCACAAATCGATGTTATAAATATTCCCTGAATCTAGTAATGACAGGACTCACAGCTCGCTGAGGATCAACTATTTTTTTTATTTGTTGATACAAAAAGCACAACAACGAACAAACACCAATACAAACACTTCAACCAAGGTAGCCAACTGAGAAATAGTCATTACACTGCTCCCAACTTTTATCACCAACAAACAAAAAGATTGCCACTCGAATAAGATGGCGAAACGTCACACGGTCGTAACACGAAAAAACCGATAGCCGGTTCCAAGATTCAGAAATCGGTTCTTCGGTTTAAACCTAATTTTTGAAAAACCGGTTCTTCGGTTTAAACCTAATTTTTGAAAAACCGGTTCTTCGGTTTAAACCTAATTTTTGAAAAACCGGTTAAAACCGATTTTTTCATAGCGGAAAAACCGGTTTTTCAAAAAACCGATACTTTTTACGCATCCCTATTTACAAGTTTAGAAAAGTGACAGTTTTCCAGTGAGCGTATAATAAATGTTCGAATTCACGAGTGAGCGTTAGCTCACGAGTGGATCAAATTTACACGAACATGGAAATTCACTTTTCTAACGTGTAGATCATGCTACTTTTTCGTGTAGTTGACCAAAATAACGCTAAAGTTATGAGTGTCGACGAATAATAATAACACATCAAGGTATGTCAAGCATTTGTTGACGGGATGTTTTTTTCTGTTTTCAAAAATATATACTGTGTTGGATTTATTTCTTACAGTTAATAGAATAAAACGCCTTTTTTTATTATTTTCGATGCATTATTTTTGAAAACAGAAAAAAATCTCTATTTAATGATGACATTGCCTACTATGATTTCCATAAAAAAATATATGTTTATAACTAGAAAATTTAATTAAATATCAAAAAACCAACTACACCACTGAATTGTATTCCAAAAAGTGTCCTGATAATGTCCAAACAGTTTTTTAATATCTGTAAAAATAAAAAATAAACGAGATATGCGCCATTAACGAAACGTCAATTTTTGCTTATAACTCGAAATCAAAAGAAGATGACCAATTTTGGTTTGCTCTATTGACTTTATCTCTAAAAAGAGATCGAGACTTGGCCACTAGTTTTTTTCTATCTCTTATAGTTACAGAGCTGTCCATAAGAGACATCGAAATTGATCCACCCTGTACGTCGCACCGCTTTACAACTTTACCGCTATGCAGCTCTTATGGAAAACGGCCTTAAGGGCCAAATTCACAAATGTTACTCATACTCAACTCACAGTTTTGAAACTCAGAAACGCTTTCATTTTCATTTTAATGACTTTTTGACTTTCTACATCATAAATCACAGATGATCGAAATACCTATACCGGCCATAAACTTGATTATACGAGTAAATGTAAAAGCATTTCTGAATTTAAAATAATGTCAAACGTCAAATTTGAGTGTGAGTTGAGTATGAGTGAGGTTTCTGAATTTGGCCCTTAGTTTGACAGTGCGGATGTCAAGTAAACGAACAATAAGTAGTACGACTTAGAAAAAATTAATTATTTATTCTTTACAAAATAATAACATAATAACATAACATAATCATTACACTAGATTTCTCTAGGATGAAAAGAAATATCCCAACTGTAACATTTAGGCTTTTTGGTCTGTTTGTAAATCAACGCTGGTGACAATTTCCTGAGCTACAATAATAGTAATAAATGTGATATATTTTTACTCTCAACAATTTCTCAATTACCTGAATTATTTACTGTGTAACATACACTAACATTCTTCTGCTCATCCATGTGTAAGCCCACACAGATTTTCTTCGTGATGGCCCTGTATTCCGTTTTATCAAAGACAGTGTTATATCCATGCGTATTAATTTGAGTATGGGCCTGCTGTGCAGATTCTGATTTAAATTTCAACTCAAGAATCATACCCACATTCTTGAACATCACAAACATGTCAATACGAGGTGGCCTTCCAAGAGGTTTTATTCGTTGGACACTTAACTCACTGCGCACAGAATAATTTTTGAAGTTATATGCCAAAGTGAATAAAATGCCATTAAGTTCAGCTTCATTAGTAGGCATTTGCACTTCAAACAAATTAGACACACTTTTTGCAAACTTAGTAAATGCATCCTTATTTAGCTGAATTAGTACATCTTCTAATGCTTGTAAATATTGTGGAATATTTTGGAGATTATATTTTTTTGCAAAAAAAGCTGCATTATAACAGTTGGATATCAAACATGTTTTCAATTCTAAATTCGGTACCTTTAGAGTGCTTTTTCCTGACTCGTACTTGATCACATTTAAATACCCATTTTCTGCTAAAAACTGGAGAAACAGATCAACGTCTTCATATGTTATATATTTAAAATCATTTTTAAGTAATGATTTTAATGTCTTCACATTCTCTACCGACATTTTTCTGACCGTGTTTATTTCAACCTCTTCACCAATTATAAGTTCTTCAATTCGTTTTCGAATTTCAGATGATGCAAAGAGATTTTGCAAATTTTTTATGCTTCCCGATTCAATCCAGTAACTATCGAACTCTTTTTTACAGTTTTCAGAGCTTGTTTCCAAGTAACGTAGAATAGACCAGCCAGAATAAATGCGAGTGGGCTTATTTGCGTTTGGAACTTGAAACCCGTTATACCATTCTCGTATTTGTTCATCATCTCTATAAACTGCACAGTCATCTCGGGCAAACAGATCTTCCACTTCAGCAGCAGTTAATCCAAAATATGGCACAAATTTCGATCTTTTCAGGAATTCATACGATTTAATATTGTTTGCATCTGGAGATAACACCGATCCTAATTGGATACACGCATGAATTAGCCCACTCTGCAGATGCTCATTAGATTTCAACAAATGAGACGTAATTTTTCTTATTAGACTAATGGTATAATCTACAACACCTTCATTTACGTTTGCCTCCCCCAGTAACATATTCATTATTGGCGCATCATACTCGTCTATGAGTACATAGACAAGTTTGTCATAATGCACATGCAAACATTGAGATAAGTCATTAAGTGCATCTATTACATCATTTATATCAAGCGTTTTAGTACCTTTCCAATACATTACAAATTTTTCTACAGTGATATTCACATCTTCTAATTTGTCATTTGACCAAGCATACTTTTGTCCGTCACGTTTTATTAGAACCTTATGATGATAACTGTATGCTTTTCCAATGATACTCTGTAGAGATTTAAGAACGTCTTCACAAGTGTTGCCACCAACCCTCTTCATGTCTACATAGAGCACAGGATTTGTTTCACAATTATCTTCGAAAAATTGCCTATCCTCTCTATATATTTTTAAATTGTTGTCTTTAAAAGGTGTTTTGTTTCCTGATAAGAATTGTTTAACCATGTCTAAATTAGTCGATTTAAAAAACCTTCTGGGTGCCGCTACAATTATCACAGCTTTTCCCATCTCAAGAAAATCCTTAATGTATAACGTCTTGTCGACAAATCCGGGACTTTTGATGACCTCTTCAAACTCGGACGTACAAGTCATTTGCAATTCTTTCGGTTTTGAGGATGTGCCCTGCAAAAGAAAAAAAGGACATCGCATAAATATACATTTATATGAATATTATAGGCGCCATGCACATCTCTGCATTCAGCGCCGCCTGGCGTGGTGATTTGTGAATTAGTGATATGAAAATATTTCTTGAGACCCACTGCATGGGAATAATATCACTCTTATGACAATTTACGATTGTAGTACATAATACTTGAGCTTCCTGGTATTGACAATATTCAAGTTCAAATGTATACTAATAATTTGAAACAACTCGTATTTTCATACCACTAATGCAGAATATGGTCATTGGTGGCGCTGGCTTCGCATGTGCATGATCCCTATATTAAGGCTAAACTTACTTCTCTTAGGGCAGCACTTTCACTTTCTCCTTCCATTTTTAGTCGTTTTGTGACTGGGCTGCTCATAATCTATAACAAATGCAACAAAATAACTACAGTTCTTTCGCTCGATCTTTGCAGTTACGTCAGAAAATTATCGACTCAAAATGACAAATTTATAAATTCCATCATTGTTTTAGCATACGTATTAGATAAGGATAAAAGAATATGTTGATTTCGTTTCTCGAATCGGTAAAGTGTGACGTGACTGCAAAGATCGAGCGAAAGAACTGTATGTACAAGGTTTCTATAAATGATTCTAACATCGCATTACCTCTGATAAATAAATGATCATGTGCCACTAACCACCGATACTGAACACAGTCATCATTTTTAATTCTTAAATAATCAAACATCTTTTTCAGAAGCTTATTTGGTGCAACATCATCAATTTAAGGAATAAATTGTAAACTCAAATTGAAACATTTGATACTGGTATTGTGTTTTAGCAATAATGGTTTACAGTGAAACTTGCTTATAACGAGCACTGGTTATAACGAGAACTCGGTTATAGCGAGGAAATTGAAAAGTCCCGTTTCTCGATATGGTAAATTACATATAAAAATATTTGTTTAAAACGAGCTCGTTTATTACGAGAACTTGCTTATAGCGGCCAATTTTGTAATTTTTTCTTTGTTTTTCCTTGCAAAAAATTTGAAAATATTTTTTTGTTAGATGTAGAAGTACGTAGGTATGCCCGACAAAAAATCTAAATACGACGAATTAATTGTTAAAAAAAACTGTTCGTTTGTTCTTTTGCGTATTTTTTACGTTACCATAAAACAAGCAAAAAAAATTGTTTAAAATTGTATTCAAACTTATTAGTTTATTAAATAAACAAAAAAAATGCAGGAGTATAGTTGTCCCAGATTCTTTTGGTGTTCATAATACATATCACATATGCATTTAATTTTTTCATTTATAACGAGCACTTGCATATAACGAGCAATAAGCGTGGTCCCTTGAGCCCTCGTTATATCCGAGTTTTACTGTATTTAAAAGTTTCAAGTTTATGACAGCGTTGACACTGACATTTCTCAGATAGTAGAATACACATTCAAAAGGAGGTGGAATATTCAATGCCTACTTTGATGTTAGAATCATTTATAGAAACGTTGTATAAACCCTAGACTTAGACTTACTGTACATATTTTGTTAAACAAAAATCTCTAACAAAATTACACGTTAAGTATGAAGCAGTAGAATTTTAGTAGCAAGCATTCATACAGTAAAAATATACAAAGTAATAATAACAGCATCATAATTATTAAATAATTAGATTTTGACACGTAATGTAAATTCCGTTTCTTGGACCGGCTCATTTGTACTTTATCAAGGAAACTAAATGAATTGTTAATTTCTTTTTCTACGGTACGAAAAGAGTTAATTGTACCTAAAACAAAATCTACTTTATCTGAAGGTAGAATCAATAAAATATCATCCACGCAATGAAAATACAAAATTAAATTGAAAAGTAAAGAGTTAATGACAGTTTTTTCTAACTAGTTCCTGCACAACAACTTCAGCTAAAGCAGGAGATAAAGCAGAACCCGTTGCTTATAAAATTTATAAATAAATAACAAATATAACAATCTTGAAATTCGTACCCTAGCATAAATAGCGTTCAGGGAATTAACAGCTGTTGGTAGTTATCAGCACGTTGTCAGGACCACATCAGAACAGAAGCAGGTTGGATTCCCTAAAAGCACCCTTTAATTGTCTGTGTAAACGGTGCAAAAATTTGTTTTATTACTCCATATTTTACTCTTTAATTGTTAATTATTAGTGTCCTAATCTAAATTACGAATGCAAACAGTTTATTTTTATTTTGTTTTGTTGAGTTATCAACAAAATGTCACCCCTAACTCGCCTATTCTAACGAAGAAACGGAGTAAACAGATAATAAGTATGTTTATTAACAGTGTGTTGTGCAGCTGTACTTACCTTAGGCAAGCATTTTGTTCAATAAACTACAAATAAACTAATTAATTATTAATTATGCATTTCATCTCACCAAATTCAACGAGCTCGATGCAACACCACCATTTTAGCTTGGAACCACATTAAGAGCAGCAGTGTTGCCATATGAAAAATTTTAAATTCACCAGATTCATGGCAAAAAAGTTGCCAATTTTTCACCAGACGATTTGATCGTGTACGCGCGCGATAAAATCAAAAATCAACTATACAGAAAAAAGAAATTTGAGCAATTTATTATGAAGTAAATGAAAACTGTTTATTACAATGATGTAGCATAAAAAAATTAACAATAACTAATTGAATAATTAAAAATGATGACATATTTTATTTTTCTTAAAACTAACCTGAATAAAAATAAGATTAAAAACCTTTTCATTTTTCCAGTTTCTAAATCAAAAATTTAACATTTACTTCTTATTATTTAATTTAGACAGTAATAGCATTTTCGATTCACCGGCACCGGTTGTACTCAGTGTATTTGCATCTTCTTTTAACCTCATGTAATAACACAAGATGAAGATACTCTGAGTGCGCATTAGTGTGGTCAATCGATAACGCTGTATTAAGTAATCTCTATGCAAAGAGCTACCTATTCTACGCAGCAAAGCATCAATTATATTATTCCCACTAGACACTAGATGGCGCAAACAAAAAAAATAGATTTTTTTTAACATACTTAGAAAAAAATCACTTTGAGGTAAGAGTAAAATATTCAAATGCGCTGATACAAAAGCAATAAAAACGTAGACTATAAAAAATCACCAGATTCTGAGTTTGTTGGAAAAGTTTTCACCAAATCACCAGATCGGACCTAAAATCACCAGATGTGGTGAAATTTCACAAGATGGCAGGAAGTTTTGCAGTGTTGCCAACAATCGTGGAATGAAAATATCCAGACCATCATTAAAAAAAAAGGTAAAAATGGCTAAAGAGTAAATAAAAAGTAAAACGATGTTTCGCAAGCGAAAATTTTTAGAAATCTAGATTTTTTTAACAAAACGTTTACCCATTTTTTCCAATTTTCAATATTTTTTATTTTATTCGTATATATATTATTTAATTCTTTTTGTCTAATACTTCTTAAAAATGACATCGTCATTTGAATGAAAAAATTGACGACTACTAACTTTGGAATGTTTTATTTGTAAGTAAAGCGGATCAGTTAGATCAGTTCACTCCTAGTTAAAGTGAAGTGACCAAAGCTGCAAATAAAAGATAACTAATGTAACCACATTTAACTATACCGTATCCGAGTATCCGATGCGAGTGTGTAATTGATAATAACGGCCATTTCATTCATAATGAGAAGGGAGATTATTATTTACAAATTTAACCAGTAGATAAATTCAAGCAAACGTAAATAGACAAATTGAAAATTAAATTCACTTTCAATTTTGGCAGCAGGTTCACATAACCTAAATTCAATATAATTTATCAACATTTTCTTTGACGTTCAGAAACTTCGCTTAAATATTCTACCATGACGTAATTACCCAAGTAGGTAAAGCTCGGAGCAGGACGATACGCCGCCGCCGATTCACCGCCGGACGATTCGCTGCCGGGACGATTCGTCGCCGTGATGATTCGCGGCCGGGACGATTGGCCGCCAGGCGCGATATAAGGTCTGTTTGGTAATACTCACAGATCATAACTATAGAAGATGAGTCAGTCAACGTTAAACAGCTAAGGCATAGACAAATAAAAGACAGCTCGTTCCCATGCTTTGACACTGGCAATGAGTGAACAGTGGCGGTGACGCGGGCGGTACTACCGAACTATTCAAATAGCGCCACTTTTAAAATATGGCTTCCATTCAGAATTTTATTTTATCATTTAATTTAATGTCAAAAAAAATATAATGATAAGAAATTTAATTTGAAAATATGCAAAGAGTAACCACAGCAATAATATTATTACTTTGGTTAATCCTTAATCATTTTCAGATTAAATTTCTTATCAACATATTTTTCACGACATTAAATTAAATGGCATTATGGCAAAAAAACATTGATTTCCATGTTTTAGGACGGTGATTTTATAAAACACAAACAAATTATGGATACAAATTTATTATGCATTATGAATATTGAGCAATCAGTATAAAATTAATGTGTTTTGCTATTTTTATATAAAGAAATCAGTAGCATATTCAAATGTATGAAATGATAAGAACAAAAGCAACGGTTTATGAATATTATTGCTTAGTAATAACATTGTAGTACAATATTGAAGGAACTAACAATATTGATAGTTGTAGGAACTAACTAATGCAGAAGGAATTAACAATATTGTTAGGTCCTTATGCATTTACAATAAAAAACAATACAATAGCTAATTTAATAATGCAACATTTTAGAAAACATTATACATATATTATACTGTTTCTTAAATTACAACTGTTCAACTATCAACCAAAATATATACACTATGTACTCAAAAGTGTACAAGGGACAATCACACAATGAATACTTAACCACAGGTCGAAAACTAAATTATTATTATATTAAGAAAAAAAAATATCTGAACAAAAACAGAGATCCGTTTGTATATTGCTACCAACATTGGCCCATATCATAATCGTTTCACTAGCTACTTGAAACACCTCCAAACAAATTTTTAAACTAGACGTATGAATCTGTTTAGAAATTAAATACGTAATGAATACATACGAAAATATAATTGCCCCTTTGACATTTTTGAGTAGTGTACTTACAGTACAAAGTTTACAAATGTAATATTTTTTGATATTTTGATTTGCTTTGAACCACAAACGATCTTTGCTTATCTTCCGTGAATTTATGCAAAATACAATTACATACGATATTAAAAAATTTGCTTGTAATACTTACTTTATGAACGTCACAATTAATCAAAGAAGTATCTACATACTCATATAAGACTTCAAGAATATTTTGTTTGATATTATTAATATGGGGATGGGTTTCTAAGCATTTGTGAATTATATCATAAGCAACGGTTACACATCGAATCATGCTATTGTTGCAGTAAAACAACTTTAAATTTGTCGGATCGTTTTCTTTGAAACTAATAAAATTGTGTACCGTTTCAATACTGTCACTTTTAAAGCACGATGAACATTTTTCACAATCTGTCCTTAATTTTTTTATAAAGAATCCACCAACATACGCCATACTTTCGGCATCAAAAGAATTATGATCAATACTAATGTTAACCATATTAAGTAATTCAGATGTTACAACGGGTGGTGTATGAATATTACTTGCAGCTCCCAAAAAATCTTTTAAATTAATCAACATTTGACATTCATCATCTTCGCAATTTTTCGCCAACGTTTTACATGATGATAAATTATTGACTATTGCAGTTTTCATATAACTTAAGAATTGATGCGGAGTCGGATTAATGTTGGCTGCACCATATTGACGCACCGTACTGAAATATGAAATAAATATTATATGGCTATCATTAAATGATATCATTAAATCAGTTACCTAAAGAAATTCTCTAATGGATCTTGTTGTACGCATCTAGTTTTCAATGTACCTTGCTCACTTTGGAAATAGTGAGCATAAAACTCTTTCATGGAGTTCATCGTGAAGATGAGGCCCTTGATACAACGAGGAGCTTTGCATTGGACGCCATTTTTGAAAAACTTCCAATTTTCGAGTTTTGGAATAATGGTATTCCAAAACTTAATATGCCCACTTGAGCGACTTATCGCACGTTTCAGAGGTTTTCCTATAAAATCAAAACACAGTTTGTTAATATGAACACAACACTTTAAATTTTCATAGATTACCTGGAAAATCTCTAATATTACGACTATTCAATGAATCAAAAATAGAGTCCATGAGATGTGCAAATTCTGCAGTATATATTACCTCTGCTGGCAGATTTGCAGATGCCACCATCGATTCTATCGATGCTACCACTATTGAACTGAAAATCTGGGCAGTAAATGAAACTTTCATTTTAACAAAACTTATATTTAATTTGAAATGTAACGGTTTAATTTTCCTCATTGCTAAAAAAAACAAAATCAAATAATAAGATAACGATAATTAATGATTTTATGTATCCACCTTGAAAGCGTCTGGTCAAGTCAATTTTGAATGCTTCTTCAATGTGTACCCACTTGGCTACCTTATTTATATCAAAATAAATATCATATTGATGTAATGTATTCCGGATGTTCTTGATAATATGGGGAGTATCATAGAATATGAATATTTTCTTCCACTAATTACGATATGATGTCCTCCGTCATTTGTACTATTAACTAATTGGCTTACTGCCGCTACATTCGTAGTCCCTAAAAATAAATACATGTAATGTTTTACATTTTGAACACAACAATTTAAAATTGACTTTTACCTTGGTCACAAACACAACCAACTACATGAATGTTTCTTTCAATTAAACAGGACAAAATATCAATTAATAATTTCTTCACAGAAACGGTTTTAATTTAATTGTGAAATAAAAAGCTATAGATTGCTTCCACTATCCAGATAATGATGACAGCATAAAAACTAATGCATGGTTTGCTTCTTGGTTGGATCTTCCTAAATGTCCAAGATCTACATATCCAACAATTTTATCATGCGCCTTATCATAGGTTAATGTCTGTTTTAATGCCATTTCGTCGAATAATAAGACACATTGTTTCAATTCTTCTGAACAGCGAGCCAATCTTTTTTCTAAACTTATGATAATGTGCATATTAATTCCTACTGTTAAGGGAATGTCCTGTAATAATCTTTATAATGTTGATCTCGACGGTAAGTTTAAAAAATTCCTGAGAAACCGGTAGCATTTTGGTCCACGCTTATACACAGCTATAATGCAAAAATTTTGTCATCCCGGTCCCATGAAGGATTATTCTTTTTAAAATTTCTGAACTGACTTCTAATTAAATTTGCCGTAACATTATTAAAATTTTGTTCTAACTTCCGAAAAACGTCAGTGTTACTGGCACGAGATAACATTTTTAAAGTGTTGCGTGATTTCTGTAATTGTGATTTTAATTTGCATATCCTTCCCTTTTGCACCGTATATTCTTTATACAAGACCTTCGTGCGAGGTGATAATATATTGGACCTTTTCTC
The DNA here is from genome assembly GCA_958336345.1 of Dorcus parallelipipedus. NCBI lineage: Eukaryota > Metazoa > Arthropoda > Insecta > Coleoptera > Lucanidae > Dorcus > Dorcus parallelipipedus. The sequence goes on from OY284479.1 coordinate 42,118,272, forward strand.
ACCAATCTTCCTCAAAATAGATTTGCGTGCTGTAAATAATAAAAATAAAATTACAATTCTGTGTCAATATTATTACTAGTCAATAAAAAAATTATGGTTAGCAAAAAATAAAACGTATGTAATAAGGGATGGCACAATAATGCTGTTAACTGTTATAACTATCACAGTACATAGTAAGATAGTAGTAGTAGTAGAATAAGCGGCTAGAAGAGAAGCATACATGGTAAATGCTGTTTGTTTTCAAGGAGAGAAGAAATTATTCAAGACAGGACGTGGTTACTACTGCCCCGGTATAACCGGTATACAATAAAAATTTAAATACAACAGTTATTAATAAATTTATACAATAAACAAACGTATATGAATTGTCACATAAACCAAATTAAATAGTCATTCGCAAATAAAGATACTTACTTTTTGAACTTTGTTTTGGCGTATGATAAACAACATTTGAAAAGTTTCTTTCAGGTGTTGAAGGTCTCATACTACTAGTACTAGGTAATGATAGAAATACAGGTGCACACTCTTCTGTAGAGGGTAACACTGAAAATATGAAAATATACAAGACCTTATAAATGATTGTATCGAAGCAGGCTATGTGCGTGTATTTAAATTATTTAATGCTAGAACACTTAACAATTACCTAATTCAGTTGGTGCCTTTACCACTGTTACTCGGGAACTCTCTTCACTACATTCCCTATTAATTCGATCAGGATAGGCAAATTTCGATAGATTATGTTTCTTTGTATTTGTGAAGTGCTTATCCGTAAAATGCAGTTGACAAATTCTGCTCGTCGGCGTAATTCTAATATTGGGAAGTTGATTGAAAATGTTCATCCATTTTTCTCTTCTTGCAGTTTCCAACGGCAACTTAAAGAAGTGAATTCCACATTCGTTTGGATAATGAGAGTCACAAGATGGTACGCAACATCTAAATTTCGTTCCTCCCATCTATAAAAACTGTTTGTGTTAAATATCTTTGAAAAGGGTTGCTGAACTATAAAAATGTAATTGCAAATAATGTACCACACTTAAAATCTGTATAATATTTATGAACATTCAACGTGTCCAATTTTTTTAAAAGAAATTTTCAGTGTGTATCTTGCGTAAATAATTCGTGAAGATTTAGTAAGGTGTAACCAATTTTAACTATAAAAAATGAGAATAGGAAAATTCACAACACTTCTGAATACGCCAAATTTCCCTATACCAGCTCTGATCTGAAATAGTTTTTTGCGAACCTGTAGGTATAAACAGCAAATGATTTCCAACAGAAGATTTCAAATATTTAAAAAAATTCTGGACTATTCAGTTAAAAATAAATATTTGATTATATAATAAACGATTTCGAAATTGTTCATTTGTTTCAAATAGAGATTCCGGTCGATAGGACGTAACATCCTTTATTCAAATTTGTATGTAAAGTCTCTTGCTTACCTTCACCTTCACTTAACAATATATATCAGTTAAATTGTAAAGTATTTAATGTAAAACTAACACACAATTAACACGAAACACGAGTCGCAACTAGTTACTAACAATACTAAACTCCACTTGTTAAATGTTACTGATTAGAATTTACAAACTGGCATATTTATTAAGATTTGAAACTATACAAATTTTAGGGGGAAGTGAAGCTATTGGTCGAAACCGTAATTAGGGACTGACCAGGGTTGTGCCTAAATAAAATTGTTATTAGAAATTAATATTTCCAGTAACTTACAATGGGTAAAACCGAGATGCTTTTAAATACATTAGGGATGAGATAAGGAGTCTTAAGCAGCAGGGGGTTGGAGCCCGATGCGGTATTATGAATATTAGGAAAATCCAAACTGTGTTATAATGAAGACTGCTAAGAAATTGCCATTAAGGAGTAATTGGTAAATTTCATTTTAAATGGGGTTGGAAATTCATACGAAACAATAAAATTAATGCTAATTCAACTATGCGAAAAGCGCATTTCGACAAGATCGTGGCCCTATAATTATTTCTGATTATCTATAAGTTATTTTACTAAGAACTAATATACCACAAAATGATTAATCAAATGAATTGATTACAAATGTACAAATGCGCGCCAACACCACTTCTACTCAGTACGGGGCTTTTATATGCTTTCCAAAGATGAATGAAGCTTCCTACAACTTTTTGTAGATTTTAGTTAATTCCCTTGCCGTTAGTAAAAACGCTCCCATCGCTATGGAAATTGGTTACAGATCACTAAATTTTTACGAATTATTTACGCAAGATAGAGACTCAAAATTTCCTATTATAATAATCTCACTATATACAGGTTGAGTCCAAAAAAAAAACGCCTACGCGAATAGCGTCGTTGTTTATTGTCGTATTTAAGCGGTCAAAAAATCAAACAAAATGGCAGAAAAAACTCAGCTGTCAACTTTTGTTTTTTAAATGCAATGGTATGATTACTGTAATCAATATCGAAAGAACATTCTTTTCTGCGATCAATGATGTGCTGCAACAAACACTTATTTTTCAAAACAATAGAAAACAATAAAAATAAATTAATTAATTATTTACATGAAATGTCGTAATAAACAGTTGGTGAACAATAAATAGAGAGTTTTAGCAATTTTTACGATATGGATAACGTTTACGCTAAATGCTGTAAAAAGACTAACGCGCTTGCTCATACATTTGTGAGCATGCGCATTAATAGTTTTGTAGCATTTAGCGTACACGTTATCCATATCGTAAAAATTGCTAAAGCTCTCTAATGATACATGTTTTACGGTAAATAGTGTAGTATCTATAAGTACTTCCTCATAGGCAAAAAAATGACGATAACTTTCAATTTTGTTTTTGTTGTTTTTTTTTCTATTGTTTTGAAATATAAGTGTTTGTTGCAGCACATCATTGAACGCAGAAAAAAACGTTCTTTCGAAATTTATTACAGTAATCATACTATTGCATTAAAAAACAAAAGTTTACTGCTGTCATGCAGCTGTCTTAAATGTATTAAAGACGCAAGGTATGGTATTTTGTATTTTTTCTGCCATTTCATTTGATTTTTTGACCGCTCAAATACGACAATAAACACCGAGGCTATTCGCGTAGGCGTTTTATTGGACTCAACCTGTATATTTAAATATTTTCAATTCCAAAAGAAGCTTTAGAAATTTCCTCATTCAATAGCAAACCAGTATTTTAGGAAATGTAATTTGTGTGGTTGTAAATTATTAACTTACCTTATACGAAAGATAGCTACTGCTTTGATAAAATCATAATTATTGGCTGCCAATGTCAGGAAACGTAGTTATGTAACAGAAATTTTGGTATTTCGGAGAGACGTCAAAAAAATGTCCGAAATTTTCTGTCCGCAACTGTACATTTTGTTTTTTATTTGGTAATTTAAATGGAATTTTACCAGTTTACATCCCTGATGATGTCTGTGGTAGAAAGTCAAAAGGGCATAAATCACATTTTCTGTAAAACGGAGTTATGTACGTAAATGCATTCAAAAATGAAATTTGTTAATATTTCGTCCGTTTTGATCGCCCGAATGTGAAATACTATAATGAACAATTATAGTTAAACCCTTATGTTGGACGAAATATTCACAAATTTTATTTTTGAATACATTCAAGTTCATAACTCCGGTTTGCAGAAAATTTGACTTTTGCCCTTTTAACTGCCTACCACAGATGTGTTAACTACGTAATTTTCTCTTCTGGCATTAATAAAAAATCGAACGCATTAATTTTTAAAACTACATTAATGTATTAGTAATAGAGATCGTGTTCTGAAATTCCATTAATAAATAAGCAAATAGTTACATTTTACACTAACAGAAACATTTTTGACAAACGCCATAAGTTAGTTTTTTCAGCCGAAAAATGGTTAAAAAAAGTAATTCCACCTTAGTAGTGAGTTACGAATTATTTAGAAATATTTACATTTATAGACAATATGTATAATTAGATTTAGAAATTCTCGGCATTGGGGTACGAGACAGAATATTACGAGCAATATTCAATTTCGACGAAGTAATATTTTTAATTTAATTCATGCACAATGCTAATGCGTACTAAAGATGAGTATTACCGGAAAATGTTGTTTCTAGGTTTCATCTAAGTATGTTACAATTAACTAACATGACACTTACACATTACATACTTTAAATTATTTTCATTAAGATATGGTCAAAACACTAGCACTCACATATTCCCTGTAATTAACCACAAAACAAGAGGTTCCGTGTAAAATTCAAAATAATAAAATTTAGAAAATATGCATCCAGCATTACACATATGCATTACAGATGTCGACATCTCACATTCAGGATATTCAGACACAGCTATTGCAGTGACACCTATTTTCTATAAGTCGATTATTTTCGTCTGAAAACACCATCATCAGCGCCCCCCTTGTGGGTACGCCCAACTATATTCACTTTGCCAATTCCGTAATCCCTTTGTGACGTCTTTTATTTGTCTATGCCCTTAGCTACTGACATCTAAATTACGACTACTAAAGCTGACATGGAGTCTGAGAGACTCCTAGTAAAAAATAGCATTTTTTTACGATAAAAAAAATTCAAAATTAGACGTATTGTGTAACTACAAACCGTATTACCATTACATTACTTCTGAAACATTTATTATACCAAAAACATTAATAATTCATTCTAATAAACAGTTAAATCTAAAACACTACAAGATAGTAAAAAATAAAACATGCTTCTGAAAAAAACAAACTAACTCCAAAGATATGAACAAATGTGATATTTCTCGTACTAAATCTTGTTAAACAACTACAAGCTAAGAATAAAAATTGAAAATATCACTCATAAGTTCAAAAATGAAAAAATGTGCAGAACTCAAAGTCAGCTCTCAGCTGTCGCACAAGCTTGTAACTTGAGACCAGAAAACAATCCAACGCTCTCCAATTGATATATACAAGATGACCAAGATTTAGGGAGGTACTGATGGCGAAATGTACCCAAAGAATTAGGAGTGGGAGTTAAGCGCCAAAATATACTGAGCGGAGTCTCACAGACTCCATGTCAACAGTTAAGGGTTAAACTATTTTTTCTTTCGCGAGGAATTTTGCTTGAAAAGGAGAACGGTAGGACTTCTTGTTAAAACGAGGACAATCCTCGTGCAACGAGGACGGGTGGCAACCCTTCTGTATACTGTGCTGTAAGTTTTTAGGCTGCATCGTACCTAAGGCCGGGCGCAGACTGATCAAGCAAAAACGTCTTCAGACAAAACGTTTTTGTTTGAACTTGCCAAAACCTGTTTTTTACATGCATTAAAGACATGATACAAAGAATACAAGATATGATATTCAGCGGTCTCACTTTCGTTCGGTTCTGCGCATGACGTCATGCGGAGAGTTTTTAACCCCAATTATTCAAAATTAAACCAACGGAGTTTTATAATGAACAAATTTGACTATTAATATTATTATACTATTATATTATTTTAACAATTAAAAATTACTTTACTTTACTATTAAAATTTAAATTAAAGGAATTAATTAAAAGCGTCGTATTTTTGCTTCAAAATTTGCAAAATGTGTACGTATCATTTCTTATTTTAAGAAAATCATAATAAACAAATACTTGCTATTAATACCAGAATATTCAGGAAGAAGAAACAAAATTGTGTCACAATAATTTATTAGACTGTCACTGTCCTTAACTTATTTAAAAATTTAGTTTCCAGGTGTGGCAAGCAGTTTTAAAAACCTTAGTTGAGCTTTAATTAAAGTCATAATTACAAAGAAACGATTTATTACACTATACAAAATAAAACGAACAAGTAAAAAAAACATTTGCCGAAAAATCTACACAATAGTTTTCCGCATTTTTCTTTTACTTGAAATTGCAGAGTCTTTTAAATCTTAATTTAATTGTCTTATTCTAAGAAACATGCGACATTTGAAAAATAAGGTTTTTGCTGCAGGATGAACTTTTTTCTTCCAAAAGGCGTAAATAATTTTTGGTTATCAATAGAGACTCTCCATTTATATTTGAAAATACCTTTTCTAGTTGATCAATATCCTTCAAAAAAGATTCTGAAGGAGCTGTCAAACCACCTTCTGAAAGGTGACTAACCCAGGTATAATTTTGTGTATGTTCTGTAGCAGATAGAGACGGCACCTTGTCCCTTAATTTGTGTGAAATATATCCAGCTATGTTTTCCAGTCCGTCATATTTCAGGTCCGACATATCGCTATCGAAAGAAACGTTCTCATTGGAATTTTGATCAATGTTGAATTTTGAAAAACATTGTCTGCTTAAAAGCTGATCATCTGTATGTGTTATATTAGGGGTAAGATCTTCTTCAACATTTGAATCAGATGATATAGATTCTTCATTTTTGCCAAGAATATACGAGCGCAGTCGGTAACGAAATTCTAATGGATTCGGATGGTCATGCAAACCACCCTTTGCTCTGATAGTAGCAAAAACATTTTCTAATACGTCTTGGTTTAGGCGATATGTTAAAATATATTTCAAATTAAACCTCTCTTTTAATTCTTCATGCAGTAATTTTAGGGCGTTGTTGGTCATAATGATACCTGAAACATAAATTTAATGTATGTACAGAAAAACATTAATAAATAATTGACTAACTAAACTAAGATGTGTTCTGAAGCACGAGTTAATACCTGGTAACATAAATTAAAAACAAATTTTAAGTAAAGCTTAAATATTTACAAATGAAAGATCAGTAATCTTATTTTAATAATAACTCTTGCTTTAGGACATGGGATAGTATTTGCACTACCTCAACAGCAGGTAATCCCGTAAAATAAATTCGCTATTTTATCTAGTTGTTAAAATTGCAATTTCAGCTTACCCTTCTGAAAAGGCAGCAATGTTTGTTTGCCCTTAACACGCATATTTGCTGCAACTCTTGTCATCTCATCTAAAATCTTAGTTTGACATTCTAATGATAAACCAAATGCTTTCATTCGTTCCCTGGAGTCTGGAGTTGGTGTACGGACATTGAGGCAGTCAAACCAGTCATTAACCTACAGCAATGAATTGATGTTTATTGAATCAGAAAAATCGAAAGGTTTTACCAATTTGAAAAATTCAGAGCACTGAAGCCAATTTTCATCCGGTAAGTGTCCTAAAATTCCACATCGACTAATTGCCCTTGAAATAGTGTGTGAAAACAGCTTTGCAGCTATTTTTACTTTCTGTCTTCCAGCTCCTTGAATACGTAAATTGTCTACTGAAATTTTATGTGAAATTTTAAAATCAGATTTACTTGTGAGCTCTAGAACTTTCTGAATAGTTGTACAATTTATTTCTTTGTTATCAATAACGAATCCATAATCTACGAAGTTGTTCCTGATTAATTTTAGAAGATGTGGAACATCAGCAAACACATAGATTTTATTATTATTTGCTGGATTAACGAAGTAAGGTTTTTGACAATCAACATCTAATTCTTTGTGTACTCCTCTATTAGCCCCTCCTAAGTCACTGGTTATTGCAACAACAGGAAATCCTGCATTTTCAATATGCATAATAATCTGTAATAGAATTTCTTTTGTCATATTACAATCATAATTATAATAAATTGGTTGCTTCCAATTTTCAGTTAAACCTCTGATGATAACCACTTGCACATAATTGTAAGGTTTCATTGTTGTGTCATTTGTTTTATCATAACAAAAGCATTTCTTCACTTTCATTTCATCAAAAGTTAGAACACAGATTTTTTGAAAATTAGTCAAATCAAGTCGAGACAAAACATTAAGAACGGGCTTTAAAATGCCAGGGACAATTTGAATTTTTTTGATCCAAGTTCGTAATGTGGAGACTGCTGGAAATGGACATCCTTTCTTTAATAAAAGGCGATATGCTCGAGGTCCTGCACAGTAAATTACAACTGCTTTGGACACATCTTCAACTGTCTAAGTAACTCGCTTCATCTCATTTTTTAGTTTTTTTACTTGTTGCGGTGTAAATAAATTTTCCAGAGCCTTTTTATCCTGTTCCAATTCAACAATTTTAGCCTTCAATTCCTCAATTGCTTCATTTTCAATGTTTATCCTAAAATTATGAAATCAGAAATTAGTAAAAAATATCAGTTAAATTATTCATAATTTTTAAATAGAAAAAAGGTTAGACACATAAACAGCAATCGAAATATGAAAATAATTTGAAAATTTTGTTATAGTACGCAATGCTTTTACAGTGATGCATAGATGTTGATGCATCTTTAGTATTTTTTACTGAAAAAAGTAAATTAGGAACAGTAACTTCAAAATGCATATTGCTAATATTACTTTCATCTCTCCCACCAACAAGCTGAATTACTCCATTATCCCTACAAAATTAAATAAGTGTACATGCTTACCTACAACATAACATTCAATTTTAACAACTACAACTTCTAAACTAAATCAGCATCTACATATAGTGACTTAAGGCAGATACAGATTTGCAATTTATATTTAAATATTTACAGTCGCACCTCTATAACTTGAACACAACTCGAAATTTTCTGTAAGTCGAAATTTAATGATGTCCCTGCACTGAAATCTCTTTCTTTAACTCAAAATTTCTATAAGCCGAAGTAATTTTCTGGTCCCTTGAGCTTAAAGTTATGAAGGTTCGACTGTACTTACTCAATTACTTTATCATGCTCAGAGCAGACAAACGACGGATGAACTAATCCCGAATAAAAAAACGAGCCCTATGATCGTAAGTTAATGGCTTAGATTAGACGAAGTTCAAATATACAGGGTGTCATAAACTTTGAAAAATTTCAACCAACGAGTTAAGAATAACAGGAGGGATACAGTAGTTTCTTCTCCAAACTGATCACTAAATATGGCTGCTGTATGTCATAGGTGTATACAAGCGTTTTACAAAATTCTGGAACGTCCACAAACCAACAGTTCATAATTGTTTATAACACACTTACTCATTAAATTTAAAAAAATAAAATTCGAGAAATATCAATTCTATGACTAAAAGTACTTGAACGAAAGGATCTTACTTTGCTTTGGCGCACAAGAATTAAAAATAACCGTTACGAGTCTGCGCAATGCTTGCAGCCGTCTACAGGTTTCTCGAGAAGACATTTAGTGGCGCCATCTGTTAGATACTATCTTAAAGTTATAACAATTTTATAGATTTTTGTAAGATTAGTAAATTGCACTGTTAAACATGAGATTCTATAACAACTCAAACGCAATTTTTCTTTAAAAGGAAAATCTTCACAGCAACTTTTTAAAATTTAGCGATGCCATCTATTAACCACTAATCTAAAATGTGTAATATTGTAATTGTAAAATATTTCTAGATAAAATAGAGGAAAATCTAGCAAGAGAAAAAATTATTTACAAAGCAAAATTTGGAGTATGGATTAAAATTGAAAATATAATTTAGGAGTTTTCACTTTCATATGAAAAAGTTAATTATGTATTCATAGTGACATGATGTCATTCATATTGACACAAATTATGACAAACTTTTATAGAAACCCTGTACATTTGACATTTATTTATTTTCTCTTAGCTACGCAATTTTTATACTATTCACCATGGCCTTCTAAATGAATAACGAGTTCTATCTGGCCTGGGCAAAAGTGCAGTTCAAGCGTGCTCCGCCAAGCATTGGCCGCGTTCAGGTAACTGCAGCGCTTTAATAAAACGTAAGCCTGAACGAAATGCATGTGACGTCATTGTTTGCAGCGCTTTCTTCAAGCGGCCGCCATTTATCAAGCGGGGTATTTATATGCTACATCGCAGCGCTGAATTACATCGTAAGGAATTCATAATCTCTACAACTGAATCAGGTTCAGGTAATTTAAAACGCTACAACTTTACGCTGCGCTGCAACGCTGAAAATAATTTTTTACCTGAACGCGACCATTGTTTACGGGGCGTTTTCTTAACCTAAAATCTTGACAGTTCTGTCACATGTGAATGGTGGATGAGTTCGTGTAAGAACAATAAATTAATGTTATTGTTGTAAAAATTTGAGCATACTGAATATTATTTACGTTGGAATAAGGTGGAGTACTTATGTCCAACTTAATTTAGCATTAAACTATTACGGTTTTAGATTAAAATCTTACCTGCATACACTCAGAATTTCTGTGGTAAGTTACAACATGTATAATAAAGCTTCTTTTCTCATTGTGCGTAACACATTTAACACGTTTTGCATTATCAAAAATTGAAACTCTTTTATGTAACTTTACGCACATTTGCAGTTAGATCTACGTAGCCGCATCTCATTAGATTGACAGTCGTCGAAATTGCAAGTGTCATTGCTGATTACTTTGAAGGTAATTTTCGTGGTCGTAGATAAAGTATAGTACAAAACTCGAGTTATATAGCAATTACGCACTTGTGGAATTACTTGCATTCGCCGCTGCGCGGCTCATGCGCAACTTTTTCACCGTGCATAATTTGCTATTTACAATTCTCGATATGTAATATACTATTACGTGATCTCACTTTGATTGACAGTAATGACAGTGCACTTCACTCAGTGCCCCATAACCAGCGCCAAAGTGTCGACTTTTGACGATTTCTCGAGCACAAAAACGCAGTGCAAATTTTTGAAAACGCCCGGGCCAGTTAGAACTAGTTATTCATTTAGAAGGCCATGCTATTCACAATAGAAAAGTAGATAGGAGTATTAAAATACAACAAGAATTTTCTTTGCTGATTACATAGAAGAATAATAAATTGTAGAAAATTTCTGCATATCATAAAAAAATGAGCATTTTTCAAAATTTTGGGAGCTGAGTCGAACTAGATTGGAGATTTTGGTAAGGGGGCGCTTATCGGAGTTGAAAATTTTTAGAAAAAATGAATATTTTTGGAGGTATTTTGGACGAGCTTCAAAATAGATTGGGAATTCCGAAGAGCGGGCACTTTTCGGAGAGGGATATTTAAAAAAAAATGAGCATTTTTCAAAATTTTCAATTTTCAACTTTGTTGCAACAAAATTCTTTAAAAATTCCCATTATGCTTGACAAGTAGCTACGCATGGCCGCCTTGCATGGGATGACTTATTAAGCTGGATTTACATGGAGCGTTGAGCGCGTTAAAACGCCGGGCGTATTGTACTCTCATTGGGTACTGCTCTTTACGTATCAAGCACTAACCAATGGGAGGACAATACGCCCGGCGTTTTGACGCGCTCAACGCTCCATGTAAATCCAGCTTTAATTTATTATGTAGCAAACTGGCTTGAATCTGTCAATCCTACTGCAATGTTAGGTCATAAAGTGATCACAGGATGTCGTGATCTAAACTTTTCGTTATTATTTTACTTTCTAGATCGTGGAAAATATGCAGTTTACTATTTGTTGTAATTAAAAATGAAGTTGGCATTTTAATTTTCCAAATCCCCCATCACATTAATTTGTAATCATTCCATTGAGCATGCTAGTAGGGTGTTTACTATGTATAACTAGTATTATGTTGTAGGTAAATAGAGGTAATTTAATGTTTTTATCACTATTCAATAAAAACGTATCTATTTGTCGATACTCGATAATATATTTTTTGTTTATTTTCTCTTTTTTTAATACAGTCCATAATGTCATCCTACACAAGCAAGATCAATAAATTCAGTGCACCGATTTTCTGTGAATAAAAAAAGAGAAAGTCGCTTAAAGAATCCATGCACCTAACAATCCATTATGACGTCGCGATAAAATACCCGTACATGGTGGTATGTGTAACTAGTTCTGTGGCCGGCCGTCGGTGCGCGTGGGTAGGCAAACCGCGTTGGCGGTGAGCAACTACGTTGCATACAGGCAACTCAGTGTCCGAAGAAGTTCGAGGCGGTTCGGAACGCGGCGCTGTGATCAAAATCGTGCGGCACGTGTTTAAAAAAAAAAAACTAATTTCGCAAAGTTAAACTCATCATCGTGTAAGAAGTACACCGCTTTATTTTTAATTAGTTTCAGTCGTGCTCGCTGCTGGAAGCAATTTATTATTTGGATGAATGCGTTTCCGTGATCAAGAAAAGAGAGAGATTAAAGTAAATCAGAGTTTGGCTTCAAGATATTAATAACACTCCTTTAACTCCTTTGACAATTACAAAAACTGGTAATTGCAATTTGTTGATTTTATCATACTTTTCGGAATCACGCGGTATTAAGTGAAAATAAAGACAGTGTGATCGTAAAATTTTCTGATAAGGTGGCTTTGAAATATAAAAACAGGAATTAAATTGACAATTGCCAAAATGAAATGTCACTGTAAAGGTTCCTTTTTTTGTGGGAATTCACACATACGTGTTTGTGTGAAGTAATTCTTTTATTCTTTCGAAAATTTTCTTAAATGTCAACTGTCAAATTGATCGTGATTGTGAAACTTAAGTCATTGGCCCGCATTCTCATCCTATTATTAATTTAATAACGTGTTTAATTCCCATGGCAACGCTAGTCCGTCACTCTCTTACACATTAAATCGACGTAAAGCTATACCGTTTCTTGTTTATTTTAATCGCGACTTGCGTGTTTTTTTTTTTTTTTTAGAAAAAGAGAATGGATTCTTTAAATATTTTAAAAGGATAGAAACCAGTTTCTTTTTTATTTTACTATTTCTTGCGCTTGTTTTAAATATTTAACTCAATTATATATTTTTTTTTGTTTAATTTAATGTTGCTTTAATCTTTTGAGGGAAATTATTATTTAATTATTTAATGTGAATTATTTAACATAAAAAAATTAAAAATTATTTGTGACTTCCTAACAAATCAATAATTTGTTCGCAATTTATTAGTTTCTTATTATGTAACGGGTGATAAAAAATAATTAAAGGTCACGGAGCCTTCATTCGTTTACAATCGTCCATAAAGGCGATTTGACATAAGAGCGAATGAGATGGAATGAGAGATCACGTGATATTCAACCATTACTTCTTGCTTTTAATCCAAACTGCATAATTAATTGAATCGGTTTTTTTGTAATTAAGTTTCTTTCTTTGTTATGTACAGTAGTGGACAATAAAATCCGGGCACGTCACTTACTTACGTTAACCTTACTTTAATATTTTTGACGTTTAATACACATACGAAACGTCACTAATAATTTTGACGTTTAATATGAATTTTACTGTTCATTTTATATTTTGACGTTTAGGTTTCGCTCAAAAAGTGGCGTCCTTTCTTTGCCAAGTTCAGACAGAAAAGAGAGTTACTTCGGCCGGTGTTGCCAACCGAGTTGTAAAAGTTCCGCTACATTTCCGTCCAATCTAAGCTGTGCTGACGCCGCGCCGCGGTCGGCGCGTTACGTAGACCGTCAACTGCCGCTATTCCAATTGCAGTCGAAGGGAGGTGTAGGGATGACGTTGGCAACATTGACTACGGGCCGGGATTTTAGTTTATTCGGAATGACACTTCAAATCTTTTTTTACGTTTCGATAAAAACATAACATGATATGTCAAGTTCATGCCCGGATTTCTTGCGTTTCGAAAGAAACATAACCTCAATGAAAATCTGTTTACCAGATTTGCCTGAATATGCATGACATGTCAAATTCTTGCCCGGATTCTACTGTCCGTTACTGTACGTCGAAAAAGAAGGAGTTTTTAAATTAGGTTAAGTAAAAATACTCCAAGTTTCCAAGTATATTTACAAGCAATGTTTTTTTGTTTAATCTGGAGTCCAAGTTGGCTATGAAAATTTAATTGTGAACTATTGTCAAAATGACAGGTGTTAAATGTCAACGGTACAACGGGAAATCTTCAAAACAACTTAGATTGAATACCGTCGCACACCATCAACTGTTTCATTCGAAAAAGAACCAATTTTAGTTTGAAAACTCAAAATAATTGAAATATTTACGTCCGAGTTAAGTCAACTGTATAACCTGAAGTTAGAACTGGGGAAATTTGGGGAAATTTAGTGAATTTCGTTTGCCTTAATTCACTTTCTGTTCATTGACATTCGCCAGCGAGTTTTGCTTGTTTGTTTATTTACTTCGTCGCCTTACAAAGTTATTTTAAACCAATCACCTGTTTTAAAGAATGCTTCCATTTTAAACGTGTTTCTTAATTTAAAATAAATCTGATCTAATGCGGTCCTCCATTGTTAAAAAGTGACATATCGCAGTGGATAACCTACAAATAAAAGTTGCGTTATTGATCGCACTGTAGAATCACGAATTATGTTTCTTGAAGCCAGAGTTCTGACTCACTATTTAATTAAATATCAGTATTTGCATGTTCATGCGGTATAATTGCATTTATTTATGTATTTATTTTTGAAGGCAAAGTTTTAACTTGCAATTTTTGGAATTACTCTTTTTGATCACGTGGTATAATCAAACGTTATTTTTTTTTGGACTCATTGCGAATCAAAAAGCCTGAAATAGTTGGCAGCACTTTTCCCTGTTTAACCTCAACATAAAAAAGAGAGATGCACAAAGCATTGACAGTGAATTAGTTACAAGTTGTCAATTACGTTCCGATAACAATAATCCTTTGTGTTTTTGGCGTCCGTCAAGGCTTTACTACTAGAATCAGTGCTACCAACTGTTTCATATTTCATTCATTTTGGGTCTCATAGTAATTCCACAGTATAAGAATCTACAAGCGTCTCTGGAGTATAACTGTCACATTTGTCATTTTGTTTGATACCTACCGACTTGCAAATTACATTACATTTCCATAAGGGTATCAAACAGTATGGCGGCTTTTTTTGACACTTTCGTTTAAGTGACTCTGCGGGGTAATTACTTATTCTGTGGTAATTCTTTTAGATAAAATGTACTAATACGTAGTGTAACACATGCTGGTTGTGTTTGCGTAGATAAATATGAAGTAATAAATCACTAATAAGTATTATTAATGGTAATTGACTAACTGACCTGAGTGAACCTAATGAAGGATAAGAAGCGCGGCAAATCGCGCAAACGTAAACAGGCTCCGTTTTTAGTCCTTCCCCTGATCGACGTCGATCAAAACCAGAACGAGAAAATGCCCCCGAAGAATCCCGGACTGCGTCTGTTCACCAAAACCTGGGTGCCGAAAATAAAAGAGGAGAAGAGCGGCGAAAACTTGCGGCCTCTGACGGCCACGCTGGAAAAACCGCAGGTCCTCGACATCAGCTTCATAACGAAAATCGACATGTCGCTGATGCGTAAAGAGTTCCTCTCCATTACGAATTTATGTCGCGTGCCATTAACTGCTGCAGTAAACGTATCGAAAGCAAGGCGTAAACCTACAGTATTCAGCCAGAGACGCTCCAATGCAAATCGACCGTTAAGTTTGCCCAGCAACGCTCAGCTGAAGAAACCAAGTCGACCGGCGACGAGCGAAGATAGTTGGGAAGACGAGGAAAGCAGTGCCTCGCAGAGCGCCAGGAAAATCAAAATGACCGGCAGGATCAAGGCGCCGAGCGCCATTCCTAAGCAACGCAAAACAAACGCGAAACAAGAGAACGACGCCAACAATAACTACAAGACTTATAAGGCGGCGCAAAATCGGACGAAACTGCCAGAACCTTGCAAGACCTGCGGAAGGCCAAACCAGCCCGAGCGTTTTCACAGCCACCCCGTGACTCCTTCGAAGGAACCGAATAAGAAGATGGAAGAGGCCGTGAAAATTCCCGTGAAAAACACGGTGCAGAAACCGGTCGCGATTAAATACCAATCCAAAAAGTCGACGCCGCCGGCTAAAGAAACGCCACCGGTTGTGAAAATCAGCGCAGAAGAGACCACCCCGAGGACACCGTCGGGAAAAGGACCTAGAACGTTGACGTGTTTCATTTGCGGAAGGGAATTCGGAACGAAGTCCTTGCCGCTGCATGAACCCAAGTGTATGGAGGTGAGGTCATGATGATGTAATTATTTGTCATATTTAATTATTTGTTAGCGTGATTTCGCGATTTTAAACGGAATTTACATTGTAATATTTGAAATTCAGGACCGGCTTTAGCACCAACAACAGAATATTTTTTTCTTTGGGGTATTTTCGTAATCGATGTTTCGCTGATGATACGCTATCGCCATCAGGCCCGGCGCTAAACGTGAATCGGTGAACCAACCGATTCAAGCGGCAAATTTTCAAAGGCGGCAAAATTTAAACGGCTTCTTCGATGACGTTAGCATTAGGTTTGTTTGTTTGTTCTGCACTTTTCTACACTTTTTGCACCAACCGCTTCTTAGAGAGTGAGATGCATATAATATAATGTACGAGTATGTACAAACCTGTTGGTTTAGAAAAGGTAAATGTTATTAAATACAAATAACGATCATCCATAAAAGAGAATTAAAAATGTAAAACATTGAGAATCGAAAAATATAAGACTAATGGTCGATTTCATAAAGCTTCGTTAAATTTAATCAATCGTTAAAAACAATTGTTGCTATGCTTTTAACAATGGTATCCAGGAAGTTAATCATCGATTAAAGTTAGCCGGCTTTTGTGAAACCGCCCCGTAGAGACGTAGGTAAATAATATGTTTCATAATGGTTGATGATGATGGGCTTTAGCATCGAAATATGTAATACGTATTTGTTCGCAGTCAGTTCTCAGTTGTTGCTTATTAATTAATATTCCAATTAATATACACGTTTCTACAAATATGTATGTACAGGGTGAGTTAGAACAAATGTACGTTTGCAGAACTGATAAGTCGATCAAGGTCTACGGAATCTCTTCCGTCATTTGTTGCATTTGTTTCATCGTTATTGTCATTTACTTTTCAATTTTGGTTTCAATTTACTTTTGCCGCGCGCCATCTTTGTTCTTATATGAGAAACATCTTGCACCTAATTTCTAGTGCACCTAGAGTGTGACCTAGTCCAAAGTACTTCAGGTGGTCTTGCATCTAAAAAAAAAAAAAAAAAACTAGTACATAAGAAATTACACAGATGGCGTCACTAAATTCCACTTGCTGCGTAAAAAGTCGCATTTTTCCCAACTTGACGTCTCTCGGCGAGAAAAATAGAGCAAAAGTGAAATGTTGATTTACAAGAAAAAGCACAGATGGCGCAACTTCCCGAATAAAATTACGCTTTTCTAAGCGTCTAATTCCGATTGGCTCATTTCGGACGGCACGCGCGGACAAGAACGAAAGAAAAACGCCGGATTATCGCGATAAACTGCGGTCCACGAGAAATTGCACAGAGGGCGCCACTAAATTTCGTTTGCTGTGTAAAAAAAACTTTCTCCAAATTTGTCTGCTTCAATGAGAAAAAGAGATTAAAAAGAAAATGTTGTTTTTACAAAAGATAACACAGGTGGCGCGCCACTTTCCGAATAAAATTACGCTTTCCTAAACGTCTAATTCGAATCGGCAGTGCTGCCAACTCTACCGATTTTAAACTCCATCTACAGATCTGCCGAATTCAAATGAATTCTACCGAAATTTTTATCGCTTCAATTATATCTGTACAAAACATTAAAAAAAAATCGTCGCTGCGCTTTTGTTTTGTGTTAATTTTTCGTCTTTGTTTATTTCATAAATATTGTTTGACATTTAAACCATTTTTAATGATCCACCGACATTCAGACAAATCTTCCGAAATGTATGCTTGATCGGTTGGCAGCGCCGCTGCTGGGTCTATTTTTGCCAACGCAAGCTGTCGTTCATAAGAAATCATACAGAGGGCGCCCCTACATTCCGTTTGCTCCGTTTGTTGTATAGTAAAGTCCGTTTTCTCCAACTTTGTCTCTTGCAGTGAGAATAAAAGAGAGTAAAAACGAATTGTTGTTTTAACGAATAATCGCACAGGTGGCGCCAGTTCCCGAATAAAACAATTACGCTTTAATTCTAAACGTCTAATTCGGATTCGCCTATTTTCGACGGCGCAAACAGATGGAAACGTTCGGATTATCGCGAAGAACTATAGCTCATAAGAAGTCACACAGACGGCGCCACTAAATTTCGTTTGGTGTGTAAAAAAAATCGCTTTCCCGAACGCTTGTGTTTCAGTGAGAAAAAGGGAATGAAAGCAAAGCCATTGTTTTACAAGATGGCGAAGAAAATGACGCTCTTCTAAACGTCTAATTCTGATCGGCTTATTTTGGATGACGGACGCAGATAAGAACGAAAGAAATACGTCGGATTATTATCTTGTTATTATTGCGAAAAACTGCGATTCAAAAAAAATTCTCTGATTTTCCTCGAGTTTAAATATGACTCCAGGAATAAAGAGATTCTTATGACTTTTTCTTTGTTTTTTTTTTGTGTATGTCAGGATTAATAAATTAAAAATCCTGTACTTTTCTTATTTTCTTATTCATTAATTTGGCGTTCATCTGAACTAAAAAGTATTTAGTTTTCATCTAAACTGAAACAAATTTGGTTTTGATCTGAACTAAAATTGAATTTAATTTTATTGTGAGCTTAGATAAATTTTTTAGGCGATGAATCATCATTTCAAACGCGATAGTTATGCATTCCCTATCTGTCTACGGCTATAATGCACCATCCGATCCGTCTGGGTCGACTGTAGCTACCTGCTACTGGAGATTTATTGCCGGCGCTAGGACTATTCTGTTAACCTACATATGGTGTTACGGTTGAATGACCCTTGGACCTCGCGATGAAACTGATAATAATTATAATCTCGTGACCGCTGTGAATCTGGACTTACGTTGTGGTAACTTGGTTCTTGTGGTGCGGCGGTAAATAACTTGATAGAACAAAAGAACTCATTTACGTTTAATAAAAATGCGAAGTTAGATTTAATTAATTATTTATTGCAGAAAAAAGATAAAAACTCATGGTACCAGCCATCGAGGGTCTGATATAGTGAGCGCAAAACCTTGCGTTTGAAATCAATACACAGAAAACAAAACTACGGTTATCAGGAAGTACAGGGGCGTGTTCGAGAACTCGGAGCGTTACTCTTGGGTAATATTCTTTTCTCTCTCATATAAATAATTTTGTATATTTTGCTTTTCACTTTATTCACTCTGTCGGTGTAACTCTTATACTTACTCTCTGTGTTTTCGAACACGCCCCAGTAGAACTCGCTTAACAGATTTTACTTTCGAACATCGGAGCGTCCTAACTGACTTCAAATCACACAGCTGGTGGTTCCGTGCATACACAGATAGTTGTTGGAAGGCTCTGCTCCTTAATTAGATTAACAATTAATTTAAGTTCAATTGAGATTGGTCTTGGTACTCGCGTTTGCCACTTGTTTGTCGTACTCTAAGACTCGTTCTGTTCAAACAACCAACGCACAGTGTGACACAGTAAGACTACAGTGTACTTAATTAATGGAATTAATTAATTACTTAATCAGATGTTCTGGAGAAGTATGTGATACAAAATGTCACCCTCGGCGATCAATTTGCAAGAAAATCAATAGCAATCGCCAGTTTTTGTTTAATTGCCCTTTCTTAACACACTGTATTTTAACCGTACCGAAATAAATGATTTATCTAAAAAATGACTGCAAACGCTAAGTCAAAATTAAAATTGAACTCGACCTTTCGTGCCAGAGCACCAATTCTGTCTGTAGTTTTCGCGTTTCGTCCTTTCCCAGGTGAAAATTAAACACACACCCCCGGACCTCGCCAGATAAATTTTTTGATAATCCCGACCAATGGTAATCGCTGCTTCGAATTTCAACCCACACCCCTGCATGCATTTTCTCGTACACATTCATAAATTACACCACCCCAATTAACTTATCAGATACAACTTCCAACATGTGCTACCCTTTGATACTGCAAGTGAACAGGCTGAAATTTTGAATAATCCTGCGCTCGTTGAAAGAACAGACTAAAGCGAAACACTTTAACTGGCGACGTAATTTGATCTCGTTCTCATAACAGACCTGTATCTGCCATTTAGCGCGACCAAAATGCATACAAAATCTAAACGAACACAAGCCAAAACGTCAAGCAGACTTGTTTTATGATGTCTGTGAGACTGTCGTGCCATTTGCACGGTGCCCTAAGTAATAGAATTCTAAAGACTCTCTGGGTGGTATAACCTCTTGAGAAAGGACAGAGCAGCGCCCCTAATCATCCGGCCGAATTTTACTGCCGTCAGGTCCGAACGCCTGGCCACGTGTTTGTTATTTCAAATTAAACATGCAATAATCGATTTTGTTTTGACAACAAATTTCGCGACCGTTTCAATATGTATGTATCTAAAAAGTATCTAGATACATTTATGCTGTATCTGTATCTGGATCTAGTTACTTTTCAAAAACAAATATATGTAACGATATCTAGTTACAAATTAGGGTAAGTATCTGTATCTGTACTTTCAAAAATGTATCTGTTACAATATTGGTCACTCGGTTCAGCTTTGTACTTTCAATTGGCTGGGGTGAATTGGAGGTAGTTGGCCGCCATGACGAATTTTTCCCCCAAACTAATTTCTATTTGAATTAAAAATACTAAAAAAAAAAGGATTCCTTTATTATAATCCGCGTTCATAGTTTCGTCAGTAGAAAACCTTCAAATAATAATCGTTGACCTTTTTAATGATTGATTAGATATTAAGGACGAAATAATTTATTGTTTTTGTAATCTGTTTTAATACAAGTAACTCTGAAAATACTTTAGATAACAGAATGTGATCCATACGTTTTTTTTTTGTAATTGGTTATGCTTCTATGTGTAATGAAATTGTCGACCGTGATGCGGTAATAAAACTGCGTTATTAACTTCGTCAAAAATAAAATAAAATTGAAAATTAACGGGCTTAATGAGATTTATTTTAGTTTTAACGAAAACTGTGTTACAAACACAAGTTCTTTTTGAACTTCTGCTTGTCAGAGTTCATTCTATGACCACTGCATCTGTTTGGCGATTAAATAAATTAAATTATTGTATCAATTTAATTACGTATATATTTTTGTTATTTGAAGAATGTAAAGAGAGGGTTTGGTGCCGACGTTTTTTTTTTAATCGTTATCTATCTGCCCACATCACGAAATCAATACTGTACGGCTGTTAAACTTGTAAAAGCTTGTACGGCCAGGCACTGTTTATAATTTGCGTGCGAGGCATTCAACCTAATCGCTTTTGCATTAAATGGGGCGTTATTGTACCTTGAATTTATTTATACCGTGAATTTGTCGTCTTTAAAAAAATGTATCATTTTAATAAATTTCATACGAGTACAAGATTGAAGGTGACATGGTTTATTCATAAATGTAGCGGAAAATTTGTGTCACGTAGCCAGAAATTATGTAGGAATGCATGTACCTAGTAATATACAGGGTTACTGCTAATTAAAAAACCATTTTATCTTGTGACGTACGTTCAAAAAAATCCGTTATCGCGAAGGCTGTGAACTTGCTTTTATTTTATGACGGCACGTCGTAGCTTAGTACGTATGTTGCTTGACGCTTGAATAACTGCGAACTATCAACGGCGTCAACTGTCAAAGGTAAATAAGCAAATGTTTTATTTCATTAAGAGCGTTTTATTATCATTTTGTAGAAAATCGCAATTAAATGGATATAAAAAGTTAGGTTATGTTTATGTAATAATCGTACGGTTACGACATGACCTTGCAAAATTTGCATTTGACGTAAGCCCACTTGATAACGGTTTCTTTTTTTTCTTGAACGCGCTTTATATTCTTCCAAATTAATTGTGTTTGTATAATAATAATCATCACATCGAGTCTATCTTAAAATATCGCTTAAGTTGCATTTGACCTAACACGCAAAGCCATAAAACCATTAACCGAATAAAGAAACGCAGTAAATTCATATTTAACAACAATGTAAATATTATACAGAGTTACAAGGCGTTAGGGACTTTTTTTTATTTGCCAGATTTCATGTCATGCAAATTGCTCGCCCTGTTTTTCGTTCGTTCGTTCGTTCATTTCCGATGACCTACTTGCTCATGCCAATAAAACAAAAAAAAACTTGCAATAAACCAGCGCGCCCCTAATTTTCCCCTCTGCTTGCTTTGCTCTGATTGAATCCACCGGTGGGTGCTTTACATGAAATTACAATCGATTACAATGTAAGTTAAATCGAGTGTAAATTAATAATCTATTATTAAATCGAAATCAGTTGTACCGAGTGACGATAAGTCGTTGAGATTTATTTTGTTAGATTGGCATCGTGTATTGTAGTGTCAATTTGAAATAAATTCATCGACTGTCAAATTAAAAACGAAATAAATCAAAGTTTTCATCGTTATTTTTAAAATGTACAGGGTGTCTCATAACAGGTGAAAAAAAGATTGACATCCCATATTTCTAAAGTGAATTAGCGATGTTTTATCGTCATTAATACATAATTTATTTTTGGATATCCTGAATTTATCTTATTGAAATTTATCGATTGAAAACGGGCGCAGCGTCAATTATAAATGCACGTAACTTTTTATTGAAATGTTGCACAACTGAATTTCTTGCAAAATATGAAAGAGAACGTTCAATTCTATCGATCTAAGGTACTCCCGAGTTTTGGCCGGCCGATTTTGATTGATTAATAAATTATCGACTGAGAACGGGCGCTGCGTCAACTATAAATGCAACTTTTTATGCAAATGTTGCACAAACGAGTTTCTGGCAAAATATGAAAGAGAACTCAGTAACACTCGTTATATGTACTTACATGTAAAGTGAAATGGGAAAGTGGAACCAGTGTTGCCAATTCACTCTAAGCCGATTACCATTTTCAAATTTTAAAAAACCCGCTCTTACCCACATGGAGTAATTACCCGCACTCCCAAAACAGAAAATAAATGGTACAAAATTTATTTTATTCAAATACCTAATACCTTACTATACAGACTTGGACGTTGCACGTCAGATTTTTTAGGTTAAAATCATATGTGGGACCACTGTTGCCATCCCTGTCTTATACTGTGGCAATCGGCAACAGTGCTGCCAATCGACCAAGCGACAAGCGTACATTTCGGTAGTTGTAAACAATTTCGGTAGATGTCGATGAATTTCGGTAGATTTATTAGAATGGTTTAAATCGGGATTGAGCTAATTTAAACCAATTGATTAAAATTATGTTTAAAACCACTGATTTTATTCAAGCGATTTTAATTTTTCAAAATCATGATTAAAAAAAATTATAATAAAAAAATTCTCATGAATTAAACATAACTGGGTTCAAATTATTTTAAGACGTTTGACAGTTATTGTGCAATTTTTGACGCAAAGTAAAACAAAAGACGATCGACAAATAAATAAAGAAAATGTATAAATTTAACAAAAATGACACAAAAATTTAAAAAATAGCAAAAACTTAAAACATCTCGTTAAATAAACAAAACTTAAGATTTGACAACTTAAGATTAAGATTTGACAATTAAGATTTGACAACTGTGTAGAGTTGGCAGCACTGATCGACAATGTGGATTTGGCGGTTAGTTAGTTGCTTTAGTTTTTGCTGGCTTTAGTGATTTCTTTGTTGCCAATAGTAAAGCTGCAACGTCACTAACAAGACGTCAGTCGAAAATTTAAAAATTAATCTGTTTTTTTTTGTTTTGTTTTGAAAATACCCATTTTTACCCACGCTTTTCTTTTACCCGCAAGGTTGCTTAAATCACTCGTAATTCGGGTAATTGCCCGCACTTTGGCAACCCTGAGTGGAACGCTAATGTATCTCACAATCAGGCATGCCAACCAATTTTAATTTATTTCCTCGTAACGGAAAATCATGTTTCTGTTCCGGCTACAATTCGCGTGCACTTCATTTCAATTAGGTACAGTAGCGGACAATAAAATCCGAGTACGTAATTTGCGCAATGTAAACCTTATTTTAATTTTTTTTTTGACGTTTAGTTCATATACAAAAAAAGTCACTAGTAGTTCTGACGTTTAATACAAATTTTACGGCTAATAATTCGCATTTATTTTTCGTTTATTCAAGATACAACACTGAAGTGCACATTTTTTGAGGAAAAATGAAAACTTCTTTTTTTTCTTTCTCTTTGAATCGTAGAGAAAACATTTTGATTGGTTGATACTAGATGGCGCCAGGTTCATATTCAAATTAAATTCAAATTTGAGGAACTTGGATCCCTTTCATTTTTACCAGTTTCCCTTTTATGAAATTAAAAAGTGTGTACTTTCTTCAAACGCAACGAAGATTTCTTTTCTTTAAATAAAATTTGCAGCTCCTGATTTACCTAAGCATCAATAGAAGGCGCTGAATACTTGTCATGAAACAAGGTAATTTAGAAAAGTATGCCTACTACGCTTGCTTCGAAAAAAGAAACTGGAACTGTGCCTTCAGTATAACATTGCGGTAATCATAAAATTTAAGAGTATTTTTCTTTATGTGGACGCCCTAAAACTGCAGTGACAATCCACTAGATGGCGCTAGTGAAACGATACCGTTTGTTTACTCTGTATTTTCACAAAATGCATCGTTTAAGTTCCGCTAAAAGAAAAGAGTAATGCCTTTGCTAGGCAAAGATTGTTTATTAAGTTTGACGTTTCAAATTTTTCTTGCCAGAAACATAACCTCAATAAAAGCCTGATTTACGAAATTTGGCTAAGTATGTACGACATGTCAAAAATTCATGCCTTTCGACAAAATGCGTCGTGTAAGTTCCGTTTAAAAAATAAGAGTATTGACTTTGCTTGGCAAAGAATGTTTATTAAGTTGGACATTTCAATTTTTTCTTGACAGAAACATAACCTCAATAAAAGCCTTATTTGTCCAAGTATGCGCGATGCGTCAAAAATTCTTGCCTCTTGACAAAATGCATCATTTATGTTCCGCTCAAAAAATAAGAGTAATAACTTTGCTAGGAAAACATTGTTTACTAAGTTTGACGTTTCAAATTTTTCTTGGCAGAAACATAACCTCAATAAAAGCCTGATTTACCAAATTGGTCTAAGTATGCGCGACATGTCAAAAATTCTTGTCCGTGTTTTATTGTCCGCCACTGTACATACCTAATTATTAATAAAACCGAAAATATTTTTTTTTGATTAATTTTGTTTCTCTTTCGATAAAAATCGATTGAATTGTGGTATCTGTTTTGTTTTTACAGAAATGGAAGCGTGAAAACGACAGTCTGCCGCAACATTTGCGGCGAAAATCGCCCATCAAGCCGGAACATCCCTTAACCAGAGATGAATGGAACGTCTTTGCGTGGGAATCTTCTCAGGTAAGCAGCGCATACACAGCATGTCTCAAACTTGAATTTCATTACTTGACTCCTCAAAAGGGAAACCTCAGCTATTACCTAAACTACATGATAGTAATCCCCCTTCGTTTTTAATTCTATTAAAATTTAAATCGACTTGCGTTGTTACTCTTAAGCTACATTTACGTTAATTAATAGATTTAAAAAAATACTGTTTGGAAAGAAAGGTGACAAAATAAAGAAGCAAATGAACAAAATTTAAAAAAATGCATATATGTATACCTACATGACAATATTAAAAATTAATAAAAACAACAGGCACAACAAAGCAGAATTCAAATTCTATTTAGTATGTAGTTTTTTTTTTTTTTTGCAAACACACTGTGTTGCTTCGGTCCAAATGTGAAACAATGTAGATAAACTAGTGCATGTTATAAATAATACTATAGTATTTATAACATGCACAAAGAATATATTTGTGAGTGTCGTGTTTGATAAGGATAATAATTGCAATTACAAAAGGATAATTTTGACATGCGTTTGCCTCGCCATAAATCATTTCGTCTCCTTGAAACTTTCCGTGCCGCTTTTTTTTTGTGAGACTCCTAATTTGAGTTTACTGATTCATATCTCGCACTCTTTTAGTTTTAAGATTGTTCAAATAAATTACAGGTTCATTAACACAGGGTGGTACTAAAAAGAATTGTAATCTTTTTGTTTGTTTCCGAACCAAAATGTAAACCGTATTTCTCGCAACATTAATAATAATTAAAATACGTAGGTGGGTCAAGTTCAAGCTATGAATAGCCACCCGACGTAATCATTGCAAATTGCTATGCAAATTCGTTTCTATTGCAAACGAGCGGAGCCTCATTTTTTATGCCGAAAACAGAAATAGTGCACGCGAGTGAACAAGCGTCGAATCGTTTCTTTTTCCTGCTTTCGTAACGATCAACACACACATATGTATACTTATGAACATGTGGTAATTGTAATCCAGGTCCGTAACTATGTAAGCCTAAGGTCAAGGACGACCTGCTGGAAATGTCAGTAAAATATTTACGCCTCGATTTACCTACCCCGTGTGTTACTTGAATTTCCCTTGATGTTTGAAATGTCGCGTCGGCGCTAATTAAAATTCTCGTGCTGGTAAATGGCTGAGAGACATGGAAAAAGGGGAATTTATAATATAATAATAAATTAATGAAATGAGAATATTTTTTTTTTGTGAAACAGAAAATTATTACCATATATGTACAGAGTAAATTAATATTCTATCAAAATAGTGGAAAAACTTCAGGCAACCTGAAGGTGGATATTAAAAATTTGGATAAGTTTGAAAAGATCATCTCCTTATAGTTGGCCGTCAATTGTTACTTGTGAACCAGCCTCAATCGATCTAACGTAAGAAATAGCATAACCCCACTTTTAAACTAATAAAAAGTTCTGAAATGGTTCTCTTGCATGAGCACCAGCGCCTCGCGGCGCCGGCATTTGTTTCGACGTTATCATTTTTGAGAGGGCGATGAGAAAGCGCGAAGCGATTTGAGGGCCGCTCGCCGTTTGGATGGCTCGCGGCACCTAGGGACTCGACGGACGATGAATTTTCGCTCGGGTACCTTCGACCTTGACCCCGAACTCTTTAATTTTCAAATTTTTGTTTCAATTTGTTTCAAATTTTTTCTCATCTCGATTTCTTGCTCGGCTTGAGCGGACTTCGCTCGGGTTGGGTTGACCTTGACGTTTAACTGTTCGAAATTTTTTAAGTTTCAATTCTTTTCCGGTTCTTGCTGGGTTTGAGCAAAGTTTGATTTGGCTTGACCTTGAACTTTCGTTTGACCTTGACCTTTTCCGACCGTTATTCTCGAAATTCAAATTAAGAAAAATGTTTCCTAATCGATTTTTTTTAAGTTTCATTTTTTTCCGAACGCATCTTCTTGCTGGGTTTGAGCAGAGTTGGGTTTGCTTGAGTTGGGTTGATCTTGAACTTTCGTTTGCCCTTGACCTTTGACCTTATCCGACCGTTGTTCTCGAAATTCAAATTAAAAATAATGTTCCCCAATCGAAATTTTTTTCAAGTTTCAATTTTTTTCAGATCGCAATTTCTTGCTGGGGTTGAGCAGAGTTGAGTTGGGTTGACCTTGAGCTTTGACCTTTTCCGACCGTTCTCGAAATTCAAATAAAAAAACGTTCCCTAATCGAAATTTTTTTTCAAGTTTCAATTTCATTCCGAACGCATCTTCTTGCTGGATTTGAGCAGAGTTGGGTTTGCTTGAGTTGAGTTGACCTTGAACTTTCGTTTGACCTTGACCTTTTCCGGCTGTTGTTCTCGAAATTTAAATTTAAAAAAAATCTTCCTCAATTTTTTTGCTTTGACCTTTACGATTCTAGAAATTCAAATTCAATTTTTTTTTAAAACAGTCCCAAATTTCCCCCAATTTATTACTTTGACCGTGACCCTTGACCTTTACGAAGATATGTTCTCGAAATTCATTTTAAAAGAAATCCCAATTTTTTGCCCTGACCTCGATCTTTGACCTTTACAATGCCTCGTTTTCGAAATTCAAATTTTTTTAACAATTTTCCCTAATTTTTTGGCCCTGACCTTGATCCTTGCCTCGTTCAAGAAATCCAAAATTCTTCCAAGTTTCTTACCTTGAACTTGACTTTTACGATGCCTCGTTCTCGAAATTTAAAAAAAAGAATTCCCCAACTTTCTACTTTAACCTTGACTTTTCACCTTTACAATGCCTCGTTCTCGAAATTCAATTTTTTTTAATATTCCCTAATTTTTTGTCCCTAACCTTGACCTTTGACTTTGACCCTTACGATGCTTCGTACTCGAAATTCAAATTTAAAAAAATTCCCCAATTTTTTTGCCCTAACCTTGACCTTTGGCCCTAACCTTGACCCTACCCTTACGAAGCTTCGTACTCGAGATTCAATTTTTTTTTTAAAAGTCCCCCAATTTTCTGCGTTGACCTTGACCTTTGACCTTTACGATGCCTTGTTCTCAAAATTAACTTAAAAAAAAAATTCTCCAATTTTTCCCAACTTTTTTGGCCCTTACCTTGACCTTTGACCTTAACGATGCCTCATTCTCGAGATTCAAATTAAGAAAAAAATTCCCCAATTTTTTCCCTTGACAAAATGACAAATTTACAATGCTTTGTTCTCGATATTCAACTTTTTCCAGAAATTTTCCTCAATTTTTTGCTTTGACCTTGATCTTTGACTTATACGAAGCTATATTCTCGAAATTCAAGTTAAAGAAAAGATCCCCAATTTCCCTAATTTCTTGCTTTGACTTCGACCTTTGATCATTTACGATGCCTTGTTCTAGAAATTCAATTTTTTTTTAAATATTGCCAAATAAAACTTTTATGATCGAATTTTATTTTCGAAATGGCCGTCAAAGTGAAGGCGAATGGCAGCACTCTATCCAGAACTAATAATAATCGTTTATATGTAATAAGAAAAGTGAGGTTATAATATACGTCAATTTATTAAGTTTCAAGCAAGGCTGGTTCACAACTAACAATTCACGGTTAACTACGAGAAGAAATTTAAAAAAAAAGGCACGTTAGTAACATCAGGTGCGGTCCTAGAACTAGAAGTGTTTCTTGGGGGGGGAGGGGGGGGATTTTATTTCGTTAGGGTTCAAAAATTGTAGACAAATACAATCGTAAAAATACACTTGAAAAATCATTTGGTTTTTAAACTAATTTGCAACAATAAAGGAAATGTTTATGTAGGTTCCGCATGATTCGGAAAGAATCATTTTATGATTCGATTTTAATTATTGTGTATGTATGTATGTAAGTCTAATTACATATTTTTTTTATAATACTTTGAGAATTACGTAAATGAAAAGTTAAAGAAAAAAAGATGAGAAACACATGAAGCGCTCCAAGAATAAACACCGAAGTCTAAAATTAATTTTTGAATAAAAAATGAGACACACTGACGGAAGAGGTGAAAAAATATCCGGTTTGCGTCACTAAAACGTTCGTACGTCAGTATTTATCGATTATTTATGTATTGCGAACGGTTTCCCACGAGGAAGGAGACAGTTTATTGATTGCAAACAACAAAGTGTTCAATATCCTTCAAACTTTCAGTGTTAAGGACAATGACATCGAAGGAATAACATCTAAAGTAAGGCAGATTGTATGAATAAAAGCAAATTATTAATACGCAAAATGAACAATTATTTGACTGCGGCAAGTCAGCCGTACACGAATGCGTCCATGATATGCCCCTCGACCAATCCGATGCTGTGTCTGATCAAAACAAAGTCACAGGTTATGCCGAATTCAATAACTTGTATATCACACTATTTCTATTTATCCGATTTCAATGGCTAAAGTCTACTTTCAGTTATTTATTTATTATTATGCAATAAATTTGAAACCGTACAATGGCAGATCTTGTTAATTTAGCGCCATCTATTACTCCAAATGGTAACGAATTCGAAAATGTCACGTTGACTCCGTTGCAGGTGTTCAAATTTTCATTAATAAATGTTGGAAATAACGTACGAATATGAGAAGAGTTTGCGCAAAATGCAATCTCACAAGCAAGGTACATTTTTTTTCGTATAAATAAAGACAGTGTCCTCAATAATCGTATGCGTTCAACTTGTCGCGGAAACTCGGAAATGCGGGCAAGTTTGCTCTTTTTCTGTCACCGACATTGTTGGCGCTGTGTGCGCGCGCGCGACATAGTTTGAACTTGTCATGTTTTAAACGGAGTCGCCATATGTAATAGCCTAATCTATTATTATTGAAATTTAAAAAAATATATAAGTTCCTGAACCTGCAAAAGTCTTGCCCGTCACTTTTGTATTTGTATTTAAATACGTAATTCAATTTCCTAACTCAGAGGTACCAACAGAAATGTCACCTGTCAAAAAAAAATTATGAATAATTACCATTAACAGCCATTTCCCTTTCATATAGCTCAATTTTTTTTTTGCAGTCCAGTTTAGTGCCATGCGGAAATTGTGGAAGGACTTTCTATCCTGATCGTTTGGTGGTGCACCAACGAAGCTGCAAGCCTCCCCATTCTCAGATTAATTTAAACCCCTCGTCAATGGTAAGTCAAAATTTAAAATTATATTACATATGTATTTGCAATTCACGAAAGAATACACGCACGTAATCAAAATACTTACTATCTGCGTTCGTTTATTCACTCCGCGCGGGGTTGGAGGGAAAGTAGAGTGAGAACGAAGCTGTTTTGATACAAGTTAAAGTTAGACAAAAGTGCGAAAAGAGTATACGGAGTTGAATAAAGTTGAATAAACTCACGTTGTTTATTTCCTAAAGCAGGATGCATAAAAGATTTAAGCCAGTTCGAAAAGGTCAAGGTCAACCCAACCCAAGGTCAAAAAAATGGGAAGTAATCTAAAAAAATTAAAATTTCAAGAACGATGGCTCGACACCCAACCTAACTTAAGGAAAGTCAAAGGATAACTCAACCTAAGGCAAAAAATGAGGAAGAATCGTTACAGAATTAAAACGTCGAGAGACCATGTTCCAAGTAAAGGTCAAAAGTCAAGGCCAACCCAATCGAAGGCAAAAAATTCAGAGAAAATCTTTTAAAAATTTAATGTTCACGAACGATTGTTCGTAAAGGTCAATGGTTAAGGTCAACCCAAGAAAGCAAGAAGAATAGTGAAAAAATTTTGAAGGGCAAAGGTTCAGCAAGGCTTTAAGGGTCAAAACAACCCAGAGCAAAAAAACCAAAAGATTAGGAAAATAACTTTGAAAATTTTGAATTTGAAGAACAGAGGTTCAAAGGGGTTAAAGGTCGAGGTCAAAACAAACCAAGGCGAAAGAAATTGGGGAAGAATCTTTATTAATATGCGAGTCTCGGAAAGGTTGAAGGCCAAAGCAAATTTCAAGGTCAACCTAACCCTATTCAAGGGCAACCCAACCGAATGTAATTCTACTCAATCCAAGCAAAAAATTAAGATCGACAAAAAAATTAAATGTATTAGGCCTGGTATTATAAAAGTTTAACTCCCAGTTCATTGCCATAACAACAATTGTGTCCACAATTGTTACCATAGGAATAAACCGATAGTTCAAGCTTAACTTGCCTTTATAATACCGGCCCTTAATCAAACATAACCCTTCGATTTTTACACCTATTCAAAGCAATAAGTATGGCAGAGGTGGTCGAGGTAATAAGAAAAGAACAAGGCGAAATTTACGGAAAGCGGAAATGCACTCCAGTTACCGATCGAGTAAATATGTAAATCCGCCATTTGTAGGTTATACTGTCATATATACTTATGTATGTACCACTTATGTACTATGTATTCTATGACAGGTGACATGGAATTCATCAACATTTCATACTTTTAAAAAAATTTCTCTTTTTATGTAAGAATCAACATAAACTAACGAAACCAACGTAAATTTGGCACAACATATAAAAAAGGGATTACCTGGGGCCCTATTCACAACTCGTTCGAAAAGATTCACATGCGAAAATGACGTCAAGATGACGTAGACTCTCGTACAAAACTATACAAAAAATCGTTCGGAAAATACGTCATATTAACGTCATTTTCACATGCGAATCATTTCGAACGGGTTGCGAATAGGGCCCCTGATCCAGTGTCTGACAAAAGAGTACGATCCAGACCGACATTTTTAGGTTTGGGCATTTAATGCTAGTAGTTTGGCTACTCTTCTGTTAGATGGCGGTTTATATACTTCACATTTACAGTCACTAAATAAATACAGTACCGCAATCCATGTGCTTAATGTGTAAAATAAAGAAACCACGTTTTTGTACTAAAATGGCCAACTTTCATCAATTTCAGTTACCACTTTCGTCAACTTTAGTGACCACTTTCGTCAATTCAGTAACCACATTGGTCAGCTTCAGTGAACACTTTCGTCAACTTTAGTGACCACTTTCGTCAATTCAGTGACCACTGAAAAGCTGCCATTTGCAGCCAATATTTCATTTATTCGTATTTTATTTATTTCTAACTCTAGGAAAAAGACTTTTGGTACACATATAGTTGATACATAAGCTTATTATAAGCCATTATTAAAGGTACTTTTATCGCTACAAGATGGGCATGATAATAAACAAAATATCAGAAATTTCAAAATGGCAAAACTCAGTTTCCTTAAATGGTTTTAAAAGTCCTCAATGGTCCTCAATTTTGTGCCTTTCTTGCTTCGTTTTGTGTCAATTTTTTTAATCCATTTTAATGTCCTTAATTTCATCGAGTTAAGTTTTAAAAGTCGATGTTCGTTTGTTTTTCCGTTATTTAAAAAAAGAAAAAAACTTGACGGCCGACGTTGCCGTGCATTTAATTTTTTTTCTTTCTCATTTTCACTTTTTGTTTAACTGAGTTTTGAAAGTTGATCTTTGACCGCGAAAGCCCCCCCCCCCCCCCAAAGTTTTTCTCCAGAAGTCAATCGTCAATTGTTTTTTTTTTTTTCAATTTGAATCGGAAGTGGAAATTAAAAAAAGCAACGATCCTCAGTTTTGTACGTTTCTTGCTTTGTTTTACGACACATTTTTTATTTCACTTTAATGTTATCAATTTGTTTTGATTCAGTTTTAAAAGTCGACCTTCGTTTGTCTTTTAATTATTGAAAAAAAAAAAAAAAAAACTGGACGCTCAATGTCGGGTGCCCCACGGTGAACTGAATACTAACGGTGGCAGCATTCCCGCAAGTGAGATAGCGAAGCGTTACGTCACCGCATACCCGCTTCTCCTTTTACACAATATTAACCTTTGATTAACTGTCACAGTTGACAGTTGTATTAGAGGAAGAAGCGGGTATGCGATGACGTAACGCTTCGCTATCTCACTTACGAGAATGCTGCCACCGTTAGTACTCAATTCACCGTGGTTGTGCCCTTCATTTTTTCTTTTCATTTCTCGTTAATTGTAAATAAATTTTTGTTTAATCGAGTTTTGAATGTCGTTTTTCTACCGCGAAAGCCCCCCAAGAATAGTATCCCTAACATAAAATAACTGAATTGTCATAAGACAGCCGATTGACATTTGTGTGGATTTTTATGTATGTATAGTAGCGGACAAATAAATCCGGACACGTCAATTACACAATGTAAGCCAGTGTTGCCAACTCTATATTTGGCGTTAACCAAATACATAGAGTTAAATTTGTGTGGTTCAGCATTGCTGCCAACCGAGTTATAAAATTTCCCTAAATCTCCCTCTAATCTAAGCTGCGTTGACGTTGGCGCGTTGCGTACACCGTGAATTGTCGCTATTCCAATTTCAGTCGAGCGAAGATGTAGGGGGCGAGTTGGCTACACTGATGTAAACTTCACTTTAATGTTTTTGACGTTTAACGCATGTCACTAGTAATTCCGACGTTCAATTCGAATTTTATTTATTTATTTTAACAGGAACATGAAAGCCTGATTTACCAAATTTGTCGAAATACGCATGACATGTCAAATTTTTGCCCGGATTTTATTGTCCGCTACTGTACTGGAAATGCGTCATTAAATCAATCAATTATCGACGACCTGCGTGTGTTCTTTCGTGAATTGAAGAATATAAAGACGTAGTTGTGTTCTTCAACTTACAATAATTATGTATCTACGAATATTTTACTTCATTCAGTAAAACCAAATATGTAGTTATATTAACATTGTCTGCGTGTTTGTAATTTTAAACAGAGACCGTCTCGCTGAAAATGACGTCGAACAAAACCGAATTTTTAACTTAGCTACTAGCAAATAATGAATGTCCAAAAATAGGTCGCATTTGCGAAATTAACCTAAATCCTTCTAAACAACATTTTACAGCTCTGGAATTACGAGTCACGTACAACACCATAAATATTTGGCGAAAACTATTGCACAATAGAACAATGAAATACGAGAAAGAAGTAGATAATTTTTGCAAACGAATCTGTTATTAATTAATTAGCTATAATGAGGCACTTGGAAGCCAACAAAAAAAATGTCCAAAAACCTTGGAGTGCTAGATTTTTCAATTAATTTATCTCGTAAGATTTTTTTGAGTTTGCTCTCATTGTTCTTGAGGAGTTTATGTACTTGAGGCTGACGCAAAAGTCCTGCACTAATTGCATACCTATGTTATTGTTAATTTTGACACAAGCACTTACGTTCCAGTACAAATAGTCTAAATACATACTGACAGTGGATAATTTTGTTTACCCAAGATAAAAATTTTATTCTTTTCAGTGAAAAGTTTATTTATTTCGGTGGCTGCGGCCAAATGAACGCGACGGGTGAAAATGCGGCACGAGCAGATTTTTTTTTTTAATTTTTGGAAAAATTAATTAGCTAATTTATCGAACGAGATCGTTGTTTGCGACGAGTTACTCGTATTATAATTTATTTATTTATAAGTGATTGTTGTATTTTTTTGTGATAAGGTAAGTATTATTGTTACTCTGTAGACTTTAATCCTTCGATGCAAGAATAGTTGAGTTCAATGGAATTCTCTTCGTCAGCTTCTGGTGATTGAAAGTAAAGTAAAGGAATTAATTTGTTTATAATATTTTTTTTTGGGTAAGATTGTTATACATAATATTTTTCATACGTAGAATAAATTTATCAAGTTTCCTGATACTGTTTTTGGCAATTAAAAAATATTTCTTTTTTGTTATTTATTGCTTGCCAGATTTCCTTAAAAAATTAGTTTACTCCAATTTTGCACACGAATCGAAAGTGGACGTGGACGTGAGTGTACAGGTCCCCCCCAAATTGATAATTTTTGCTATCATTTGAATTTGTTTGAATTGATGCTCTAAAAAGATTCTATTTTTTTTTTTTTTTTTCAAAAAATAAATTCATTTCTACAGGTATCCATTTCGCAAGAAAAATGACGCTAGAAAAATCGAAAAGCATAGAGGCCGAACTCCAAACCATATCCATGGGAATCACTGACGAGGACGATTCGTCCAAGAAACCCAAGACGCTCTGCCAAAATGTGCGTCTAATCTTCACGAACATAACAGTGGAACCGATCATGATTTGCTACATAATCCCCAACGTGATGGCGAGCTTGGCGACGCAAAATCTGAGTTTGGAAAAAGCCTGCAGGGTAAACCTGGGGTACTCCAAAGAGTTATGCGATAGTCTTTCGGTGAGGAATATCTCGAGCAATGTAACCTCGGAGGAGGTGGCCGTGCAGAAACTGGTGGCTTCGATGAACGCCTACAAAAACGTGCTCCAAAGTCTTCTACCGAGCTTGCTGTTGATGTTCCTGGGTTCTTGGAGCGACAGACATAACCGCAGGAAACCTTGCATTTTGTTGCCCATGGTGGGCGAGATGCTAGCCTGCACCGGCTTTATCTTGTGCACCTATTTCTTCTACGAGCTCCGCATGGAATTCAACTTGATAGCGGAGGCGGTTCCCCCGGCCATAACCGGCGGGTGGTTTTCCATGTTCATGGGGGTTTACGCCTACATCAGTGGAATCTGCGGCGTGGAAACGCGCACCTTAAGAATTGGGGCCGTCAGCATGTTTTCGAACATCAGCATAACCATAGGGATAGCCCTCAGTGGTATACTGTACAAACAGATCGGGTTTTACGGTGTGTTCAGCCTCGCTTTGTCTATGTACACGAGCGGTGTTATTTACGGATGGATAAGGATGAAAGAGCAACCGAATGTCGAGAAGGAGGAGAACAAGAAGAATTTTCTTCGGGATTTTTTCGATTTGCAACACATTTCGGAAACCTTTCAGGTGGCCTTTAAACAGGGAAAAAGGAATAGGAAGAAAAGGATTTGCACTATTATGGTACTTGTTATGGTGATCATAGGACCTTTGCATGGTGAGATTAAATTGCTCTCGTTTTATTTACCCAAAGTTTTAAATCTTTGTCCTTGCTTGCGACCTATTTCTTTACACAAAAGTATTTCTCATTATTTTTTTGCACTTTGATGATAAATAATTAATTCAAGAGGCGTCCAAAATATGTTCTTCTGCGCCTCAATTCATCTTTAAAAACAGGCCCGTAAAGTCATAAACCACGACCGTAGATAAGAATAATTTAACAACAAGAAAATAGGTATTATTTATAACCTATTGTTTTCTTTTTTTTTTAAATTTCTCTTTAGCCACATGCATAAGTAAATTTATTTCGCAATAATTGTATTTTAAACTATGTAATAGTTAAAATATTTTAATCTTCCGAAGAATATATTTGTTTGTAAGCTATAATCGCATCCAACTAAATCGGTACCCTTGCAAGTTAATTTGTTGATGGCCAGAAAACGTAGAACTCTCGACTGGTATCGATTTATTTTGACATGTGTGTACAGTCTTCCCGATTTTTATTTTTTACTGCGAATTCTGGCCGATTTATCATGCTGAATAAATATGATGCGTATTCAATTGAGAAGTTCATCAATTTTTTTTTATAAAAAAAGGGAATGAAAGAAGACCGTCTTCCTAAAAAATCGATTGACGTTTGATGGATGAGCGCTATCAAATCAAACAGTTACAATTTTTTGTCTATAAAAGTGACACTTCGAATTTATCTATTAGGAAATGTGTTAGGAAAAATTCAAACAATATATGTATATGCTGCCCTCTATTTGTCAAAATATTAAACTTTAACTTAAAATTTATAGTACTGCGAAATACGTGAAAGACATAAAGAAAGACGCCTTTGAAGATGCCATCTACCGGGCGATAGTCGTATCAGTTAAATATGACCCGACAATAGATGGTAATATTCCTCGTCAGTTTGACAGAAGGAAAAATATGTGTACAGTCGCGAGCACACATAAAAGGAGTATCCAACTTTAAGCGCCAGTTCTAAACGTCGTAATGTCATAATTCGACATTCCAACGATGATTTTATTTTTGTAAAATCGAAAAGTACTAACACACAGCTCGATTTTGGGCATCTTAGCTTCGAGGCATGGCCCGTTTTCTATGCTGACAATAGTGCAGTAGCGGACGATAAAATCCGGGTAAGAATTTGAGGTTATGTTTCTGCCAAAAGAAAGAAAAGATTTGAAATGTCAAACTTAGTAATCTGAAATTTCGCAGAGATTATTTTTTCTGGCCAAACTTCACCTGGCAAAGTCAGTACACGTACTTTTTGAGCGAAATTTAAATGAAGCAGCTTGTCAAAATCTAAAATAAACAGAAACTGTTAACAGTAAAATTTGTATTAAACGTCAAAATTACTAGTGGCAGTTTGTTTCATGTATTGATCGGCAAAAATATTAAAGTAATGTTTACATTGCAGAAATTTTATTATCCGCTACTGTACATAAATAATATTTTATTGCGTTTTTACGTAGAATGTATTTAAAAAAAATTGAAAGGACGCCTTTAAGAGTGCCATCTACCGGCCGACGGTCGAATCACATAAATATAAACCGATAATACAAAGTACTCCTTAGGACTTGTCGTTATCTTTCAATTTTAAATGATGAGTACGTAGAGAACGTATCAGTGGTGCCGTGTTTAAATTCCCTTGAATTAAATTTTTTAACCTGAAGTTTAAACGCGTAGTTTTTGTCCGTCGCCGCACATAAAATTAAAAATAGTAAATTTGGTTCTAACAACGTTGGCCACGAACGTTACTGTTGATTTTAAATTATGGGTGCTTGTAGAATGTACCAGTGGCGCCATCTATTCAAATTCGCCTGAATTAATTTTTGAAACGTGAAGCTTAAATGACGTGATTTTTGCCCACCGCTGTACATCAAATTAAAAATGGAAATTTCAGTTCTAACGACGCAAGGTTACGAATTAGTGTTTATTTTAAAAGACGAGTGCGTAGAGAATGTATGAGTGGCGCCATCTATTTAAATTTTCTCAATTTTTCAATTTCATTTCGTTTGATACCTACCGATTTGCAAAATTCCATTACATTTGCATATAGGTGGGTTTACAGAAAGCAAATCAAATATTTAATTTCGAATTAAACTAATCGCGATTAAGTTGCCATAAGAATTACATTGCGAACTGTCAAATTAACGACGTCATTAAAATTTGATTGCAATTAAATTTTCTGTATACTGACCCTAGGTGTCGCTACCGGGTAATTAATTACTTATACTGTGGTAACTTGATCAATGTTGCCAACCTTTTAAATTTTTATGGTAATTCAAAGCAGAATTTTTCATAAAAATTACAGATTTGTAATTTTTGAATACAAAGTGGTCGAGAATCACTGTTTGAGTCGGCAGTACTGAATTTTATTTTTAAATGTTACAACTGGAGTAAAGAGCGATTTACACGTACACAACAAGTTTTTCTTTGCAAGTGACATTAAAAGTTTTCTCTCTCTAATATTTGCATACATAGAAAGAAACAGCTAATTACTTAAAAGCTTACTTGTACAAGAAAACTTTTACAGAAAGACTGCAACAAGCGCTATTTTCTACAAGTTTCTGTCAAAGTTGACGGTTTGCGCAAGCGCAATCTACCTATTTCTCAATATACCAACTTAACTTTACAACGTGTGATTCATTATAACCTTTAATTCCGACAATTAGAAGTTTGTGTCTTTATTGTTTGTGAAATAAAATGCGGCAGTGGAAGACTGTCCTGTCTCTTTCACTTTCAAAGGCTATGTTCTTATTTGGTTCTTATCATGTTCATACTTACATTCGGTTTAAAGTTGGCTGTTTTGCACAAGCAAGAGAATTTATAAGAAAAACTTGTACATGTAGGGATACTTTTAACTTCACTTTTAAAGCCGCTTCAAAAGAAAAACTTGTTCGTGTAAATCGCTCTTAATACTGTGGTAACTCTGGTGGTAACTTGATCAATGTTGCCAACTTTTTAAATTTTTATGGTAATTCAAAGCGAAAAAATTACAGATTTTTAATTTTTAAATACAAAGTGGTCAAGAATCACTATTTGAGTTGGCAGTGCTGAATTTTATTTTATTTACTGGTACAACGGTTGTTGACAGATTGAAACTGGTATTCGTCACTTAACAAGCGTCATTTGAAAATTCAAATGCAAATTAAAACGCTAATTTTTTTATTCACATAACCTACAATCTTGTCACTGTTCTTCAAGTTACGATAAATAAACTAACAAAAAATATATCGGGTTGCAGTATAAAAATGCTCTTAATTGTATTGCCAACTCAAACAGTATATCTTGACCACTTTATAGATAAACTTGGCCGTCGTCCATCTTCCGGCTTTCCGTTGGACGTTTATCGTTATCTTTTACTTTTAGTTTTGAATTACGACTATTGTGAGTCCGATAGAGAATGCGTCAGTGGCGCCATCTGTATACATTTTTCTGAATTTAAATTTTCAGCGCGAAATTTAAATTTATGGCACAGGAAACATTTTCGAAGAACGCAAATTAAAAAACCAGTTACGGAATATGCGTTATACACGAATATTCTTTTATCTTAAATTGTTAATTAATAATTATGTATGAATGAAGTCTGAATTTTTAAAAATATTTTTTATTTCTTTTTACGTCTACTGGTTTATTTATTTTTTAATTTAATTAACGGCGATCCTACCTTAACTAATTACATAACAAGAATTGAACATCACTCTTTTGTATTTGCATTTTATATTAAAGCAGAAATTTTAAATATTTAGTAAAATAAACTTGAATAAGAAAGAAAGTTAACGACGACTCGGTGACAATAAAAGTTATTTTTAATATTTTCTTTTTGTACTAAAGATCGTCCACAAAACAAACGTCAGTCTTTTCATCCAGGAATTGTGACGATGCTGTATATTTTCGGTGACCACGAATTCTATGTTCGAAAATAAGAAAATAATTCTTAAAGTAATAGAAAATCTCGTGCAGTCGAATTCAATAAATTGTCGGTTATTTTACATCAAAATTGTGACGCAAAAGTAAAGTGGTTTTGTTTTAAACAATCCTTTATGATCTCTCGGTAATAAAGTTATCTATAAATCGAATTTCTTAATGAGGACCGAACAAAATAACAAAATAAAACAAGTTTGTTTGGCAATTGCCCTCTCATAACAAAATTGATTTGAATAATTTCAGGGGAAATGAATGTTACGTACTTATTCGTAAGGTACAAGTTCAAATGGGACGAAATGGACTATTCGCTGTATTCTACTTTCAATTTCTTGGTGCATATGATGGGTACGTGTTATAAATCACTTTCACATTTTTCTTTTTTTTTTTTTAATTCGTTGCCTTCTTCATAATTATCCAGTCACAGATGACTTCATGACTTATTTTTTCTCATTTTCAGTTCATTTTTTTAATTATTTTATTATTGTTTATTCAAAAAAATCTTTGTGTTTTTTAGGAACTCTTTTTTCCTTGATGTTCTTCTCAAAATTTTTGAAACTGGACGACGCTCTACTAGGCATGATTTCGAGCATGAGCAAAATTTGCGCCTGCATCATTTATGCCTTTGCAGCCACCCCTGCAGTGTTTTACTTAGGTGAGTCTACCACACCGTGCGTTGCCTCGAAAAAAAAAAATCG
This sequence comes from Dorcus parallelipipedus, assembly GCA_958336345.1. Classification (NCBI taxonomy): domain Eukaryota; kingdom Metazoa; phylum Arthropoda; class Insecta; order Coleoptera; family Lucanidae; genus Dorcus; species Dorcus parallelipipedus. The sequence continues at coordinate 42,158,745 of OY284479.1, forward strand.
ATTTCAGGTGCAGTCGTGGAAATATTTAATGGGACGTCGTTCATAGCAATGAGGTCGATCATGTCCAAACTCGTGCCCCCAGAAGAACTAGGTGTGCAAAGCCTACTTAAATCCAGTGTTTTCTTTTCATTCGAAAAAAATTTTAATTAATTTTAGGGAAGATTAATTCGCTGTTCGGAGTTTCCGAGGCGCTCATGCCGCTGATTTACGGCCCCATGTACAGTATGGTGTACAAAGCAACCATAAATTACTTACCTGGAAGCTTCTATTTATTAGGGGGAGCCCTAACCACGCCTGCAATAGTAATATTTTTGTAAGCACCCGGTTAAATTAGGTGTTCACATAAAGAAAGGGATGCTTTTTTTTAGCTGGCTCTACACAGAACACAAGCGAGATCTCAAAGAAGAACAACTCGAGAAAGCTCAACAGGAAGAACTTTTGAATCACAATGAATCGAACGAAGCACGATAGGCCCACACAATTATTTTTTAATTGTCTTTGTAATGTGCAATGTCTTTATAAGTATTACGGCAATTCAATTGCGTTTAAAAAAGAGCTAAAATGTGTTGTTTTAATTGTTTAAAAAAAATAAATGCATACCTACTATATTGGTGTCCCCAACAAAATTGCCTTTTTCCTTAAAAAAATACCTACCTGCCAAAAGGGGAAAATACCTGCAGTTGGCAGCACAGCGTGTAAGAAAAGTACGCGCAGAGTTCGGCATAGAGTGGACCTTTAATTATTTAGTTGCAATCCTGTATAGTTAGATTTTTTAATTAATGAAAAAAGACTTAATGATTTGATTTATTTTTAAATTAGAAAATAGTTTTCCATAACCAATCGATATATTTTGTAGTTGTCTCGACTCTTTAAACGGGATATTATAAATCTGTCAATTTTAAAATTTGTTAAAATAAAATGTTTATTATTTATGTTTTCAAATTAATTTTTAGATTTATTATAAAAAAACAGATCAATTTACTCTTTCAGTTTCAGTTTATTTTGACAACTTGTTTATATTTTTTCACTTCTGACGAAGTTAAGTTTTATTGCGCATATTCAGTGTCCGTTTGAAAGAATTTGTAAAATATTTACCTAAAAAAAAACACGTACATAACCTCAAAACTCGTCAGCATTTTGATAATAGGCGCTTTCCAATTGCACAAACGAGCTACTCGGTGCTACTCGGAAGCTACTCCGGAGTCCGGAGCTGCTCAAATGTGTTCCAATTTCCAATTGCATTTTGAACAGCTCGGAATAGCTCCGAGTAGCACCAAGTAGCTCGTTTGTGCAATTGGAAAGCGCCTATTATCAAAATGCTGACGACTTTTGAGGTTATGTACGTGTTTTTTTTTAGGTAAATATTTAACAAATTCTTTCAAACGGACACTGAATATGCGCACTAAAACTTAATGTTTCGCTGTCGTTCGACACCTTCGTCAGACGTGAAAAAATATAAACAAGTTGTCAAAATAAACTGAAACTGAAGAGAAACCGATAAACACATAACCAGTGTTGCCAACTTAAATCCCTTTTCAAGGTTTTTTTCCAATCACTAGGGATTAGGGATTTTTTTTCTAAAAAAAGGGATTTTCAAGTTTAATTTCGCGAAAAGAAATTGAAAGCCCTTAAACAGCTCTTTACTTTTTTGTTTCTTGTGTTATTCGAGTATATTCTATATATCAGTGAATAATAAACACTGAATTATGCGCATGTGCTGTCGCTTTTAACCACTTTTTAAATATTTTGCTATTCCACAAGCGCAAATGGAATGTCATTTCAATGGAAATGAAGGATATATGCAATTATGTTCAGTGATTATATTTTACAAATGAAGTTAAGTTAAGTTAAGTTAAGTTATGGATATAGTAACAAGTTTTAGGGATTTTCTACGTTGAAAAGAGATCATTTGGTAACTCTACAGGGTTTTCTGCTTTTTATACGTTGGTAACTCTACAGGGTTTTCTGCTTTTTACACGTTGGTGACGCTGCACGTAACTTGTACATATTTTCTTTTTAAGTTCTTTCAGAAGATCTGATTCGGTTAAATTAATTCAAATTTCTACACATTTTACCGCTTGTTCATAATGTCATAATTTATTTAAAAAAAAAAACCATTTTCCTGAGCGTTCAATAAGTTCCCATTCTAGGTCGGCTGTGGAAAAAATCTTTGATTATAACGTGTGCTCGAGAAAAATCCGTTATCGAGAAGGCTATGAACTTGGTCTTTATTTTATGAAGGCACGTCGTAGCTCAGCACGTATGTTGCAACCTTGAATAACTGCGAACCGTCAACAGCGTCAACTATCAAAGGCTTAGTTTACATCTTCGAGGTGTTTGTAATAAAATAAATGTCTTATTTCATTAAATGCGTTTTATTATTCATTTTGTAGAAAATCGTAATTAAATGGATCAAAAAAATAGTTAGGTTATGTTTGTAATAATCGTGTGGTTACGACGTGACTTTGCAAAATCTGCCTTTGGCATAAGCCTACTTGATAACTTGATAACTCTGGTATTTTTTTAACGCACTTTACCTGAATTACACGTAAATGTAAAACGACAGCCAGCGGATGAACCAATTTACCGCGTACGTCCAAATTCCATGGCTTGCCTAGAGAATGGAAATTTAACGAATCGCATTTTATTTTGTGATGACTCATTTTACCTGGGACACCCCGTACAACGTAAAATTATTTTCGAAATATACCACATCACGTGCCATAATAAAACAAAAAACTGAACGTTTCACCTTGAAATCTTAAAGTTAATTAAAGATTAAATTAAATGTCAAAGTGGCTCTCGAGTATGAGGCAAGAAAAACAGCATTTAATCAATTTAACTAACAGTTTAAGTTTTAAACAACTAGAAGGCGTGAACCTACTGGAATATTGGTTTTAAAACATCGGAAACACGTAATTTTTTTTAGATAAAACCCCCAAGTGTTTCTTACCCGATGAAACATCTCGTGATTTTACCTAAAACACCCTGTATAACGTATAATGCACCAATTATTTTCAAAATATGTGTTGTTTTTTTTTTTTAATCCCTTGGGGGTGTTGCTTCGTCTCTCACTGTACTTGGGACACCCATGTATACAACCTGTAGTGCCTGAAATATCCAATTTTACATTTGTGTTAATTTCAAAAATGTGTCACGTCATCTGCCATGTCGTATAATAAAATAAAAGAACAATGAAACAAAAAGAGAACAACCGGAAAACGTCTCAAGGCCACCTAGATAAAACGTAGGAGATATTTTTTTGAGATATGATACTTTGAAAGGATGCTATTGATTTGATTGTTGTTATTTATGTGAGCGAGGGAAGGGTGAATTGGTTTGATAAATCTTGCGCAACATTTTGAAATTTTTTCTTCGTTAATAGAACAACTAAAAGTAATGCGCCCCTTCGTCTTTACGCAATAAATTTTTCTTTAACATTAAGTTGTATTTTTTATTGTAAATTTCAGTCACAGAATGCGCCGGAAGACATCACATCTTCCAGCAGCCCTTCGACTCCTTCGGGGCCAAAGTACGTCGCCTGCAGCGTTTGCGGAAGAAAGTTTGGATCCAAATCGATAAAATTCCACGAGCCTCAATGCCTCAAAAAGTGGCACGCTCAAAACGACCACCTCCCACCGAACGAAAGGGAGCCCATGTATCGTGATATGGGTGAGATTTGCCGCAACTCCTAACTTAAAAAAAAAAAATCCATTTTAATTTTTTTTTGGTACAAGGTGTCGTGCCTCAATTGCCGCCCCAACCAGAGGCGAGTCAGTCCGGGGCTTCTGAAAGGCCTTCGTCGTCCAAGAAGCCCCCCATATTCCCTTGTTACTTGTGCGGAAGGTTGTTCTCGGTGAATTCCATCTACATACACGAGCCCCAGTGCTTGAAGAAGTGGAAAATCGAAAACGATAAACTACCCCCGAACAAAAGAAGGCCGGTGCCCATGAAGCCCGACATCAAATTTACTCGTAAGTTTTCAATTTGTTGTTGTTAAATAAAATGATGGCGCGACGAAATCATCGAAACGTGGAGGGTCAGCGTGCTGAGGTCAGTGACGTCTCATTGATTTTCCCCGTGTGCATTAAAATGCATGGGGTAATAACTAATGAGCGGGAGAATTATATTTTCCAAGGTTATCGGTTAACGCAATGCGCAATTCAGTACGCCTCTAATTGATAACCTTGAAAAATATAATTCTTCCGCTTATAAAACTTAGCATTGCAAAAAGAAAACAATAAAATTAATAATCTCGTGACGCATCATAATTTTGGTTTTGTTTTAATAAATAATAGAGAGATAATTAATTTTTGTTGTTTTCTTTCAGATGATGGTAAAATTGATCACCAGGCGACGAGCGACTCTAACTGGTTGACCCATATAAACCAACTGGTGCCCTGCAAGTCCTGCGGGCGAACTTTCAACCCCGACAGGGTTGAAGTCCACGAGCGCAGTTGCAAAGGATAGGCGTCAAGTGATTACGTAGAAAAAAATAATAATTAACAAAAGTCCTTAGTTATACTTACCTACATACAAAGTGGCCAAGAATAACTGTCTGAGTTGACAATACAATTAAGAGCATTTTTTTTATTCGGCTGTTTGCAACACTGCCGCCTGATAATGTTTTGTTGGTTTATTCAAGATTGTAGGTTATGTGAATAAAAATTAGAGTTTAATTTGAATCTGAAATGTCAAGCGACGCTTGTAAAGTGTCGGCTGTCAGTGTCGAGCCGTCAACAACCGGAAGTTACTCCGGTTGTACCAATCTAAGAATAAAATTCAGCACTGCCAACGCAAACAGTGAATCTTGACAACTTTGTACATATTTTTATTTTCGAAAACGTTGCAGTGTAATTTGCTTATGTGTTTTTGAATAATTAAAACGATAAACGATATAATATGATATATTTGTACAGTGTTAACAAGAATTAATAAAATTGTAGGTACGAGTGTAATTTATTTTTGATCATACCAAATGCCATATATTAGACTTTCTTAAATTTTGTAATAATTAATTATACACAAAAATGATTGAAAAGTTTAAGTAGCGACATCCTGCGATCGCTTTTTTCACCGAGTTGCAACAAAATGTGTACAAAAATTATTGTTCCTTGTTTGTTATTTTTAGCTTCCGGAAACGTGGATTTCGTGGGAACCTTCCATCGCGTCTGGGACAATCACTTAAACGAGCTGGTCCAGTGCAGAAGATGTGGAAGAAAATTCTTCCCGGACAGAATTGAGAAGCACGAGAGCGTTTGTGTTGGCCTGGGAATAAAACACAAAGAAAAAAAATGATGATGAAAATAAAAAAAAATGGGTTGTGTTGGTTGCCTTTCTTTTTTTCCTTCTTCTTCTTCGAAACTCGAAAACTCAAATTTGAAGCTTGCAAATTAATTATATTAGAAGGATGCCAAAATGAAACGGAAAAGAAACATTCAACAATTATTGCACAGCTCAACAAAATAAAATGTACAGTGTGATCAATAAAGATTGAGGTTAGCTGGCACATTAAATGCTTTTAGCTGCAAATCAGTTATTATAATCACAGATAAAAAAGATGGCCAATGTCATGTACGATATATGTGACGCTCTAAATTAGGAATTAAACTCGGTTAGTTAGGAATTGGCTCACTAATTACGTGATGGCGCTACCGCTACAATAGCAGTGTGGAAAGTCGTAACCTGTAAATATAAATAACATGTAAATAAATTCTAACTAAAGTGGTGTGATGCAAAGTTTAAAAGGAGAATTAACAGCATTTCATAACCGCACGTCACATTATCGTGTCCTCGTCCCACTTTAAACTTATTTCTCTGTTTCTTAAAAGCGACATCCCACGGTAAATGACCTTCGGAATTAGCAAATGGTTTGCGACAAAAGTTCAGTTTTCGAATTTTGTTAAACATTCAGTAGATGTCACTACTATTTTTAGAGCGAAACGAAACGAAAAATATTTTCATTTACATTTTTGATTTTTATACTTTAAGCTTTTCTTCTGAATTCTATCATTTTCAGCGAAACGAAACGAAAAATATTTTCATTTACATTTTTGATTTTTATACTTTAAGCTTTTCTTCTGAATTCTATCATTTTTATGTCTCTTAATTTCTATTTTTTTTTCTTATAACCAGACTTCGGATATTTGGGAGCGTTGCCATGACTACGCATGAGTGGGCACTTTTCATTGGTCGTCATGTTAGCCAACTATGGCAAGCTCCGAAATGTCCGAAATCTGGTTATACCATACAGTGTGATCGTTAAAATTTGAAAACAACTGTGGCGCTAAATCTTGTTTTCAAATTAATTTTAAAACGGTCTGATTTTATTTTTTGTCAAATCAAAATAAAAAAGTAATGTAGGTGTAAGTAATGTTTTTGTTTTTCGTTCCTAATTTTCTAGTTTCTGGCGTTTTCAAATTCTAGTTTTTGTGTGTGTGTGTGTATGTGTGTTTTGTTTTTTAATTTTTAAAAATATCTTGCAGTGAAAAACAAATAAAACAAAAAACAAATTACTTACTTTTTTATAATTCTAGTTTGCTTGTGATTTTTAATGAGTATATTCTGGGTTCTTAATTTTTTAAAATATTTGGCGACGAGAAATAATTTTAAACAAACAACACAAAGTGTCAATCACAACTAAACAAACAACGAAATAAATAAAAAAATTACCTAGGTTTTTTAAATTCTAGTTTCTTGTCTAGTTTCTAGTTGTGCACTTGATGGCACTGTTGTAACCGGTCATTACTTTGGTGGGCAACTGATTTTGACGGTTTCGAACTAGTCGGAACCTTCTAATGGAACAAACCTTGGAATCTTAACAGAAAATCACCAGATTTAGAGAGAAAATCAGTGAATTGGCAAAAGTTCAATTGGCAACAGTGGAATCACGATGTGTACAGTTCTTCCACTCGATCTTTGCAACTACGTCAGAAAATTATCAACTCAAAATGACAAATTTATAAATTCTATTATTGTTTTAACATACGTATTAGATAAGGATAAAAGAATATGTTGATTTCGTTTCTCGAATTGGGAAAGTGTGACGTAACTGCAAAGATCGAGCGGAAGAACTTAGAATACTATTTTAGTGACGCCACCTTGCCTAGTGATCGCCTCCACGTGAGAGTTTGGGAACATGATGGATGTAACGCGAACAGAGAAGAAAAATTCGAGAACGCGCGAAGCGCATTGAGGGCCGCTCGCCTTTGGGGGCTCGCGGCAGCTAGGGAATTGAATTTTCTCTCGGGTTCCTTTCGACCTTGACCCCGAAGTTATTCGTTTAATTTAAAAAAAAAATTTTTTTCGATCTCAACTCGTTGCTTTCGTCGACTACGGTTGGGCTCGCTTTGGTTGGGTTGACCTTGAACTTCCGTTTAACCTTGACCTTTAACTTATCGAAAAAACATTATTTTGAATTTTTTCGATCGCCATTCCTCGCTCGGATCGACCACAGTTGGGTTCGCTCCGGTTGGATTCGCTTGGGTTGGGTTGACCTTGAACTTCCGTTAGACCTTGACCTTTAACTTATCGAATTATTTTTTTTTAAATTCTTTCGATCGCAATTCCTTGCTCGGGTTGAATAAGAAAATTTTTCATATTGTTCTCAAATTCGCGTTCGTAACCTTGACCTATGACCTTTGGTATAATGACGTTTGTTCGAACCACAGGATCTGACCAGTTCAGAACCGTTCGAATTAGTTGGTCTTCGAAGAGTGAATTATTTTGAGAAGTACGTACGAACTCTAATGAGTGCATGTTTTGAACGGTTCAGAACCAGTCAGAACTCATGGTTCGAACAGACCTTAATAGTTAAGTATACCAATAGAAAACTATCAGTTTTCTGTTAACCTAGAATTGAAACACGTCAGTTCATTACTAAACCTTAAGTTAACCATAAATTGCAAGTTAACCAACGATTGAAATATCGGCCCTAAGTATTTGCATGTGGGATTGTTTAACGTTAACTGCAATATCGTATCCCCTCCAAAACTGAAACAACTGCTCTTTGGCTTTGGCAGGTGCAGCATCGGTAAAGAGCGAAGTGATCTAGGTTACTTTGGATTAGATCACTTAATGAATATGTGATCCTGGATAAAAGTAAACTGATCGCCGTTGCAAATAAAGGACAACTTAAGCTACCTACTCAGTTAAGCGGATAGCGGCTTGCGGCTTTCGTGCAGCATTTGTGATTGGCTATAATTTTAAAAAATTTGGAAAGAGCCAATCACAAATGCCGCACGAGAGTCGCAAAACGCTATCCGCGTAACTGAGTAGGTAGCTTTACTTATATGACACACGGCGGCCAAGTTTAGTTACCACTTTGGAGAAGGAATGACTCCCTCCTGTTTATTCTTTACTCGTCCGCTGTTAGCATCAGAAACAAAAATTTTGACAAATGGCATTTGAAACGGAATTCATAATATAAATAATAATAATATGACATTTCATTTCAAGTCTGCTACATTAAATGTCTATTTCCAGCTGAAATTGAAAAAAACAAAAACGGGAAATGAAATTTTTCCAATTATAAATTTGGTTGTATTTGTCTACTTGACAATACATACAGCTGAAATCAATAAAAACGGGAAATGTAAAAAAAAATTGGCACATTTTTTCAATATTTTCATAGTGTGAAAATGACTTTATTAGAAATAGGTTAGAATTATTTGACGCTACGTCAGTTTAGAAATAAATAGGTTAGATTTTTTTAAAAGGTATGTATTATCAAGTCCCTGTTGTCAAGTAGACAATTCATTGACAAACGCAACCAAATTTACAATTGGAAAAATTTCATTTCCCGTTTTTTTTTTAATTTAGCTGTACTTTTCAAAAAAATATATAATCTATTTATTTATAAACTTACTTCTAATAAAGTCATGTTGTCAAAAAAAAATTGATTAATCGAATTTTGTCTTGTTTTTCATGGGCTATTTTTATCAAAAAGAAAAGCATTGATAAATGGTATTTGAAGATTGAAGAAATTAATGTGAATTTTCATTTTATGTTCTATTAAACGAAATCGTTTTTGTACACCCACTTTCGTCTAATGGTAATTATAATATTTCATGTTATAAGTTTTCAGGACCGCAGTTAGAGGGCTCAAGAGAGGCTGAACCTGCCCTGAAAAATCTTAAGCCTACCTTGACATGAGATGAAATGATAAACATTTATAATAAAATCGTGTTTCGCCAATTCACAAAAGATGGGGTAGGTTACTGCTTATGAATAAAAATTTATAAAGCCTGCCCTACATTACAATAAGCCCCCCCTGAGTATGGCTACGGTCCTGTAAGTTTCGTAAAATTGTGAAATTGAAAACGTTCCCGCCAATTTTCATATTCCCCCATCGATTACCATTGGCAATCGAGCGAATGCCACCTGGCGCCCTCTACCCTGCATCTGCGTGGCAAAGCAACTGCTTTCTCTCTTCCTTTCACGGGGAGTACGCCATTGTTGGCGTTTCGTGTTTTCACTGAGGAAAGAAATCGAACATCATCCAAAATGGTAAGTATTTAAAGCGTCCGACCCATCGCGTAAATCCATCGGAATCTCGGGCGTTACGCGTTGCCGCGGTTATTTCGGTGTCACCCCCGTGGAAATTTTTCGTTGCAAGATTGCACAACAGTGCGAAATATGACGATGTATTTGTTAATGCAAGCCTTGGGGATTTGTTTACTCGATCGAAGCGTTAGTTTAACAAATGTAGTCGTCGGGTACGGGTGTTTTTTTATAACTTCCGACAGTTTTGACATTATTTTGAAAGTTTCCCCTCAGAAGCTATCTGGCAAATATGGTAGGGCCTCACCGGTTTTATTAAACAATGCGCGCTTTTGTCGCTGCAAAATACTCGTGTGGAATTTGGTGCTCGGTGGCAATCATTCTAATTTTGTGTTTGTGTTTTTTTTACAGGTGAACTTCACGGTAGACGAAATTCGTACCATGATGGACAAAAAGAAGAACATCCGCAACATGTCCGTCATCGCTCACGTCGATCATGGCAAGTCTACTTTAACCGACTCCCTTGTGTCGAAGGCAGGAATTATCGCCGGCGCGAAAGCTGGAGAAACTCGTTTCACGGATACCCGAAAGGATGAACAAGAACGTTGCATTACCATCAAGTCTACGTGAGTCTTACTCACAAAATAGTTTACATTTCACACTGCAACGCTCGGTTATTTTCAGTGCCATTTCCATGTTCTTCGAACTCGAAGACAAAGACTTAGTGTTCATCACCAATCCCGACCAACGTGAGAAAGACGAAAAAGGTTTCTTGATTAACTTGATTGACTCTCCTGGACACGTAGATTTCTCCTCTGAAGTAACGGCCGCGCTTCGTGTAACAGACGGTGCCCTCGTCGTCGTAGATTGTGTTTCCGGTAAGTACACACTCCCCCCATCTACATTTTAAAAGTAAGATTAACTTGATTTGTTTGAAGGTGTGTGTGTGCAAACTGAAACTGTGCTTCGCCAAGCCATCGCCGAACGTATTAAACCCATCTTATTCATGAACAAGATGGACCGTGCACTCCTCGAGTTGCAATTGGACGCCGAGGAGCTTTACCAAACTTTCCAACGTATTGTAGAGAATGTTAACGTGATCATTGCTACGTATTCGGACGACAGCGGTCCCATGGGCGAAGTTCGCGTAAGTAAGACGTCGATTGCGCTGCGAGTTTATGCAAACTAATAAAATGTACTGTGTGTTTTATTAGTTAGAAAAAGCTCGGATAGCAAAATCACTATTTTGCCTGGCCCTTAAATGTCTTAGTTTATTTTTGGGCCGCTTCCCTTTGTGATAACATTGTCTTCTTTTAAATAGCATTCCTTTCAAGAGCTTCAAGTTCATACTTATGAGCTCTGCACAGTATGCATGTTGAACGTTCAATGCTGTTCTGAAAGGAACACAAAATTCAAATCACACCAACATAACCTCACAAGGCGTGGAGCACTTCCATTTACACATACTTGAACTGTTCTGGTTTGTGAAAGAAATGCTACTGTTGTTTTGATTCAATTTCTTAAACAATTTAAATTGTTAATTCACACAGAGTAAATTGAAAATCTTATAGGTTAAGTTCAGGTTTGACAGTTGGCTACTATGTCGAGGATAATAGAGATTTTCTACCGAGCTAACTTTTCTTAACCACATCAAACTACAGTTACTCAAGTAATGACATAATGAGTTATCTTTTCTGACGGAATTGGACAAATTGTGGTTATGTTATGGTTCAGGCACGTTCTGGTGTACTCTTGTCGACGGTTAATTTTTGTGTAAATTATTATTATTACCTCAAATTCTTGGGGCAACACGTTAAAAGTGACTATTTTTATAATTGCCATGAACCTGATGTCTCGGAAATTCATTTTCAGTAACTACCTTTCCCTGCAATAAAAATTCGTTGCAATGAAACGTCTTACAAACGTCCAACAATACGAATTTTACTCCAGGTTTTGCCAAGTCGATGTATATTCTTCATTTTGCTGTCCACGCTGCTAGTTTATGCGTAGTTTATTATTACAAAACTTGAAGAAGCTAGTAACATGGACATTGAATCGTCAATAATTCAAAAACGGTGATACATTAATACACACATGACGAAACTGACATATTTTATTTCGTATGTTCTTGGAAATTAAATAAAAAACTATATGTAGGTACCTAGCTAGCGAGAGCCAAATTTCCTTGTTCAAATTCTGAACGTTTCCCTCTGGATGAGCACATGCATTTGTCTACAAACACACTAATATGAGAGAGATAACGCTATTAACCACGCTTTTACCTATCCCACGACCTGGGTAGTTCAATTTAGTTAACTCTAGTTAACTCTGACGTCATAGTTTGGCGTAGTTAGTCGGTAGAAATTGAAAGTTGACTGTGGTTTGCCGTGGTTAGGAAAAGTTAGCTCGGTAGAAAATCCCTAATGTGCCTTTTTAAAAAGTTTTCCTCATAGTTGGCCGTGCATTGTTAGTTGTGAACCAGCTTTGTTTGAAACTTAAATAATAAAGCTGGAGTGCGTTCGAGAACTTTACTTTAGAGTAAATTTTACAGATGGGAGTGGGGGTAATAAAGTAAGGCAAAGTTACTTTTACTTTTCGAACGTCTGTTGTTTGCATATGTCACATGTCAGCAGTTTCAGTTATAACGATTATAACCAAAATCTATAATAACAAACTATAGGTGGCTACGTTTTCTACTTTTTTTATATTGTACTTTTATTTCCTAAGTGTACTAACTGTAATCATTTAATTCCACTAATAAAAAGTGCGTATTATTTTCGATATAGATGATATAAAGTAGGTTATATAGGTTATTTAATCATTTGATTAAATGAAAGTACTCAGAACTTAACTATTTTGTTCATAATTAATAAATTTCCGGTAGTATCATCTCTAAAAAGCAGGGCTCTTTATCAAAAAGGAAATAAAAGAAAACAATTGTTATTATTATACGATCGCACAGAATTCGTTATATCCAGTTGTTCCAAATTTTGTTGCGGTGAGACTCCATTTTCATCGCGAATTAAAATTTAATTTTCAAGAGTAATAAGTATGTAAAAAAAAATTACAATAAGCTAGCACGCATCTAGTACGCATGTCAAGTGATTTTCACCGCAGTCTGGAGTGCGGTGATTTTTGTTACTTTCAAAGCGACACTTTTGAAGTTTTCGAACGCTTTACTGCTCTACTTTTGATGCGCCAAATAATAATCTCGAACGACTATTTTTGTAAAAGTTACAGAAAAGTGTTGTTCTCGAACGCACTCCTGAGTTCGTTTTTTCACATGGTGTAGGGATGGAGTAAGACTAGAATGAGAAAGAATAATTTTTAATACATGCAAGAGTGAGACAAAAGTGCGAAAAGTGTAAATGTGGCGCCATGAACATCTCTGCGTTCAGCGCCGCCTGGTTTGGTAATTTGTTAATTAGTGATATGAAAGTATTTCTTGAGACTCATTGCATGGGAATAATATCACTCCTATGACAATTTACGATTGTAGTACATAATACTTGAGCTTCCTGGTATTGAAATACATTATAATATTCAAGTTCAAATGTACATTAATAATTTGAAACAACTCGTGTTTTCATACCACTAATGCAGAATATGGTTATTCAACATAACGCTCCGAGCACGTAGAATTTTCCTTTTTCTCACTCTTACATGCACTGAAACGCATTCACTGCTTTTATTAGTTTTTAAAGTGGGGTTATGCTATTTCATACGCCAGATCGATTCAGGCTGGTTCACAACTAACAATTCACGACGACCAACTAGGTGGAGAAATTTTAAAGAAGGCACATTACTAGTGACACTACCCCAGTTGCTAATAATGGGCTGTTTTTCTTTTTTTTTTTTTTAAATCGTAGTTAACGGTAAAGGTATTAATTGTGAAGGCACCATAATTTTTAAGTTTAACTTTTTAAAAATAATGTTGCTTAAAATTGAACTATTTTTTTTAAAGTTGCTTAAGATGACTCTATTTTAAGGTTCCCTTATTAAGGTTGTTTAATTTTTTTTAAAATAAAGTTGCTTAAAGATGAACTTTTTAGAATTGCTTAAAATTGAACCTTTTTTAAAATTCCGTAAATTACTTTTTTAATTTTAATTGAACTTCTTAAAAGTGAAATTGGTTAAAATTGAGCTTCTTAAAAATAAAATTGCTTAAAATTGTAACTTTTTAAAAATTGCTTAAAATTGAACTTTTTCAAAATTGCTTAAAATTGAACTTTTTTTAAATTGCTTAAAATTAACTTTCAAAATTGCTTAAAATCAACCTTTTCCTAAAATTGCTCAGAATTGAACTTTTTAATAAAATTGCTTAAAATTGAACTTTTTAATAAATTGGCTTAAAATAATCTTTCAAATTTGCTTAAAACGACCATATTTTAAGGTTGCTTCAAATGACATTTTTTTAAGGTTTAATATTATATATTTTTTGAAATAAATTGCTTAAAATTTATCTTTTTAAAAATTGTTTTAAATTGCACTTTTTTAATCTTGCTTAAATTATCTCTTTGTAGGTTGCTAAAAGTAAAATTGTTTAAAATTGAGCTTTTTTTAGGTTTGTTTAAAATTACCCTTTTTAAGGTTTTTGACTTTTTTTTATAATGTTGCATGTTGCTTAAAACTGAACTTTTTAAATAAAATTTACGTAATGTAGTAAATTTGCTTAAAATTGAACTTTTTAAGTAAAATTCTTAATATTGAACTTTTTAAATAAAATTGCTTAATATTGAACTTTTTAAATAAAGTTGCTTAAAATTGAACTTTTTAAATAAAGTTGCTTAAAATTGAACTTTTTAAATAAAGTTGCTTAAAATTGAACTTTTTAAATAAAGTTGCTTAAAATTGAACTTTTTAAATAAAGTTGCTTAAAATTGAACTTTTTAAATAAAGTTGCTTAAAATTGAACTTTTTAAATAAAGTTGCTTAAAATTGAACTTTTTAAATAAAGTTGCTTAAAATTGAACTTTTTAAATAAAATTGAACTTTTTTGTAGTAAATTTGCTTGAAATTGAACAATTTGTTTAAAATTGAAATTTTTAAGTAAAATTGTTTAAAATTGAACTTTTTAAGTAAAATTGCTTAAAATTGAACTTTTTATTTGTAATAAAGTCAATTTTGTATCTACAGAGAAAATGTTGAGGAAACAAGATGGTTAAGGCAAGCCATATGTAAAAAGAATTAAATTGTTAAAAGTGGGGTTATGCTATTTCATACGTCAGATCGATTGGCGTCGATATTGACGGTGACAGGGTGTTAATGATGAACGCACCTTAATTTTTAAAGTTTTAAGTTTTGTGTAATTAAAATGGGTTTTTCGAATGAAATGTTTTTCCACAAGAGCTGCAAATCTTCATAACGGATATGGAGTTCATATTAAACGACCTTTACTCATAAAATGTTACGTTTGTAGGTTGACCCTAGTAAAGGATCTGTCGGTTTCGGCTCTGGCTTGCACGGGTGGGCGTTCACTCTGAAACAATTCGCCGAAATGTACGCCGAGAAGTTCAAGATCGACGTCGTGAAGCTGATGAACCGCTTGTGGGGCGAGAACTTCTTCAACGGAAAGACCAAGAAGTGGGCCAAGCAGAAGGAACCGGACAACAAGCGCTCTTTCTGCATGTACATCTTGGATCCCATCTACAAGATTTTTGACAGCATCATGAATTACAAGTACGTGAAATTGTTTTTTTTCTTGTTTTATAAAGTTGCTTAAAATTGAACTCTTTATTATGAAATCGCTTAAAATTGAACTTTTTTTTAGTAAAGTAGCTTAAAATTGAACTCTTAAGTAGAATTTCTTAAATTGCAAACTGTCAATTTTGTATCAAGAGAGAAAATGTAGTTCAGGGAAGCCATACGTAAAAGAACTAAATAGTTAAAATGATGATTGTTCTACACAGACCTGTTCTGATATTTAAAAAAAAATGCAGACACAAGAACGGCCGACTGATTTATTAATGTTTGGCAAAAAACTCAATCTCGCCTGAGCTTTCTTGTATTTCATACAAGTATTTATTTACAGGAAAGATGAGTACGAAGCTTTGCTCCCAAAACTAGGCATCACCCTGAAACACGACGACAAAGGAAAAGACGGTAAACAATTGCTCAAAGTAGTAATGCGTACTTGGTTACCGGCCGGCGAGGCTTTACTGCAAATGATTGCGATCCACCTTCCATCTCCGGTCGTCGCCCAGAAGTACAGAATGGAAATGTTATACGAAGGTCCCCACGACGACGAAGCAGCTATCGGCGTCAAGAACTGCGATTCAAACGGGCCGCTGATGATGTACGTGTCAAAGATGGTACCGACCTCCGATAAGGGACGTTTCTACGCTTTCGGACGTGTGTTCTCCGGCAAGGTCGCTACTGGAATGAAGGCCCGCATCATGGGGCCCAATTACACGCCCGGCAAAAAGGAAGATTTATACGAGAAAGCAATTCAGCGCACCATTTTGATGATGGGGCGTTACGTCGAGGCCATCGAAGACGTACCCTGCGGTAACATCTGTGGACTGGTGGGTGTAGATCAATTCTTAGTTAAGACTGGCACGATCACCACGTTCAAAGATGCCCACAACATGAAAGTGATGAAATTCAGTGTGTCGCCTGTCGTGCGTGTCGCTGTTGAACCGAAGAATCCCGCAGATTTACCTAAGCTTGTTGAAGGTGAATAGTGGCAATTATTTATTTTCGAACTTGGTTTCGCACGGTTTGTTTCGTAGGTTTGAAACGTCTCGCTAAATCTGATCCCATGGTACAGTGCATCATCGAGGAATCAGGTGAACATATCATTGCCGGAGCGGGAGAATTGCATTTGGAAATTTGTCTGAAGGACTTGGAGGAAGACCACGCGTGCATACCGATTAAGAAGTCTGACCCTGTTGTGTCTTATCGTGAGACGGTCAGCGAAGAATCCAACCAGATGTGTCTTTCGAAATCACCAAACAAGCACAATCGATTGTTCATGAAGGCGTGCCCCATGCCCGATGGACTTGCCGAAGACATAGACAATGGCGATGTGAATCCACGGGACGATTTCAAATCTCGAGCTCGTTACCTCAGCGAGAAGTATGATTACGACGTGACCGAAGCTCGTAAGATTTGGTGTTTCGGTCCTGACGGCACGGGCCCTAATATTTTAGTCGATTGTACGAAAGGTGTTCAGTATCTTAATGAAATTAAGGATTCGGTGGTCGCAGGTTTCCAATGGGCAGCAAAAGAAGTGAGTACCCTTTATGTATTGTAAATACCTTCTTGCACATACGAGCCTCTTCATTAGTTGATGACGTTGAAGTGCTTTGCCGCTTCAATTCAGCAGCGATGATGATGTAGGCAGTGCATTTAGAAGGAGAGCAAAATTTTTTTTTTGTATTTAAACACTGCTACAGGACCTCTATCTTTATGTCCATTTGTAGTATGCCACGGTACAAAAGCTACAGCCTATTAATTAAATCTACTCCCTCCAGTTGTGATGTCGTTAATTTAATTTAATTTTATTGCACAGGGTGTTTTATCTGAGGAGAACTTGCGAGGTGTGCGCTTTAACATTTATGATGTTACATTACACGCTGATGCCATCCATCGTGGCGGTGGACAAATCATTCCAACTACACGTCGTTGCCTGTACGCTTGCTTATTGACTTCCTCGCCGAGACTTATGGAGCCAGTATACCAATGTGAAATTCAGGTAAAAAATACACGAGCATTATTTTTTTTATACCCCACCCAATAAGCCGACTTTTTCCACGTCCTAGTGTAGTGAAAGCGTGCTCGTGGTGGGAACATAGAAAGTCATTTCATGTGTATGGTCGATTAGTTATCATCTAGTCTAACCAAAGGAAGACTTGATACATTTATTTCTGTAAAAATATGTGAGAATTTGCACTAAATTAAAGAAATAATTTTTTTAGTGCCCCGAAGTTGCCGTGGGTGGTATTTATGGGGTATTGAACAGAAGACGTGGTCACGTATTTGAAGAACAACAAATAACTGGAACACCAATGTTCGTAGTGAAGGCTTACCTGCCCGTAAATGAATCGTTCGGCTTTACGGCTGACTTGCGTTCCAATACGGGCGGTCAGGCTTTCCCACAGTGCGTGTTCGATCACTGGCAGGTCCTTCCCGGTGATCCACTTGAAACCGGTAGCAGACCTTTCGTGGTCGTACAGGTGAGTTTGCTTTAATTTTTACCGAACAGGCCACAATTAGACATTGCTGGTCGAGTTTCAAACGATCAGCAATCGCAAGCGTGGCATATTAATAGTTCTTTAAGTTTTTGTTTGGGGGTTTGATACTTCCCCTTAGACAAGAATAGGGGAACTAACACTTTTGTGGTGCGAGCTGCCGCTACCTTGGAGTGTCTTGAGATTAATTTTGTTTTTTTTTCTTTCTATATTTTAGGAAACGCGCAAGAGAAAAGGTCTTAAAGAAGGGCTCCCCGATCTTTCTCAGTACTTGGACAAACTGTAAACATGCGGGTTTTAGGATCTGTACAAATTCAAAAACAATTAATTTTCTATCTAAACAAGCAAGAGCAGACTTATTTAAATACTTTAATTTTACATTGGGGATGATTTCTGCTAGTAACTGTACAGTTTATTAAATTATATAATTATGTAATTTTTTTATTATATTTGTTAACGTACGCCAGTTGTACGCTTATTCCACAGAGTAAACGCTGAGAACAGATCAACTAGTGTTTATTTATTGTGTGCACCGAAAACATTTTTCTGTTTGTTTTTTCTAACTACGTAAAAAATAGTTTCCATTTTTTCCCCCTGCCTGGTGTTATTTAGTTTATTTTATTTTTTTTTGTTGTTTTTAATAAACATCAAATTTACTTTTGTTTTCATAATTAAAATTTCCCCCAATTTTAATGCAGGTTTATTAAAAAAATCTTCTACCAAAAAGTAAGTCTGTCGCACATAAATATCGAAACATTGCTAATAGTTTTATTTTTTAGGATTTTGTGAAACTTCATACACACAAAATGATCCACGTGAATCGGGGTAAGTTTCGTCAAAATTAATTAATTTTACGTAAAGGTGCACACATAATTCAAACATGATGATTTAAATTAAACTAGAATAAACGATGTTGGATTTTAATAATAGCTCAACAGGCCTGATTATCAAATTTTTGTTCTTTTAAATAAACTGCATCGCTGTAAAGGTAACTCGTATGTACTGTGTTACTTTCAATTGCAGAATTTAAACATAATCTTGATCCAACTTCTTCGATACAGTCCCGTTGAAACGGTGAGTGAGTTTTGCCGTGCATGCTTCTTTTTAACTATGTGTTTTCGTTTCTCCTGCGATGATGTGAAACCTGACTGAGAATAAGTGCCACAATAATAACTTGCATGTTCCTTTAAAGGATTTTCTTAACCTTGTGATGATATCAATAATTATCTTTTTTGGGTTCTATTTTAACCGAGTTGTGTTTTTCAGTAAAATTGTAAAAAGTGGCTTAGCTTGGAAAAATGAACTTAACGTTTTACTTAGTGTAATATGCAAAACTTCAAAATACTAACAATTTATAAATGGTAATTGAAGTTCATTTATATGTTTGTAGCAATGTTTTAATACGCATGCAAACTAACGTCTAATTAACTAATTGTACTTATTGTCTTGTGCAAAATGTTTTATTTTCAGGTGTTACATACATACCCTGGGTTTGTGTTAATATTATTAATTGTTCTGTTTTTAAATTTGAAAATAAATATAACGTATTTTTGTAATATCGAATTTCATTTACCTAACTCTCGATTCCTCTGCAGAACCAGGGGATTTCCCTTCTAAATTTAGGGGTAAATTTTTAAGAAAGGGGTTTTTCTTGGAGGGGGGAAACCTTGTGTATGATATTTATGATATAATGGGTCTGTTCGAGAGCTCTGCACTTTCTTTTACCCTAATTGCTCCTGAGAGAGCGAGATGTATACAGGGATATTCACATAAACCGTTCGTTAAAAGTTTTCAAGGTTGCAGTTCACGTAGATATTTGAAATTTAAGGAGCAATGGTTTTCCGTGGAGATCTCTTTAAATAAAATAAAATTGCCTTTGTAACACTTCCGGTTGTACCGGAAGTGATACAAAGGCAATTTTATTTTATTTAAAGAGATCTCCACGGAAAACCATTGCTCCTTAAATTTCAAATAACTACGTGAACTGCAACCTTGAAAACTTTTAACGAACGGTTTATGTGAATATCCCTGTATAATTAATGCGAGTGGGAGTGAGGAAAATAGAGTAAAGGTGTTTAAAGAGTAGAAAGTGCAGAGCTGTCGAACAGACCTAACATCTTTTAAAAGTCTACGTGGGGTATAAATATAAAAAATAACCTTGTACATCCGACAAATCGGAACGCACCCAGTTTTACGATGACAACGTTGCCAAACTTATTTGACACGAGTTACGCCCGGTTTCTTCATTATCCTAAGGTTAAATTTATCATTAAAGTTGGTTCTTGTCCGATGAAATTTGTATCACAAAATCTTTTAACCGGACACTAGGGGTGCGTTTCATTTGCGCACTCAAATGCTTTGAGCGCTAATAAGCGTTGCTTAAACCATTCCGTTTGGGTTTACAAACGCTTACAGAGCGCCAGCTGACGAAATGATAACGTCATATGACGACATAGTTTTCGCTCACAATTGCTTATTCCATGGAGGTAGGGCAGCAAAAGCGTAAGCGCTTATGCCCCTAACGGAACGTATGAGACCTGTATGAGAAGATCAGCTAATCATAGTCAGATTATAAACAAACATTACACTTCAGAAACAGCTGCAGCAGTTATGATTGGATCAATTTCACTACTAAAATTATATTTTTAAGGTTATGAATTCGTTGTGCGAACAAAAGTCAAAAGAAACACCTTTGCGTATAACGGCTTAAGCGACTAAACGCCAAAGGAAACAACAGAAAACAGCGCTTATAAGCGTGAGCGCTTAAAGCGTGTGAGCGTGCAAACGAAACGCACCCTAAATCTCGCACTATATACTTAACGTTTCACCGTCGTTCGACAGCTTCGTCAGAAGTGAAAAATATAACACGTTGTCAAAATAAACAAGGTTGTCAACGGAAACTGAAAAGATAAATTGATTTTTTTTTTTATAAAAAATAATTTATTTTAATAAATGTTAAAAATTGACAGATCTATATTCTATTTAAAGAATCGAGAAAACTAGAAAATGTATCGTTTAAACTCGAAAATCTGTACGCTTGTTAATAGAATTCGACGACATTTTTATTTTGCACATTTCTATAAATTTATCTGTTAGAATGTGTCCAGCGAATTGTACGGTTGCGGTCAAAAAATTTCGGATGTCACTGTCACTCACCTGACGTATACATATAGGAATTTTTTAATTTTTACGTCGGTGGAATGACAGTGACATCCGAAATTTTCTGTCCGCAACTCTACTAGTTCCCAACGAGTTAAGAATTAACAGGAGAGAACCTACAACATTGGGTAAATGTAAATGCAATAATTACACTTGTCGGAAGTTAGCACTTTACGGTACAAATATTGCCAATGAAGGGATGATTCGCTCTATAAGAGTTTTTTTCTCTAATCATTAGGGATTGAGCAATTTTTTCTTCTAAGAAAGGAATTTTCAAGTTGTGTTTCGTGAAAAGAAACTGAATTTTGTCAATGTTTGTTTTCTTTTCTATTTGTAAATTGACTGAAACGTGGTCTAAAAAGTTTGTCTTTTATTTTTTTTAATATTTGCTTTGTCACCTTCGCTCCCAAACAGGTTTTTTTTTAAATATTTTATTCCTATTTAAAGAAATTTAGTTTCTCATTGTTATTTTCACTTTTTTTTTATTATTAATCCATTAAATTTTGTTGTAAAATCGATTGGCTTTTGTTTTCATTACTATTTTTTAATTTTACATATTTATTTTTTGAATTTTTATTATTGGCTTTGTCACCTTTCTTTTTAAATTGTTTTTTTTTATTTACTTTTTACTAATTTGCTGAATTGCACTGAAAAATCGATCGTCTTTTGTTTGTTTTCTTTAACTGTAAGTATTTACCAACGAGTTAAAAATTAACAGGAAGTAACCTATGGCAGTAGGAGAATGCAATTACACTTGACGGAAGTTACCACTTTTTCTCTAATCTTTGGGGATTAAGGATTTTTTTCTTCTAAGAAAGGAACTTTCAAGTTTTATTTCGTGAAAAGAAGCTGATGGCTGAAATCCCCTAGACAGCTGAAAATTGCTCCTTTACGAATAGTTCGTATATTATTGTTTTAATTTGTAAATCTACTGAATTATATTTTATTTTATTATTATCACAGATTTTTAAAAAAATTTGTTCGTTTGTTATCTTTGGTTTGTCACCTTCTAATCAGTTTTTTTTAAATTCTATTAAATTGTTCTACAAACATGTCAGTCTTTTGTTTTTATTGTTGTTGATTTCATATTTTTTGTACATAATTCTATTATTTCGTTTTCTTTGCTTTTTCATCGTTATTATTTTTATTAAATTGTATTGTAAAATCGATTGTCGATTTTTATTATTATTATTTTTGTCAATTGTCAATCATATATTTTTTGAATTTTTATTATTTTGTTTGTCACCATATTGTTTTCAATTTTTTTCTTTAATTTACATATTTATCAAGTGAATTTCGGTCGTCTTTTGTTTGTTTTCTTTACGTATTTATAAAGAATTTTTTACGTTTTCTTTAAATTTATTTCGGAAACTATCAATAATTTAGGAGAACCTCTTTCTACATATTTAATTTTAAATTTATTAATCCATTAAATTTCGTAGTAAAGTCGGTGGTCTTTTGTTTTTATTATTATTTTTTTAATTCTGATTATTTTTATTATTTTGTTTTCTTTCATTCATCACTATCTTTCACCAATTGCTTTTTTTAAATTACCGAATTACGCCATAAATTCGACCGTCTTTTGTTACTATTTTCTTTAACTTTGTGTGCAATTTTTAATTATTTTTTACGTTTCCTTTTAAATTTATTCTTGAATTTAGTAACAAAGTTTAGGAATTTTCTATGTAGTAAAGAGATTCTTGGCAACTCTTGACGAGATTTCTACTTTTGCGCGTTGGTAACACTGTACAGGGTAGGCCAAATTTGTCACTTTTTTAATAGGAAACCTCTTTTTAGAAGAGTTAGACAAAAACTGACCTCGATGCCTGGAGCTCGATTTTTATTAGAAACTCAATGGTAAGAACGCATTTTGATATGTTGTACCGTTTCGGAGCTACAAGGTGTTTTTCGAAATTCTACAAGTTCTTTCCATGTACTTTTGTGATTATAAAAATGTATTTAAAATTTTCCATATTTTTTTCGTTTCCAAACATTCGTGAGTTTTGAGTTGGAATTTTTATAGTTTTTAGCTGCGTTCCTTTATTCAACTCCATTCACTCTATTTATCCTTTTCGCAATGTTGTCTCACTCTTACTTGTATTAAAGCTTATTCGTTCTTACTCTTCAGAGTGCGAAGAGAAGATAAGTAAACGGAGTTGAACAAGCGAACGCAAATTTTTGAAAAATTGGAGGTATTTTTAGGGGGTGTTCAATTAATGTGTAGGAGGAAAGTTTAATGAAGAGTTAGCAACGGTGTACCATGATTAAATTGATTGCAGATCATTGAGATGGATGTGCTGGTTGGAAGAAACAAATAAAAAAAGAAAGAAAAAGCAAATACACTTTGTATTTTAAAATAATAAAAATTACATTGTAAAAGGAAAGAAGTACTTACAAATAAAGCTATACGTACAAAGCTAATGAGATATACATACATTATTAATGAACAATTATTTAATTACTTTGCCCGATTATATTTTTATATAAAGTAGCCAGTGCCTTCGCCGCCGTAACGATCAATTCTCTTCTAGAAACACCCGTCAATGCTTGATGCCATTCCGTGTGGCTGACCTAAAATAGAATCATCTTTAACACTCCATTACCATTCCCACTGCGGTCACTTACATGTAAGTTGTTGGCCATCAGACTTCCGATGGTAACTTTCAACCCCGACCACCGTAGCGGATAATCCACGGGCGTATCTTCCTGCGCCAGATTGACGATGGAAGCCGGTACGGGGGTCATCTGAGTAAAAGTCTGAAGATTGATTTGTTTGATTGGGTCAGTCAGGATTAAAACACCGAGATCGTACCACCTTAAAGAAAAAATTTCACTATTTTCCACTGACAAATTCAAATCAACATACTTATCTTCCCCAACTTCTAATAAGAAGTTCTCGATGGCAACGACTGGGGTAGGATTCTGTTGGATTTTCGGGTCTCTTAATACTGCCTGTATACGTTCTTCGGCCGCTTTCACTCCTGCTGCGAATCCGACCGGCTGAGGCGCTATGTTAGACGATTGTGCCGAAATACCTCTGGAGAATAAACGTCCTTAAAGTAAGGAAATGTGTAGGTTTGCTTTGTTCCTCACTTACGTGATCGTCGCTTTTCCAAAAATCACTTGGAAAGCTTCGCGGACGGCACTGATTTTAACTTCCTGGCCGGACGCAACTAAAATGTCCAGATCTCCTCCCGAATCTGCAAAGCAAAAGAAGTTTGTCATTTGAATACAACATAATCAATGAATGCAAGTACTTTTTTCTTTTATAGTGGTCCAGAATCACAATGTACAAATTATATGTTACGTAATTATCTCTACAGTTTTATGTATACAGTAAGTGTCAGGCGCCGGTTGTCACATCATTAATATTAATATTAAAAAAGAAATGCTCTTAATCGTAATGCCAACTTGGTTATTCTTGACCATTGTAAGATGTCGGCAAGTTGCGGAGGTAATTGAACTTTTTTTAACGGAAGTTTAAAATGAAATACCTACAAATGTACTCTCTCATCTGGGGATCCAAAGTAGTTATCATCGAATCGACGGAATTTTTAGCTTTCTCGGCTACTTTCGACAAAATTCCACCGCTTGAAACAGCTTCCTTCATCCAATTAAATATACCCCCGGAATCTTGATTGATAACCTGCGCCGGATTCTGTTGTAGAGTGCCATGTTGTACCCCCTTGCTAGGCGGTATTGCAGCACTAACAATGAAATAAACATATTACAACATTTTACACAATCAAAAACTAACTTGAAGTTCTTCTGTAATGTCAGCAGAAGAACTATGTAGTATGTTGTTATGGAGAAGAATAATTGACTTACCTAAATTTAGTGGGATAATACGGCTCGGAAGATGATTGTATATTCATAGGTGGTGCCCCTGGTAAAGGCATTGATGGTTCTTTACTGAACGAAGTTGCAGTCGCAGGTGTGATTTCCGCATTTGATTGATGTGAAGTTGACGGTGGCATACCTGTTGGTATAAAGCTAGGCAGTGCAGTCGGTGGAGAAACATTCGACAACAAGTTTCCACCCGGCACGGTTGTCACCGAAACACTCGGAGATGGCAGCAAGGACGCTGACGAAGAGATGCTGCTCATTGATTCTAGAATAAAATTCGGCTTTTGGATGTACAAATTTAAAACCATTAAATGTCAACAACGTCATTAGGCATATGTTTACATACATTCTCCTTTCACTTCAAAATGTTTTTTTTTTTTTCATCTTTTTTATTTACCTGTTTGTCTCCCCACTGAAAGTTCGTCTACTTTTTTGTCGATTATTTCGAAAGTGTTCTCGCCGTTCGAATCCTCCTGCAACATTTTTACGCACTACTTTTTTTAGATCGAGGAGAAAAAATATGAATGCAATCGTGGCCGTGTGATGTTAGGGGATTCTATTTATTTAGGGTTTAGCACAGTGTTGCCAATCTGTAAAATTGAGAAATCTCTTTTGTGGCACAAATGAACGCTATCCATTCTTTAGGTGCGTTCGGCTTCGAACTCTTTACACTCCGAGTACTCCAAAATCGTAACTTGTTAGAGTTGAAAGAGTTTATCTTTCTGCGTTCGGCTTTAGCATTTTGGAGTAGAAAGAGCTCACTCCTCAAGCCCTACCTCCCTAAGCGTGGTTAAGAGAGCGTGCATGCGCATTGACCATCGAGCATTCCGCCGTAGGGATGCGCATCGAATAGCAAAACATCGATGTCGAACATCGATGGTAACATCGAAAAGCAAAATCGATGTCGCTAATACATCGTAATAAAAATATCGATGTTTTCTATATAATTACGAGACATTTGCCAAGGAATTTTTTGTTGCTGCCTACTAAATTCAACAGGTAATAGTTTTATAATTTTTGCAAAGATGATAAGTAATGAAACATATTTTGATTTAAATTTTATCTAAAAAATGAAGTAGTAGTTAAATAAACTCACCAAAAGACAACACCTTAGTATGAAATATGAATACACTTATTAATGCACTCTTTTGCAACAGTCATGCACTTATGCGTACTGCGTACAACACTCACAATTTGCAAAATATAACTTACTGCAGTTTGTGTTTTACAGTAATGACGCAAAAATTGTCCGAATTCGTATTTATGACCTCGGAACACGTAAAATGTTCGTGGAAGACCCTAATTTTAAATCAGAATTTCAAAAAAAAAAATTAATTAAAGAAAACATTTTCGCTTCTTTTAGTAATTCTACTTACCGATAGATGACTATCGCTTAACTTCGATGTTATAAAAACATCGATTAAAAATATCGATGTTCTAAAAACATCGACAGAAAAACATCGATGTAAAAATATAGATGTATTTTTGTTCAACATCGATGTTTGGAAAACATCGGTATTCGATGCGCATCCGCCGTTCTCGTTCGTTGGCCGTTGGGTTGATCGGTGATTCCCGCCAGTTTGTAACATATGATTTTTATAGGTTACGTGAATTTTGCAGTGAAAGTTTATCGTGAAATGGACATTAATTTGAAAAACTACACTTCTGTGAAAATTGAAGAAGCAATTATATGTGAAGATAATTCACGGTAATGTTGCAGAATATACAGAATAAGTTAAAATCACATGACTTTGCTTTGACATTTCGCGTTCGGGATAAACTTTAAAGAGCGCTCGTGGAGTACTCCTTCGGGTGCGTTCGGACTGCTAACTCGAAAAGCCCTATATGCTCTAAATGCTCCGTATCCGTTCGGCCCTGTACAATTGGGGTAAATAGAGCAACTCTTGAATCGTTCGACCTTATTCACCCTGAACGTATGGAGTTGACTCTATTCGCCCTATCTCGAGAAGAGTGAGCTCTAAAAAGTGCGCCAAAGTTTTATCATTCAAATATAAATTACACATAAAACTTTTTCTTTAATCATGTTGAGAATAATAAACTCAGTAAAATTATTCACTTTCTCCAGTAATATATTCTTGTAGCTTCTTGATCTGAGTCGTCAAGAGAATGTTTTTTATTTCTTGAAATATGGAATAAATTTATGGAAATTTATTATTTAATTTTATTAAAGTGAATTTCCGAAGAAATGAATAAACGTTGACTAAAATTTTGGAATACAGGAAGATATTAAATACTTTTAGGTTAAGTTTATAAGCTTTAAATGTTCGAGATCGTTCGGATGTGTTGTTTTACTCTAAACGCTCTGCATGTCACATGACCAAGTTCTACTCCAACTCCACTCCAACACCGTCATTACAGTCCGAACGCACCCTTCGTAGTTCCACTCCTAACGCCACTCCTGTTTTGGAGTTTAAAACCGAACGCACCTTTTATACGCTACGTTTCATCGCTGCGGCTGCATTGCATAATGCAGCATAATGAATTCATAACCTTTGCAACTGAAGACCAGTTCAGGTAATTTAAGCACTAGAATACAACTTTATGCTGTACTGTGGCTGCAACGTTGTAATTAATTTTCTGTCTGAACACGACCAATAAAATCTAGAGACCCTATAGATTTCATAAGACTACGTTTATTATCTCGCACGTTGAATCCGATTGAGATTTCAAGCGGATTCGTGACTCTGAACTGTTTCCATGGATCATCTACCTCAATCCGCTTGAAATAATTATTTCGATCTTAAAAAGAGACGACCACATGGTAAAAAGAAATGCATTGAGTTGCTAACTTAACATTGATGATGTATTACATGCTCATAACGGACAATAAATGACAATTGTCAACCATCAGCTGTAAGTTTTTGTTTATTATGTTAAATTGAAATGGATAATTCAGAAATAAATTAATGGCAGTGCTAATAATTTGATATTATAACATGTTTATGTAACATGAAGTTAGCCAGTACCAATAATAATTTGAATCCGTGTTTATATCGCTATTTTTCAAGCGGCTTCGTCAATCCAATCCCCATTTTCAGGCGGATTGAGTTAAATT
This sequence comes from Dorcus parallelipipedus, assembly GCA_958336345.1. Classification (NCBI taxonomy): domain Eukaryota; kingdom Metazoa; phylum Arthropoda; class Insecta; order Coleoptera; family Lucanidae; genus Dorcus; species Dorcus parallelipipedus. The sequence goes on from OY284479.1 coordinate 42,186,519, forward strand.
CTCGATCGGATTCAACTGACAAATTAGATCTGTTTATGTCGGGATTCAAACATTATTATTTCAATCGATTGAAATCTCAATCGGATTCAACGTGTGACATAAACGTAGTCTATAGATAGATTTGAATGGGCCAACTCTGCACATGACTCTATACGTCATCGTCATTAGGGGTTTCGCTATTTACAAAGCAAATGTTGGTAATTTCAAAGTGACAGCTGAGCTGACAACCGTGGTTTCGGTTTGACATCTCATTAACGAAAATGGCTGATTTAGTGGAGCCGCCTCCTTTATTCGATGTTAACGACATCAAACATAACGACGAAGATGACGACGACGTATTTGCTTCAGCCGTGCAGGTAAACAGCCACAATCTAGCCGAACTAATTTTTTTCAACGCTCATCCCAGACTCAACAAAGTAGCGCTGCTCTTAAACGTGTTAATTGAAGCCATTGAAACTAAAACTTATTTGTTGTTTGTGTAATCAAGTAAGAGTTGTTTTTGTGTTGTTATCTTCATCTACGTAATAGGATCATCCCCCCACGTTGTCACTGGACGAAGATAACCAGGATCTAACAAATGGCGACATGGATTTTTCGTCGAAATTGAAAGTGTCCGAACCAAAGTCTGAAATGGAGAACGTTCCTATAAACCAAGATATCATCGCCACGCCGACGATGGAAGAAGTAAGCTTGCCCGTTGTAGGTAGGTGACACACAGGAAGAAAAATTACCTGTGCAGTTTCAGGTTGAGACCGTCGGTGGCGATCAGTTTATTAGCATAAGTATAACGGAGCCTCAAAAAATCGGAGAGGGAATGGGTGCATATTTAGCATATCGAGTTTATACCTCTACGAATATGCCTCTTTTTAAAAAACGCGAGTTCGCCGTTATGAGGAGGTTCAGCGATTTCTTGGGATTACATGATAAACTCACCGAGAAATATCTTAAAGTTGGTAGGATTATACCACCTGCACCTGAAAAAAGTGTAATAGGTAAGCTATTATTATTTTTCTTATGATATATACAGGGTGTTTTTAAGCGCCCCTTCTTCCATAGCTCATTTAAAGAAGTAGAATTTTCTTTCTTTCACAAGGACATTCTACCTATTGAGCACTACAACCAAATATTGTTTTGATACATATAGAATGTGACGTAAAATCACTGTCTTTGAACAAAATGTTTTATTATTTAATTTTAATAATAGGAAATGCAAAAATTAAAATGTCAAGTCAACCCGATGGAGGCACCGTGAACGGAAACGACTTCGTCGAAAGGAGAAGAGCTTCGCTGGAACGATATTTACGTAGAACAGCCCAGCACCCCGTCTTGGTTTTAGACCCCGATTTTAGGGAGTTCCTAGAATCCGGTACTGCCAAGTTCACCTTCGCGTTTTTACACATTTCGTTACCATTTCTTTTTTTATTGCCTAGACATAGAACTACCGAAAGCCACGAGCACGTCTGCACTAAGCAGCGCCGGAGTAATGCGATTGTTTAACAAAGTCGGAGAAACCGTCAACAAGATAACATACAAAATGGACGAATCCGACCCGGTGAGTTTTTTTTTTTTTTACTTCCAAACAAAAATAGCGTGGACTTTTTGTTAGTGGTTTGAAGAGAAATTAGCCCACGTCGAGGCCTTGGAAATTCAACTCAGGAAGCTTCACACGAACATCGAGGCGATGGTCTCGTATCGCAAGGAGCTTGCGCATCTCACCAACGGCGTCGCTCGATCAGCTGCCATGCTGAGCGCGTGTGAGGACCACAATTCTCTCTCCAGAGCACTCTCTCAGTTAGCCGACACTGAAGAGAAGGTACCCCCATTTTTTTTCTCACAAAGTTTTGAATATAAAATAAATCTTGCCACAGGTGGAAGCTTTGCATATTGAGCAAGCGAACACTGACTTCTTCATACTCTGTGAACTTCTGAAGGACTATCTAGGACTCCTCGGTGCTGTGAGAGACGCGTTCCACGAGCGTACCAAATTATTTCAACACTGGCAGCACGCGCAGCAAATGCTGACGAGGAAACGCGAAGCGAAAGCGAAATTTGAATTGCAGAGTAGGGCGGATAAAATTGATCAAGCCGGCGTGGAAGTTATAGAGGTAATACTGCCGCAGATAGTATATCCACAGTATAAGTAATTAGCGTCAGTGTCAAAAAAATGGTTATTCTGTTTGATACCCTTATGGAAATGCAATGTAATTTACAGCTGGGTAGGTATCAAACAAAAGAGCAAATGTGACAGTTATTCTTATACTGTGGTATATCTCTCCAGGTAGCCAACCAGATAGGACACTCTAAAAATAAATATAGTCGAGTGTCACTGCTGTGTGATTCTTATACTGTGCAAAGACTACCCATAGGACTGTTCGTTTATTCCGCAATTTTCTTCACTTTTTGCACCAACCGCTCCCGAGAGAGTGAGATGTATATAATATAATGTAAGTAGGAGTGAGAACAATAGAGCGAAGGAGTTAAAAGTGTAGAACAAACCTCATGACTACCGATTCGAACAGTGTTGTTTTTCCACTAGAAATATTTTGATTATTAAAGTTGGTGACAAATTTGAATTCTGGTTGCAGAAATTAATATTCAACACGCAGGATAAAACTGCTAACACTAAAATTAAATCACATGATCAATCACAGCAATAAATGACTCTTGACAGCAAAGAGTTTGCGGTATAGATTGGATGGGGGATTTTAATTTTTGCATACAGCTTATTCCGCTTACAGAATCGCTCAGTTCAATTCGTTATTTTTGCAGAACTCTTCCAGTTGCACCTGTTCTTTGAAAGAGGTTTTTTTTTTTTTTTGAAACCGGAACAGGTTGTTCCGGTTCCTTAAAAATAACAGTTTTGCGCATCACTACGACAGACACATGCACTTCGCACTTGTCTGGTAATCTCCGTAAAATTTTCATCAACGACACGCCTACTGACTGGTTCTTTCCCCTCACCCTTTAGCCCTTCAGAAACTTTGTACACCTCTTCATTTGTTCTGCACTTTTCTACACTGTTTGCACCAACCGCTCCTGAGAGAGTGAGATGTATATAAAATAATGTAAGTAGGAGTGAGAAAAATAGAGTAAAGGACTTAAAGGTGTATAGAAAGTGCAGAAAAAACGAACAAACCTTGTGACTGCAAGTCGTGAGCCTTAAGATTAGATATTAGTAGCATTCCTTTCACAAACTAGAACAGTTCTGAACAGCTCAAGTATACCAAGCCCTTGTTCCATTCACTAATGTAGATGGAAGTGCGTCGCGCACTAGAACAGTTCATGTGAGATTCACCTGACCCCTCGTGCACCATCTTATGAGGTGGTGCTCGACCTATTGTGAGGTTACGTTGATGTAATTTGAATTTTGTGTTCCTTTCAGGCTTCAGTTGATTTAGCTGTCTTCACCTATGCATTCACTATAATTTTTTTCATAGAACAGTACAGAACAGTTCAGTGTGTATGGTGTACGGAGCTTGAAGCTCGTGAAAGGAATGCTACTATTGTTGGCAGTTTATTTTATTAGTTAAGTTCCAATTTACAAATGAAGAGCCCACGCAAAGAACGTGTTAAGTCAGTTTTTGGGCATTTTCAGGTTACGGCGCATTGTGTTAGCTAGCCAATTCAGTGTAGTATCTAACTGTTCAATTCACAAGTAAAAAGCGTGTTTAGTACCCGTGGTATTTTAAGTTTCAGTTACGATTTTTCTATAATTTTCCGTGAGACTTTAAACTTTAATAATGCGCTCCTGTAAAATTAACAAACAGTGACTTAACACGTTCTTTCCGTGGCCTCTTCAAATGCACAACTCAATTATTTGAAAAAAATTAGAGCTTTTTCCATTATGTTGACAACAGAAGTAACATTCAAGAAGAAATATAAGGCTCCAAAGGCTACAAAAGTCAAGTTGGCAACTATGTTAAAAAGAAGTATGTATAGGGACCATGCACATGCGAAGCCAGCGCCACCAATGACCATATTCTGCATTAGTGGTATGAAAATACGAGTTGTTTCAAATTATTAGTGTACATTTGAACTTGAATATTGTAATGTATTTCAATGCCAGGAACCTCAAGTATTATGTACGTGATATTATTCCCATGCAAAGAGTCTCAAGAAATATTTTCATATCACTAATTCACAAATCACCACGCCAGGCGGCGCTGATCGCAGAGATGTGCATGGCGCCTATTACGAATAAATGTAATTTTTTTTTGTAGTGGGAAGCTAAAGTAGACAGGGGGCGTGAAAATTTCGAGCGCATTTCGAAGATGATTAAGATGGAAATGGACCGATTTGAAAAGTGTCGCATTTACGATTTCAAGACCACGTTCATCAAGTACTTGGAGAATCATATGGCTCATCAAGCTCAGGTAAGTACATAGCACAACAACTAAAGTGGTAGGAACTTATTTGTGTTGCAGATGGTGAAATACTGGGAAACTTTCTTGCCAGAGGCTAAAGCCATTGCCTGACTAGAGGATATTTGTAAGGAATAGCAGAACCGACATTCCAACTGGAGATTCCCACAAATATAATTTTTTTAAATTTTTTCCTTCATCAAAGTACTTCGAACAAATTTTTTTATGTCACTTCACTTACACAGAATTTATGCGGCAGTTAAAAGTGACAGACCAACTGAAGAATTTTATTAATTTTTTTCCGTGAGACCGCATTTAGCGAGCAATAAGAGACAATAATGTTTATGTGGGTTATGAAGCGTAGATTCTGTGTAAGTACCTCATATTTGAAGCTGTGTTATTTGTGGAATCCCAGTTTCTGGTTTTTTAGATTTAAAAAAAATCGTGCAATCCCAAACCAAACATTCAACTTACGCAAATATTTGTCATAATTCCACATATTTCCACAGTGAAATACCAAAATATTTTACGTGAATCTCTGTGGTTAACTCTCCAAGTTGTTGGAAACTAAAAGGAATTTGATGTGGCATTAAAGTAAGATGTCTCAAAAATTTGCTACACCCCCCTCCCCCCCCCATTGATGTCGCAAAATATAGAAATTTGTCTCTCTCTCTAATTTTCAGTATTATATCCCGTAATCTTTGAATGACTGGTTAAGTTTTCGTTTATGTAAATAAAATTTTAAAAAAAGGAGCGTATCAGTTTACATTAATACAAGTCTGTGTGCCCTTCCATTTCGATTTTATACGAAGTACCGTCGTCACGCTCGCTCATTCATGACATCTGCATCAACTTGTTACTCGCAGCTGTTTTATGAAAAAGTGTCATCATATTGTATATAAGCCATTTGGATTTAGATGCACAACATACAAACTTGGATCTACTAAAATGAACACATTTTTTTACTATATCGTAGTAGCAAACAAGTGTGATAACGCCTCTGGCGATAACAAAAATCAATTTACTCGCTTCCTCCCTTTATTTCATTTATATTCCCTCCCCCTCCCACCCGCCTTCCCCCTTGTTAAGACATATCTTTTTATTACGAGGAACTTTCCTGTGCAGTAAGTACTTGCTGTTGTACTATTGTACCTAAATGTCGCAGTATGTGAATATGCTTTGTGAAAGTATATATTTGTATTTATCTTATATGAAACTTACCTATTGTAAACTTAATCAGGAAGTAAAATACGATGATACGCTTTTGTAGTGCGTTGTTTATTTGCCGTCGAATGGATATGCAATTTTGCTTTCTGAGAGGAAATTATTTGTTCTATTTTAGATATTGTGCGTATTATGGTAGCCGTATTTAATCTATTGTACTGCTTTCTCGATTATGAAATAAATATAAAAGCTTTTTCATTTACCTTCGAGTTTCAATCAAAACTGAGGTGCTTATAAAGTCGTTTAAAATCGATTCGTGTAAATGCCTTGAACGAGTTTTAATTTGTTTCTTGAGGGGCAATGTTTTAAATTTAGCGCCAATGCTTTTGGAGTATTTCATGCACTGACTGTGGCTACCCTGAAAAAAATAACCACAGTATAGGGGCGTGTTCGAAAACACAGGGAGTAAGTACCAACAGACTGAATAAAGTGAAAAGCAAAATATACAAAATGATTTATATGAGAGAGAAAATAATATTACCCAAGAGTAACGCTCTGAGTTTTCGAACACGCCTTAGAAATCTATACAATAGCATCACTCGAGTAGTGTTTTGAATAGGTAATTTTACCACGTTACCAGTGAGTATATAGGTACTAATAAGAAAGATCATGACGGGTTAAAAATGCGTATACCTAAAAGTAAGTCGCTCTTCGGAACTCTTCTGTTAGTTGGGTCGTTATATAGATGGCGTGTCGCTATGAGAGTCTGTGGGTGCGTTTCATTTGCGCGCTTACACGCTTTGAGCGCTCATAAGCAGTGCTTAAACCATTCCCTTTGCCTTCGCAAACGCTCACAAAGCTCCAGCTGACGAAATAGTAACGTCATTATGACGTCATAGTCTTCGGTCACAATCGCTTATTCCATCGAGGTAGGGCCGCAAAAGCGTAAGCCCTTATGTTCCAAACAGAATGTATGAGATGCGTACGAGGAGCTCAGCTGATCATAGTCAAGTTATAAACAATGATTACACTTTAAAAATAGCTGCAGCAGCTATGCTTGGATTAATTTCACTATTGAAGTTATATTTTTAAGGTTATGAATTCGTTGTGCATACAATAGTCAAAAGAAACATCTCTGCGTAAAACGACTTAAGCGACTGAACGCCAAATGAAACAACAGAAAATAGCGCTTGTAAGCGTGAGTGCTTAAAGCGTGTGAGCGCCCAAACGAAACGCACCCTGTAAGAGTCTAGTACAGTTGGTGATTAGAGATTACTATTATGCGTGGTGCTCTCTAGTGTCAAACGTAAAAATGTTAGTTATTAAAAATGATTATAAATTAATTATTGGCGTACATGCCCAGTAAATGCCGTAGCCGTAAATAAAGTAACTGATGCACGGTTTGCGAAACTGTAGAATTAGGTGAACAAAAGTCGAAATAATCAAATCAAACCTATTGCCCCATAAGGCCACGTTTATACCGAACGCGCTTTGCTTTGCGCTTTGCGTCTTACTGCACGCTAGGCGGTAAAGCGATGTTAATCGTCCTATTGCCTAGCACGTAAACGTTCATACCGCGCGCTTTTCACGCTGTACTATGCTTAGCAGTAAACTAAGTGAAGCGCCAGTTAACGGACAGTGTTCGTTTTTTCCGCCTGGTAGAAGTTGAACGCTTTGTTTACGAAAAGTACTTTTATAAAAGTATGGAAGAGTAACTGATTAGTTCAGTATATATAAGGGAACAAATCTGAAATCCAAAGGATGCCGGTTATAAAAATTATAATGTGGCCATAAAAACTATAAATTAATGTAGTTCTTCTCTCATTAAATGCATGTACCCATTTTGTAGGCCATCTCTTTAATGTTTTCTTTTTTGATATAGTATTTTTCAATAGCATCAACCTGCGTGTTAATATCTTCATGCTTCAATAACTGCTAAGTGGTGGTCGAAACCCGTTTCAGCACCTCGTCGATATAAACACCTACTCTCATGTGCTTTACTTAGCGCTTTTCTTTACACTGTGAGTATACGTGAAACGCTAAGCAAAGCGCGTTCGGTATAAACGTGGCCTAAGGCTGCGCAAATAAGCTCCGCCCACAGGTCCTTATATTCGGATCATATGAAATAGCAGTGTTGTAACATATCTAGTTACAAGTGTTTAGATATCTGCAACTAGTTACATTGTAGTACTTGGTATCTGTAACTATATTTAGTTACATTTATGTATGTATCTAAGCATTTAGATACACAGATACATTTTTTAAATAAAAATAAAAATGCCATCTCACATTATGTTACAAGAAACTAAAAGTACAGTTTTCCAATACACAGGGTAAACGTTAATGGAAAAATCTTTATATTATGCAATATCTTTTTATAATAAACTTCCACAATGGATAAATCAGTAAAACTACCTACTCAGCTAAGCGAATAGTGTTTTACGGCCTGCGGTCGCCTTTCTGTCGCTTTTTTTTGGGAGGGCAATAAAACCGCTACGAAACTGGGACGACTATACCACACGGTTCGTCTGAATACAACTTTAGTTTGAAAAAAATGTCCATGTTTAATTTATGTTTTTATCAACTTTTAACAGTCTTCTTTACTAAAAAACATTAATCTTTAAATCTTTGTTTTGGTTTGGTACGTGGTACCAACCTAGTGCACCTGTCGCGATGCCATACCAGGAAACATCCCCTACAAACCAGATGTTCTGGGTTGTGCAGAAAAGGGACGATTAGCATCAACCCCTCCAAATAGTCTACGCCTGTCTCCAATGGAATCGTTAACCCCGGACGATATCCTGCAGCAAACCGTAACCAACGGTTCCGCCGCCTAGTCGATTACAGCGCTACTGCAGCAGATGCCCAAAGGCCCTAATGGTACTGTCTATACCATTAGCCGCATTCACCTGGCCTCAAGGAAAGGACAATATTCATACCATGGCTCTGCAGAATCCACCATCGCCCTCTCAGACAGAAGCGCTGGACCATCCGTAACTGACGGTCCAATACCATTCTTGCCAGTACCCTGTTCGACATTCGTAATACGCAACATACGAAGTCCAAAGAACACCCACGTGATATAAAAACAACCTGCCCCAAATTTTTTTTTGCGAGGGGGGAAAATGTAACAAAGGAAGCAGTACAGAACTTTCGAGATTGAACTTGCATAAAACGATACATCAGGGTTCCGCGAAAAACAGAAATAAATATAGAAAGGCAACGTTGACGTTTCCATATAAGCGCAATGCATCAACAATCTGTCAATGAATCATATATCGCGACCAGCACTAACTAAAAATAGTTCTTCCCCTATATACATATAATAGTAACTCATATTGCACAGAGTAGTATTAGATTGACTTTGTGTTTGGAGTGAACAACTCTTGTGGTGTATATTAATAATGTAAGTAATTAATAGATGTGTTGTTTTATAAAGCTATGCCCCTCATTTATCTGAATTCAAATATTATCGTAACAATATCGATTTCCACATCCTGTCTCCGGGAAGGCACGTTTCCAAGTGTCGTTAGATATTATAACGTAAAGGATATCGATGGCTCGTAAATTAATTTTTAGCAAAATCAAGTCTAGAAGTTTCTGTACAATTTTTTGATTCTCCACTTGTTGGCAAATTTTTACACACATTATTTTCGTTCGTTACATTACTACATTCAAATAAAAAAACTTCAGACCCTGTAAAATGATGATCATTATTCAACGCTTATGAGGTACTACTTTGGAGCCGTTACATATTATGTAACGTGTCCAACAATTATTGTAGTCCTGAGTGGCTGTGGAATCAAACATTTTTAAGTAATTGTTGTTTCCAATTGCAATAAAACATTAAATACGTAAACAAGAATTTGTTTGTTGTTTGTGCCGTAAGAATGTACATTCATATTTGGTACCACAGCCACGCAGGACTACAATAATTATTCGACACTTGATATTTATATATTTATATATTCAGGGCAACATTCCAAAGGCGTATTAAAGCAGATGGGAGTGGTTCGTCAGAAACAATTAACACCACGTAAACGGACTCTGTATAATCAGCTTTCTCTAATGAAAAAGAAAATGTATGCTGTGAGCCGACAAAGAACTATGCATTTTGTTGATGCAAAAGGTGCGAGACGGCGTCCCCCAACGTTGTCCATAAGTGTCTCAAAAGTGACCGTAAAAATGCTTAAGCATTAAAGAAATACTAAAAATGCTCGAGCATCCGCCATTATTATTTGTCATTAAAATCTGGACCTACTGTAGGTATTTATAGCAATAGATAAATATTATTCATTTCCTAATGCAAGGGGAAGATTACAAATTCCAGATTAAATGATATTGCTTGTTCACAACTGTCATTTTCAATAATAACAATATAATGAATGTTACAACTTTATTTTGTGTTTTTCTTTTGAATACATTATTACTTTTCGTGTTGTGTTTATGATTTCTCTCCCTCGAATTTACATCTTGTTGTATTTCATAAGCATTTTCTAAAACGTATGATATAATTTTCATCGGACGTACAAGCAACGAATAACGCAAAATAAAAACAAAATTTAATTTGAAGGCTTCCGCGACCATAGTTCATGGTAGTAAGGGCTGCCGGTTTGCTCCGCGTCACGAACAAGGAAGAACAAACTTTTGTGACGCGGTGCAAACCTGAAGCCCTTGCTATCTAACACACGTCAAAGTAGAATCACAGAGAAAGGATTTCATAATCCGCGCCTTTTATTTTAGTTTTGCGTCCGAGCACCAATATTATAGCGCCTTTTATTATGCCTTCGCTGTTTAACGTTGACTGACTCATCTTTTATAGTTATGATCTGTGAGTATTACCAAACAGACCTTATATCGCGCCTGGCGGCCAATCGTCCCGGCGGCGAATCATCACGGCGACGAATCGTCCCGGCAGCGAATCGTCCGGCGGTGAATCGGCGGCGGCGTATCGTCCTGCTCCGAGCTTTACCTACTTGGGTAATTACGTCGTGCTAGAATATTTAAGCGAAGTTTCTGAACGTCAAAGAAAATGTTGATAAATTATATTGAATTTAGGTTATGTGAACCTGCTGCCAAAATTGAAAGTGAATTTAATTTTCAATTTGTCTATTTACGTTTGCTTGAATTTATCTACTGGTTAAATTTGTAAATAATAATCTCCCTTCTGATTATGAATGAAATGGCCGTTATTATCAATTACACACTCGCATCGGAGCAGGACGATACGCCGCCGAACGATTCCATAGTAAAAATTATAAAAACAGTTGTTCTCAAGGAAATAAAGTGAAGATTAAAGTGAAACTGTAACTGAAATACGGATCTATGGCTGGGTTGCACAAAACATTTGAGCCAGATTTAAATTTAAGCTGAACTTAGGCCCGGTAGGTATTTCAATGCAGGTTTAAACCTTTAGTAAATTAAACCGGTTTTGTTTTTAACCCAAAAGTTAAACTGTAGTGGGTATTTCAATCGGTTTATCTTAAATTAGCTTTACTCAAGTGTTTGCTGATAGTTCTACTACTATTTCCTTAGAATTTTTAGCACGACTGCGTTCATTATTCATTATTAGCTAATATGTTTTCACAGTACAACCACAGACAATTTATCACCAACTGTCACTATATTTACTGTCATAACAGCGAAACACGTGTGCCGTGTACCTATTTGTAGGATACTGCGCAAACATTCGCGCACAAAACAGGTTTAAACTTTAAACCTGGTCGGGTGGGGGTTTAAACCATTCGAATGAAGTTAAACTGGCATAGTACATTGAAATACACTTTAACCAGCGTAAAAAAGTTTAACCTAAAATTTTTGGTTTAAACCTGCATTGAGATACCGGGCCTTAGACTGTGATAAGTCATGACGTACAGCATTCTATGTGTCACATCTAAGATAGGTTTAAATTTAATCCTGGCTTAAAACTTTTATGCAACCCAGCCTATGTGTCTGACTAAATGTAGACCTAAAACAGTAATATTCAGCATTATCATATTCAAAGCCATTTTTCTCAAATTTTTTTTGCTAAAATATTGATATAAAAAAATTATCTTTGAAAGGCCATAACTTTTTAATGAAGCAAAATTGTACTAAGATAAATTGATCTAAATCGATTTATTTTGATCCAAAGAAGCCACTCTTGAAGTATGACCCATTCTTTACCGGACACCCAGTATATCTACTTCTGGCGGTGAATCGTCCTGGCGGCAAATCGTCCCGGCGACGAATCGTCTCGGCGACCAGTCGTCTTGGCAGTAAATCGCCCGGCGACGAATCGTCCTGGCGGCGAATCGGCGGCGGCGAATAGTCACTTACCTAGGTACTGTTCCTGAACGCACTCCTTCCGCCTTCGGTTTTTGATCAGTTTTTGTTTTTAAGCAAATTTTTGCGAGATACCGGTAAGATACGGTATAGTTAAATGTGGTTACGTTAGTTATCTTTTATTTGCAGCTTTGGTCACTTCACTTTAACTAGGAGTGAACTGATCTAACTGATCCGCTTTACTTACAAATAAAACATTCCAAAGTTAGTAGTCGTCAATTTTTTCATTCAAATGACGAAGTCATTTTTAAGAAGCATTAGACAAAAAGAATTAAATAATATAGGTATGTACGAATAAAATAAAAAATATTGAAAATTGGAAAAAATGGGTAAACGTTTTGTTAAAAAAATCTAGATTTCTAAAAATTTTTGCTTGCGAAACATCGTTTTACTTTTTATTTACTCTTTAGCCATTTTTACCTTTTTTTTTTTAATGATGGTCTGGATATTTTCATTCCACGGTTGTTGGCAACACTGCAAAACTTCCTGCCATCTTGTGAAATTTCACCAGATCTGGTGATTTTAGGTCCGATCTGGTGATTTGGTGAAAACTTTTCCAACAAACTCAGAATCTGGTGATTTTTTATAGTCTACGTTTTTATTGTTTTTGTATCAGCGCATTTGAATATTTTACTCTTACCTCAAAGTGATTTTTTTCTAAGTATGTTAAAAAAAATCTATTTTTTTTGTTTGCGCCATCTAGTGTCTAGTGGGAATAATATAATTGATGCTTTGCTGCGTAGAATAGGTAGCTCTTTGCATAGAGATTACTTACAGCGTTATCGATTGACCACACTAATGCGCACTCAGAGTATCTTCATCTTGTGTTATTACATGAGGTTAAAAGAAGATGCAAATACACTGAGTGCAACCGGTGCTGGTGAATCTAAAATGCTATTACTGTCTAAATTAAATAATAAGAAGTAAATGTTAAATTTTTGATTTAGAAACTGGCAAAATGAAAAGGTTTTTAATCTTATTTTTATTCAGGTTAGTTTTAAGAAAAATAAAATATGTCATCATTTTTAATTATTCAATTAGTTATTGTTAATTTTTTGATGCTACATCATTGTAATAAACAGTTTTCATTTACTTCATAATAAATTGCTCAAATTTCTTTTTTCTGTATAGTTGATTTTTGATTTTATCGCGCGCGTACACGATCGAATCGTCTGGTGAAAAATTGGCAACTTTTTTGCCATGAATCTGGTGAATTTAAAATTTTTCATGTGGCAACACTGCTGCTCTCAATGTGGTTCCAAGCTAAAATGGTGGTGTTGCATCGAGCTCGTTGAATTTGGTGAGATGAAATGCATAATTAATAATTAATTAGTTTATTTGTAGTTTATTGAACAAAATGCTTGCCTAAGGTAAGTACAGCTGCACAACACACTGTTAATAAACATACTTATTATCTGTTTACTCCGTTTCTTCGTTAGAATAGGCGAGTTAGGGGTGACATTTTGTTGATAACTCAACAAAACAAAATAAAAATAAACTGTTTGCATTCGTAATTTAGATTAGGACACTAATAATTAACAATTAAAGAGTAAAATATGGAGTAATAAAACAAATTTTTGCACCGTTTACACAGACAATTAAAGGGTGCTTTTAGGGAATCCAACCTGCTTCTGTTCTGATGTGGTCCTGACAACGTGCTGATAACTACCAACAGCTGTTAATTCCCTGAACGCTATTTATGCTAGCGTACGAATTTCTATTTATTTATAAATTTTATAAGCAACGGGTTCTGCTTTATCTCCTGCTTTAGCTGAAGTTGTTGTGCAGGAACTAGTTAGAAAAAACTGTCATTAACTCTTTACTTTTCAATTTAATTTTGTATTTTCGTTGCGTGGATGATATTTTATTGATTCTACCTTCAGATAAAGTAGATTTTGTTTTAGGTACAATTAACTCTTTTCGTACCGTAGAAAAAGAAATTAACAATTCATTTAGTTTCCTTGATAAAGTACAAATGAGCCGGTCCAAGAAACGGAATTTACATTACGTGTCAAAATCTAATTATTTAATAATTATGATGCTGTTATTATTACTTTGTATATTTTTACTGTATGAATGCTTGCTACTAAAATTCTACTGCTTCATACTTAACGTGTAATTTTGTTAGAGATTTTTGTTTAACAAAATATGTACAGTCAGTCTATAAATGATTTCTATAAATGTTTCTATAAATGATTCTAACATCACAGTAGGCATTGAATATTGCGTTGGATATTCCACCTCCTTTTGAATGTGTATTCTACTATCTGAGAAATGTCAGTGTCAACGCTGTCATAAACTTGAAACTTTTAAATACAGTAAAACTCGGATATAACGAGGGCTCAAGGGACCACGCTTATTGCTCGTTATAAATGAAAAAATTAAATGCATATGTGATATGTATTATGAACAGCAAAAGAATCTGGGACAACTATACTCCTGCATTTTTTTGTTTATTTAATAAACTAATAAGTTTGAATACAATTTTAAACAATTTTTTTTGCTTGTTTTATGGTAACGTAAAAAATACGCAAAAGAACAAACGAACAGTTTTTTTTAACAATTAATTCGTCGTATTTAGATTTTTTGTCGGGCATACCTACGTACTTCTACATCTAACAAAAAAATATTTTCAAATTTTTTGCAAGGTAAAACAAAGAAAAAATTACAAAATTGGCCGCTATAAGCAAGTTCTCGTAATAAACGAGCTCGTTTTAAACAAATATTTTTATATGTAATTTACCATATCGAGAAACGGGACTTTTCAATTTCCTCGCTATAACCGAGTTCTCGTTATAACCAGTGCTCGTTATAAGCAAGTTTCACTGTAAACCATTATTGCTAAAACACAATACCAGTATCAAATGTTTCAATTTGAGTTTACAATTTATTCCTTAAATTGATGATGTTGCACCAAATAAGCTTCTGAAAAAGATGTTTGATTATTTAAGAATTAAAAATGATGACTGTGTTCAGTATCGGTGGTTAGTGGCACATGATCATTTATTTATCAGAGGTAATGCGATGTTAGAATCATTTATAGAAACCTTGTACATACAGTTCTTTCGCTCGATCTTTGCAGTCACGTCACACTTTACCGATTCGAGAAACGAAATCAACATATACTTTTATCCTTATCTAATACGTATGCTAAAACAATGATGGAATTTATAAATTTGTCATTTTGAGTCGATAATTTTCTGACGTAACTGCAAAGATCGAGCGAAAGAACTGTAGTTATTTTGTTGCATTTGTTATAGATTATGAGCAGCCCAGTCACAAAACGACTAAAAATGGAAGGAGAAAGTGAAAGTGCTGCCCTAAGAGAAGTAAGTTTAGCCTTAATATAGGGATCATGCACATGCGAAGCCAGCGCCACCAATGACCATATTCTGCATTAGTGGTATGAAAATACGAGTTGTTTCAAATTATTAGTGTACATTTGAACTTGAATATTGTCAATACCAGGAAGCTCAAGTATTATGTACTACAATCGTAAATTGTCATAAGAGTGATATTATTCCCATGCAGTGGGTCTCAAGAAATATTTTCATATCACTAATTCACAAATCACCACGCCAGGCGGCGCTGAATGCAGAGATGTGCATGGCGCCTATAATATTCATATAAATGTATATTTATGCGATGTCCTTTTTTTCTTTTGCAGGGCACATCCTCAAAACCGAAAGAATTGCAAATGACTTGTACGTCCGAGTTTGAAGAGGTCATCAAAAATCCCGGATTTGTCGACAAGACGTTATACATTAAGGATTTTCTTGAGATGGGAAAAGCTGTGATAATTGTAGCGGCACCCAGAAGGTTTTTTAAATCGACTAATTTAGACATGGTTAAACAATTCTTATCAGGAAACAAAACACCTTTTAAAGAAAACAATTTAAAAATATATAGAGAGGATAGGCAATTTTTCGATGAAAATTGTAAAGTAAATCCTGTGCTCTATATAGACATGAAGTCGGTTAGTGGCAACACTTGTGAAGGCGTCCTTGAATCTCTACAGGGTATCATTAGAGATACATACAATGATCATCATGAAGTTCTAATAAAACAAGACGGAAAAAAGTATGCTTGGTCAAATGACAAATTATGTAAGAGTGCCCCTGTAGAAAAATTTGTAAAGTGTTGGCAATATCCTGAAAAACTTAGTTATATCGAAGTAATACGTGCACTTAAGTACTTATCCGAATATTTGCATGTGCATTATAACAAACTTGTCTATGTACTCATAGACGAGTATGATGCGCCAATAATGAATATGTTACTGGGGGAGGCAAACGTAAATGAAGGTGTTGTAAATTATACCATTAGTCTAATAAGAAAAATTACGTCTCATTTGTTGAAATCTAATGAGCATCTGCAGAGTGGGCTAATTCATGCGTGTATCCAATTAGGATCGGTGTTATCTCCAGATGCAAACAATATTAAATCGTATGAATTCCTGAAAAGATCGAAATTTGTGCCATATTTTGGATTAACTGCTGCTGAAGTGGAAGATCTGTTTGCCCGAGATGACTGTGCAGTTTATAGAGATGATGAACAAATACGAGAATGGTATAACGGGTTTCAAGTTCCAAACGCAAATAAGCCCACTCGCATTTATTCTGGCTGGTCTATTCTACGTTACTTGGAAACAAGCTCTGAAAACTGTAAAAAAGAGTTCGCAAGTTACTGGATTAAATCGGGAAGCATAACAAATTTGCAAAACCTCTTTGCATCATCTGGAATTCGACAACGAATTGAAGAACTTA
The DNA here is from genome assembly GCA_958336345.1 of Dorcus parallelipipedus. Classification (NCBI taxonomy): domain Eukaryota; kingdom Metazoa; phylum Arthropoda; class Insecta; order Coleoptera; family Lucanidae; genus Dorcus; species Dorcus parallelipipedus. The sequence continues at coordinate 42,203,134 of OY284479.1, forward strand.
TAATTGGTGAAGAGGTTGAAATAAACACGGTCAGAAAAATGTCGGTAGAGAATGTGAAGACATTAAAATCATTACTTAAAAATGATTTTAATCATATAAAAACTGGAGGAGTTAATCTGTTTCTCCAGTTTTTAGCAGAAAACGGGTATTTAAATGTGATCAAGTACTCAGAGAAGTCATGCACTCTAAAGGTACCGAATTTAGAATTGAAAACATGTTTGATATCCAACTGTTATAATGCAGCTTTTTTTGCAAAAAAATATAATCTCCAAAATATTCCACAATATTTACAAGCATTAGAAGATGTACTAATTCAGCTAAATAAGGATGCATTTACTAAGTTTGCAAAAAGTGTGTCTAATTTGTTTGAAGTGCAAATGCCTACTAATGAAGCTGAACTTACTGGCATTTTATTCACTTTGGCATATAACTTCAAAAAATATTCTGTGCGCAGTGAGTTAAGTGTCCAAAGAATAAAACCTCTTGGAAGGCCACCTCGTCTTGACATGTTTGTGATGTTCAAGAATGTGGGTATGATTCTTGAGTTGAAATTTAAATCAGAATCTGCACAGCAGGCCCATACTCAAATTAATACGCATGGATATTACACTGTCTTTGATAAAACGGAATACAGGGCCATCACGAAGAAAATCTGTGTGGGCTTACACATGGATGAGCAGAAGAAAGTTAGTGTATGTTACACAGTAAATAATTCAGGTAATTGAGAAATTGTTGAGAGTAAAAATACATCACATTTATTACTATTATTGTAGATCGGGAAAGTGTCACCAGCGTTGATTTACAAACAGACCAAAAAGCCTAAATGTTACAGTTGGGATATTTCTTTTCATCCTAGAGAAATCTAATGTAGTGATTATGTTATGTTATTATGTTATTATTTTGTAAAGAATAAATAATTAATTTTTTCTAAGTCGTACTACTTATTGTTCGTTTACTTGACATCCGCACTGTCAAACTAAGGGCCAAATTCAGAAACCTCACTCATACTCAACTCACACTCAAATTTGACGTTTGACATTATTTTTAATTCAGAAATGCTTTTACATTTACTCGTATAATCAAGTTTATGGCCGGTATAGGTATTTCGATCATCTGTGATTTATGATGTAGAAAGTCAAAAAGTCATTAAAATGAAAATGAAAGCGTTTCTGAGTTTCAAAACTGAGTTGAGTATGAGTAACATTTGTGAATTTGGCCCTTAAGGCCGTTTTCCATAAGAGCTGCATAGCGGTAAAGTTGTAAAGCGGTGCGACGTACAGGGTGGATCAATTTCGATGTCTTTTATGGACAGCTCTGTAACTATAAGAGATAGAAAAAAACTAGTGGCCAAGTCTCGATCTCTTTTTAGAGATAAAGTCAATAGAGCAAACCAAAATTGGTCATCTTCTTTTGATTTCGAGTTATAAGCAAAAATTGACGTTTCGTTAATGGCGCATATCTCGTTTATTTTTTATTTTTACAGATATTAAAAAACTGTTTGGACATTATCAGGACACTTTTTGGAATACAATTCAGTGGTGTAGTTGGTTTTTTGATATTTAATTAAATTTTCTAGTTATAAACATATATTTTTTTATGGAAATCATAGTAGGCAATGTCACCATTAAATAGAGATTTTTTTCTGTTTTCAAAAATAATGCATCGAAAATAATAAAAAAGGCGTTTTATTCTATTAACTGTAAGAAATAAATCCAACACAGTATATATTTTTGAAAACAGAAAAAAACATCCTGTCAACAAATGCTTGACATACCTTGATGTGTTATTATTATTCGTCGACACTCATAACTTTACCGTTATTTTCGTCAACTACACGAAAAAGTAGCATGATCTACACGTCAGAAAAGTTAATTTCCATGTTCGTGTAAATTTGATCCACTCGTGAGCTAACGCTCACTCGTGAATTCGAACATTTATTATACGCTCACTGGAAAACTGTCACTTTTCTAAACTTGTAAATCAATATACTATTGCTTCATTTGTCTTTTAAGCAACGATTTATTTAAGCATAAATTTGTTATTAAAGCATCAGGAAACAAACATAACAGAGGTGTATTTTATAAAACAGAATTTATGAATAAAGGAAATGTAAGGTTAGGCATTTTTATTGTTTCACACTGACAGATTACAAATTAAGACCGACTATTGGAATTTGCAGCTAAGCATTCGCCACCTGGTGTCAACTAAACAAACCCTTGTATGCTACACAACAAATCGTGTTTTGGCGTCGATCCTGCGTGTATGATGTATCAGGGTTGTGTTATATGTGATATTTATATTAATTACATTAAATCAACTTGTGTATTTGTATTGGTACGCACTTAAACACGTGCATTACAAAAATGCCGAATAGCTTACAGAGGTTCAGATTTATCCGCGGTAGCGCTGCGATCTTAAAATCAAACGCCTATACCCAAATATTGAAATATATGAACATATTGGACAGCATAAGTGCTGACGTCAAAACCTTTCCAAATAGCAACGGTTGCTAGGGTAAATAGTAAATTTCGAAGCATATGTCTACGATTCTTGACGTTTGAGATTAGGTTTGTGAACACGGTGGCACAGTACTCACACAGTACGCTTAAAATAAGTTAAAAAAGCATATATACCTAATTCATTCGTAGTATATTAATGTTTAAATTAGAATCTTAACATGACCAAGTCAATCCATTTCTGCTTTATTTTATTGTTACGTGAGAATGAAAACAAATGTCAAATCCACGTGTTTTTGTTTGTTTGGAAAAGTTCCCCACTCCAAATACGTCACACTTATGTAGTCCATTCAATATATCGTCTTAGTTTAACCTATTGAAAATGCATAAATTATAGGTGTGTTTGTTACCCTGCACTAGTGCAAACCAGTGTACACTTTTTTCTTAATACCTGTTTAGTATTATTCATTGCAGTTACACTATCTTGTTTGTTATGTTAGTGTAGTGTATTTCGTGTTACACAAACTACACCAGCACGGGAGAAAGAGTAACGAGTGCAGATAGGGTAGACATGCGCAATAGGTTATTACATAGACAAATATAAGACGTCCCAAAGGGATTACGGAATTGGCAACGTGAATATAGTTGGGCGTACCCACAAGGGGGGCGCTGATGATGGTGTTTTCAGACGAAAATAATCGACTTATAGAAAATAGGTGTCACTGCAATAGCTGTGTCTGAATATCCTGACTAATGTGAGATGTCGACATCTGTAATGCATATGTGTAATGCTGGATGCATATTTTCTAAATTTTATTATTTTGAATTTTACACGGAACCTCTTGTTTTGTGGTTAATTACAGGCAATATGTGAGTGCTAGTGTTTTGACCATATCTTAATGAAAATAATTTAAAGTATGTAATGTGTAAGTGTCATGTTAGTTAATTGTAACATACTTAGATGAAACCTAGAAACAACATTTTCCGGTAATACTCATCTTTAGTACGCATTAGCATTGTGCATGAATTAAATTAAAAATATTACTCCGTCGAAATTGAATATTGCTCGTAATATTCTGTCTCGTACCCCAATGCCGAGAATTTCTAAATCTAATTATACATATTGTCTATAAATGTAAATATTTCTAAATAATTCGTAACTCACTACTAAGGTGGAATTACTTTTTTTAATCATTTTTCGGCTGAAAAAACTAACTTATGGCGTTTGTCAAAAATGTTTCTGTTAGTGTAAAATGTAACTATTTGCTTATTTATTAATGGAATTTCAGAACACGATCTCTATTACTAATACATTAATGTAGTTTTAAAAATTAATGCGTTCGATTTTTTATTAATGCCAGAAGAGAAAATTACGTAGTTAACACATCTGTGGTAGGCAGTTAAAAGGGCAAAAGTCAAATTTTCTGCAAACCGGAGTTATGAACTTGAATGTATTCAAAAATAAAATTTGTGAATATTTCGTCCAACATAAGGGTTTAACTATAATTGTTCATTATAGTATTTCACATTCGGGCGATCAAAACGGACGAAATATTAACAAATTTCATTTTTGAATGCATTTACGTACATAACTCCGTTTTACAGAAAATGTGATTTATGCCCTTTTGACTTTCTACCACAGACATCATCAGGGATGTAAACTGGTAAAATTCCATTTAAATTACCAAATAAAAAACAAAATGTACAGTTGCGGACAGAAAATTTCGGACATTTTTTTGACGTCTCTCCGAAATACCAAAATTTCTGTTACATAACTACGTTTCCTGACATTGGCAGCCAATAATTATGATTTTATCAAAGCAGTAGCTATCTTTCGTATAAGGTAAGTTAATAATTTACAACCACACAAATTACATTTCCTAAAATACTGGTTTGCTATTGAATGAGGAAATTTCTAAAGCTTCTTTTGGAATTGAAAATATTTAAATATACAGGTTGAGTCCAATAAAACGCTTACGCGAATAGCCTCGGTGTTTATTGTCGTATTTGAGCGGTCAAAAAATCAAATGAAATGGCAGAAAAAATACAAAATACCATACCTTGCGTCTTTAATACATTTAAGACAGCTGCATGACAGCAGTAAACTTTTGTTTTTTAATGCAATGGTATGATTACTGTAATAAATTTCGAAAGAACGTTTTTTTCTGCGTTCAATGATGTGCTGCAACAAACACTTATATTTCAAAACAATAGAAAAAAAACAACAAAAAAGAAATTGAAAGTTATCGTCATTTTTTTGCCTATGAGGAAGTACTTATAGATACTACACTATTTACCGTAAAACATGTATCATTAGAGAGTTTTAGCAATTTTTACGATATGGATAACGTGTACGCTAAATGCTACAAAACTATTAATGCGCATGCTCACAAATGTATGAGCAAGCGCGTTAGTCTTTTTACAGCATTTAGCGTAAACGTTATCCATATCGTAAAAATTGCTAAAACTCTCTATTTATTGTTCACCAACTGTTTATTACGACATTTCATGTAAATAATTAATTAATTTATTTTTATTGTTTTCTATTGTTTTGAAAAATAAGTGTTTGTTGCAGCACATCATTGATCGCAGAAAAGAATGTTCTTTCGATATTGATTACAGTAATCATACCATTGCATTTAAAAAACAAAAGTTGACAGCTGAGTTTTTTCTGCCATTTTGTTTGATTTTTTGACCGCTTAAATACGACAATAAACAAAGACGCTATTCGCGTAGGCGTTTTTTTTGGACTCAACCTGTATATAGTGAGATTATTATAATAGGAAATTTTGAGTCTCTATCTTGCGTAAATAATTCGTAAAAATTTAGTGATCTGTAACCAATTTCCATAGTGATGGGAGCGTTTTTACGAACGGCAAGGGAATTAACTAAAATCTACAAAAAGTTGTAGGAAGCTTCATTCATCTTTGGAAAGCATATAAAAGCCCCGTACTGAGTAGAAGTGGTGTTGGCGCGCATTTGTACATTTGTAATCAATTCATTTGATTAATCATTTTGTGGTATATTAGTTCTTAGTAAAATAACTTATAGATAATCAGAAATAATTATAGGGCCACGATCTTGTCTAAATGCGCTTTTCGCATAGTTGAATTAGCATTAATTTTATTGTTTCGTATGAATTTCCAACCCCATTTAAAATGAAATTTACCAATTACTCCTTAATGGCAATTTCTTAGCAGTCTTCATTATAACACAGTTTGGATTTTCCTAATATTCATAATACCGCATCGGGCTCCAACCCCCTGCTGCTTAAGACTTCTTATCTCATCCCTAATGTATTTAAAAGCATCTCGGTTTTACCCATTGTAAGTTACTAGAAATATTAATTTCTAAAAACATTTTTAAGGCACAACCCTGGTCAGCCCCTAATTACAGTTTCGACCAATGGCTTCACTTCCCCCTAAAATTTGTATAGTTTCAAATCTTATTCTAATCAGTAACATTTAACAAGTGGAGTTTAGTATTGTTAGTAACTAGTTGCGACTCGTGTTTCGTGTTAATTGTGTGTTAGTTTTACATTAAATACTTTACAATTTAACTGATATATATTGTTAAGTGAAGGTGAAGGTAAGCAAGAGACTTTACATACGACCGGAATCTCTATTTGAAACAAATGAACAATTTCGAAATCGTATATTATACAATCAAATATTTATTTTTAACTGAATAGTCCAGAATTTTTTTAAATATTTGAAATTTTTTGTTGGAAATCATTTGCTGTTTATACCTGCAGGTTCGCAAAACAGTATTTCAGATCAGAGCTGGTATAGGGAAATTTGGCGTATTCAGAAGTGTTGTGAATTTTCCTATTCTCATTTTTTATAGTTAAAATTGGTTACACCTTACTAAATCTTCACGAATTATTTACGCAAGATACACACTGAAAATTTCTTTTAAAAAAATTTGACACGTTGAATGTTCATAAATATTATACAGATTTTAAGTGTGGTACATTATTTGCAATTACATTTTTATAGTTCAGCAACCCTTTTCAAAGATATTTAACACGAACAGTTTTTATAGATGGGAGGAACGAAATTTAGATGTTGCGTACCATCTTGTGACTCTCATTATCCAAACGAATGTGGAATTCACTTCTTTAAGTTGCCGTTGGAAACTGCAAGAAGAGAAAAATGGATGAACATTTTCAATCAACTTCCCAATATTAGAATTACGCCGACGAGCAGAATTTGTCAACTGCATTTTACGGATAAGCACTTCACAAATACAAAGAAACATAATCTATCGAAATTTGCCTATCCTGATCGAATTAATAGGGAATGTAGTGAAGAGAGTTCCCGAGTAACAGTGGTAAAGGCACCAACTGAATTAGGTAATTGTTAAGTGTTCTAGCATTAAATAATTTAAATACACGCACATAGCCTGCTTCGATACAATCATTTATAAGGTCTTGTATATTTTCATATTTTCAGTGTTACCCTCTACAGAAGAGTGTGCACCTGTATTTCTATCATTACCTAGTACTAGTAGTATGAGACCTTCAACACCTGAAAGAAACTTTTCAAATGTTGTTTATCATACGCCAAAACAAAGTTCAAAAAGTAAGTATCTTTATTTGCGAATGACTATTTAATTTGGTTTATGTGACAATTCATATACGTTTGTTTATTGTATAAATTTATTAATAACTGTTGTATTTAAATTTTTATTGTATACCGGTTATACCGGGGCAGTAGTAACCACGTCCTGTCTTGAATAATTTCTTCTCTCCTTGAAAACAAACAGCATTTACCATGTATGCTTCTCTTCTAGCCGCTTATTCTACTACTACTACTATCTTACTATGTACTGTGATAGTTATAACAGTTAACAGCATTATTGTGCCATCCCTTATTACATACGTTTTATTTTTTGCTAACCATAATTTTTTTATTGACTAGTAATAATATTGACACAGAATTGTAATTTTATTTTTATTATTTACAGCACGCAAATCTATTTTGAGGAAGATTGGTGAGAAAAAGTCCAATATATTATCACCTCGCACGAAGGTCTTGTATAAAGAATATACGGTGCAAAAGGGAAGGATATGCAAATTAAAATCACAATTACAGAAATCACGCAACACTTTAAAAATGTTATCTCGTGCCAGTAACACTGACGTTTTTCGGAAGTTAGAACAAAATTTTAATAATGTTACGGCAAATTTAATTAGAAGTCAGTTCAGAAATTTTAAAAAGAATAGTCCTTCATGGGACCGGGATGACAAAATTTTTGCATTAGCTGTGTATAAGCGTGGACCAAAATGCTACCGGTTTCTCAGGAATTTTTTAAACTTACCGTCGAGATCAACATTACAAAGATTATTACAGGACATTACCTTAACAGTAGGAATTAATATGCACGTTATCATAAGTTTAGAAAAAAGATTGGCTCGCTGTTCAGAAGAATTGAAACAATGTGTCTTATTATTCGACGAAATGGCATTAAAACAGACATTAACCTATGATAAGGCGCATGATAAAATTGTTGGATATGTAGATCTTGGACATCTAGGAAGATCCAACCAAGAAGCAAACCATGCATTAGTTTTTATGCTGTCATCATTATCTGGAAAGTGGAAGCAACCTATAGCTTTTTATTTCACAAAAGATCAAATTAAAACAGTTTCTTTGAAGAAATTATTAATTGACATTTTGTCCTGTTTAATTGAAAGAAACATTCATGTAGTTGGTTGTGTTTGTGACCAAGGTAAAAGTCAATTTTAAATTGTTGTGTTCAGAATGTAAAACATTACGCATATTTATTTTTAGGGACTACGGATGTAGCGGCAGTAAGCCAATTAGTTAATAGTACAAATGAAGGAGGACATCATATCGTAATTAATGGAAGAAGAATATTCATGTTCTACGATACTCCCCATATTATCAAGAACATCCGGAATACATTACTTCAATATGATATTCATTTTGATATCAATAAGGTAGCCAAGTGGGCACACATTGAAGAAGCATACAAAATTTACTTGACCAGACGCTTTCAAGGTGGATACATAAAAGCATTAATTATTGTTATCTTATTATTTGATTTTGTTTGTTTTAGCAATGAGGAAAATTAAACCGTTACATTTCAAACTAAATCTAAGTTTTGTTAAAATGAAAGTTTCATTTGCTGCCCAAATTTTCAGTTCAACAGTGGCAGCATCGATAGAATCGATGGTGGCATCTGCAAATCTGCCAGCAGAGGCAATATATACTGCAGAATTTGCACATCTCATGGACTCTATTTTTGATTCATTGAATAGTCGTAATATTAGAGATTTCCCAGGTAATTTACGAAAATTTAAAGTGTTGTGTTCATATTAACAAACTGTGTTTTGATTTTATAGGAAAACCTCTGAAACGTGCGATAAGTCGCTCAAGTGGGCATATTAAGTTTTGGAATACCATTATTCCAAAACTCGAAAATTGGAAGTTTTTCAAAAATGGCGTCCAATGCAAAGCTCCTCGTTGTATCAAGGGCCTCATCTTCACGATGAACTCCATGAAAGAGTTTTATGCTCACTATTTCCAAAGTGAGCAAGGTACATTGAAAACTAGATGCGTACAACAAGATCCATTAGAGAATTTCTTTAGGTAACTGATTTAATGATATTATTTAATGATAGCCATATAATATTTATTTCATATTTCAGTACGGTGCGTCAATATGGTGCAGCCAACATTAATCCGACTCCGCATCAATTCTTAAGTTATTTGAAAACTGCCATAGTCAATAATTTATCATCATGTAAAACGTTGGCGAAAAATTGCGAAGATGATGAATGTCAAATGTTGATTAATTTAAAAGATTTTTTGGGAGCTGCAAGTAATATTCATACACCACCCGTTGTAACATCTGAATTACTTAATATGGTTAACATTAGTATTGATCGTAATTCTTTTGATGCGGAAAGTACGGCGTATGTTTGTGGATTCTTTATAAAAAAATTAAGGACAGATTGTGAAAAATGTTCATCGTGCTTGAAAAGTGACAGTATTGAAACGGTACACAATTTTATTAGTTTCAAAGAAAACGATCCGACAAATTTAAAGTTGTTTTACTGCAACAATAGCATGATTCGATGTGTAACCGTTGCTTATGATATAATTCACAAATGCTTAGAAACTCATCCCCATATTAATAATATCAAACAAAATATTCTTGAAGTCTTATATGAGCATGTAGATACTTCTTTCATTAATTGTGACGTTCATAAAGTAAGTATTAGAAGCAAATTTTTTAATATCGTATGTAATTGTATTTTGCATAAATTCACGGAAGATACGCAAAGATCGTTTGTGGTTCAAAGCAAATCAAAATATCAAAAAATACTACATTTGTAAACTTTGTACTGTAAGTACACTACTCAAAAATGTCAAAGGGGTAATTATATTTTCGTATGTATTCATTACGTATTTAATTTCTAAACAGATTCATACGTCTAGTTTAAAAATTTGTTTGGAGGTGTTTCAAGTAGCTAGTGAAACGATTATGATATGGGCCAATGTTGGTAGCAATATACAAACGGATCTCTGTTTTTGTTCAGATATTTTTTTTTTCTTAATATAATAATAATTTAGTTTTCGACCTGTGGTTAAGTATTCATTGTGTGATTGTCCCTTGTACACTTTTGAGTACATAGTGTATATATTTTGGTTGATAGTTGAACAGTTGTAATTTAAGAAACTGTATAATATATGTATAATGTTTTCTAAAATGTTGCATTATTAAATTAGCTATTGTATTGTTTTTTTTATTGTAAATGCATAAGGACCTAACAATATTGTTAATTCCTTCTGCATTAGTTAGTTCCTACAACTATCAATATTGTTAGTTCCTTCAATATTGTACTACAATGTTATTACTAAGCAATAATATTCATAAACCGTTGCTTTTGTTCTTATCATTTCATACATTTGAATATGCTACTGATTTCTTTATATAAAAATAGCAAAACACATTAATTTTATACTGATTGCTCAATATTCATAATGCATAATAAATTTGTATCCATAATTTTTTTGTGTTTTATAAAATCACCGTCCTAAAACATGGAAATCAACGTTTTTTTGCCATGATGCCATTTAATTTAATGTCGTGAAAAATATATTGATAAGAAATTTAATCTGAAAATGATTAAGGATTAACCAAAGTAATAATATTATTGCTGTGGTTACTCTTTGCATATTTTCAAATTAAATTTCTTATCATTATATTTTTCTTGACATTAAATTAAATGATAAAATAAAATTCTGAATGGAAGCCATATTTTAAAAGTGGCGCTATTTGAATAGTTCGGTAGTACCGCCCGCGTCACCGCCACTGTTCACTCATTGCCAGTGTCAAAGCATGGGAATGAGCTGTCTTTTATTTGTCTATGGGGTCACTAGTGTATCAGACATAAAATGAATAAACGTGTTAACATAAATAAAATAACTTTATTATACTAACAGTTAATAAATACATACCTGTGTAACATATAAAACATGGCGCTGCGACACGTCTGCTAAAAAAAAAAAAAAAAAGACGTAACCCAGTAGTAAAAGGAATAAATCAAGAAAGCCCAGAAGTGAGGTTAAGTGAAAAAATTAGGCGGGAAAGAGACACAACACACGAGGACAAGTGAAGTATAAAAATGGAATTTAAGGTACCACAAGCTATGAGTTTTATGGGAAATGTCTCGGAGAACTTTAAAAAGTTTAGACAAAACTTGGAAATGTATCTAATTGCCTCGGGTAAAAAAGATAAACCTGATGAAATAAAAATTGCAATACTACTGAACTGTATTGGACAGGAAGGTGTAGATATATACAATACCTTTAAGCTAGCTGAAGAAGATAAGAAAAAATTAAATAAAGTGCTTGAAGAATTTGAGAGATATTGCAATCCAAGAAAAAATGTAGTATACGAAAGATTCAGGTTTTTTAAAAGAAAACAACAGGAAGGTGAAAACTTCAATCAATTTCTAACAGATTTAAAGGGATTAGCTGCTTCATGTGAGTTTGGTGCACAAATGGAGTCATTAATAAGAGATAGAATTGTATTGGGAATATACGATCCTAAATTACAAGAAAAAATGTTGTCGAAAGGAGACCTGACCTTGGAGATAGCTATTTCTGAATGTAGAGCTGCTGAATTAGCAAAATTACAAATTAAAGACCTTCAAGGCAATACGAAAATAGTGCAGGAAGTTAAAAAAACAGATTTTAAGAAACCGAAAGATTTCAAGAAGTTCAAGTGTACAAGATGCTTATCAACCCATGGACCTAGAGAATGCAAGGCTTATGGAAAAAAGTGTGCATCCTGTGGAAAGATGAACCACTTCCAGAAAGCATGTCGATCAAAAAATGAAGAGATGAAAAAGCAACCGATAGGCTCGAAGAGGATTCAAGAAGTGAGGACCGAAGATGAAAGCGCATCAGCCCAGGGTGATACGGAAATTTACAGCATTAAGTTAAGTAATAATAAGGCTTATTATAAGGAAATTAAATTAAAAAATAGGTTAGTGAAATTTGATACAGGGTCGGAGGTTAATATTTTACCTTTGAAAGTGTATAATGAGTTATTAAATGAAAAAGAATTAAAACCTTGTAAAGTAGCTCTTGAAGCTTATGGTGGGTTTAAAATTGAGTCAGTAGGACAAATTACGGTAACAATTAAAAACAATGAAACCTGTAATGATATAAACTTAATAATAGCAGATATAAAATCTGATCCTATTTTAGGTTTAGACACATGCTTAAAGTTAGGCTATGTAAAAATAAATAGTGTAAAAGTGTCTCCAAAAACTGAAAAGGATGAGTTTATAAACAAAAATCAAGAAATTTTTGAAGGAACTGGAAAGTTTAAACAAAAATGTCACATAAATTTAAAATCAAATCATGTCCCAGTTTCAAAACCTGCTAGAAGAATTCCAATTTCCCTTAGAGATCGATTAAAAAATAAATTAGATGAATTGGAAAGAAATAAAATAATAAGTAAAGTTGATAGTCCAAGTGAATGGGTATCTAATTTAGTTAGTTAGTTATAATTGAGAAAAGTGATAAGTCTCTTAGGATATGTATTGATCGTCAGGATTTAAATAAAGCATTAAAGCGTGAATTTTATACAATTCCAACAATAGAGGACATATCATGTAAACTAAACGGCAAAAGCTTTTTTACAGTGCTAGATCTAAAAGATGGATTCTATCAAGTAGAATTAGATACAGAATCTAGTAACTTATGTACATTTAGTACAATATTTGGACTTTACAAATTTCTACGATTACCGTTTGGTTTATCTAATTTTTTCAAAAAATTAATGAACAAAATTTTGTTGACATTCAAGGAGTTGTAATCTACTTTGATGATTTATTAATAGCAGCAGATAATAGTAATGAACATGACAGAATTTTAAGAAAAGTCATAGAAAGAGCAAAAAATTTAAATGTCAAATTTAATAAAAACAAGTTACAGTACAAATTGAATGAAGTCAAATATCTTGGTCATATATTCTGCAAAGAAGGTATGAAACCTGATTCTGATAGGATTAAATCAATACAGTGTTTAGAAAATCCAAAAAATTTAAAAGAACTACAAAGATTTTTAGGCGTTGTTAATTATCTTAGACGCTTTATTCCAAATTTTGCCGAAATTACAAGTCCTTTGAGAGAACTTTTAAAGAAAAATAATGCTTTTGTTTGGATGGACAAACATACAGATACTTTAAATAAAATTAAAAACGTAATAAGCACTGCACCGGTTTTGGGAAATTTTAACTCTGATAAAGAAGTAGTCATACAAAGTGATGCATCAAAACATGGTATAGGATGTTGTCTTTTACAGGAAGGCAAGCCATTATATCATGCTTCCAGGAGTTTAACTAGCTCGGAAGAAAAATATGCGCAATGTGAAAAGGAATTTTTAGCCATCACATATGCTGCCAAAAAATTTCATCACTTTATTTATGGAAGAAAAGTTAAAGTCATTACGGACAATAAACCTCTTTTAGGTATAATGAAAAAAGACTTAGATAAAATTCCATCCCACAGATTGCAGAGATTAAAGATTAAACTCTTAAAATATGATTTAAATTTAGAATACTGTCCAGGAAAGCAATTATATCTGGCAGATATGTTATCTCGATCCTACCTAAAAGAACCTGTTGAAGAAGATTCAACTATGACAGAGATTATACATAGTATTGAAGCTAATTTAAGTATAACTGAAAAAAGAAAAATTCAATTTCAAAATGAAGTTGCAAATGATAGAGTTTTGCAGGAATTAATAAGTGTGTTACAAAATGGCTGGCCAAAACAATGCAAGAAACTGTCACAAAACTTAAAACCGTATTGGTATCATAAGAATGACATAACTTTTTCAAATAATTTGTTATTTTTAAATGATAGATTAATAGTTCCGCAAACGCTAATAAATGATATGCTTCATTTGTTACATGAATCGCATTTTGGGATGTCAAAAACAAAAATTAAAGCAAAGCAATTATTTTATTGGCCACAGATGAACCGTGATATAGAAAATTTTATTACTTCTTGTCAGATTTGTGAAAAATATCAAAATAATAATATTAAGGAACCACTCATTCCACACGATATTCCAAATAGACCATTTAAAAAGCTAGGAAGTGACATATTAGAGTTTGCAGGCAAAAGTTATTTAGTGGTCATAGACTACTTCTCGAAATGGTTAGAAGTACTACCGTTAATAAGTAAAACATCAAAAAGTGTAATTGAAAATTTAAAGGTTATCTTTTCTACACATGGCATACCTGAAGAGATTGTGGCTGACAATATGCCTTATAATTCATTTGAATGTCGACAATTTTCTAAAGATTGGAATTTCAAAATTACAACCAGCAGTCCACACTACCCGAAATCAAATGGACTTGCAGAAAAAGCGGTAGGCATTGCGAAAAATATGCTAAGAAAATCGACAGACTTATCACTTAGCTTATTAAACTACAGAACTACCCCTATTATTGGTTTAAATTTATCACCATCACAATTATTGATGCACAGAACATTAAAAAATAAACTACCTATTACTGAAAATAAATTACTATTTGTTAATTATGATAATGATTCTGTTAAAAACAAATTAGATTATAAAAGACAAGAAGATAAGTATTATTATGATAGAAGTAGTAAAGAAAGAGCTGAATTTATAGAGGGAGACAATGTGGTAGTGCTAAACAAAAATAAGCAATGGGAACCTGCAAAAGTTATTAAAAAAGTTGATGAAAGTCCCAGATCATATCTTATTAAAAATGAGAAAAATAATGTGCTGAGACGTAATAGTGTACAACTTAAAAAATCTGTAAACTTACCTATACATGACTTACCTGAAAATGTAATACCTGAAATTAACTTACCTGAGAGTAATGTACCTCCCGTTAGTGACTTGCCTAAGACTGTAAATAATTCTGAAAGTACAAGTGAATATAATAAACGTAAAATAAAACAACCAGATAGGTTTAAGGACTTTGTACTGTATAAATAATTTAAGATATTTCACAGTTGGTCTGTTTTCTTAAGAAGGGAAATGTTGTATCATAGACTAGTTATGTAGGTCTAGATATGTAAGGATGTGGAATAACGCATACTGTGATGTAGGGGTCACTAGTGTATCAGACATAAAATGAATAAACGTGTTAACATAAATAAAATAACTTTATTATACTAACAGTTAATAAATACATACCTGTGTAACATATAAAACAATATGTCATAAGAAAAGTAGTAGTAAAAATAAAATAAAAATAAAATTAAAATAATATGTCACAGTATTTACTGATTGTCTAAGTATTCTTGTTAATTTAATGTTTTTTGGTCATGTTCTTCCAGTTACGTTTTCGATGTTTCTCGGGGACACTCTGTACAAGTGAATACGTAAGTCGAATCGAAAGGTGAACAGAGAACTAACAACTACTGATAATTAACCACCATTACAGAATCCTGTAACTACTCAGAGATGGCAGCACCAGAAGGACAATAATTTTGTTCTGAAATTAAAGAATTAAAGAAAGTAATTTAATTAGATCTCGATTTTCACTTTCGGTCTGTTTTTTTTTGTTTGTTTTAAGTTATACTTTTTTAAAGTTCAATTTCAGTAACTTATGGATAGGCAAAAAGGCGAATGAATTATTTATAAAATCACTCGTTCGTTTCGTGATTGGGGCGCGCCGACCAGGTCCTGTTCGACGCGGGAAAAAAATGACGACTGTCTCCGAAATCCAGGGGGGCGTTCAAGTTTTACGCCGAACGTTACCGGACGTTGTGTTTGTCGTTCACAAATCGACGTCGACTATTTTGTCCAGCGTTCATATTTAATGCCAGACGTCGTCGGACAGAGCAACTTTTTACCTATCTTTAACAGATGGGTAAAAATTGTCCCGCATGCGCAAAAGTATGTTTTGTGTTTTTGCACGTGTTGTTGTCTGTCGTGCTAACCTACGTATCCGTTAAAAAACAACACCACAAAACAAATAGCAATATTGAATATAATGGAAAATAATAGAGTGCTATCTCTATTTGATGCAAGCTCTGGCCAGACATACAATGTGCTTATATCTATCCATGATTATAATAAAGCCATTCCAGGTACTGATATTCAACGCTATACCCGTGCTATACTTTAATTACCCGACCTTTGCACATAACCTATAATGTAAACACGAATGAATACTGCTATCAGCTGTTTTGAAGCGTTTTGGGCGTTCACAAATCAACTACGTCCGGTACGTTACCCGACGCTTTTCCTAAAACAACCGGTTGTGAAACTTGAACGCCCCCCAGGTGTGTTCCGTTCACGTGAACGCGCACACACATGCTCCCAGAAATACGGACTAAATATGCCGTCAGATTGCGTCACATTCAGTTTACGCACTCGCAGTAAATACGGGGGCGCTAAGTAACGGATAAATACGGGGGCGCTAATGGGTAATAATTGGGGACGTTTGCCGTGCTCATTATCCCGCCAGGACAACACAAAACATATTCAAATCGATCGATATAATAAATGTCACAGTCACAGAATGCAATCAGCTAATCAATTTGCATCACATTGTTCTCTCCGGCGGCGAGCCCCCCATAAATTCAGAGTGGCGGGTTCGAGTCGTTTTATTCTTCGGCCAACGTCCAAGCGTAAACCGTTAAGCAATCGCATCGTAAATAAGCCGTAAAGATACCAGATTGCATTCTAATATCACTCGATTGGTAAACATTAAAGCCGTGATTGTTCACTAAAATCGACAAAGTACGACGATCGATAGAGGTTTAAATTACGCCGAGAGTTGCGCTCACTTAGTTCCCCGGTTGATTGCTCAAGAATGTCGTGTGAAGGTGAAAAATGCAAGAGGATTTTGGTGTTGTACACGGGAGGCACCATCGGCATGATGAAAAACCGAAGTGGAGGTAAGATAGTATTTAATGCGAAAATCGCAGATAATCGGCCAGCTTTACGAATGACGCTTGCAAAAAAAAATTGAATCGCGAAAATACGCATCGAGGAGCGGAATGGCTTATATTTGAAGGCATTCTTGAATTCGCGAGCAAATTCTAGCGTGAAATGATGGGTCGCATCGTGGGTCTGACGTGATTGGTTCGCAAGCTCTAAACTTTAGAACTCGGAAACTAATCGTGTCAGAGCCATGAAGACGCACGCGAATTCGGGGTAGAATTTGCACGCGAATTCAAAAATGCGGGGATACGCAGAGTGTTCAGCTCGCCGAGAAACAATTAAGCGTCGTTTCACGAAGAAACAAATCAAACTTGGACTCCCTCAAGTGGAATAAACCACTTTTAATCAAAAAAAACGCAGCATATCTTTTATATGTCGCGTTAGAAGAATATTTGACGCGAAAATCGCAGATGATCCGCCAGCTTTGCGAATGACGCTTGCAAGAAAAAAATTTAATCGCGAAAATATGCATCGAGGAACGGAATGGCTTATATCTGATGGCATTGTTGAATTCGTGAGCCAATTCTAGCGTGAAATGATGGGTCGCATCGTGGGTCTACCGTGATTGGTTAGCAAGCTCTAAACTTTAGATCTCGGAAACTAATCGCGTCGGAGCTATGAAGTCGCACGCGAATTCGAGGTAGAATTTGCCCGCGAATTCAAAAATGTGACATGCAGCTTGTTCCGCTTATCGAGAAACAATTGAACGTCGTTTTACGAAGATGCGAGGCAAACTTGGCCTCGAACGAAATATGTAAAATATTTTTTAACAAATTTTTTAGTTCGCGAACAAATTTTAGCCTGAATTCGTGTGTCGCTTCGCGGGTCCTCGAATTATCTTCGATCTAAAATTTTTGAGCTCGAAAACTACTCGCCTTAGACCCACCGCGTGACACATGAATTCAGCTTAGAATTTGCTCGCGAGTTCAAAACTGCAATAATATACAGTGTGTTCCGTCTAAAATTTTTGAGCTCGAAAACTACTCGCCTTAGACCCACCGTGTGACACATGAATTCAGCTTAGAATTTGCTCGAGAGTGTTCCGTCTAAAAAATTGCAATTTTCGTTTCTACTTCGAAAATGTGATGCTCATTTGTTTTTTCAAGACGGGTATTTTACTGAAATTTCGAACACCTTTCTCAAAAAAACAATTAAACGTCGATTCGCAAAAATATGAGCCATATGTTTTGTTTGCATCGAACAGGACACCTTATATATTTTTACATTTTTGAATTCGCGAGTAAATTTTAGTCTGAATTCATGTGTCGCATCATGGGTCTAACGCGATTGGTTCTCGAGTTCTCTTCGGTCTAAAATTTGCCCGGTCACTTTAGACCCACGATGCGACACATGAAATCAGGCTAGAATTTACTCGCGAATTCAAAAATTTAATAATATACAGGTTGTTTCGCTTGGAAAAATTTTTTTTTTAATAGAAACTCGAAAATGCCTTGCTCAATTGTTTTCCAAGAACGCAGACTTTTCAAACACGTCACCAGAGAACAATCGAACGTCATGCATGTTATGGCTTTTGAAATCGGGTTAGAATGTGCTGACGAATTCTAAACTGCAATCATATACAGGATGTTCCAATAAAAGAATTTTGGTTCGAATTTTCAAAACGTGAAGTTCGATTGTCTTCAAGACGCGAAAATTATATGCATTTTGCTAAACTGCCGGGAGCTTTTCGCGAGAAAACAACTGAACGTCGAATCGCGAAAATGTGAGGCGTATATCGTTTACATCTTATATTTTATCAAATTTTTGAATTCGCGAGTAAATTATAGCCTGAATTCATGTATCGCATCACAGGTCTAACGCGATTGGTTCTCGAGTTCTCTTCGATCTAAAATTTTAGAACTCGAAAACTGATTGCCCTAGACCCATGATGCGACACATGAAATCAGGCTAGAATTTACTCGCGAATTCAAACATTTTATAATATACAGGGTGTTGCGTTTGAAAAAAACTATATTTTTAATAGAAACTGGAAAATGTGTTTTTCAATTGTGTTCCAAGAGCGCAGACTTTCCAAACACGTCACCAGAAAACAGTCGGACATCGTACGAATCGAGGTTTGCATTTTATCTGGCACACCCTGTATATTATAAAAAAAAAAATGTGCTGATCGCGTCCTAGAATTAACGTGATTGGCTTTCAAGTTTTCTAGGGTTTTAGTGCCTGAAAGCCAATTGAATTTTTCAATTGTTTTCTTGTGGATTGATTTTTTCGGTTTTTCTCATTTGTTTTTAGTGTACACACCTAAGCCTGACGCGTTCCTCAAGAAAATAAAGTCGTTTCCCGAGATGCACGACAAGGCCACGGCCAAAAAATACCACGACGGAAACGGCAACGCCGAGTATTTGACTTTACCGTAAGTTAATGGGTGTCACAAACGCAAAATCATGTTCGCAGACTTACGTACGAGTGTTGAGAATGACAAGTCTGCCAACATGTCTGAAGACTTTGCTCTAAACTGTGGATTTTTTAGCCACGTTCACAACAACTGCAGAATACTCTACGCCATCAAAGAGTACGACCCTTTGCTGGACTCCAGCAACATGTCCGTGAAGGACTGGATCAGGATAGCGAAGGACATCGAAGTAAGCCTGCCATTCATTTTTTTTAATCTCGGTAAAAATAAAATATTTAAAAACAGCTAAATTTCGATCGTTCTCTGGACATGAAGCAAAAAGTCATTTTTAATACATATATTCATTATTTTATTATACAGGGTGTTTTGGAGTTGTTGCTGATACTTTAATAACACACCGAAGGGCAGAGAGACGCAGAGGAGAAAGTTTCATGCGAAATAACGGCGTCGTCAGTTCATTTTTCGGTCGTCTTTTGTTTTAGATTTTAGACCTCGACAACGGATCGGATTAGACCTACATTGCGACCCATGACTTCACGCTAGAATTTACTCGCCAACTCAAAAATGCAATAACATACAGGGCTTACCCTTTGAAGAAATTCAACTTTGCTCAATTTTTGACTTTTTTCAGGAATATTATTGCCAGTTTGATGGTTTCGTGATACTGCACGGCACCGACACTCTAGCCTACACAGCCTCCTCTCTCTCCTTCATGTTGGAAGGCCTGACAAAGACCGTCGTCATCACTGGTTCCCAGGTACTTCGATTGAATCGAGTGCACCCTCGGCCTAAATCTGAATTTGCGTTTTAGATCCCGATTTTTGAGCCGCGCAGCGACGCCAAGGACAACTTTTTATCCTCGTTGGTATTCGCAGCCTGCTACGACATTCCCGAAGTCTGCGTTTGCTTCGCCAATAAATTGCTGCGCGGAAATCGCACCATCAAATCCAATTCCGTCCAGCTCGAGGCCTTCAGTTCACCCAACTACCGCCCTCTCGGGGAGGTTGGCATACATTTCAAAGGTGCAACCCCCCCACTCGCTTCCTCAATTAAATTCACGCTTTGCTTCTTTCCAGTGTACCCCCAGTACATTCTCAAAGTGGATGCCGATGTTTACTTACGCCCCCTGTCGGTGCACACGGAACTAAACGAAAACGTGGGCGTCCTGCATTTGTTTCCTACCGTCTCCTTCAGTATGGTAGGTCTTCAATTTTTATTTAGCTGCGCATTACGATTGTGATGCGACCCCCTTCTATGCAGATAAAGGCCTTCCTAAAGCCCCCGATTGAAGGTATAGTCCTGCAGAGCTACGGAATTGGAAACATTCCGTCGAACAGGACGGACCTGACTGAGTTGTTGGGGGCGGCCATGGCTCGAGGGATCATCATCGTCAACATCACCCAGTGCACTCACGGAACGGTCAAATCCATATATGAAACGGGAAAGGTATAAATTAGGCGAGTACTACTGTGAGGGTGCTTTTAGCTGATGAGACGTTTCAGGCCCTGGAAGATTTGGGCATCATCCCGGGTTACGACCTCACCAGAGAGGCGGCCCTGTCGAAACTCTCGTACGTTTTGGGACTGCCCGGATTGAGTGCACACGAAAGGAAGGAGGTGGGCGTGATTTTTATAAACAGTTGCAATTTTTCGTGCGGAAACCACCGCATATTATTGCATTTCTGAATTGGCGAGTAAATTCTAGCCTGAAAACATGTGTCGCATCGTGGGTCTAGCGTGATTGGTTTGCGAGTTCTAAAATTTAGAACTTGGGAAGCGATTGCGTTAAACCCCTGATGCGACACCTACAATCGGGGTAGAATTTACTCGCCAATTAAAAAATGTGATGAAATATGGGGAATTCCGTTTAGAGAACGCAAATTTCGGTTCGTTTGCCCACTAGGCGATGCTCGATTGTTTTTTTTTCGAACGGCATTCAAAGTTCTAGCATTTTTTCAAAATTTTATTACGTATTTGAATCCGCAAGTAAATTCTAGCCTGAATTGATGTACCAGATCATATGTCTAGTGTGATTGGTTATCGAGTTCTAAAATTTTAGACGAAATATAGCTTGAGAACCAATCGCGCTAGACCTATGATGCGGCACATCACTTCAGGCTAAAATTTGCTCGCGAATTCAAAAATGTAATAAAAAGTAGGGCACTCCGTTTGAAAACCCCCAACATTGCCCGTGCGATGCTCTATTGTTTTGTTACACATCGAGTTTGATTGGCTAGTAAGTAATCTGCAGCGCCTGCTCCGTCGGGGAGCAATCGGGCCTCTCATTCTCGAGTTAAGAAGCAAAATTAAATTTTTGTAATGGAACACCCTGTGTTTTATTGTGTATTTGGATTCGCAAGTAAATTCTAGCCTAAAATGATGTGTCACAACATGGGTCTGACGCGATCGGTTTCCGAGTTCTAAAATTTTAGATAAAATGCAACTCGAGAACCAATCGCGCTAGATCCACGATGCGGCACACCAATTCTGGCTAGAATTTGCTCGCGAATTCAAAAACGTAATAAAAAATGGGGCATTCCGTACGAAAAAACCAACTTCGGTCCGTATCTCGATGATGCGATGCTCTATTGTTTTTTTACGGGTTGCGCTTGATTGGCTAATTATTAATCTACAGTATCTGCTCCGTCAGGGAGCAATCGGGCCTCACATTTTCGAGTTATGAAGCGACATTGCATTTTTTTAATGGAATACGCGGTATATCGTTGCATTTTGGATTCGCGAGCAATTTCTAACTCGTAATGGTGGGTCGCATCAAGGGTTTCAGAGTTAGCGCTTTAATCGACCGGCCGCTGCCGCTCATACGATTGACTTGCTGTAAAATGTTGAATTTTGACAATTGTTTCAGATATTGAGGACGAATATACGAGGGGAATTGACACCTCATTGATGGAACGTAGAAATAAAATAAAATATATTTTTTTCTTATGTCTTTTTATTACTCAATTGCATAACCCTAACGCAGACATACTTACTTAATTAAATTTTATACATTTTTTTGCTAATTAAAAAACTAATAGGAACATGATGAGTTTATGAGTACGTAATGCTATGGATAGAGGTTATTTATTGATGCTACTGGCGAACTGCTTGAGGAAGTTTTGCACCGCCCTCTGGGTGATCTTGCACGTACTGTACAGCTTCGAACAGTTGATTCCGTCCAGTCCGTTCTTGATGGCCTCGTCGAAAACGGTCTGCTCGACGAAGAGCCGGTGCACCCAGTCGTTGCTAGCGAGACCGTCGATGATTTTATCCCTGCTGGAGGCGGTGCCCGCGGCCACCCTCGCCGAAGAATTCTTCACCACCCAGCAAGCGATCCTCTGCATGCAGGAGGTCGCGTTCACGTTGTTCGCATGGAGCGACTCGTCGAGGAGACCCAGCCATTCAGGCAGGGTGTCTTCACCTAAACGAAAAAGAAATTTAGTTCTTTTTTTAATTTAAGAAAGCTCAAGGTCAACCCAACTCGAGCGAACCCGACTACGCTCAACCCGAGCAAGTAATTGAGATGGAAACAAAATTTGAAAAATTGAAATTATAGAATTTGGGGTTAAGGTCGAAGGGACCCGAGCGAAAATTCATCGTCGGTCGAGTCTCTAGGTTCCGCGAGCCCCTCAAACTGAGAGCGGCCCTAATAAATGCGTCAGAGCTAACAAAGAAGGTAACGAAGCGCAAGTTAAATTAAAAGAAAAAAAAATAATAAAATCACAATCAGATCGAATTGATATCCTCAAGGGGGCGCAACTGAAGGCGATGGTTATAAGTCGATAGTTGTCGTCACATCGTAAATAAAATTTAAAAAATAAATAAATCAAACAATGAAAATACTTCACGTACGGCATAGTAGGTTGGAGCGAACCAGAGGGCGCAGCTAATAACTAAAAGGTCCTAAACGTCTCAGCATAAACGATACTCTATCATTCTATGTAACATCATCAAATGACAAATGTCGAATGAAAGCCCTCAAGATGGCGCCGCTATGTGAGTGGGCGTGAGGCAAGCGGTCCTTTTAATTTGCGCGTGGCATGAACGTCATGGTTTCTGCTCGCCATTACTTCCTTATATTCGACTTTAGAAAAAATATTCCAACACGTAATTTGTGGATTTTCATGTGCAGCTTCGAATACCGTTCACAGAAAAAACAACTGAACAACGCTCGCCTGAAACTAAGCCGAAAGTTAATTTTTTTTATAGGAACACCTTGTACATTCTTGCATTTTTGAACTCGCCAGCAAATTCTAGCCTGACTTGATGGGTCGCACCGTGGGTCTGACGTGAATGGTTCTCGAGTTGACATTTTCGGACATATCTAGTAACTCGAGAACCGCTCGCGCTAGACCCGCGGTGCGACCCATCAAGTCAGGCTAGAATTTGCTCGCGAGTTCAAAAATGCAATAATATACGGAGCATTCCACTGAAAAAACGCAGGTTTGCCTTATATCTCGGTAACGCGACGTGCGATTGTTTTTCTGTGAAGGTCAAAAAATTCCAATACATAGGTTGTGAATTTTTTATGTACCTTCGAATGCCATTCACAACAAAAACAAATTGAACGTCGCTCGTCTAAAATTTGCCCAAAATTCGATTATTTCATTAAAACTGTATATTTTTGCATATTTGAACTCGCGAGCAAATTCTAGCCTGACTTGATGTGTCGCACCGTGGGTCTGACGTGAATGGTTCTCGAGATGACATTCTCGGACGCATCTAGTAACGCGAGAACCGCTCGCGCTAGACCCGTGGTGCGACCCATCAAGTCAGGCTAGAATTTGCTCGCGAGTTAAGAAATACAATAATATACGGGGCATTCAATTGAAAAAACCGCAAGATTGCCTTATTTCTCGGTAACGCGACGTGCGATTGTTTTTCTGTGAAGGTCGAAAAATTCGAGTACGTAATTTGTGGATTTTCTTACGTAGCTTCGAATTCCGTTCAAAAAAAAAACAATTGAACGTCGCTCGTCTAAAAATAAGCCCAAAATTTGTTTATTTTATTAAAACAACCTGTATATTTTTGCATATTAGAACTCGCGAGCAAATTCTAGCCTGACTTGATGTGTCGCACCGTGGGTCTGACGCGAATGGTTCTCGAGATGACATTTTCGAACGCATCTAGTAACTCGAGAACGGCTCGTGCTAGACCCGTGGTGCGACCCATCAAGTCAGGCTAGAATTTGCTCGCGAGTTCTAATATGCAATATTACACGGGGCACTCAATTGAAAAAAAAACGCAAGTTTACCTTATATCGCGGTAACGTGACGTGGGATTGTTTTTCTGTGTCAGGTCAAAAAATACCAATATGTAATTTGTGGATTTTCTTATGTAGCTTCGAATGCCGTTCACCAAAAAAAAAAACAATTGAACGTCGCTCGTCTAAAAATACGCCCAAAATTCTGTCGCCTTAACGTTTAGAATTAGAATCGACCGTCACCTGTTAGTTTTCACTGTTAATGAATTGCAACGTCGCAACATTCCACAATGAATCGATTGAATGTTGTGGTTTACAATTGATCGTCAGTCGTTAATTTTCGTGTGATTAATCGAAAATCGATTGTATTGGCTTTTAACTAATTAAAAATCGACTCTCAATCGTCATAATTAATTAATCGTTCTTTGCAATCATCAAATGACACATGTCGAATTAAAGCCCTCTCGAGATGGCGCAGCTAGCAACGTAAAAATGTATGCTGTTAGCTTCTTTTAGAGAAAAAAATTAATTAATTAATTAAGAAAAAATAAAATAAATGATTGGGAATCGAACTCGGGATCGTCCCATTTGAAAGCCAACACCTTAGCACCTGAGCCAAAAACGGCGCTGTTAAATTTTCTTCCTTGACTGTTATTAAACGAGGGGGTTTTAATTTTAAAATTAAGCCGGCCATGATGTAACCAAAACAACGTGTTTACACCGGCCCGAAACGTCAGATGGAATAAGAAGCTCGAAATTACAAGTGGACCCCCGCAAAGTCTGGTATGTGCGTCTTCTAAATTTCGTGAAATTCCGGTAACATGGAGCAGTTGTTCCTGATCGAGATCCTGGTGGAGACCATATCGTTCATCGCGGTCGACCCAGTCCCCCAGAAGAAGCAGATCTACATCACGGCGAGGTTCGGCAAGTTCGCCAACCTGGAGATCCGCTACGATGGCATCGCCTTGGGGGAGGAAAGTAAGTCGAATCGAGCCCAACCTTGACGCGCGCGTTAATCCTCGCGAATTACAGCATCCAAATCGGCAGACATTGATTATTCCACCGGGAAATCCTACTTGTTCTCCTGCAAGGCGGACTTGCTTCTGGAAGCGTTGAAGTTGGATCCCTTGGAATTGACCGTGGGGACCAAGGCGAATTCCATAATCGGCAAGGCGAGCTTCACGTGGCCGGGGGAATTTATTTCCATGCTGGAATCCAGCGGGGAAAGCGTCGGGTATATCACCCCCACCAGCGTCAGGGATGTCTTCCCTTTGATTGACAACAACGGCGTAACGACGGGCAACATCGACGCCTTCATTCGCCTCTCCTGCTTCGGCAAGAGCATCCAGACGCAGTTCCAAATCATCCCCAACAAGGACGCCAAAAACGGCGCCCCCAAATCTCAATATCTGTTCAAGAGCACCAACGCAGCGACCACGTTTCAATGCGAAAGGTACGTTTCATCCTCCACGTGTCAAACACCCTGTATATTGTCGCATTTTTGGACTCGCGTGCAAATTCTAGCCTGAAATGATGTGTCGCATGTGGGGTTTGGTGCGCACGGTTCTTCGCCTTATACCGAGTGTTAATGCCATAACATCCCCACCTAACACTTTCTTCAAATTTCTTCAAACTCTTAAGTGGTTTTCAACGCCGCACAGAGAAAAAGAAAACAATTGAACCCGCACCGCCCAAAAATAATTCAAAATCATAATTTTTTCGAAGGAACACCCTGTATGTCATTGCAGTTTTGAACTCGCGAGCAAATTCCAACCTGAAATGATGTGTCGCATGTGGGGTCTGGTGCGCACGGTTCTTCGCCTTATACCGGGTGTTAACGTCATAGCGCCCCCCTTCTATATCTTTTTTTGGTTTTTGACTTCGGAAAAAAATTCTAATTCGGAATTTGCGAATTATTTTGTGTGGTTTTCAACGCCGCGCACGGAAAAAAAACAGTTGAACCCCCACCGCCCAAAAATAATTCAAAATTACAATTTTTTCAAAGGAACACCCTGTAGGTCATTGCAGTTTTGAACTCGCCAGCAAATTCTAGCGTGAAAAGATGTGTGGGATTTGGGGTCTATTGATAGTGGTTCTCGAACCTATACAGGGTGTCGATGCCATGGTCTCCACCTGTTGTACCTCCATTATTTTAGAACTTAGAAAAAAGTATGAAACGAAACTCGCTGATTTTTTTATGTAGGTTCCAACGATGCGCACGGGAAAACAAATGAACATCGCTTCGCGTGGAAGCAACTCAAAATTGCACTTTCTTAAACGAACGGCCTGTATATTTTTGCATTTTTGATCTCGAGAGCAAATTCTCGCCCGAACTGATGCGCCGAATGTCAGGTGCGGGGCAAGCGGCTCTTTTAATTTGCCTGTGGCCGTAATGTCACTGCCTCTGTCCGCGATTACTTCCTTATTTTCGGCTTTAGAAAAAAAATCCAATACGTAATTTGTGGATTTTCTTGTGCACCTCCGAATGCCGTTCACAGAAAAAACAATTGAACATCGCTCGCCTAAAAAATAAGCCGAAAATTCATTTTTTATGGGAACATCCTGTATACTTTTGCATTTTTGAACTCGCGAGCAAATTCTAGCCTGACTTGATGGGTCGCACCATGGGTCTGACGCGAATGGTTTTCGAGATGACATTTTCGGACGCATCTAGTAACTCGAGAACCGCTTGCGCTAGACCCATGGTGCGACCCATCAAGTCAGGCTAGAATTTGCTCGCGAGTTCAAAAATTCAATAAACGGAACATTCAATTGAAAAAAAAACGCAAGTTTGCCTTATGCCTCGGTAATGCGACGTGCGATTGTTTTTCCGTGAACGTCAAAAATTCCAATACATAATTTGTGGATTTTCTTGTGCAACTTCGAATGCCGTACACAAAAAAAAAACAATTGAACATCGTTCGCTTAAAAAATTAGCCGGAAATTCACTTTTTTATAGGAACACCCTGTATATTTTTGCATATTCGAGCTCGTGAGCAAATTCTAGCCTGATTTGATGGGTCGCACCATAGGCCTGACGTGAATAGTTTTCGAGGTGACATTTTCGCACGCATCTAGCAACTCGAGAACCGCTCGCGCTAGACCCATGGTGCGACCCATCGAATCAGGCTAGAATTTGCTCGCGAGTTCGAAGATACAATAATATACGGGGCATTCCACTGAAAGAAACGCATGTTTGCTTTATATCTCGGTAACGTGACGTGCGATTGTTTTTCTGTGAACGTTATTCGAAAGTGCAGAGAAATCTGTACAACTTTTACAGAATTCTTCTGATGTCGATAATAATTTTTTTCGGGTTATTGTAGTGTAATTATGATACTACGAAGGTCGATCTAAATAAATCAGATAGAAAAAGAGGGGACGGGGAATTCACATCATCTAAGGCACCGAGTTCAAACCCGCTCACGACCATCTCTACTACCAAGTCACTTATTTGGGGTTGATTTAAATACCAAGCCTGCTTGGAACGTAAACAAGTCAACTTAGAGAGGGTGTGGTTGTAGTGCAAATTAATCACCCGATTTTTTCTCGTGTACAGGTACGGCTTAGGGGCATCAGCGGACATCATTCCGGTCGGCCCCGTTTTCAACCCCGTCGAATTTGAAGATCTCAGATGTTTGAGGGCCGTTTACCAATCTACGTCCCAGTCCCAATCGGTGTGTGGGTCGGTAATGCCGTCCGTCTTCGAGCTCGAACTGGACGGAACCGTTAACGCCCGTGCAAACTCCGGTATGATCCGCGAGAGGCCCCCGAGCGATAAGTTCACCAAACTGGACGAGCTCCAGGGCAGCAGCTTCAAGAAGACCTACAAGGACGAAGAGCTCACGCCCGAAAACATCAACAAGCTGCTGTGCCAGCACTGCGATTGCCCGGCGGCCAAGAAGTTCAAGGAGTTCGGCCTGGGGCCCTTGGCCACCGGCAAGGGCTTGGGTACCGTTTACGGGACGGTCGAACCCCCCACTACCTACGGCTTGTCCCACGCGCACGGCCACATGGAAAGGTACGGTCCGTACGGTGTTTATTACAGGCCGAAATGCGTCGACCAAGAGTTCATGCCGAAACCTGATGACGGCGAAAAGTCGAAGGGCTCGAGTCATTCTCCGCTGAGGTTGAGCGGGGGAGCCCCCATGGAAGAGGGGGGCACGCCATCTCCCATTCTGGCTTGTAAGGAACTAATGGCGGATTTTGACAAGATTCTGGCCGCGTATAAGAAGGCGTTGGGGCCTTGTGGGCACGCCACCTGCCCTTTCGCCGAAAACCTGATCGCGGAGAGCTGCAAGATAGTGTGTCCCGGAAGGGACGAGTCACATGAATTTCCTCTGACCCCAATGGAGATAGTGCTACAGAGCAAGACCGTCCCGGATGACGACACCGTATCCACATGCGGCATCCCCAGCTGTCCTTACAGCAGGAAGATGACCCAACCGGTCGAGGAGGAATTTAAATTGGGCCAAATCAAGAGCGCCTGCGGAGATCCGAGCTGTCCCTACGTGAAGCGACGTTGCAGGTTGCAAGATGAGGAAGCCGATGAGGCCACCGTGCAAATGGCGAATCTGTCCAAGACCTGCGGCGCTGCGAAATGTCCCTACGTACCCCAACAGACCCTGCCGCCCATTCACTGGGACTGCCCCGACCCTTTGCCCAAAGGGCCTTGCACGAACCCCAACTGTCCCATCAGCAGGAGGGAACAGTTGGCGGCCGGCATCTTCCAACCACCGATAAGCCCCTGCCAGATGCCCGCTTGCCCGTATAAAATACCGCCCCCTTGCAACTTCCCGGGGTGTCCTTTCGGGCCGCCCTTGTCCTGCAATATACCCGGATGCCCTTACAGCTTGCCTCCTGTTTGTACGGACCCAAAGTGCCCGTTGAATAGCCTCCAGACGAAAGAGTCGACCGCTCCGGTGTGCACAAATGAAACGTGCAGGTATCTGCAAGGGGACGATGAGGAGGAGGACGAAGAAGTCGACGCGGTGTCAATCGAGGTGTGTTTCGATGACACGAAGAAGCGGTGCACCCCGAGCACATACAGCACGAAGGGCGGGACTGGGAAATGCGCGAAATGCGGGAGAGGTATCGCCGGTACAAACAAAAGAGTCTGCCCTTGCAGGAGCAAATCTAAAAGGGTGAAGGCGGACGAAGGCGAAGACGGACCGGCAGAAGGGGCGATTGAGGTTTGCTCCGGCGACACCATGGAGCCTTGCACACCGCACACGTGCATGGCGAAAGGCGGGGCTCTGGAATGCGCGGTCTGTAAAGGCAGGAGCAAAAGGATTTGTCCTTGTTCTAGAAAGGCGAAGTCGGACGAAGGCGAAGACGAACCGGCAGAAGGGGCGATTGAGGTTTGCTCCGGCGATACCATGGAGCCTTGCACCCCACACACGTGCAAGGCAAAGGGAGGAAACTTGAAGTGCGCCATCTGCAAGCGCCAAAGAGTCTGCCCCTGCAATGAAGGAGGAGGAGGCGAAGGGGGTATAGAAGTACATTCGGGCGATACCCTAGAACCATGCACGCCCCACACCTGCGCTTCTAAGCAAGGCACTTTAAAATGTACGGTATGCGGTGGCGAAGCCGAAGAAGACGAAGAGGATTTACAGGACCATCCCGTAGAGTACATCTCCGGGGACACGGTCGAACCCTGCACGCCTAACACCTGCGCGAGCAAAGGGGGCGGCTTGGTATGCGCAGAATGTGGAAGGAAAAGCAAGTCGAACGCGCCTTGCCCCTGCACTGCCCCGCAAATTTGCACCAAGAAGGGGGCTAAAAAGGGCGGACCCATCGAAAAGAAGCAGAAACTCTCCAAGGTTGTCGTTCAAGGACTAATCAAAGGCGTCGCGCCCCCCAAACGTAAACAATGGTACTCCGAGCGCCAAGCCCTGGAGATCATAAAAAAGGCCCAAAAAACCAAGTTCGTCTACGATACGGGGGATACCTACCCGGGAGTCAAAATTGGGCACCGCGATTGCATAACGCCCAGATGTAACGTGCCCCACAACATGGGGTGGCTCTGGAATATAAAACCTCTCGGCAGATTAAAGGTAATATCTTCGAACACACTGTATGTTTATGTGCTTTCTGTGGTTTTTAACGCGCATACAAAAAAAAATAATTGAACACCGCAGAAATACGTTTTTTTTCTAGAACACCCCGTATATTTGTGCATATTTGAATTCGCAAGCAAATTCTAGCCTGAATTGATGTGTCGCATGTGGGGTCTAGCACGAGCGCTTTTCAAGTTATACGGGGCGTTAATTTAGAACTTACACATGCCGCAGCTCGTTTGTTTCTGAACTTTCTGAAAAAAAAATTCTTGTACAAAAATTGTAGATTCTCTCGCGCAGTTTACAATGGCGTACCACAGAGAAACAATTGAGCATCGCATCGCGCGTATTTAACTCAAAACTACATTTTTTCAATGGGACACCGTGTATATTTTTGCATTTTCGGATTCGCAAGCAAATTCTAGCCTGAATTGATGTGTCGCATGTGGGGTCTAGCGCCAGCGGTTTTCAAGTTATACTGGATGTTAAATTAGAGGTTCCATCCGTCGTAGCTTCTTTATTTTTGAACTTAGAAAGAAAATTCTTAAACAAGACATGCAGATCTTTTTGGGTAGTTCGCGCTCCAGCAGTCAAAAAACAATTGAGAGACGCACCGCGTGGATGTAACTTTCTTCAGTGGAACACCCTGTATATTTTTACATTTTCGAATTCGCGAGCAAATTCTAGTCCGAATTGATGGGTCGCACCATGGGTCTGACGTGGATGGTTTCGGAGCTGTTATTTTTGAAGACCTTCTAGTAACTCGAGAAGCGTTAGTCGTAGACCCATGGTGCGACCCATCAATTCAGGCTAGAATTTGCTCGCGAATCCAAATATGAAACAATATCTGGGCCATGCCGTTAAAAAAATGCAACTTTGGTTAATATCTCGGTAACGCGATGATCGATTGTTTCTTCGTCTGCGCAATCGAAAAGTGCAAGCCGTTTGACATGAGAATGTTTTTCTAACCTCGATTTTTTTGTTGAACACAGCCGAGAAGAGGTTGGAAACCGGGGGCGCTGACGAAATCGATGGCCGCGACCATAATAAGGCACCGCCTGAAGAGCGGTATCACACCCCTCACCGGACCTCCTAACGCGCAGAAGCCGAAGAAGAAAAAGGGAAAAATTAATGCGTACGGTGTCTACGAGTCGGACTCTGAAGGCGAAGCGATCCCTCCGAAACCCACGCTGCAAATAAAAAAGAAGGACGGCTGCTACATGATCACCATGAACCCCCTCAAGGACCCCTTCAGCCTGGTAGAGAACGAAAACCCCTACATGGATTGCACGCCGTTGCAGTTCAAGATATCAAAGAAACCGCCCCCGCCGTGTCCCGCCAGGGACGAAGAAGAACGAGCAGGAGGTGAGGAGAGCTCGTGTTATTGCGGCGACGATAAGTCGTCGTCGGACAGTGAACTGGACATCGAGTTCACCCCGCCCGCCGGGATTCTCCACCCGGAGAAACTGAAGAAGAAGAAGAACGTCATACACATCGACACTCAGTACTGTCCGGACGATTTCGCCGACACCCTGAAGCTGGGGAAGACGTCCAAGAAAGGGAAGAAGGGCGGCAAAAATGGAGGCAAGAAAGGGAAGAAGGGGAAGAAGAAATAATTTTTGTAGAAATCTTACGGACTCGAACTGCTCATTAAAAAATCACCCTCGTTTGTGAATGTGTTTGTTTAATTACGTTTTGATTTGTATACGTCTTCACTTTCGCCAATTAAATTTACTTTCATTTGTTTCGTTCATATATTTAAAGTATACTGAGTATATTTAAAGTATACATACGCGAAAGGGTTTTCGATTAATCATACAAAAATTAACAACTGATGATCGATCGTAAACGACAATATTCTATCGATCGAACAACTAACAAGCGATTACTATCATTGACCAGTTACTTTCGATTAATCGACTAACAGCAAAAAAAAAATCAGGCGACGCCGACGCGACGATCTATTTTAATACTAAACATTACGGCGACAGATTCGAATCTAAAAATCGAGTAACCGTAAAAAAATTAACAGATGACGATCGGTCGTGATCGAAAATCGTTCGTGTTCCACTCTTTAGTCGTGAAAATTAATATTCGACAATCGACTGTTATTCTTGAATCAAAATGTAAAAATTAACAAGCTCGGTCGATCCTGTTCGACTGATTCTGAAAATTAATAATCGATTAATTAAAAATTAACAATCGACAATAGATTAATTAAGTACTCCTAAATGATATTGCTAATTGTCAGTAGATCGATTAACTAAGGGAAAGCATTAGACGCTCGGTCGATCCTGTTCGACTGTTAAATCAATTGATTGTGAAAATTTACAATCGATTAATTAAAAATTAACAATCGACAATCGATTAATCAAGCACTATTGTACGACATTATGATATTGTTAATTGACAGTAGATCGATCAATAGGGGAAAAAACATTTGACGCGCGATCGAACCTGTTCGACTGTTAAATTAATTGTTTGTGAAAATTAAAAATCGATTAATTAAAAATTAACAATCGACAGTCGATTATTTAAGTACTCCTACATGATATTGTTAATTGACATCTGATCGATTAATTGGGGGGAAAGCATTTAACGATCGGTCGAACCTGTTCGACTGTTCAATTAATTGTTTGTGAAAATTAAAAATCTATTAATTAAAAATTAACAATCGACAGTCGATTATTTAAGTACTCCTACATGATGTTGTTAATTGACAGTTGATCGATTAATTGGGAAAAAAAAACATTTGACGCTCGGTCGAACATGTTCGACTGTTAAATTAAAGATTGTGAAAATTAACAATCGATTGGTTAAAAATTAACAATCGACGGTCGATTAATTAAGTAGGTACTCCTATATGACATTGTTAATCGACAGTAGGTCGATTAATTGGAGAAAAACATTAGACGCTCGTTCGATCCTGTTCGACTGTTAAATTATTTAAAAATTAAGAATCGTCAGCCAATTAATTAAAATGAAAATTTTATTGAAATTTGATAAATATCAAAATTTTATAAAATCTTCGAAAAAAAAAATTTCTCAAAAATATCAAAATTTTATAGTTTTCAAAAATATTAAAATTTCAGTTTTTAAAAATATTAAAATTTTAAGAAATTTTCAAAAATGTCAAAATTTTCAATGTCAAAATTTTAAAAAAATTTCAAAAATGTCAAAATTATAAAATATTCAAAAATGTCAAAATTTTAAGTAATTTTTAAAAATGTCAATTTTCTAAATTTTCAAAATTGTCAACATTTTATAAAATATTCAAAAAGGTCAAAATTTTATAAAATTTTCAAAAATATTAAAATTTTCAAAAATATCAAAATTTTAAAAAAATTTCAGAAAGTCGAAATTTTATTTGTTCGTGGGGGACATCTTGGAGGCGGGCGAGCATAATTTCATGCAGAACGAAATTTGGCCCTTGCACTGGACTATGACGTTAAACACCGAAAATGAAACTCTGGTGGCCTACAAGAAAAACTTGAACGAGATGGCGGACGTTGCGTCGAGGTAATTATTACATACATGTGGTTTGCATAACTCGACCTTTCTTTGTCTTTGATTTGTTTGTAGAGTGAAACCGATGACTGAAGTCAGGTGCGAGTTGTGCTCGGTCACTTTGCATTCGATCGCCGAAGTTAGGATCCATCTCGTGTCGATAACGCACCTGGACAACGTGAAATTCACGGTTCCCGATTATAAAAATGAATAAAATTAAGAGGTTTATTGTTCGACGTTTATTACTGCGAAGATTTTTGAGTTTTGTAAACTTCAGTGTATTTGTTATGTTTATCTGTTTTTGTTCTGAAAGTAGGTATTACTTTTTTTTACTGTCTTCTCAATAAATATTTAATTTTTGTAATTAAAAAGCTTGTTTTTACCTTACTTATTTATTGTGAAAATAAATAAATAAAACATTCCTGCACTGAAATCGTGATTCCAAAAAGAATCTGTTTTCATCAGTTCAATGTACACCTTTTATTTTGGATCACCTGGTATAATGAACGGAAATGTATAGGGTGGACAAAAAATAACGTCGTAGATGATTTCATCGCAATGATTATGGTGGGTTTCCACGCCTCCGGCATCCGTGATTGGTTGATTTAAAGTTTCTGAAATTTTTACCAGCACAGCCGGTTAACTTTTGCAGATAGGGGAGGTCGCACGGAACCCCAAAAGTACAAGGGCAAATAATTAATTAAATAGCACGCTATAGTATAAAATCCAAAGGTTAAGATAAAGAACCGCAAACAATATGCGACGAGGTTGTCAAAAATCTAAACCTGAAAATTCAGTACCGACTTTCCGTTACAAAAGTCGAAACAAAATTAACCAACCTCGGCAAGAAATGGTTGTTGAATTTACGAAAGAATTTAAAAGCGTGCGTTACCGCAATTTAAATCGAAATAAAGCCGACCTTGGTTACATCCTCGATGTGCGCCTGTCGCGTCGTGGTAAATGCCCGTAGAGTAACGAATCCGGGGGAGGACTACTGAAGCCAAGACGGCGTATCGCAATTCCCAGCGATTTCTCACGACGCAACTCACTAACAGCGGTTGGGTGAGTCCAAGTCCGGACAGACGGGGGAGTAATGGCGGTAAATGTAACCGTTGTCGCACTGACCTTGCGGCAACTTAAAGATGGAGGGGCCTACGAAATCAACTCCAACGGTCCGGGTAACCACAGTTAGTAGTAATCGTAATAAATCGAAGGGTAGAAGAAAGAGCAGCAATCAGCAAAACGTAAAACCAAATAAACATACCAAAAAAAAAGACCTAATCTCGAACTGCCGGGGCTAAGTTTGAACAAGCATTACACAATGCTTACAAATGCAGAGGTGATGATTTTTCAAATCCGGTAATCAAAGTACAGTAGATTTCAGCCAAATGAATTGCAAAGCACAAAACCAACAGCAATGGCATCGACGTGCACACCCTACAACGAGCCACGAAGAACTGGCTAACGTGCAAACGTTTTCAGTGCATGTAAGATAACAGAGGGGGTTTGATAGAAGAACAGAATTAACTCACCTCAGGACAGAGGGAGACGTCAACAATTCCGTATTGTGTATTGCAGGCCATCAACAAAATCTAATGTGCAAGTTTTATAAATTTTATACAATTTTTAAAATTGTCAAAATGAAATTTTCAAAAATGTTAAAATTTTCAATATTTTACAAAATTTTCAAAAACATCAAAACTTTATTGAATATCCAAATATATCAAAATTACATTGAATTTTAAATAGGTCAAAACTTGATCGAATTTTTAGAATGTTAGAAATCGATTCTGTTTTAAATACGTCAGAACATGTACGTCAAAATTGAATCGTTTTCCAGTTACGTCAAAAATTTGATTGCATTTCAAGTACGTCACAAATTTGATTGCATTTCAAGTACACACGTCAAAATTTGAATAGATTTTAAAATGTCAAAACTGGATCAAGTTTTCAAAAACATCAAAGCTTGACGGATTTCGAAATATGTCAAAGCTTAATTGAATTTTAAATGCGTCAAGATTTGATTGAATTTCATTACGTCAAAATATGAATAAACTAAAACGTCAAAACTGGATTTAATTTAAAAATGTCAAAATTTGACTGACTTTTTAAATAAGTCAAAATTTAATTGCATTTTAAATGTAAGTTTAATGGCCAATTGCACCGCATTTTTAAGCAGAGATTAAATTTAAGTCGCGTTTAGAATGTGATATTTTACGTAGATACAGCATAATGTCAGGCGCATTCTAACTGACACTTAAGCTGAATTTTAAGTGTCAATTAGATGATGATTGACATTATTCACGATTGTCACATTCTAAACACGTCTTAAATTTAATCAATGATTAAAAATGCGGTGCAATCAGGTAAGTCGAAACGTAATTGAATTTGAAAAAATGTATGATACTGTTAATTGACAGTAGATCGATTAATTGGGGAAAAACATTTGACGCTCGATCGATCCCATTCGACTGTTAAATCAATTGACTGTGAAAATGAACGATCGATTAATTAAAAATTAACAATTGATGATCGAAATGACTAAATTAACTAAACGTGCGGTATTATTTCACAAATGTTATGGCAATCCCCCCCCCCTCCTTACGTTCGTATGCAAGCGAATGCAATTTTATTTTAGCTGTTGTTTTGTTATCAACGTAAAGTTGATGGTGATTGCGTCACAATCGAAATACGTTACCTTGTTGGCACTTAGGAGTGATGAATGATTAAAAAAAAAAATAATCGCTTACTGCGCTGGCGTCCGTTTTCGTGAGTCGACGCCGTGCTTTTTTTGTTTAACAAATGCAGCACTGCGGGAATGAAGATGGAAGCGCTGAAGACCATCATCGCCGCCAGGACGACCGATCCCACGTTCAAGTTGGCCACCGCCCCCTTCGTCATGTCCGTCGTCTTCTTGACGGGTATCCTCAAGAACGGCACGTTGAAGGCTAACTCGATCTAAAAACCGATCAAATCAAACGATCGCGGAATCGCGCGGGGGACTCACCTACCGCGATCGATCCGTCTTCTTCCGTATCGAACGTCAGCAGCCGATGTTCTCTTGTTTGGTATTCCCCCGCGCTCGCACATTGCAGCACGGAGATCACGATCATCCAAATTAGTCCGGCGGCGAACATTTGGGGCACGGTGCACTCTCGACAGTCGGAGTTCTCGCTCTGAAAGAAGTTATTAGGCGAGAGGATGCCCCCGGTCTCTCATTGACGGGTTCAGTTTCGAAACGCTATTATACCGAGACAAGCGAGGCGCGTCGCCAGGTGACGATTTCCTAATGTTTATGACATATTAGGCGAGACAATGGCGAAAGCGCCTCGGCATTTATTGCTCATAAACAGGAAGCTCATTGTTAAATAAGCCATTTTCGTGCGGGCGCATTGTGTTCCGAAAATTCGTTTTGTTTTTAATTTTAAGGGGGTGGAGAGACGGAGGGAATAAGTGTAACGTGTTCCGGCGAGAACGCATTTTTAATTCTTCCTGAAAAACAGAAGAACATACGGAATTAAATTATCCGTTAGTGTTCGAGTAAAGCTCGACTTTCGTCCGCTTGAATGTTCAAATCTTCGCATCTCTGAAAGTCATACGGACCTCTTTTGTTTTTGTGTAAATTAATGAATGAAGAGAGCAAATATAGTTTTTAATGCGAATGTAAAAAAGTTCAAAAACTGTAACGGGAGAGTACTCTGGGGGTTTAAAATGAAAAGCAAAATGTACAAAATCACTACACGAGAGAGAAAGAATATTACCCAGAGCGCACTCTTTTCAGTTCCTGAACGAGCTCCAGGGGGTTCGACCTGTAGCTAAGAAAAGCCACCTGTAATTGAGCTAAATTGAGCTTTTAAATTTGCATTTATTATTTGTTGTAAAAATTTTTGTTTACTTTTGCAATCGCAATCAATTATAAAGTTGCGTCGAAAGTTAAACATTTAAATTCTTGAATGGTGTTGCCATCTGTTATTAACAAGCCGAACTACGTGTACAATATTTGCTACAGAGATCTGTATTACCGGCTTTCTGGTAGCCGATCTAAATACAGCTTTTTTTTAGCTTTTGAGTTTCATTTCTTTCGGCCCCTTGATTTCTTCATTTTAATTCGTTCTTTGTTTTCCATAATAATTTTTATTAGTCTCCTGAATCACACAAGAAATGACTTGCCGTGAAAATTAACAATTGACAATCACTTGTCGTCAACGGTTCATTGGAATCAAGCGAGAATTAACAATCGATTGTTACAAAATAAAAATAAAGGTTGACAGTTGTGACTTGACATGTAAATTGGCAAGTGACAAACGATCGTCGTCAACAGTTCACCAACTGCATCAAAACAAAACAAAAAATGATGTAGCGTGAAGTGAATTGACAGTCACTTGTCGGCAACGGTTCATTGGAATCATGCGTAAATTAACAATCGATTGTTACAAAAGAAAAATAAAGATTGACAGTTGTGACTTGACGTGTAAATTGGCAAGTGACAATCGATCGTCGTCAACAGTTCACCAACTGCATCAAAACAAAACAAAAAATGATGTAGCGTGAAGATTAACAATTGACAGTCACTTGTCGGCAACGGTTCATTGGAATCATGCGTAAATTAACAATCGATTGTTACAAAAGAAAAATAAAGATTGACAGTTGTGACTTGACGTGTAAATTGGCAAGTGACAATCGATCGTCGTCAACAGTTCACCAACTGCATCAAAACAAAACCAAAAATGATGTAGCGTGAAGATTAACAATTGACAGTCACTTGTCGGCAACGGTTCATTGGAATCATGCGTAAATTAACAATCGATTGTTACAAAAGAAAAATAAAGATTGACAGTTGTGACTTGACGTGTAAATTGGCAAGTGACAATCGATCGTCGTCAACAGTTCACCAACTGCATCAAAACAAAACAAAAAATGATGTAGCGTGAAGTGAATTGACAGTCACTTGTCGGCAACGGTTCATTGGAATCATGCGTAAATTAACAATCGATTGTTACAAAAGAAAAATAAAGATTGACAGTTGTGACTTGACGTGTAAATTGGCAAGTGACAATCGATCGTCGTCAACAGTTCACCAACTGCATCAAAACAAAACAAAAAATGATGTAGCGTGAAGATTAACAATTGACAGTCACTTGTCGGCAACGGTTCATTGGAATCATGCGTAAATTAACAATCGATTGTTACAAAAGAAAAATAAAGATTGACAGTTGTGACTTGACGTGTAAATTGGCAAGTGACAATCGATCGTCGTCAACAGTTCACCAACTGCATCAAAACAAAACAAAAAATGATGTAGCGTGAAGATTAACAATTGACAGTCACTTGTCGGCAACGGTTCATTGGAATCATGCGTAAATTAACAATCGATTGTTACAAAAGAAAAATAAAGATTGACAGTTGTGACTTGACGTGTAAATTGGCAAGTGACAATCGATCGTCGTCAACAGTTCACCAACTGCATCAAAACAAAACCAAAAATGATGTAGCGTGAAGATTAACAATTGACAGTCACTTGTCGGCAACGGTTCATTGGAATCATGCGTAAATTAACAATCGATTGTTACAAAAGAAAAATAAAGATTGACAGTTGTGACTTGACGTGTAAATTGGCAAGTGACAATCGATCGTCGTCAACAGTTCACCAACTGCATCAAAACAAAACCAAAAATGATGTAGCGTGAAGATTAACAATTGACAGTCACTTGTCGGCAACGGTTCATTGGAATCATGCGTAAATTAACAATCGATTGTTACAAAAGAAAAATAAAGATTGACAGTTGTGACTTGACGTGTAAATTGGCAAGTGACAATCGATCGTCGTCAACAGTTCACCAACTGCATCAAAACAAAACAAAAAATGATGTAGCGTGAAGATTAACAATTGACAGTCACTTGTCGGCAACGGTTCATTGGAATCATGCGTAAATTAACAATCGATTGTTACAAAAGAAAAATAAAGATTGACAGTTGTGACTTGACGTGTAAATTGGCAAGTGACAATCGATCGTCGTCAACAGTTCACCAACTGCATCAAAACAAAACAAAAAATGATGTAGCGTGAAGATTAACAATTGACAGTCACTTGTCGGCAACGGTTCATTGGAATCATGCGTAAATTAACAATCGATTGTTACAAAAGAAAAATAAAGATTGACAGTTGTGACTTGACGTGTAAATTGGCAAGTGACAATCGATCGTCGTCAACAGTTCACCAACTGCATCAAAACAAAACCAAAAATGATGTAGCGTGAAGATTAACAATTGACAGTCACTTGTCGGCAACGGTTCATTGGAATCATGCGTAAATTAACAATCGATTGTTACAAAAGAAAAATAAAGATTGACAGTTGTGACTTGACGTGTAAATTGGCAAGTGACAATCGATCGTCGTCAACAGTTCACCAACTGCATCAAAACAAAACAAAAAATGATGTAGCGTGAAGATTAACAATTAACAGTTCTTACTTGACAGATGTCACTTTGCTGTTAACACGATTAAATTAAAGTATTTTCTGAAGATTTATCGAACCCATCACAAGGCGCGCATTTAAAACCGAGAAGGGCGTGCAAAAAATAAACGAAAAGCACGTGACTTAGATATCGAATTATTAAGAATGAAATTACTACCATTATTGATCAAGAGATGGCGCTTTTATTAGATAATTTAAAAAGAAGAAAACGCGGACAGGCGATTTCGCCCGGAAACCGGAAGTCTTATGGTGCTCAATAGTATGTCAGAAAATGCGTTTCTTTTTGCCTAAGTTTTATTTTCCAAGTTTCATTGAAATCGATTAAAAAATAAAAGTTCCTGAAGGGTGAGCATATGGCGTGGGACACCCGGTATATATTTTAAAATTTTCCTTTAAATTTATTAATCTACTGAATTGTATTGTAAAATCGATTGTCTTTTGTTTCTCAAAATTTTTATTTCTTATTTTCTAAAAAAAATTTGTTTTCATTATTATTACCTTTTTTTAAATTTGATTATTTTGGATTTTTTTTAAATTTTGTTTTGTTAGCATTCTTTTGAAATTGTTTTTTTTAAATTCATTATTAATCAACAGCGCCATCTGTCGAAACATTTGTTGATCTATTAAATTGTGTTGTAAAATCGATTGCCTCTTGTTTTCATTATTATTACTTTTTTAAATTCGATTATCTTTGGATTTTTGTTATTCTTTTCAAAATTTTATTTTTTTTTAATCGATTATTAATCTACCGAATTGTGTTGAAAAATCGACCGTCTTTTGTTTCTCTTTTCGTTAACTCTATGCATTTGCAATTTTTATGCAGTTTTTTGCAAATCGAAATTTCGAAAAGTTCAAGTCAACCCAACCCAGGTGGAGAGGTCAAAGTTCAAGATCAACCCAAGGGAAAAATCACGCCAACCCAGGGCAAGAAAGATCCCAATCTAAGTCAAAAGGTCAAGGGTCAAGGTCAACCCAAAAGAGAAATCGTTAAAAAATTGAAATTTCGTAAAGGTCAAGCTAAGCCAAGGCAAGAAAATTCCCAACCCAACCCAAGTCGAAAGGTCAATGTCAACCCAAGCGAAAAATAATTTAATAGAAATTTCAAAAAAGTCAAACTTCCCAAGCCAACCGAAGTCGAAAGGTAAAGGTCAACCCAAGGGAAAAATCATTTAAGCATAAAAATTTTATTCCTGAATCTAGTAACAAATTCTGTGTTGAAAAGGAATTTCTTGGAAACTTCACCTTCACTCAACATTCTACGTTCTTCAAATTTAGCGCTTTAATATGCCCAAATGAGACAAACGTAGTTTAAAACTGAAGAAAACGTTCTCGAATGATTTACAAATCGCATTTCGTTTCTGAACGGTTCGGCGTGAGCGCGTGGACTCCGACGCGTCGTTTCTGAACGCGGCTCGCGGCGGAAGCGGCCGTCAGACTTTTGAAAACACGCTGCGCGGAAATAGGCGGCTGGTCGCGCGAACAAAAATATCGTCAGCCGGAAAACAAAAGTTGTTTAATCACAGAACATTTACCGCACTATTTGGTACTTGTTTCTTAAAATTATTCTTTTAAAGTTTGTCCAGAATGAGAGAAATCGTCCACATTCAAGCCGGCCAGTGCGGCAACCAAATCGGCGCGAAGGTAAGTGCACATCCAGCGTTAACACCCGCCCCCACGTTGTTAATTTCCAGTTCTGGGAGGTCATCTCCGACGAGCACGGGATAGATCCGACGGGAACCTACCACGGCGACTCGGACCTGCAGCTGGAGAGGATCAACGTTTATTATAACGAGGCGACGGGAGGTAAGTACGTCCCGAGGGCTGTGCTCGTCGACCTGGAGCCCGGCACCATGGACTCGGTCCGTTCGGGACCGTTCGGCCAGATCTTCAGGCCCGATAACTTCGTGTTCGGACAGAGCGGCGCAGGAAACAACTGGGCCAAAGGACATTACACAGAGGGCGCCGAGTTGGTCGATTCGGTGTTGGACGTCGTCCGGAAGGAGGCCGAAGGATGCGACTGCATGCAGGGCTTCCAGCTGACGCACTCGCTAGGAGGGGGCACCGGCTCCGGACTGGGGACTCTTTTAATCTCGAAGATACGCGAGGAGTACCCCGACAGGATCATGAACACCTTCTCCGTGGTGCCCTCCCCGAAAGTCTCCGACACCGTCGTGGAGCCCTACAACGCGACGCTCTCGGTGCATCAACTGGTGGAAAACACCGACGAGACTTACTGCATCGACAACGAGGCCCTCTACGACATATGCTTCCGAACGCTCAAGCTAACCACCCCCACGTACGGCGACCTCAACCACTTGGTCTCCGCGACCATGTCGGGCGTAACCACGTGCTTGCGCTTCCCCGGACAGTTGAACTCGGACTTGCGCAAGCTCGCCGTCAACATGGTTCCATTCCCCCGGCTTCACTTCTTCATGCCCGGCTTCGCCCCCTTGACGTCCCGCGGCAGCCAACAGTATCGCGCCCTGACGGTGCCCGAATTGGTCCTGCAGATGTTCGACGCTAAAAACATGATGGCCGCCTGCGACCCCCGACACGGAAGATACTTAACAGTGGCGGCCATCTTCAGGGGGCGCATGTCCATGAAAGAGGTGGACGAGCAAATGCTGAACATCCAGAACAAGAACAGCAGCTACTTCGTCGAGTGGATCCCGAACAACGTCAAGACCGCCGTCTGCGACATCCCCCCGAGAGGGCTCAAGATGTCCTCGACGTTCATCGGCAACTCCACGTGCATCCAGGAGCTCTTCAAGAGAATCTCCGAGCAGTTCACGGCCATGTTCAGACGCAAGGCCTTCCTGCATTGGTACACGGGCGAGGGGATGGACGAGATGGAATTCACCGAGGCCGAGTCGAACATGAACGACCTGGTCTCCGAGTACCAGCAGTACCAGGACGCTACTGCCGAAGAAGAGGGCGAATTCGACGAGGAGGAGGAAGGGGGCGATGAGGGAGACAACTGAGCTTTGAAATTTCTCAGTCAACTGCTGTGATTAAATTTTCTTTGGTTTGTTTTCATAATATCTTCTTTTATTTCGATTCAATAAAGGTATTTGAGAATGGTTCTTCTTCTTATTTTATTATAAAAATTCTAAACGCAACATTTAAATTTACGACGTTAAATATATATGGAAGCAAAACAATAAAAAAAATAGACGAAATGACGAAAACAATGAAAGAAAACAATGTCTATATTTACAATATTAAATGCATTGAAAGGAAAGCAAGTAAAAATGACAGTGCAAGAAAAAACAAATGAGAAGTGACAAAAACAACAAAAAAAAACACAACGGTTAAATTTACAATGTTGAATTAATGAAAAAAAACTTCAGTGACCACTTTCGTCATCTCCAGTAACCACTTTCGTCAATTCAGTGACCACTTTGGTCACTTCCAGTGACCACTTTCGACAACTCTAGTCAATCATCAACTTTAGTGACCATTTTCGTTTACAGTCACTAAATAAATACAGTACCGCAATCCAAATGCTTAATGTGTAAGATAAAGAAGACGCTTTTGCATTAAAATGACCGTCTCTTCTAGTTATTTTCTTTC
Source organism: Dorcus parallelipipedus (assembly GCA_958336345.1). Lineage (NCBI taxonomy): Eukaryota > Metazoa > Arthropoda > Insecta > Coleoptera > Lucanidae > Dorcus > Dorcus parallelipipedus. The sequence goes on from OY284479.1 coordinate 42,247,264, forward strand.
CGGCAAGCTTAATCGACATTTCTAGTGATTTTCTTTCCGGCAAGTTTAAATTGCCGACTTTTCTAGTGATCTTCTTTCTGGTAAGTTGAATCAAATTTAACGCCCGTAAATAAAAATGAATGCCCGAGTTTATCGTTGTTAGGGTTAGATGTTTAAATTTCCCGCCAATATATTGCACTGAAATAGCGGCTGATTGCGGTATGAATTTAAATTATTGAGAGAAAAAAAGACGAAAAGCAAGTACTGACAACTTGAGTGTCTGGCCCATGGTCTATAACCAATTGCCAAAATAAGAAGAAGAAGAAGAAGAAGATTGCGGTATTGTAATTATTTAGCGACGGTAACAATCGTAGTCGTTACAGCGCCATCTTGTATCCAGTCGAGAAAAGTGGCATCATCTCCTATGCCTTTTTTTAAATTTAAAATTTTCCAGTTATTTGGAGTAATCGTAGTCATGGCAGTGCCATCTCATGGCAAGCCTAAGAAACTGACATTTTTATTCCTCATTTTTTTAAATTTAATATTTTTAATTGATTTGTTGTCATAGTTTTTGTTTTGTTTTGGTTTCGTTATTTGTGGTAATCGTAGTCATTGCAGCGCCATCTCTTGGACAGCCGAAAAAAAGAACATTCTTTTTAATCCCTTTTTGCTTTTAATTTTAATTTTTGGAAAGATTTGTTATCGTATATATCAGCGCCATATCTTGGCCAGCCGAGGAAAAAACATATTTTTTTATTAATTCAAAATTTTTAAGTGATTTGTATCAATCGTAATCATTGCAGCGCCATCTCTTGGCTAGGCAAAGAAACTAACATTTTTTTATTCCCTTTTTTTCATTTTAATATTTTTAAGTGATTTGTAGCATTCGTAGTCACTGCGGCGCCATCTCTTGGCAAGCCAAAGACACTGACATTTTTTATTCGTTTTTTTTTTAATTTAATAATAGTCTCAAGTGATTTACTTTGTTAACATTTGTTTTTTTTAAATTTTGTTATTTGTACCAATCGTAGTCATTGCAGCGCCATCTCTTGGCCAACCGAAAAAGAAATTATTTTTTTTTATTTTAAATTTTTTAGTGATTTGTAGCAATCGTAGTTATTGCAGCGCTACATCATGGTCAGCCGAAGAAACTGACGTTACTATTTTTTTTTAATTTTCAATTTTTAAGTAATTTGTCGTCGTAGTTATTACAGCGCCATCTCGTAGCCAGTCGAAGAAACTGACAATATCTTTTATGCATTTTTCTTTTTAATTTCAAATTTTCAGTTCCAATTTTCGGCCAACAAAAATCGATCGGTTAAATTTCCTACTTTTTTAGCCAGGAAACGAACCAAATTTCGCAGACACCCTCTTGCGAAAGAAGAAAATTGTATTGAGCCAGCAAGGACTTGACAAATTCGCAAGTCACTCATCGCCGTGCGTCATAACCACACAGGTGGACAGCGGCGAAAGCCTGTTGCGTATCTCTTGAAGGGATGAAGCTGTATGAAGCGCCATCTATGAACATCTATTTCAACAGTGAAATATATATGACAAGGAACATCCAAATAAGAGATTGTTACCGAAACAATTTAGTTAATTAAAAAAAAAAACGAAAATAAAAAAAACAATTGCAGGTTGATTTTGCAGCGCCATCTATTGAGCAATGGGGAAGGTTTCCGTTGATACAAACATAACCAAAAAATAAAATAACACGAACAATTTATAAACAGACGAAAATTTAAAAAAAAGCAATCCTCAGGTTGATTTTGAGGCGACATCTATTGAGCATTGGGGAAACAATCTATGAAAAAATGAGAATTAAAAAAAAACAGTCCTCAGGTTGATTTTGAACCGCCATTTATTGAGCGATGGGGAAAATCTCCATCAATACAAACTTAACCAAAAGAAAAGAACAATATTTTATAAAAGAAAAACGAGAATAGAAAAAAACAATCCTCAGGTTGATTTTAAAGCGCCACCTGTTGAGCGACGGGAAAGTCTCCATTAATACAAACTTAACCAAAAAAAGAAAGCGAACAAAAAACAAGAATTTTTAGGAAAAAGATAATCCTCAGCTTCATTTTGAAGCGCCATCTATTGAGCGATTACTAAAATTTCATTGATACAAACTTAACAAAAAAAAAACAAACAAAAATGAACAATTTATTAAAGAAACAAGAATTTTAGAAGTTTGATTTTGAAGCGCCATCTATTGAGCGATAACGATGAGGAAAGTTTCTAAAGTTTCCCTTTAAGAAAAACTAACAAAAACCGAACAATTTATAAAAAACGGGAATTAGAAAAAATTCTAAGATTAATTCTGAAAGGTGGAAATGACAGAAACCGGTGAATTCTGGAACGCTGGATTACCCGGTGAATTCTGGAACGTTCCGGTACGTGACCAATTGGACCGGTGGATTACCCGGTGAATTCTGAAAAGTGCCCTCACCTAACAATAAGTAGCAACAGCCAGTTGATAATAGAGTGAAGTTAATGAGGAGTAATTTCGCTGCAAAATAAAAAACGTAGAAATCAAAAAAGAAAACGAAAAATTGAAATAATACAAAACAAATGAATACAAATTCAACAATTAAAAATGTTAACCCCCACCAAAATTCCTCGGTGTTATTACGTACATACATGTCCCCGCAATTATACCGAGCGAGCGTGAACGCTTAATTCGATTCGAAAGCGTTTTGAAACCGCGCCGCGCTTACCGGCATTGTCCATTGTTTCATCTCAAGCGAGTGTGACAAAATTTCGTATAAATAAACCATCTTCACTTTCGCCGCTTCACTCATCATCAAAAAATGCAGTCGATGCAAGCCCTACTCTTTGTTACTGTCGCACTCGCCGTCCTCTCGGCGACCGTCGAGGCTTCGCCGAAAAAATTCTCCGAGGAAGGGTGAGCACCCAGTCACAAATTTCATTGCTTTTTTTTTAATTAAATCTAAACGAAGGGGGTTCCAACCGAGCAACGCAAGATACTACGAGTCGAGTTTGCCGCCTGCGAAAAACGCGTCGAGGAAGGACGATCAAGAAGAAGAAGAATCCGGGGATCGCCTCCAAAGATTCGGCTACGTCAGCTCGTACGGAAACACCGGAAGCGGGACGCAAGGCTACGGCCAAACCGGAGTGGGCTCCAGCATCGTGCCCATGAAGTTAGACCTCGGCGGCATTGCGCTGGGCGCGATTATAGGACTCAGCGCCATCTTGATCATCCCCAAGTTATCGCAGCTGTTTTCCTCGGGACACGGATACAGAAGTAAGTTTGATTTTCGGCGGGTCTAAGGAAAACGAAAGAGGAGATTTCTTTTAGGTCTGGACGATGATTTGGGCTCGCTCTCGGATATCTTGGCCAAGGTCGACAATTCCTTGGAGCAGCACAACATAGATAGCAGCTCGTGCATGCAGAGGATCATCTGTTCGACCGTCCACCAGGCGCAGGAGAACACGAAAGAGGGGGGCGCTTCGACGCTCGATCACGTGATCTCTTCCTTGGCCAAGTAAGTGTGATTTTTGTTTAAACGCCATAGTTGCAAGTGCGCGGGTTTCAGCAACTCCTTCTTCACGTACATGTTGGACGGGTCGACGATTAAACAGGCGATCGACATGGGGAAGCAGTCAGACCTGGAAAAGTGCGCCGCCCTGTATATGAAGTGTCCGGTCAGCAAGGAGAACGTCATGCAGATCATAGCTGGCCTGCTTCCTGCTTGATTTGATGACGAAACAAACAAGAGAACACCGATTATTTATTGTGCCCTGTGACTTAGCTGTTAGTAATAAATCGGTGGAAAACTTTTGAACTTTTGATTTTCTCAAAATAATTTCAAGTACGAAAAAACGTTTTCGTAAATCCTTCCAGAGCGCCAACTGTTGACAATAAAATTAGAAAACGGATTTTGTTTTTCCAGTTTGCGAATTTTAGAAAAAGAAGTCTCGGTGCTCGTCAATAGATGGCGCTTGGTAAGCGAAAAATTGGAAAGAGAAATTTTCGTAAATTCTTCTAAAGCGCCATCTATTAACGAGCGCGATATTTTAAAAACTAAAACCGGAAAGCGGATTTTATTTTTCTCAACTTCGAATTTTAGAAGAAAATACATAATTGCGATGGTTAACAATGGATGGCACTTAGTAACAGAATACCGAAAAGAAGAAAAATTGTAAATTCTTCAGCGGCGCCATCTATTGACTGGCAAGTTTATTAAACTAAAATTAAACAACCGATTTTGTTTCTCCCATTTTCGAATTTTGGAAGAAAAAACAACTGTGGTGCTTGTCAATAGATGGCGCTTGGTAAGCGAAAAGGCGGAAAGAGAAATTTTCGTAAATTCTTCTAAAGCGCCATCTATTAACGAGCCCGATTTTTTCTCTTTTGTTTTTCACAGCTTCGAACTTTAGAAGAAAATAATTGCGACGGTTATCAATAGATGGCGCTTAGTAACAGAAAAGAATACCGAAGAGAAAAAAAAATTGAATCAAATTCAACATTTATAATGAATACTTAAAAAATATGAAATAATAAAATCTAAAAAATAATAAAAATAAGAGACAATCGATTTTATTATACAATTCAGTATATTAATAAATTAAATTTTTTTTTAAATACTGTTTGGTAGGAAAGGTGACAAAACATTTGAACAAAATTTAAAAAATATAACAGTAATGGAAGGAACAATGAGAAAATGAAATATGTATTGCACTTAAAAATTATGAAATAATAAAATCTAAAAAATTATAAAAACAAGAGACAATCTCGATTTCATAGTACAATTCAGTAGATTAATAAATTTAAAAGAAATTTTAAAAAGCCTTTTGGCAGGAAAGATGAGAAAACAATTGAACAAAATTTTAAAAATATTTTTAAGCGTAATTAATGAAAGGTAACTAGAGCGTTCACTAGAAAATCGGAAGCAGCTTGTAATCAAGTGCGTTTGGTGAACACGGCCATTAACTTCATTTTCATTTTTTTTTTTTACTTTTATTTTATTAAGTCCGTTTTTATCAGATCTTTTTTTGTCCTGTGTTATTGGGAATCGGGTGAATTAATTTTGTAAAAGAGTATACTGGGTACTTATTTCACGTCAGAAAAAAACGGCGTCTTTCGGTGACATTTTGTAAACAAGTTGGCGACATTGGTCGGGTTCATCAGAACTAATTGCTTGCAACGGCCAACTGTTGGCAATTTTTCTGATGAACGGGTGTTTATATTGCAAACATGATTGCAATTAGACGCCATTTTTTAAGCGTAAACAAATCACAAATCGTACTAATCGTTCACCAGACAGGCAACAGCAATCACAAACGTATCAGAAGCGCATGATAAGGTGATTTGTTCTGGTGAACGCGACCATTGCTAGTAAATAAATGTACCAAGACCAAGAGCAATTGGCAACACTGGCCGCGTTCATCAGAACAATCGCTCAAGTAGCATTCATCTGTGATTGGCGGGTCGCCGGGTGGCTTAGCGGTAGCCTAGCCGACTTTGCAAGTGTCGCTCGGCGGCGCAGGTTCGAATCCTGCCATTAGGCATGGATGTTTGTGCTGTGCACGGACTGAGACCCGGCTATAATACATAGAAAATTGTCTGGAATGGTGATTGCCGTAAGACAATAAAGCAGCATTGCTGCGCAAAGCGAAAGGACGAAAAGATCTGTGATTGGTGAATTTTTTGAATATTTTTAAAATAAGCCAATCACAGACGAATGCTGCGTGAGCACTTGGTTCTGGCGAACGCGCCCACTGGACTGTGATTGTGAACGTCAGTCGATCTGTCAAATACGTGTCTGATGTTCATAAAATAATAGATCTTATTCGAAAGGAAAACATGCAGTTATGCGAGCAAACAAAATAGTTTTAAACGTTAAAGTGACGAACGAAAAATGGGGCTCTGCAAGTGCCCCAAGCGCAGGGTTACGAACCAGTTTTGTTTCGAGCACAGGGTGAACGTCTGCGAGCACTGTATGGTAACGAACCACCCGAAAGTAAATAATCCATTTGAGACGAGTGCCGAGCACTTGCTGACGGTTTCTGGTTTTTGTAGTGCATCATCCAGTCGTACCTTCAGTGGTTGCAGGACAGCGATTACAACCCCATCTGCGAGCTGTGCATGAAAGAGTTGAATTTGGAAGATTGCATCCGCCTAACTTGTTATCGTAAGTAGTGGCGGCGGTGTTGCCAATTTCGATGACTGACGTTTTGCTGCTACGCAGATGTGTTCCATTGGTCCTGTCTTGATCGATATTCGAGACAATTGCCGGCGACGACGGCCCCGGCCGGGTACACCTGTCCCTCCTGCAGGACCGTCTTGTTTCCACCTCCGAATCTAGTGAGCCCGGTGGCAGATGTGCTCAGAGAGAAACTGTGCGGCGTCAATTGGGCCAGGGCCGGATTAGGTTTGCCTTTGGTAATAATTAATTATTAATAATATTTATGTGTTAGTTATTTTGGTGATTTAAGCTAGGGTTCCTAGATTTGAATGACATTTATCTTACACTAATGCACTTGTTGTTTTTAGATAGAATCGTTCAGTTTCAGAAAAACATACACTTCGCTTGAGCACAGTGTTGCCAACCTTGCCTAACCAAACTATCGTACGGGTATGCCAAAATTATTGTACATTATCAACTTTCACTTTCCAAATTATTGTACATTTACATAGTTTCATTTTTTGTTATTTTTGGATAAAGAATACCAATAATTAATACATTTTTCTTTACTGAAAAATAATCACTATATGTGCAGTTCATTTTTTTTATTATATGGCCATTATGCCGATCGATCGGTCGATAAGTCAAAGAGCTTTTATGTGGCTATCTCCTTCTAACTTTCGTGAAACAGCCTTACGGCTTTTGTCATGCCATGTCATTTTAATTTTTTGACTTAGATCTATACGATCGGCATATAATAAAAAAATGAAGTTTGTTCATCACTATTTTAATAAATGCCAATTGATCGATCGTAATTTTAAGAACTTTTATATGTATAGCTATCTCCTTTTAACTGTCGTGAAATAGATTTGCCACTTGCAGTTGGGGGTCATGTTGTGTTCTTAACTCAGATTGATCAGATCGGCTTGTTGTAAAAAATGACGTATAGGTAATATACTAAAAACAAATATAACATCAGAACACAAACGTAGTTAAAAAAAAGCTGATAATACTGATGAAATTATGAATTATTGAAAATATAGAATAAAAATACTATTCCGTTTATCATTAAGGCCCGGTTTTACAATCACAAGTTAACTTTAACTACCAGTTTACTTCCACAGTTACAATTATGAAAATAATTATTTCTATGGGAATAAACTGAGAGTTAAAGTTAACCTGTGATTGTAAAATCAGGCCTAAAACTATTATATAATTTTCTGAAAAAAATCGTCAAAATTATTGTAAAAATATTGTACAAAAAAAGCTATCGTACGAGTCCTTAAAATTATCATACAATTCGATAATTATTGTACGATTGGCAACACTGCTTGAGCAGTAATTTTAGGTTTTATCATGTTTGATGCTGTTGTGATTTACCACCAGCAACCGGTGTGCACAGTATAAGTAATTACCCAGTAGCGACACTTACGCTGGATTTCACAAACGTCACTTAACTTTAATCATTGATTAAGAATAATCATTCCTATACCTTCAACACATGTAACCATGTTTGATACCCTCGTGCAAATCGGTAGGTATCAAACAAAATGGCAAATGTGATAGTTGTACGCGAGTGACGCTAGTGTGTAGATTCTTAAGCTGAATTTACATGGAGCGTTGAGCGCGCAAAAACGCCAGGCGTACTGTACTCTTATTGGCTACTGCTCTTTACGTAACGAGCACTAGCCAATGGGAGTAAAGTACGCCCGGCATTTTGACGCGCTCAACGCTCCATGTAAATCCAGCTTTATACTGTGGCATTTGTCTCTTTGTTTACTAAATTAGAAAAAGACAGAATGTAGTGGAGTACAAGATATGAAAAGCTCAAGAAGGTTTACAGTTTGCTTCCAAAATCTACCAAATAAGGATAAATAATGTGAATCACATATTGAACAAAAGAATAATCGATTGACAAAGACAATAAAACCTACTCTTTTCTTTTTTGTCTTTGTCAATTGTTCTTCTATGTCGATTGTCATTTTTTTAATTTGTCAGATTGTTTTTGTTTTTCATTTGATTTTCATCCCATTCTGATCCTTGATTCGCCTTTCTTTTTTTTACTTTGTGTTTTTCATTTGTCTTCTGTTACTCTTTTTTTTTCTCTTTAAAATTATTTGTATTCGTTTTTCAATTGTTTTTTTTATTTGCGTTTTTTTTTCGTTGTCACTTCCTTTACTCTTTTTGATTTTTAAAAAATTAAATCGAATTAAGAGTTATTTTTATTTCATTTAATTTTCGTTTTCGCGTTCTTTGTTTTTTCTTTATTCGTATCAGTTTTATGTCTGTGTGAAACCTGAGCCTTGATTTTTTTGTTTTGTTTTACAATAGATTGTTTTTTTTTTATTTTGCAAAAATAACCAACTGTTTTCATTGTGTTCTGATTTTTTTTTCTTCACCACTATTTGTCATTTGTTTTCTTCATCGTGAGTCGTTCCGCTCTCACCGCGTTTTTCGTTCGCTCGTTCGCATTTCGTTTCTTCCCGACTTTTTCTTACTGGGTGATCGCCAACTGTTTTTCCTTGTATTGTTTATTTACTTTTTAAACGGGTCGTAGCAATTGACGCCCTGCGTATGTCTTTCTTTTTCCTCAAAGAGTGACGGGCGATTGTTTTAATTTTTTATTTTTTAAGTTGTGGTTTTTGACAGGACGCCCTCTGTACGAACCTGTGATTACTGCAACTTGTCAATCGTCCTGTCAAACGAGTTACAGGTTTTTTTTTTTCCGGCGATTTTTTATTCTATGCGCGGTTTCTTTCTTAATGGGCGATCGTCAGTTGTTTTTCCTTAATCGTTTGGAGGCACGTACCCCCATTGCATCCCCCCCTTTGGGTGTGCCACTGACGGCTGCGCATTGGTCCTCGTGTTGCGTAACCATGGCAACGCTCCTAAAGTCGATTTTCGTATCGACGTTTCGCTGTACGTTTGACAACTTCTTTATGATAAATAATTTAAAAAAAAATTCTTTTTGTATGCTTGTACATTTCTTTTAATCAATTGTTTTTTTTTTTCTTTATTTTACATCTTTCTTTTCCGTTAATCAATAAACGAGAAAAACACGATTCGTTTTACAGGAGGACGGTTGACAGTTGTCGCAACTTCTGTCAGAGGGCGCCACTTGTGATTCTAATTTTTCAAGCGTTCCAACACCCTGACGTCTGGAGTCTATATAGACGAGCCCAACATTCTTTCTTCAAATTATTATTTGTATTTTTCAAATATTTAGCTATCAGAAGATAGAGAATTGAAGCCCAACAGCAACAATGTTTCGACGCCGAGCCCGAGCATATCACCGGGTCCTCCGTATTCGGTGGTGCACGTCGAGGATCAGGGTGCGTTCAACAGAGAATCCGGGGACACCTACCAGGCCCCGGCGAGGCGTGTCTTTCAAGACATCAGGGAGACGAGGGGGGTGACTTTCGACCACGACGAGGACAAGTATAAGAGAAGGCCGGCCTCCGAGTGGTTCAGACGGATGTGGCAGTACGTGATTGCGTTTTGTTTTTTTTTTTTGTTTTGTTCTGAGGGGGTGTTTTGCGCAGGAACGCGCTGGGGGCGCATCCAAGGAGCAGAGGCGGCGGAGCGTCGCTTTACAAGCGGTACTGCATGCTGGCGATCATTTTGGTTTTCGCCGTCGCCGTCTTCTTGTTGGTCATGTCCCGCCTGGGGAGGTACGCGACGGAAAACGACCCGTTCTTCGACCCCCATCAAAATCCGAACGTGCGCGTCGAACGCATCGACCCGCAGCGGTCCATGTAACATACGTACATAATGCGTCATCATGAGTTTGTAGGTTAGGATTCGACGGCATTTATAAGTATACCTATAATTATGTTGCTAATAAATAATTGTTTTATTAAGTTCTTTCGTATAGTTTTTAAACGGAAATATGTATCGGGCGGTTCAATGAATTTCCTTCCTGGGTTGGCCGTGGAGAAAAGTCCTGCCTTTGATTATACCTGAATCTTACGTACCTGCCTAGAGTAGAATGGAAACTAAATGAAGCGTATTTTATTTTCATCGTAAATTCCTGAAACGAAAAGTAAAAAAATACGACTGACAAACGTTTGTATAACAAAAAAAAATGTAAAAACAACAACAATAAATAACGACAAAACAATGAGTATCTGAACAAAAATTAAATAATCAGGAAAACAGAACGCGACTTAGGAACGTAATTTTTCCGCTTTTAAATCTGAAGTCCTTCAAATCTATTTTGAAATTATTTGTTGATTAAAGGCGTGCTATAAGAATTACCGAAAATCGGACAAGAACCAGCTTTAATTAATAATAATAATAATAATAATACATTGATCTGTATTAGTATACCCTATATCTACCTTCAACAGTTTTTGAGTTATGACTTAATTAATTTAATAGGTCAACACTGCCGCACAACTTCACCCCTGCAATGTGACGTACCTCGGTGATTCCGTTTTGTTTTCCATTTCAGTTTATTTTTTGACGTCAAAACAAAACAAAAAAAAATTGGAAACGTCACGTGTTGGAAAAAATGTAAAAATTAAAACCTTTTCTGCGAAGTGCGCCGATCCGATAAAGTTCTCGTTCAAGATCGAAGAAGTGGTGCGAAGGCCATGAAGAAGGCGCCCCCTTCGAACCCCCCCAGCATCGACAACTTCGTCGCGAGGAACCTGCCCTCGTTCACCAGTTCCATCTCCGACGTGTACAAAATACAGAAGATCCTGGTAGCCGAATCGAAGCGGACGAGCGGCGAACCCAAAAACGCCGGCGGCGACGCGTCCGCCGTCGAGGGAACGGGAAACACCGCGCCCCCTCCACAGAGAAACTGATCAAAGAGATCGCCACGAAACGCAAGGACGAGAAGGAGATGTGGTCGTCGCTTGAGGAGGGGCCGAATTTCACCCCGAGGTTGAAATCCAAGGGCAAAAAGTGACTTTATTTTTTTTGCTAAATACATTTTTCAAAAAAAGAAATAAAATTGCTTCTCTCATCGGCCAAAAGATAGCGCGCTCTGATAATTCACAAATTCGAAAGAAAACTTCGCGCTTCCTTTTTAAAACTAAACTGTCATTAACAAACAAGGAAAATTTCTTACGTGACGTCGACCATGATGTCAACGCAAACAGTCGACAGTGAGAAGCTTTGACAGGCGGGAAAACAAATTCAAAATTCCAGGGGGGTTTCGGGCAATGGAAAAGAGACAAGACGGTCACATGAGCTGTCCTTGTGAGTACGACGAGGGTTTTTGTTTGCGCGCCCTCCGTCGATACCCGCAGCTGCAAGTGCTCTCGAAACAGTCCAAGGATAAACGTCAAAATTTCACAAGGGATACCTCGCAAACAAAGTCGTCCTACTACGGCACGTGTTATCCAAGACAGACTTCGTCGGCACAAAGGCAGAGAGTTCCACCACAAAGAAAATTCGAAGATAAAAGGTGATTAATTTTTTTAGGTTAGATTAGTTTGGGCTTATGATGGCAAGGCGGTAGGTTTTAGAATATAAGCAAAGAGCAGTAGGCGTTTTCTTAAAGAGACACGCCTCTTTTACAAGGCGGAGTCTCAGAACCAATATAGAGGCTGTAGTAGAAGTCGGGCAGCAATTAGGCGTTTTTGTAGAGAGACAAGCCCATTTTTTAAGGCGGATCCTCGGATAATTGGACTAAACTGGAGAGGCCAAATGAATGGGGGCCAAACTAGGACTTGAACGGCATTGTATTGGTGGTTGAAATCGACGTCATAACATAAAAAAATGAATAAAGAGCTTCTTTACATGAATTAGGCGTTTTCGTAAAGGGAGACGCCTACCTTATAGGGCGGAGTCTCGGGGATTTGGGCCAATAGAATACATTCTGTACTACGATTGTACAGCATTGTATTGGTGCTTAAAAGTGACGACATGAATATACCGAGTGATTTTTGAAATTTTTTATGCATTCGTCATGAGCCCTTTTCCTGTATCACTTGAGTTTTTGCGATAAGAAAACCTGTAGTTTTTAAATATAAGTTAGTCAACTGTTGCCATGAAATTTGGCACAAACTTCTACTTTTTATCTTCAAATCTAGAAAAAGAACAACCGCTTTCTTTAGTCGTGTCAGTTCACTTATTCAATTCTGAATAACTATGAAATTATCTGTATTACTCTTCCTTAAGAACGTGGAATTTATTTCTAAAATTGCGGCTGCGATTGACTTACTTGATGTTCTTTCTCGATCGGGCACTTCTCTCAACAAAGCTACTAGACTATGCTTAGCAAAACTGACGGCACATTAATGACAGAGCTTCGCCTCTCCGTCGTGGAAATCAAAATTTTCAAAAATTAATAAATCAAAACAAAACGCCTGATTAATAGACACACAAACGGTCTGCCGATTTATGTCTATACTTAGTTGTCTACTTCAACAGGCATGATGTTTTTTTCTTTAATTTCGTTACATCGCCGCTCATCGAGAAAAAATCGGACGTCGGTGTGTCGGTGATTTGGTGTGAACTTGTACTTTTTTTTGTAAGAATCTCCATAAGATGTTAGTAACCAGTACGTAATACAAAAGAAAATTTAGAATTTGTCTTAGGTTACTAAAACCAGTTTTGGTTTAGAATTTGTCTTAGGTTACTAAAACCAGTTTTGGTTTTAGTAACCTAAGACAAATCCTAAATTTTCTTTTGTATTACGTACTGGTTACTAACATCTTATGGAGATTCTTACAAAAAAAAGTACAAGTTCACACCAAATCACCGACAAACCGACGTCCGATTTTTTCTTAGGTTACTAAAACCAGTTTTGGTTTTAGTAACCTAAGACAAATCCTAAATTTTCTTTTGTATTTGTACTTTTTTAGTGGAACACCCCGTATATTAGTGCATTTTTGAATTCGCGGGTAAATTCTAGTCTGAATTAATGTGTCGCATGATGGATCTAGCGCGAGCGGTTTTCGAGCTGTCGTTCAAGGTCACCGAGAACCGCTTATCGGAAACTCATGTTGCGACACATCGTTTCAGGCTAGAATTTACTCGCGAATTCAAAAATTTAATAATATACAGGATATCATCAAATTCTTCAGCGATTTTGATTTGGATTTACTCATTGTTTTCACATGTTAATGCATTTTTGAATTCGCGAGTAAATTCTAGCCTGACTTCATGTGTCGCATGGTGGGTCTAGCGCGAGCGGTTCTCGAGCATACGTTGAAGGTCACCGATGGCACTCGAGAACCGCTCGTCGTAGACCTATGTTGCGACACATCGTTTCAGGCTAAAATTTACTCGCGAATTCAAAACTTTAATAATATACAAGGTCTCATCAAATTCTTCATCGTTTTTTATTTGGATTTACTCTTTGTTTCACATGTTAATGCATTTTTGAATTCGCGGGTAAATTCTAGCCTGAATTCATGTGTCGCATGGTGGATCTAGCGCAAGCAGTTTTCGATCCTACGTTCAAGGTCACCGATGGAATTCGAGAACCAGTCGTCGTAAACCCATGCTGCGACACATCGTTTCAGATTAGATTTTTTTTGGCAGCACAAGTTTTTGCAATAAAGAAACCTGTAGTTTGGAGCATCAAGGAGTGCAGTGACTTACTTTTCACCTAAGCTAAGACGTGCTGTCCAGATTTCATGACAAGAGTTGCTAAAAAATTTAAAAAATCACTCATTATAAGGCGGGGTCTATGGAGAGGTGGACCAATAGAGAGGCAGAATGAAGGGGGGCTGCAGCTGAAGTAGTCGAATAGCATTGTTTTGATGCTTGAAAGTAACGTCATAACATAGAAAATAATTAAAGAACTTTAACTGCATGGATTAGGCGTTCCTTAAAACGGACACGCCCCTTTCATATGGCGGGGTCTCAAACAGTTGGACCAATAGAGAGGCTGAATGATACTACGATTTGACGTCATAACGCAGAAACTAAACAAACGGATTTCTCTACGTAAATTAGGGGCGAAGGACCAAATAAGCATTGAATGGCTTGGGCATTGACGTTTGACAGTGACGTCAGAATTATAAAGCAAATGTTGAGGCGGCGCTGATCATTAGTCGGAGTGATATTAGTCATCAGAATAATAGAATGGGATGTTGATTTAGCACCGCCTCCTTAGGATGATTAGTGAAGACACTATAACAAAGAATTGCAAGAAGACTTTGAATGGCCCGTCATGAATGTCTAAGGACACAGATGATGTAGGCGGTACTTGATTTGCTGTGCACTTCGAAACTGAAGAACACAAAGGGGCGGAGCTAATCCTTATGTAGCATGGTATTGGTGTTTAATATGACGTTATTAACTAAAATGATAGGAAGGGGGCGGTGCGAGATATTAATGCCAAGCTATTGGTGGTTTTCAGCACGCGTGGAGTCGTCGGTACAATGTTATTAATTGCTGCTGCTTCCTTGTGACCTCTCTTTCTCTTGCCGCAGGTCTTCCGAAGAGTTACTTGCTTTGGTAAGCCTGTCGAGACCACCAACAGAAAATCTACCGTCCCCGCCTTCTTGCAGAAATCAAAATCGAGGGGCGTGTCAATTCCACCTCGAGCCGCCATTGGCCACAAACGATTCATTCGGCGTCAACAAAGCCACGCAGACGGAGAAGTCGTCGTGCTGGTCCAAATTGCTGAAGAAGTGCACACCGTCGTACTACAAAAGGCAAAAACCGTCCAGGGAGGTCTGTCAAGAGTTTCAACGTGAAGATAAAAATAAAGCCAAAGTTAGTTCCTTCAAGCGGCCGTCGGAATTAAACGGCCAAGACGACTCCTGTACAGAATTTTGCAATGACATGGCCGGTAAATCCCCCAGCATGATAACCCACTACAAGCGGAGCGTGACGTACGATAACAGAAACAAGCGAAGCAGTTGCTGTTGCGTCTGCGAGGAAGAAGAAGAATGCCCCTGCAAGTGCTGCTGCCATCCGTCCGCTGTCTTGGTCGACGCCAACTTGCAAACTTGCTGCGCTCATCATTGTCAAGAGAAGGTCGTACAGACGGACGCGAGGAAGAGGGAGTGCTGTAAATGCTGCCGCTGTTGCAGGGATGCCCAAAATAATCCCCCGCAAAATGATGCGAAAGCCAGAAATGCCAAGCGGCGTTTTGAAAATGAGTTGGCAGACCTGGGGCGACCGAAAATGGTTTCCCAAGTTAACCGCTTGGAATTGTTTCGGCCGAGGAATGTCGCGGTGAGTCGAGGCCTTGACATCCTGCAAGAATTTTTGTTAAACACCATGTCATTGGACGCTGCCAATAATGCGGCGGAGAAACAATCGATGGTATCGTGAAGATAGATCACAAGAGACATGACGAAGTTGAGCGGCTAATCAATCCAATTTGTGAAAATCAATAAAGGATTTCCTCTGATTTTTTTAATGTAAAAGGGGCGTATACCTTGCGCGCCATAGGTTTTCTATCCAAGTGGGCGTGGCTGAGTTCTTTCTAACAAAGAAGCGTCTTTTTCATTGCACTGAATTTACAGTGGGTGAGGAAGGGGAGTCAAGACTTCACTCTCGAAAAATTAATAAATAAAAGCGAAACGCCAAGGCAGTAAACAAATACGAGTTTCGCGCGCTTCTATTAGATACGCAGGAAACTAGCGCGTCATATGTTATCTACATAAATGGGCGTGGCATAGCTATTCATTTTCTTAACGGCGAAGGCGAGGTGGGACTTTCTCATTGCCTTGCATTTACAGTGGGCGGAGATGGGAGGAGTCAAAATGTCATTCACTTATAAAAGTGGGCGTGGCTCACTTTTTCTGTCCTTTCTTAAATTAAGTTTTCTGCTGCGTGTTTCATCTCATCGAAATTTATTTCAATGTTTAATGGAATAGAAAAGAGGCGAAATCAAAAACGAACAAAAATTAAAAACGTGCATTTTATTTCTAAAATTGCTAGAGCTTGTCAGGGAGGCTGGATAGAATAACGTGGAAATCAAAACTTTCAAAAGTTAATAAACCGATACAAAACGCCTGATTAATAGGCACACAAAGGGTCTGCCGATTTATGTCTGTTGCCTACTTCAACAGGCATCCCGTATGTTAATGCATTTTTGAGTTCGCGGGTAAATTCTAGTCGGAATTCATGTGTCGCATGATGGGTCTAGCGCGAGTAGTTTTCGAGTCCTTCGTTCAAGGTCAGCGATGACACTCGAGAACCGCTTGTCATAGACCCACGTTGCGACACATCGTTTCAGGCTAGAATTTACTCGCGAATTCAAAAATTTAATCATATACAGGGTCTCATCAAATTCATCGGCAATTTTAATTTGGATTTACCATCTGTTTCTCATATATTAATGCATTTTTCAATTCGCGGGTAAATTCTAGCCTGAATTCATGTGTCGCATGATGGGTCTAGCACAAGTAGTTTTCCTGCTTCTAGTTCAAGGTCACTGATGACACTCGAAAACCACTTGTCGTAGACCCATGTTGCGACACATCGATTCAGGCTAGATTTTACTCGCGAATTCAAAAATTTAATAATATACAGGATCTCCTAGAATTATTCAGCAATTTTCATTTGGATTTACTATTTGTTTCTCGTATATTAAAATATTAATGCATTTTTGAATTTGAGGGAAATTCTAGCCTAAAGTCATGTATTGCATGATGGGTCTAGCGTGAGTAGTTTTCGCGCCCTTACTTCAAGGTCATTGATGGAATTCGAGAACCGCTTATCGTAGACCCATGTTGCGACACATCGTTTCGGGCTAGAATTTACTCGCGAATTCAAAAATTAAATGATACAGAGGGTCTCATAAAATTCTTCAGCAATTTTGATTTGGATTTACTCTTTGTTTCTCACATATTAACACATTTTTGAATTCGCAGGTAAATTCTAGCCTGAAATCATGTGTCGCATGATGGGTCTGGCGCGAGTAGTTTTCGAGTCCTTAGCTCAAGGTCGCCGATGGCACTCGAGAACAGCTTGTCATAGACCCATGTTGCGATACACCATTTCAGGCTAGAATTTACTGGCGAATTCAAATACCTCATAATATACAGGGTCTCATCAAATTCTTCAGCAATTAATTTGGATTTACTATTTGTTTCTCATATATTAATGCATTTTTGAATTGGCGGGTAAATTCTAGCCTGAATTCATGTGTCGGATGATGGGTCTAGCGCGCGTAATTTTCGAGCCCTTCGTTCAAGGTCACCGACGGCACTCGAGACCCATGTTGCGACACATCGTTTCAGGCTAGAATTTACTCGCGAATTCAAATACTCAATAATATACAGGGTCCCATCAAATGCTTCAGCAATTTTTATTTGGATTTGCTCGCAGCTCTCGCCCAGTAAAACCCGAAGAACCAGGGCGGATTTACACCACCAGAGGCTGTTGCGTCTGCCGGGAGGTCGATTGCTCCTGCACTTGTTGCCTTCAACCCCCACCTAAATTGAACGTGCAAGCTCAAACTTCCGAGTATTTCCTGAGGGAGAAAGGTTCTCAGACGCCGCAGAAATCCAAGTGTTGCAGGTGCTGCCGTTGCTGTCGCAACCGGGGCAAAAACAATTGCCTGAACTGCCCGGTTTCTAAAAACGTTAACGTCGAAGGCGGGCGCCTGGATTCTAGAAACGTCAACGTTGAAGACGAGCGCCTGGATTCTAGAAACGTCAGCGTCGAAGACGAACGCCTGGATTCTAGAAACGCCAGCTATGGAAACGAGTACGCCGTGAAGAGGACCGGCAGAGTAGTGCCGGAAAAGGACTCGACCTTGATGACAAGGACGCACTGCGTCCAGTGCTCCATTTCCGAGGAGACTCCCCCTTCTAAAATAAGCGATTTCGTCGAGGGGTTGTTCGCGAAGAAATACCAAGTGGGTGATTTCCGTACCCCGTGCCCCAAGGATCTTTTGGGGGCGTATCGGGGGGCGATGGGAAACAAAGGGGTTAGAGCCTTTGAATCGCACTTCACGAAGCAGATTGAGAGACTCGAGGAAAAAATTAATGCTTTGGCTCGCAGTGTCAATTCTGGGTGTGGTAGTACTACCAACCCAAGTCCAGAACCAGAAATAAAAGAGGCCCCAGATAGCGACGTGCGTTTTATCTATGAAAGAAAAGATCTCAATCAAGAAGAATCAAAAGGGCGAGCCTTTTTGGACCACTGCGATTTGAGCTTTCCACCTTGCGGCGGGGGTTTGGAAGAAGGGGGCGAGAATCTATCTCGCTTCTTTGTCTCCTCCGTTTCGGATCCGCATTAAGTCGAGAAGCTACCGGGGATAGTTGAAAATCGCGTTTAAAAGAAGTAATAAATTTCGTTCAGTAATCAGTGGTTTTTTTTTCCTAGTTCGTTTGTTTTATAAATAATTAATCAAAAGAGAAGGTTTTGCAGTAGAAGGCATCCCATTGTATTGCTTGCGTTGCCTGTACAATTTTATTTGGGAATTTTTGTCTTCTCCCAAAAACCAAAATTAAAAAAAAACTTCTGTCACGTCAATCACTTTTTTTGATTAGTTTCTTGGGACCTGTCATAGTAATGACAAGACATCAAGCGGAAGGCGAATCATAAAGATGTGCTTCCCTCGCGCAGCAACTCAAACGCATATGAAGCATGGTGGAAATTAGTTTTGTTCTTCGGCAAGTTTCAAATTCGCGACGAAAAAAGGTAGGCATCAAAATTTTCTGTAAATTTCTGAGACCAAGAGCAAACACTAAAATGTACTAGAAAAACGCAAATGCTCGTCAAAAAAACTGTAACATATAAAAAGTCACAAGAAAATCAGAGGAAGGCATTTTGGTTTGCTTCAGCGCTTCATGCGTACAATTGGTTGCCTACCCAAGCAGGCGTAAGCTGCTTTCTCCAGTTTTCTTGAAGACGAGAGAAAACAGAAACTCACTGTTAGGGCCAATGAGAGGAGGGGATGATATGCCCGGGGTTAACAGTGACCTTCATTCACTTCCTCTCATCAAATACGACAGGAGTGGCTTTTAAAATTTTGGAAAAATTTCAAACAAAAAACGAAATAATATTTAATTATTTTTTCCGTTTTAAAGTACTATCAAAATTGTTCGTCTTTTGATTTAAATTCTTTTCCCCTACCGTTCACAGTTTCGCAGATATTCATCCCAAAGAAAAAACCTGCTTTTTATACACATAAAAAGGGTGCAAACGTGTGTCCCTTATTTTTACTGTACATACATAGCATACATACATAGCAAAAGCTCGTCGAAATCGGAAGAGGACGACATTTTGGCTTGTGTCCACTAATGCCTCTGTATAATTGTTGAACGGCGTGAACGGTTTTCTCCAATTTTCTCCGACGAACGAAAAGGAAAGCCACGATATTCTCCATTGTTTCGAAAGCCATTCTCTCTCCTGGTGAAGTGTGAAACAGGAATACGCAATTAAATCGCCAACGAGAAAAAACAAAATTGCATGAAGAGTCAATCGTTAAAAGAAAAAAGCAAAGAAAATCACAATAAAGAATGACGAAATATGAAGATGACAAAATAAAATAAAAAAATTAATGCATTTTTGAATCCGCGAGTAAATTCTAGCCTGAATTCATGTGTCGCATGATGGGTCTAGCGCCAGTAGTTTTCGAGTCCTTCGTTCAAGGTCACTGACGGCACTCAAGAACCGCTCGTCGTAGACGCATGCTGTGACACATCGCTTCAGGCTAGAATTTACTCGCGAATTCAAAAATACAATAATATAAGATTTCATCAAGTTCTTCAGCAATTTTAATTTGGATTTACCATTTCTTTCTAACATATTAATGCATTTTTGAATTCGCGGGTAAATTCTATCCTGAATTCGTGTGTCGCATTTTAATTTGGATTTACTATTTCTTTCTCACATATTAATGCAATTTTGAATTAGCGAAAGAAAACGAAGAAGTCCCTGTGGGCCAAGGTGAAGAACAAATTGCTTTCGCCGATAATCAGGTGGTGGAAGCGCTCGCCGGTTCGGGTTCCATCCGAAGAAACAAATCGGGAGCCGGCTCCTGAACACCGTGGATTAGAGGGGGGCCCGAAAGAGATCCCCGTTTCAAAAACGGATCAAGCAATCTTCTCGAGTCTCCTGAGTGGGCGGAGCTACAACTTAAAATTAAAAGCGAGTGGCAACGTCGAAGCTACGTTTTGGAAACTGAACAAAAGCACATGCGCCCCCTTGGCGGTGAGCACGGGATACGCAGACCTCCTGGACGAAATTTGCGGCGGCCCGCCCACGTTCGACGTGAACGCGAAAAAAATTAAGCTGCGCGTACTGAGGAACCTTGTGGAAGACGACGCGCAGCTGAAAACGGTTGAAAAACGGCTGGTGATGAAGTTGGAAAACCTCGAGGGTATACTCGACGATTTGTTGCGTTTCCTTGGCAAGCGAGGACAAAACATCGACGACTGTCAAGAAGCGTCCGTCGTTAACGACGCCCCCAATTTTATCTGCCTAAATCTCCCGGCGTTCACGAGCTCCATATCGGACACGTTCGCCTTGCAAAAGTACCTGAGAAATGAAACGTTTGGCAACGCTGGAGAAGAAAACAAAAACTAACAAAATTCGCATCCACCAATTAAAAAACAGATTAAATCCATGTGACTCGTTTATTTACGTTAGGTTAGGAAATCGCCTCGGGCACGAACTGCCCCGGGTGGTACTCGGGCATCTGCATGAACCTGAGCACGAAGTAATCTCTCACGGGGGTGGGGGTGTACTTGAAGATGGTGTGGTACAAAGAGTACCTGAAGTTCTCGTGCAGGTAAAACGACCTGGGGCTCGCGTCCATGAGCGCCCTGTTGAATCTCCGGTATAATTCGCGGTCGTTGATCAACGCGGGCGCGTTCTGACGAGAGAGGACGCTCAGGTACGAGTTGTAACGCTGGAAGTAATCGCCGTAGAACTTGATTTGCTCGGTGGATAGGGCGGCGCTCATCTCGTACACCTGCTCGGCGTGTCGCGACAGGATGTTGCTCGTGTGTATGAAGGAGCCCGGAACGAACGTGATCACTTTCACCCCGTACTTGGCCAATTCCACTCGGATTCCGTCGCTCCAGGCTTGGAGGCCCGCTTTTGTTGCGCCGTAGACGGCCAAGCCTGGTAGGGTTGCTAAGGCACAGTGGCTCGTGACGGTTATTAAGCGACCTGCAAGGAAATTGTGCACTTTAGTCAATTCGCCCAACCTAAACGTTAAACAACCCATTACTTATTCTGTGACGTACTATAACTTTACATTTTCTATAAATAAATAAATCCCCAAATAAATATAATGTAGTTCAAATCAGAGGGTGCGTTAAGAAACACACAAAAATGGAACAAACGTTATACTTTAGAAACAGCTGTGACTGTTGTGCAAACAGTAGTTTGCTCATAACGACTAGTTAGTGATGTTTCAGCTTTACTATTGGCAACAAAGAAATCAGCCAAATTCACATTGTCGATCGGTGCTGCCAACTTTACCGATTTTGAACTCAACTTTTTTTAAAATTTCTATTTTCTTGTAATTTATCAATTTTCTTTATTTTTAGATCGTCTCTTGTTTTATTTTACGTCAAAAATTGCACAAATTTCAAATCTTAATTTTAGAAAGTTTTATCTTTTTAATTTTCGTTATTTTTCGTAATTTTATAAATTTTCTTTGTTTCTCGATCGTCTTTTGGTTTATTTTACGTCAAAAATTGCATAAATGTCAAGTCTAAATTTTAGAAAGTTTTGTTTATTTAATGAGAATTTTTTGATTTTTAATTTTTTTTTTTGTAATTTTATTTAATGAGATTTTTTATTTTTATTTTTTTGTAATTTGACAATGAGATTTTTTTAATTTTTTTTATTTTATAAATTTGTCTATCGTCTTTTGTTTTATTTTTCGTCAAAAATTGCACAAATGTCGAATCATAATTTTAGAAAGTTTTGTTTATTTACTAAGAATTTTTTAATTTTATAAATTTTCTTTATTTCTCGATCGTCTTTTGTTTTATTTAGCGTCAAAAATTGCACAACAATTGACAACTGTCAAATGTCTTAATTTCAGAAATTTGGACCCAGTTTTGTTTATTTCATGAGAATTTTTAAATTTTTTTAAAAATGATTTTCAAAAATAAAAATCGCCTGAATAAAATCAGTGACTTTAATAAAGTGATTTAAATTAGCTCAACTGAAATTCAGAGACATCTATCGGAATTTTTCACAACTATCTTCCGAAAAGCTTCGCCGGGTCGGGTGGCAGCACTGTTACCGATTGCCATCCACAGTTCCACATATAGACGATTTTAACCTGAAAAATCTGTCGTGCAACGTCCATGTGTGTAAGGTAAGTCCAGTAATATTAGATATTTAAATAAAATAAATTTTGTACTACAAACTGATCAAGAATCACTGTATGAGTTGGCAATGCTGAATTTTATTTTTAAATGGTATAACTGGGACAACTTCTGGTTGTTGACGACTTGACACTGACAGTCGTCACTTTAAGGGCCGGTTTCACAGAGCTTCGATTAATATTTAAGTTACGATTAACTACATAGCGAATGATTAAACAGGAAAACAAGTGCACTTAACGATGATTAACTTAACGATGATTACTAAATGGTTCGTTTTATAGTCAGTCGCTAAATAGGCTAAACGAAGTGTTAAGTGTTTCATAAAGCTCGATTAAGAGATAATGCTTCGCTTACCTTTGCTTAATTAGGTGTTAGATTAATCGATAGAATTTCTGCGATTAAAAAATTGTGTGTGAGTTTTCCAGAGTTTAGACAGCATTTTTAGTATAATAATTTCATTTATCTATCCAAAAAGTAAGTATAATTTTATTTAAAAATATAGCTTACCTTAAATACAAAAAAAAATTAACTTCATTACACTTTGTAATTTGGCTCTACATTATTATCGAAGTTATTTTCAATGATAAATACGCTTCAAAATTATTTCAGAATGTCTGCATCCTCACTTTCTTCTCTGTCTGGTGATGAAGACAGGCCTCCTCAACGTAGTATTCGTTTTATAAGAGACAGAAATAATCCATTTGATAATTTGGAAGAATATGAATTTAAAATGAGATTTCGCTTTTCCAAAGAAGGAGTTATGGAACTTTTACATACATTAGGTCCAACATTAGAGCCTTTGACAAACAGAAATAAGTCCATTAATGCTGTTAATCAGTTGCTGATAACCTTACGTTTTTATGCCACTGGAGCGTTTCAACAGTTAATTGGTGATACTTTTAATATTCAAAAATATTCGGTGTGTAGAATAATTCATCGCGTCACTCATCTTATTGCACGGCAGAGCAACCAGTTGATAAAAATGCCAACAGAAGAAGAAGCTCCACAAGTCACATTGGACTTTTATGCAATAGCTGGTTTTCCTCATGTGATTGGCACCATAGATTGCACTCACATTAAAATCATTTCACCTGGTGGTAACCGTGCTGAGTTGTATCGCAATAGAAAAGGTGTCTTCTCTATAAATGTTCAGGCAGTTGCTGATGCAAAATTAAAAATCAGGCACGTTATCGCAAGGTGGCCTGGCTCTGTACATGATAGTACTATATTTAATGATAGTCCACTGAAAGTAGACTTGGAACGTGGTCGATATGGCAATAATTTTCTTCTAGGAGACAGTGGATATCCTTGCAGAAGATATCTTCTTACTCCACTTCTCAATACCCACACTCCAGCAGAAGAAGCGTACAATAATGCCCATATCAGAACAAGGAATACTGTGGAAAGATGTTTTGGTGTCTTGAAGAGAAGATTTCCTTGCCTGCATGTGGGAATGACCTTGAAAATCGACCACGTTTTATCAGTCGTCATTGCATGCTGCACTCTACATAATTTGGCAATCAACATCAACGACGCAAATCCTCCAGATGAATATCCATATAATGATGATTACATCGCAATAGATGCACATAACTTGCCAGCAGTAGAAGGGCAAAATGATATTATAAGAAGGACGCTCATTAATACTGTCTTTCAACAATAATGTCAACATTAATACCCGCATCCAACCATAAACCATTCTTCGTCTAAACTCATAAATAACCCATGCACCCATATAACCACTGAACAATAATAATAATAATGTACTAGAATGTAGGGGAAAATAGTACTAGATTCTTTAGGTTGGCACTAGAATACTGAAAACTGGAACCTCTTTTATTTTTTTATTTGTGAGAAGTTTTGGGTTTATGCAATTACCAAATTAAGAACGGACAAAATTCTCTCTGGCTTGAACACCAAATAGATTAGTAAAAGTAAAAACAAAAGGTTGGTACGCCTACAGCTGTGAGAATTGCACTGATATACACATTTGGTCTGGCCGGGACTACCTATGCGTTTATCGTGAGTAAATGAAGGATAGAATAGTAGAAACCGCATGAGTAAACGAAATAGCTACATCAATCGACGTTGCCGATTGATAACACGGGCCACGCTCCGGCCGCCGCATTCCTACCTTCGCACGCAACATTACAAGTTTCAATGAGCCTCTCCTTTATTTACTCACAATAACCGCATACGTAGTCATGGTCAGACCAACTATAGGTATATAAGGCATAAGGCAAACCTACTTGCAACTTAGTATATTTTTTTTCCTACTTGGCAGGCATTAACAATTTCTACAGCTAAGAAATAAAACACAGTTTTACTTGCAAAATTTAATTTATTGTAGTTTTTCCAATTGTCTTTTATAAATTTTTATTTGCAAATTATGCTCTCTCAACATTAAATTTTTTTTTTAATTTTCATTTCGTATTTTTTTCTTAATATAAATTAATCTTAAGTTTTCATAACTTTTTGAAATAAATTTTTTTTTCAGAATTTTCTTCCTTTTTGTAGGTGGACGGGAAGTGGAAGGTTCAGATGATCGAATTGTGACTTCAGGTGTTCCGGGGGATGCAGTGGAAATTAAGGATTCAGGATCATGAACTATTTGAACTGAATTGTTAGGTTCTGGGACTGGGAGAATTCCTACTAAATTCTCATTTAGCACGATATCACCTAGTTTCAACAAATTATGCATTATTAAAAACCACTATAAATCCAAGGCTTTTTAGCAAAGGAACATAATAGGTTTGTTCCAGCAATAGTTCGTAACTACTTCGAAACCGTTAAAAACAGTTGCTCACCGAAGTAATGACCGATTTCAACGCCGTCAAGTGTACAATTTTGATGACTGCATGCTTTTGATGATTTCGAACTAGTTACGAACTATTGCTGGAACAAACCTAATATGAAACTTCAAAAATCGAATTGTAGGACTTATGTACTTATACAGGGTGTCCCAAAACTCGCGCCCCAGAGAATAAGCGGACGTGCCTACAGCAATGAAGATGGCAAATTCGGAAACAAAAATTGTCTAAGTTAAACTGTATTCGAACGAGAATGAAAAAGCTGTAGCCAATGCCGAGAGCTCTTGCGTAGGTAAAACGTAGGAACTGTAAATAATGCTAGGAGACGGTAGAACATTGTTATTTGTAAAACTTCCAAAAATGTTTTGGTCCACTGTAATGTCAATGTGACAGTATTTCCTGAAAAGTCAAATGTATTTACGGACAATTGAGGTTTTAATAGGAACAAAAATTGGTCGGAAAAGGTATTAAAAATTAATTAAATGCTCAAAATGTCCACCATTCATTTCTAAACACAACCGTGCTCTTCTCAAAAGGCTCGATTTAGAGTCCGTGACCATTTGAGGAGTAACCGCCGCAAAAGCATCTTGGATTCGGTTCCTGAGCTGCCCCTCGGTCTCAATAGGTACACGATATACAATGTTTTTTTTTTTTGACCGGTCTCTCGCATTCTTGTGATAGCTCTAAGAATTACTTTATGGTCTAGGGGACGATCGGGAAAGCGCTGAGAAAAAACTCGTGCTGCCTCTCTGGCGTTGCGTCCACACTCTCCATAAATAATTATCATTTCGCTATAATCAGCGACGGAAAACATGACGGTATCTGCTCGAGTCTTACGCTTAAACCTTCCAAGTGATAATTACAAAGGTTGACAGCAGTGTCACAATGAAGTGGACCAGTTTTTTCACATTTTTTTTTGTATCAACAATGCATTTCTAAGTATCCTAGCAACTTAATGAAATCCTACGCAATACCTATGACCATCTTCTATTTCGCTGTTAGGATTGGCTACTGTTTTTTATTCTTAACTCGCTTATCTTTTGAATTAGACAATTTTAGTTTTCGAATATGTGTTTCGCATTGCTATCGGCATTTGCCCTTGCTCTCTGGGGCGCGAGTTCTGGGACACAGTGTATATACTGCAACAATAGCAACTAATTCCTAATCTACTGAAATATACTTATTTATATTGAATTTAGAAAGAGATATCACAGAAAACATGAAACAGTAGCTTTTTAAAACAATTTCCCTGCTGTAAAATTTGTAATGTGATGTCCTTGAAATTATAGGTAGTTTTTAATAACTATAGACAAATTAAAATAACCTTGCATACACAGGGTGTCCCGCGACGTAATGTCACCACTTCACCTACGTGATAATCAATTCAAACTAAGTAAAAAACTCTAATAAAGTTTTGTTTTAAAGTAAACCGTTTCAAAAATACTGCGTGTTTAATTTTTTATTTTTTTAAATTTTAAAGTTCATCTAATCTTTTATCAGTTCACCTAATAGTCAATTCAGACTAAAAAGAAAAAAACTTTATTTCAAAAGGTGTTGAAAATCACCCCCGTTGTTTGCTAAATACATTCTAGCGAGCTCCAAAAGATATCTTGTTGCCTTTTGTAATATATCATTGTTATTTTTAATTAATTATCCGGCCTCCAAAATGTACTGTCGCAGTTCTAGATCTCAACTAGAACTCTTTTGAAGCGCGCTAGAATGTGTTTAGCAAACAACGGGGGTCATTTTGAACACCTTTTGAAATAAAGTTTTTTTCTTTTTAGTCTGAATTGACTGTTAGGTGAACAGATAAAAGATTAGATGAACTTTAAAATTTTAAAAATTAAACATTAAACACCCAGTATTTTTGAAACGGTTTACTTTAGAACAAAACTTTATTAGAGTTTTTTACTTAGTTTGAATTGATTACCACGTAGGAGAAGTGGTGACATTACGTCACGGGACAGCCTGTAGATAAAAATTTAAAAAATAATAATGGATTATCCATGATGTTTGTGACTGGTTTAAAATAATTTGGAAAACGACATGCCAAGGTCACAAAAAACTTCGTTGAAATTTCGAATTATATTTGTTTCGTTGGTACAAGACTAAACTGGATGACATGTTTTGGTTGTAAAATAAACTTTAAAATAAAACTAGGCTTTAAAATAAAAATAGACTTTAAGTTAAAATGGCCACGTGCCTGTAAACTCAGATTTGAGAATGGTTTATTTTACAACCGAAACATGTCATCCAGTTTAGTCTTGTAAGATGTACCAAATTTCAACGAAGTTTTTTGTGATCTTGGCACGTCGTTTTCCAAATTATAAAAATTTAAGTAAAAATGTGCATCAATTTAGTTCAACTCTGATATAAAGTAATAACAGACATGGTTTATAAAGCATGAGGGTTTAAAGGGATACAACAAGCTTACCAAAATAGTTAGCAGCACTATCGTAGATGTTTTCTAGTGGTTGCACTTGGTACCCTAAAATTGCTAAAACTTGATTTTCAATTTCGGACAATTGAGTAGAACAAGTGCCACCTCCAGTCTGTTGACGTTCCTTCTAAAAATCATATTTACATTGGTGTTAAATTATTGCTACTACTAAAAGCCTATGCGATTAATGCCTGATCTTGGCCTTTTCTTTGTAGACACAATTACACCGAAAATTGTTAGATTATGACTGATGTTATGTTGGACTTATTAAATACAATCATATTCTA
Organism: Dorcus parallelipipedus; assembly: GCA_958336345.1. Classification (NCBI taxonomy): domain Eukaryota; kingdom Metazoa; phylum Arthropoda; class Insecta; order Coleoptera; family Lucanidae; genus Dorcus; species Dorcus parallelipipedus. Next base: position 42,275,155 of record OY284479.1, read on the forward strand.
AATACAATATAAATTTATTCTTTGCACCTTTTCAATTGCAGCAATTTCTTTAAATTTCTGGCTATCTGCTACAGAAACTCCTAGTTCTTTGATTTCTTCATACCGTTTTTTCTAAAAAATAAAATAAAATAATAATGCAAAGTACACTCAAAAAAAGCTGCAAAGGTAATTAGGGATGGGATGCAATGAATATTTATCCTACTAATGTGTCGATTAGGCTTCGTGTTAGTACAATTTTGATATAAATTGCTGCAAGACCTACAAACTTCTAATTTACTCCAACCATATTCTTTTAAATGCAGTTACTTAATCGTGTGACTAATCACATTTTATAAAATTAGCCCTAATTATTTTAATATTCATTAAATTGTAAATTATATTATATTAGTAAATTAATTTAATATGTAAATGCATGCAACATATCGTCACCTTACCTGCGAAACGTCCTAAGTTCATTACTTTTCATATGCACTCAGAAGGTTTTGCAAGTAAGGTGACGATATACATTTGGAGTTCCCAAGGCCCACCTACCTGTTGTAATTGATCAAGTGTTACTCACATTTTCATTTGCAGTCTCCTTTCGTGTTTGCCGTTTTAAATTGTCATATAAGTGTTTCAATTGGTCATGGGAACATGGAACCAAATTTTGACTATTAAACTCTACTGCTATCTTTTTCCAAGTTTCATTTTTTGTCTTAATGGACACACCATCAGTCTTTATGTTTTCTATAATTTTATTGTACCTAAAAAATAAGGAAGGAAAGATTGAAGGGATAAATTTGGAGAAATGGAAAATAACTTTAGGAAACAAAATAAATGGCAATGTATTATATTATCCTTAAATTTGAATACATTCTACATATTAATTTAAAGTTTTATTACTGTTAAGTTATAATTACTATGCACACATGATGTTCAATTCGACCTGAGTACGAGAGTGTAAACTTCTTGTATACACCTATTATATGTTGTATCTACATCTTGATCAAAACTTAATTTCTAATGCTATAGAATCAAAAATTTTTAGCTTAAATCATTTTTCTGTGTGTTTATAACTACAGTTTCAAATACTGAAAACGTAAAACATTAAAAAATTCACATCATGTGTACACAGTAATATTTTAAGAGATAATACTTACGATTTCACCAACTGCAGGAGTTGTTCTTTTTCAATTATATTAAAATTCGCTCCCCTTTTTCTTTTTTCCATTTTTAAAATCACTTTACACTAAACTAATGAGCAACTTAACCTGAAACTCTAACCACACTCCAGCAAATAATAGGTGAGTTCGGCAATGCGCTCGACGATTCGAGCAGAGCTAGTGAGATTTTAATCAGCTGATCACAGAGCGCTCCACATGAGCAAACTTAATGACGAACGATTTCGAGCAATTGGCGTATAGATTCTGACAGTTGAGTTTTCAAATAAACAGAATTTTATTAATTCTTCTCTTGAAAACAATCTTAATATTTGAAATACTCTATTTTCTTCCAACAGTCACTTTTATTATTCACTTTTAGAAATTGGTTGTATTGATCATCATCAAACACTATTTCTTGAAATTAATTATGCTCATTATAATGTTGAAATTCGTCTTAATTTCGTTATTTTACACTGTACAAACACTTATCGTTTAAATTAAACAACGATTACTCTTAATTCATGAAAATATATAAACACAACCTACTTGACAAGTTCTAAATCTGAGAGCTCCTCCAAAATATTCCGAGCTGAGCGAGCGCGATTTTTTTCATCTGATCTGTATTTGCCGAACGTTCCAGATCTGTCAAAGTAAGCTCGACTTTTCATTACCGAACGATTCTGAGGTGATTGATGAAAAAGATCGCATTGCTGAACTCAGCTAATGACAACTATCACGTGATTTGATGCGATTTTTAGACGTTGCCAAATGTAAGCTTTGATTAGTTAATCATTGATTAACTTATGAATTTTTTGTTTTGTGAAACAGCGTCAAATTTTTAACCCTGATTAATGTTAACGGTCGATTAGTTAATCAACACTTAAACAAAGCTTTGTGAAACCCGCCGCTAAAGCGTTATTTGACATTTCAAATTCAAGTTAAAACGCTAATTTTTATTCACATAACCTACAGCCATGTCGCTGTTTAGGCTACGTCAAATAAGCCAACAAAAATATGTCTGATTGCAGTGTTGCAAACAGTCGAATAAAAAAATGCTCTTAATTGTATTGCCAACTCAAACAGTTATTCTTGACCACTTTGTATTTCATTCATTCATTTCAATTTCATTACTCAATGTTGGTAAGAGCGGGTTTTTTTTAATTTGAAAAGGGTAATTGGCTTAGAGTGGATTGGCAACACTGGTCAGATGTCGGAAGTTAGATATCGCATTGAATTGAAACTGAAGATATATTAGGTAGCCATACACCAGTATTCATTCATGTCATTCTTTCCTTCGACACTCTTTCCCTTCAAGAAATTTAAACGAAACAAATCCTGTTCTAACCTAGGTACTCATACAATAATACAGGATTTGTTTCGTTTAAATTTCTTGAAGGGAATGAGTGTCGAAGGAAAGAATGACATGATTGAAGGCTGGTGTATGCCTACCTATTGAATTGTTCAAAATCCGGTTCAGGTTTCATAAAAGCGAAACAAGAGGGCGCCACATTTTGAACTTATTTTGCTTCTATTATGCTGGAAAATACACTCAAAGGAGCTTGCAGAATGTGTTTAAAAGCGTTAGAGCACGCTGATGTACTCAAAAAGGCAAACACCACTGGAAATTAGGAAGAAAAACGCGGTTGAAATCTTACAATTTCGTCATAACCTCACTTTTCGATGAGCAATGATAAGACGAGGCGCTGCGTATTGATGTGTAATTCCTGCTTTTTTTCGTCATTTCCACGCGAAAAGTTATGAGAAGTAACTTACTCAGCAACTTAACTCATTTACGGCCAAGTCAAGAAATACAGAGCAGTTACAATTTCTCTTTAGAAAAAAGGTATTATTAGCAAATAAATTATGCAAAAATATTAACAATTTATTTATTTTTATTCATAGTTTGAGAAAAAATGATGTTGCGTTAACGCAACATTGGCCAGATCCATTCAGTTTTGTTTGTGATATTTTTTAAAACAATTTGCTTGCAAATGTAATGATAATAACAGACACCATTTTTCATTTACAAAAACAGAGCTTCTAAATTTCATTTGTTAATAAAAATGATGTCAACTTTTAATTTTTAAAAAATATCTTCTTCCACCGATCAGTACAAGTCGGCTTGAGGAAGCTTATGATATCTCGATAAAATAATAACACCAACGAAATCTAAAAACTCTGCTTTTCTAAAAAAAATCGTGTCTGTTATTATCATTAGTATACTTTATCGAATACTCTATTATCAAATTTTTAACTGAATACCATCTAAACCTAGTTCCAATTCGATTTGAATGAGATACTTCGGCATTTTTGTAAATTTTTTTGAACAGCAACTTTTCGATACATACACAACAATGTTATAATAAAAAATGCATGTGGCTACAGAAAAAAATGCAAGAATGAATCATGCAAGTTCTGACAGGAATTTGATTTCGACTTGACAGATTCGGCCAATGTTGCGATAACGCAACGCTGTTGCTTTTGTCATCACTACAAAAAAAGGAACCGTAAAAAAAAATTCTGAAGCGGATGGTACATAAAGTTGTTATTTTTAAAGAGTACTATGCAAAGGTTTAACTAAAATTCTAATAAAAACATAAATGAAAACAAAAAATTGTTATGCATGCTCAGATAAAGAGAAAATCTATTAATTTGAATTATGTTTTCTTAAACTTTTTGCAAAATTAAATTGATAATTTAATTTTTTTTTGGAAAATGCTATCTAAATAACTGTTAGCAAACTTGAAACTGTGAAAAAATTAAATGTTAAAATTAAAAAAAAAAAAATTGGAAAATGGCGTTGCATTAACGCATCAGTGGCCGTAAATGGGTTAAACATTCAATAGAGGCAAATTTACTTAACAACAAATGTGAGGTTATGTCAGGTACGCCAATCGCTATTAACGCATAGATTACAAGACAACACAAGAAGCAAACTCTAAATAAAATTTTGGAATTGCTTAGTTCATCAATGAGCAAGCGCTTCGGGTATATTGACGCAGCGTAAGTTCAAAATAGTCAGTCAAATTTTTTGAGGTTATGTCACCAGACCAGAAACTGAACTGTTGGAATAATCAAGACGTACTTTTGTATTTCCTTAGAGCTGGACTGAACGCTTTGGTCACCCGCAGCGTTCCCAGCAAGTTCACGTCGACCTGCTTCTGGATTAGGTTCTCCGTGAGCCACTCGAACTCTCCGAAAACCATAACGCCTGCATTATTGACGACCGCCCATAGAACTACAATTGAACTGATTGATTCACTCGATAAATCGAATAATAAAGTTTCGAATGTGAACCTCGAGTTTTCTTCTGCAGTAAATACTCGGTGACTATATCGACCGCGACTGCGACGGTGTGCCGATTCGTCACGTCCAGTTCCACCTGGACGATGTTGCTGTTCTTCCTCAGCGCCTTCGCCCCCGCCGAATCCAAATTCAAAAATCCCGCGAAAACCGTGAATCCGAGGTCGCACGCGTGCTGCGCCAGCGAGTAGCCCAAGCCGGAATCGCAGCCGGTGATGAACACGACCTTGTCCGGCGAAGCTTCGACCATCTCGCTGCTTTGGAACACGTACAGCAGGCAGGCGACGGTGAGCGATGTCACGAAGATGCTCTTCACCACGTTCTGGGTCGCCAGGCCGTGGCGGGTGAGCACGACGAGGCCGGCCGGCCCCGCGGATACCCCCACGAATAATTCGTTGCACATTTCAAATAGTACCAGAGATATTTTTGACACGATTGCGCCCATTTTGCTCTCGCGGGATTTCGCCCTAGCTGCTTTGAGGACTTTTCATTACTTGAGTCTAACTCCAGGGAAGAATGAAGGGCCAGGGCCGGGATTTGTTTAATTAAAGACACGTCGCGCACTCATCTTGGCCGGCGAACTTTAGTAGCCGCTTCTTGAATTGCAGATGATCAGCAAATGTCACTTTGACAGATCGCAAGTGATCAACATGTGTGATCAATACGCATCACCTTGACAGTTGACAGATTACTTCACTTCAGATTTGCATTTGCAAATTACGTCGGTCCGGTTGAAGACGTCTTCGTGCATTATTTCACACCAAAAGCATCGCAAAACACGAAACCTTCGCCCGCTATTGCATCACATTATCAAACACCCGTGTGAATTAACATTATACAGGGTGTCTCGGACTAAGCTTGACAAGTTATTTGGCAGTTGTTTATACAGGATGCATTCGACATAACGCATGAAACGTATGACTGAAACGCATTCGCTCATCCTCACACTTCTGCTCAGAGCGTGCCCCGAGCGTAATGTCAAATGCACCCACAATGTGTATGTCCAAATAAAGTTTTATAAGAATAGGAGCCCAGTTAATTAGCATGTTTGATTTAGGACTTTTGAATAAGTGATGAAATATTTCGTATGTGCATGTATTTTTGAATTTGCCAGTAAACTCGACCGCGTGAACTCATGTAACACATCATCGCAGGTTTAACGCTATTGGTTCTCGAGTTTCTTCCGGTCGTCAGAGAGGTCTGCATCCAGAAATTTAGAGCCAACTCGCGGCTCATTTTAGAACTAACTTCTTTCGAAGGGAATTCCGAAGACGTTGCGTTGGTCATTCGGTTGACATTGCGTTAAGAAAATCACCACCGTCTGGCGGCTTCGTTTAGAAATAATTTAGAATCTTTGAAAAGAAAACAAAAAATGTCGACTCGACATTTCACGATACAAAGCAAAAGACAGAAGAAAAACGACGGAAAGAGATCGGAAATTCAGAGCCATCTGGCGGCTTATTTTAGAACTGACTTCTTTTGAAGGGAAATCCGGAAACGCTAATCATCCGGTGGACATTGCGTTAAGAAAATCACTGCCATCTAGCGGCTCGATTTCGTACTAATTTAGAATCTCTGCAAGCAAATCCGAAAACTTTGATCACAGAGACCTCGACATTTCGGAATCTCAAGGTAGAGGCGCCCGAAATGAGAAACAAAAGAAAGAAGCGACGAATTTCGGAGCGTCCAAAAATTCAGAGCCGTCCGGCGGGTTTATTTAGAATTAACTTTTTTTGAAAGGAAATCCAAAAACGCTAGTAACCTACCCGACACTGCGTTAAGAAAATCGGAGCCATCCAGCGACCGACTTCATTCAGAAAGAAATTAGAATCTTTGAACGGAAATCCGAAAACGTTGACTTGACATTTCACAATACGGAAACGGAAAACAAAAGACGAAACGACGGACTCTGGGGCGTCCAAAAATCAGAGCCATCTGACGGCTTCGTTCGCAACTAACTCGACGTTGCGTTCAGAAAATCAGAGCCATCTAGCGGCTTTATTCAAAACTAATTCAGAATCTTTGAGGGGAAAATTAAGAATCATTAACGCTTTAAAATTGACGAATGATGAAATTCGAAACGCGACAGAAATTCAGAGCCATCTGGTGGCCGGATTCGGAACTACTTCGGAATGTTTGCAGGGAAAATATTTTCCAGTAAATTCTACCGCGTGAATTCATGTGACGCATCGCGGGTTCGACGCGATTGGTTCTCGAGTTACTTCCGGCTGTCGCATTTTATAACTCGAGAACCAATCGCGTTGCGGCACATGAACTCGATCTAGAATTTACCGGGGAATTAAAAAATGCAATAATATATAGGGCGTTCCGTAACAAATAAAACGCAAGCTGATGTTTATTTCGCGAACGCGATGAGCTTTTGTTTCTTTCCGTCGACGGCGATCGAAATTCTACCGCGTGAATTCATGTGACGCATCGCGGGTTCGACGCGATTGGTTCTCGAGTTGTTTCCGGCCGTCGCATTTTATAACTCGAGAACCAATCGCGTTAGACCCACGATGCGGTACATGAACTCAAGCTAGAATTTACCGGGGAATTCAAAAATGCAATAATATACAGGGCGTTCCGTAACGAAAGTAAAGCAAATTTGGTGTTTATTTCGCGAACGCGTTTTTTTCGTCGGCGGCGATCTTCTTTCCATTTACAAAAATTGCGGTGTTCGAAGCATACTACTTCAAGCGAGAGAGACGGAAAATTTTGAAGATTATTTCCGCATCTTAATTGCGTCATTGACTCGACTAAAACGATTGCAATGTTTTTATTAAAATAAAGCAGGTTCTTGTCCGATGAAAATTGTATTTTATTTAAATAACTGTCATTGTCAATCAGTGCAAAGGAAACGTCAAATTAATTGACAGATGTCGAGCTTACGTCATTCATTTTACGATGGACCGGGCGAGGACGTTACTTTTTCTGCTTTTTTCGACAAGGCTCGAAGCAAACGACGACTTCAACCTGGACATCGGGAAACTCGAAGGCCTCGTCTGTTATCAGTGCGAGTCGAACGCGTCCGTTTTGCCATCACTGTGCGACTCGGAGTTTTTCAAGACGCACAAGCTGCGCGAGAAACTGGACATGATTTTCCAGTGTCCCCTGGAACTGCAGGAATACTGCATCAAGAAGACCACGTTCGGGGGGAACGCCGCGAGAACAATGAGGGGCTGCAGCGGTGCTTACGACAGCAACAACGTGACAGTTCGAAGCGGATGCGCAAATATCAATGAAAATGGCAACTCATCAGAAATTTGCTTGTGCTCGAGAGATCTCTGCAACGAATCTGCACGTCCTTTCCTCTCAACCCTCGCCTGTTTCCTTCTTGCTTTGCTTTTAAGGGTCAAGTAAAAAAAACTAGTGAGTTTTGTTTGTTTGTTTATTATTACATGAAGAAACTGCCTTCTTGGTTCCGGTTCATTTTCTTGCGCTCCTTCTGCTTGAGCTTCACGGCCCGCCTTTCCATGTGCTTTTGGAGTTTATTGCTATTTTTCAGCTCCTCGTACCTATGGATGAGATCCTCGATTTTCCTCTCGGCTAAAAACAATCGTGATTAATGCGAGCTCCGCCCAAACCTAGTGACTTACATTTCTTCTTGAACGTCGGCCTTTCGCCCCTGCCCAGCTTCTCCCTGATCTCTCGCCTTTCTTCCTGTGTTTTCTGCTTCTCCTTTTCCTTCCGCTCTTCCTCTCTGATTTGATTCTCCTGCAAAAAAAAAAAGAAGTCACAATGTACAGTGTGATTGAAAATCCTACTCAAAGCTTCATTTGACAGCCGTCAAACTGACAGTTCGCTTAGTGAATCGCATTTGTTTTGTTTTCCATGGCCGTCCCGTACTCACAATTCTTTGCATCACAAATTTAATCTGCTTTTTCCTTTCCGGATCCTCCACCTCCTTGTATTCCTTCTGTAGCTGCGAGCGTTCTTTCTTCTTGAGCTCCGTCAAGAATCGGTAGTCCGACTTGAACGTCTTCTCCTGGAACGTCCCGCACAACGGATCGAACCTCGGGTCCCTCGGCGCCTGCCTCTTGGGCTGTTGCGCTACGGGTTGGGCCCTCGAAACGTCCACTCGCTTCTTCGAGCTCGCTTCCCTCGGCCTGTTCTTGTTGGCACGCTTGAAATTCGTTCTGGGTCGCCTGGGCTTCGCCCCGAATACGGTCTCGTTGAAAATGTAGGAGCCGACCTTTTGTTTTAACTTTTGCAGGTCTTCGAAGCTCATCGTGGAAAGTTCCATGCGTATTTGCTCCTGTTGATGTGTGTGTGTGTAAGCGGTGCTGATTAAATGAGTACGTTTTCAAAGGTGGTAGAAGACTTACGCGTTCTTGGTCGGTCATGACCTGTTCTGGGGGCCCTGTGCTCGGTAAGTCTGAGCTCGTAGACTCACTGTCGGATTCCATGTGTAGCTTTGAAGGCTTTAAATTATTGAAAAAGTAACTTGTCAGGTGGCTCCTTTTGATAAAAAAAAAGTTAGGTTAAGTACAGTGTCGCCAACTCTGAATACGTATAATGTTTTGCTGATGTTTAATTAAAATTTAAAATTTATCTGGTAGAAATTCAGCTATCAAATAATAAGCTCTCTTAGCAAGATTATTTTTAAAATTATGTGCACGCGGTCGATAAGTTAGAGATCTATGAATCGAGAAATTTAAATAGTTCGAAACTGAGATAAAAATAACTCGTTTCTTTAAAATTTAAATCTTGATTATGATTTCGAATTATTTACAGAAAAGAAAAGCAAGTTAGATAACGTAAACAGTAAGCGTCTTTGATGAACGAGTGGGATTTGGTCTGTCGGTCAGATCAATCCATCTATGAATCAATCAGATTAGAATCACTGAGATACATACAGGGTGCCCGGATTTCGTAGGTACAACATGGGTAACTTTTTTATTCAAAGAGATAGAGAGATGGTTAAATTAGTAAAAAGGTGCGGGTTCAAGAGCTCATTGAGAATACATTTTCAAATTTTACTTGTCATGGCGAACTTGGTTAAAATAAAGAAAAAACAAAATTTCATAATTTCTTTTATTTGCCGTAATTTTTTTATTACTTAAGATATTTAGATGCGGTTTGCATTAATTTGTATGGTAATTTAAATATTTTTATTGGCATAACAAAACCAAACTCAATTACAAAAATAATAATCAAAAGTATTAAATCACTCAAGTAAGTCATAATTGTTTGCAATGCAAAGTTGGCACCGTTTCTGAACACTATTAATGACTTTACGGATAGTATTGCCATTAATACTGTTAAATGCCTCAAGTACTGCAAATTAGTTCAAACCGCATCTAAATATTTTTAGTTAAAAAAAAGGTTACGGCAAATAAAAGAAATTATGAGATTTGGTTTTTTTTTAATTTTAACCAAGATGGCCATGACAAGTACAATTTGAAAATGAATTCTTAATGAGCTATCGAACCTGCACCTTTTTGCTAATTTAACCATCTTTCTATCTCTTCAAATACAAAAGTTACCCATGTTGTCCCTACGAAATCCGGGCACCCGGTATATGTTATATTCTATCTCGATGGATTAGAATACACAGTGGCGTGGCAGCGGCGTTACCAACGTGTAAGAAGCAGAAATCCCTGAAAAGTTAGCAAAAAATCCCTTTTCAACTGTTGTGTTCGAAAATTATACAGTGGCGTGCCAACGTCATACCATGATATCGCCAACTTTCAATAGTTAAATAACCGTTTTTCCCCGAAAACTTCAAATACCCGAACACTGTACTCAATAGTTGTGTCCGCTGAACCCGCCCAATATTAAAGAGAGATTTTCATTATACAAATGACGTGCTCGCATTTGATTGGCCGCTACCGTACTAAAATTACGGAAGTAGAATGGGTTGCCTAGTTTCAATTTTTAAGTCGTCACGATATAAAATGACCACAGTGCCGTGTAATTTACATTAATTTTTGCCCAATCTTTTACATGTACATTATTAATTAATTACTCGGTTAATTGTTTGTAAAAAATGTAATGAATTAATACCACATTAATTCATCAATTCATTTCACTCAGAATTCCAGTGAGTTCTGTCAAGTCAAGGACACAACTCAAAAACTAACCTCACTTTTAATTCTTTACGTTGTCTAACATCCTTTACCTTTTTTTTATGTATTTTTTACATGAAACGTAAAGAAATATTTCTTTATGTGTAAATGAATATCACTCATAATTTTCTTATCAAACAAACAAAAGAAAGACGATTAGCAAGTAAGCTAACTGAAAATTGAAGGAAAAGAAGAAATTTATGATAAAGAAAGACTTTTCAACAAATAAAGCAAAGGCGACCGGCAAATTAAACGAAAAATTTGTAAAAAAAAAAGAAAACTGCAGAAAAGTTCTAACAATACTCTTCTAAAAAATAAACGAAAGAAATATCAATGACAAGAATAAAACAACGAAACAAGAGCGTTTTAATAAAAAAAAAAATAGAAAGAGTCAATAAGGATATTTACGATAAAATTATAAAACTTCTGGAAATAAAAAAAAAACGTGACAAAAAGAGGAATATTTACAATTAAAAGTAAAGAGATGAAAACAAAAGACGATCGATGAACTAAACTTCCAATGAAAATGAAGGAACAAAGACTTTGGTCTAGAATTCTTAAAAATTTTAAAATAATTTGATGAAAACAGTAACGAAAAGAAAATTGAAAACAGAAGAAAAAATTATTAATTTTTATTAAAAGGTTTGTTCCATTTGACAGAATTTCAAGTTCTGAACCGTTCAAATCATGCGCAGTATGAAATTTATATCCAATTTTGAGCACTGCTCATGCTCAGTAAGATTTTGAACGTTTAAGAACTCGAAATCCTGACGAATGGAACGGACCTAAAGAAATTTATGGGGTAATGTTACCAGTAAGGTAAATAAATTACCAGTAATTTGACAGCACAGGTTTCCTGATACCTAAAAAAAGTAATTTCGAGCTCTCTAAAGTTTAGAGTCTAAATGGGGCTTCAAGCTTTCAGTTTCTTTTCACGAAATAAAACTTGAAAATCCCTTTTTTTAGGAGGGAAAAAAACGCTAATGATTTGAAGAAGGAATGTATCCCTTAGGTTAGCAACACTGAATGGTAGTCGAAAGGTCGGTAAGTTGGAAAACTGTCGATCGAAGAAGTTTGGTCTGAACTGTAATATAAATTAATTTTCTTATTTGCTCTCATGATTGCGATCTTAAATTATCTGCAGAGCAGAATTCGGGTTAGATTATAGCTTTGTCCCTACACAGTTCTAAATCAGTTCGGAACTGTACTGCTCCTGCGCTCTTGCTAAATACACAGCGCTTTTAGTAAGAGCGCATGACCTGTAGCAAGAGCGCATGAGCAGTACAGTTCCGAACTGATTTAGAACTGTGTAGGAACAAAGCTTATGTCGCGTGTCAAAGCGAAGCGTCACTTTATTGAAAGTGGTCGGTAAGTTTAGAAGTTGTATACGAAACACGAAACTCCGTCCGATACTCAAACACAGAAATAAAATTGGCTTTCTTTATTTGAACTTTGATCGTAAATAAATTCGATGTAAGTTTAATTGCGTGTAATCGTAATGACTCGCGATGGGTGACGGTTTGATTTGAGCGAGTGTCGACTGTTGGCGACAGTGTGCGTGTAAATTTTTGACAGCAAAATTTTTAATAATAGCTTGTGTAGCATAGTTTGTTGTGTTTGCGGCCGTAAAAGAAACGTCCGGCGTTACGTGAGTACATTTTTTCATTGAGCACACTTTCTCTCGTCTACCACAATTACCGTGAGCGTCGCCTAGGCACGCCACCGTCGATTCAACGTCGCCCGACGCGGGAAAAAACTCAAGTCCACATTATCGGTTGATTCCAGTGAAAACACGCGTCCCATTGATAATGTTACAAAACGCTCGTCGAAATCAGCCAATGCATTCTACGATTTATCAGATTAGACATCAAAGTGCAAAATTAATTGATGGTATCACATCAGTCATTGTTTAAAAGCACTCTCGCTTGTTGGTGCACGACAAGATTGAACGCGCACGCTTCTTTTAGGGTTGAAGATGTGAGTGTCGATTTGAGTCCTATAACGCAGTTGAAAACGAAAGATGTCCGAGGTTTCGTCCGCCGCCGTCTTGAAGCAGATACTCAAAGACATCTCCAACGTTCAGGAACTCATCGACGGTTCCTCCGCTTTAACCAAGACCCTGAAGAAGGACGGCCTCGAGAAGGATGAACTGAATCAGATTGTCGAGAAGACGAAGATTTTAATCGAGAAGCTCAAAGCCGAAGTGAACCGGATCAGTGATTACTTCGATGTCACCCATGAAACTGTGGCAGAAGAAGAAGAAGCGGGCAATGGGGATTCCTCCCCCAAGCCTGTAGATGGCACAAGCACGACTCTCAATGGTGATATTGAAAACAGTGAAACGAATGAATCTGACCACTTGGATGAGAACGTAGACCCGGGTGAACCCCCTTGTGAAGACACTGTGCGAGAAAAGAATGCGGATGATGGGGATGAGAGAAGTAAAAAGGAAGACGGTGCAACAGCGAGCACAAACGAAACTGCCAAAAATAATTTAGAAAGTACAAACGACGGTAATTTATTTATTTATTTTTAATTAAGACGCTTATTTATTTATTTTTTAATTAAGATGCTTCCTTATTTATTTATTTTTTTAGTGATCTTTCACTTTTCTTTCTTGTAATTATAGGTACATTTGATTTTTTTGAACCAAAACGTTTCTGTTTCTTGTTTCGTCAAGAATCTGTTGATTCTTTTCTCCTCGATTTTTTTTTTTTAGTTCTAGTTTCAGTCTACGATAATCTTTTGTTTTCTTAATTGAAAAAAGATTTAAAATATCATTGGTGTTCCTATTGTTTCTTGTAGAATTTTGTTTTTCTGATTGCGCTTTCAATGCTGTTGTCTTTTGGTTTGTTACTGTTAAGTTTTCAACTTGCAATTTGGATTTTGTTTTTGTGATTATTTTCAATCTTTTTTTACATCTTTCCATTTTCCCCAAGAAATTCTCTCTTTTTTTTTCGACTCGTGTATTTAATTTATATTTTTTTCTTTTAGTTAGTTTACTACTTCAGCGGTTTATTTTTGCAATTATCAATGTTTAATTTCGTTAAAATGTTGTAAACAAATTTTATAAAATCGTGATTTTAAAAAATAAAATTCCCTTGATTAAAATTAGCGATTTTAAACATGATTTGAATCAAATGATTTAAATCAGTTCAACCCTGTTTTTTTTCGCTTGTTTTTTTTTTTTTCTTAAATTAAAATGTTTGTCTTTTTCTTGCGTGAGTAATTTTTTTCTTCCTGTTTTTGTCCTGTTCTTATTTTCAATTTGTTGCCGACAGTTTAGGTTACGACATCTGGCGACCGAATCAAAACCGACTTTTATTTTTAATTTGTTGATCTTTTTTTTGTTCCTAAATTGAAATTAAATCGTCATCATGAACTTGATTTTTTGTTTTCGCCACAAGTTTTTCTTTTCTTTACTTGCATATTTAATCTCTTGGTCGATCTTCTTTTGTTTTGTTTTTTAATTCAAATGATCGTTCGTTTTTTGTTTTCGTTAATGAAAATCATATTTTTTTATGTTAACTGAAAAAAGTGTGTCATTTGTGAAGAGACTTTCCATGGAGACTCGTTTGTTTTTTTTTATTTACTTAAGTAATTAAAAAATGATTTTCAATTTTTTTATTTTCATTTTCTCTTGTTTTTCTGGGTTGAGATGAGTTTGGTTGACCTTGCTTTTGTTGCACTTAATTCCAGTAGAGTTTTCAGTTGCACACTCAAATTCTTGATCGATTCTCATATGTTTGTTTTGTTCTTAAATTCAAATGTTTGTCTTTTGTTTTTCTTTTTCATTAAATCGTCTTTTTTTGTATTAAAATGTTTCGTTTTATTCTTATCGTTATAAAAGAATTTTTCTCATTTGTTTTTCTTGTTTAAAAGTTGCGTTCCACTTACAATTTCTTCGTTTTCTGTTTTTTCATTTTTTCATCCTTAAACTTACATTTCCCGATTGTCTCATCCCGTTTTTCAACGTCTTTGGTTTTTCTTAATTAAAAGCTTTCTGCCCCCCCCCCCCCTTCCGTGAAACTTGCACTTATTATCAAATTTATTACACTTATTACAGGTCGTCTTTTTTTAAACGTAATAAAAAAATATTTTCGTTCTTTTTGTCGAACCTCTGTTTCGGAAAAATTCCGCGGGCCCGCGCCCGTTGTTTTCATTCTTAAATTAAAGCGTTTTTATTTTTTTAATTTTACCTTGTCTTTTGTTCTTCTTCGGGAACTTTCCCTCGTTGTTTTTCTCTCACATTTACGTCTTGTGTTTTTCTTAATTATTAAAAGCTTTCTTAGGTTTCTGCCCTCCCCCCCATCAAACTTACACTTACGGATCGTCTTTTGGTTTTTAAAATTTAATTAATTTTTTTTATACATATTTAATTTTTCTTCTTCAAACTTACATTTGCTGAACGCCTTTCGTTTTTCATTTTCGTTTTGTTTTCTTGACGAAACAGTTTCCTTTTGTTGGAAAATGTCCTAAATTTGATTGACATTTAATTTTAATTTATTTGACAGAGTGTTCGGAAACGACCTGTCAGATTCCCCACTCTTCTGACCTCATGGTCTTTTCATCTCCAATTAACTTTAATGCCCATTAATTCCCATAGCAATGATTGTGATCACAATCGTTACTATGGGAATTAATCGCCAGATAAAGTTAATTGGAGATGAAAAGATTGGGCTTTAATGAAATGGCTAATTAGAGTTTAGTAACTCAGTGAAAAGTCTAGAGATGGCGTTATGTATCTGATTTTCATTTTTAGCCGTCGTCGAAAGCTCTTGGAATTTCACATTTCTCGTCTGAAATCAGTCGTTAAATCTGTATGCTGGTGTCAAATTAGGTCAGCCAATTTAACATATGAAATTGCAACAACAAAAATGACAGTTTGGTTCCTAACCCTACCGAATAAGTTGTCGGTTAAATCTGGGGATCCTAGTCACAGCTCCTGGTATCGACTGTTCTTTGTTTTTTCAGGTAATTTAGAAGAAACAAATTCTGACAAATCGGGTGATAACTTAGACAAGCCTTCCGATAATTCGGAAGAAGAATCAGCTGGTAATTTGGAAAAGGAGTCCGTTGATAATTTGGAAGAAGAAACCGTCGATAATTTAGGAGAAGAACCCTTCGCAAAGACCGACGCGGAAATGGCAACTCCACCCAAAGAAACGGTAACCGGTAATTAATGTGTTTTTCTTCTGAGTGACAATATCTGTCGCGTTTTCAGGAGAGCGCAGAGAAGCCCGAAGAGGTCACCAGTGAGAGCAATGGCGGTGATGACGTAAAACAGGAACGGGGCACCTGGAAGATCAAGTGCGTCGACATCAACAAACTCATCAACCCGAAGTTGCTGTCGAAAGCGAAAGCCGCTGTCCCCGATGACGGGAAAGACGAACCGGTCGTTGTGTTGTCCGACTCTGACGCGGACGGAAACTGCGGTAACAAAAAAGACTCGAGCAAGCTGGAGAATCTCCTGCGCGCCAACGAGCTGGTCGTCGAGCGGATTAAGAAGAACATAAACATAACCTTAACCAGGCAATCCAAGGGCGTGATTGTCCTAGACGACAGCGACAGTTCCGACGAGGTCGCTCTGAGCAAGATAAAACGCGGCAAGCCGTCAGAAAACAACAACAAAACGCCAAACGACGGCGGCAGCAAAGCGCAGGACAAGAAGCGAAAAAGCGTCAGGTTTAATGTGTCGGACGAGAGCGAGAAAGACGACGTTGATAGCAGAAAAGTCAAGTCGAAGTCCAGGAAGGCCAGGAAGAAATACGTTTACTCGTCGAGCGACAGCGAGGCGAACAGCGACACCAAGGTGAAGAAAAAACAGAGGAAGAAACAACCGCGGGATCTGGCCAGCGTCAGCAGCTTCTCGGACACGAACACAGACGGGGACAGCGACGAAGACACACAGAAGAAATCGAAGAAGAAACCTTCCCATCCCCAGTCCAAGGAATTATCTGCGGCCCTGGAAAGGCGTCTGATCGCGGCCCAGGCGGACGACAAGTTTTCTTGGAGGGCCTACGTGTCCTTGACGAAAGTGACATCCGACAGACTAAAGGAGAACTACGAAAAGAGACTTTTGAAGGACGAAGTTAATAGGTTGGTATCACTACGATGGTTGTTATCGTCGAAGAAATGGGACATTTAAAGCACGCAGTTGTGCACCGTCGATCGTCTTGTTTTTTTTTTTTTTTTTAAACTTGCTCTTTTTTATCATCGATCTTTCTCCAGAAATTTTTTTCTTTCTTGCACTCTCCTGTCGTCTCCCTTATACAGGGTCAGACTGAACTGCAGTCGTTTATTAATACCGCAAGGTTATGTGACACCGCAGATTCGCATTCAATTCCACGATCGTCTTTTAAAACATTCAATTGCGACAGATGTCAAAGTTTTAAAATATTGTTATAGTAAACTGTCGATGACGTCATTTTAATTAATAACGTTAATAAAAATTTTATTGTTAAATAGACAGTTGATTTTTTACAATTATGACAGATGTCAAAGTTTTAAAATATTTTTGTAGTAGACTGTTGAAGACGTCACTTTAATTAAAAACATTAATAAAATTTTTATTGTTAAACAGACCGACAGTTAATTTTTTTTGCAGTTATGTCAAAGATTTAATAATTCTTTTTTTGACACTGACAGCTGTCAAAGTTTTTTTGTAAATTAATTTTTGACGTGGTTCTAATCCATTATTAAAAATAATACTTTTGATTGTCAAACTGACTAACAATGTTTTATTGACAATTATGACATTTGTCAAAGTTTTAATGAAATTTTCTATTAGACTGCTGATGACGTCTCATTGTTGTTAATAATTACACTAATAGAAAACAAATTTATGTTTTAATAGTCGCACTGACAGCTAGTTTTGACAATTACGATAACTGTCAAAGTTTTCTTGTACGGTTGCGGAATCAAAAAAAGCATAGGCGTTTAGGTTATATTTTGCAATATTAGAATAGTGTAAATCGATCTCTGTCAGATTGACATAAACGCTGACAATTAAATCATGTAAAATGACACAATGCATAATTCAACTTTCACTTTTAGGAGTCAACAAGAAAGCAAAAGTAAACTAACCTGAGAATTCATTTACGATAAAATAACATCCTTAAATATATTTAACAAATTTTCTTCAAATTTTCTTCACGATATAACCCCAAACATGTTCAATGGGGTTGATATCTGGGCTTCTGGAAGGTCATGGCAAACGCACAACGTTATTTACTTGAAGCCAGCTGTTTACAACTCTAGATGTATCTTCTTACTGACCATCCTTCTCCAATTAGTGTATTTATTTGCGGTTTTTGGGCAACAGTTAAAAAAACAGTTAAATGCGGCATGTTACTGTCGGTATGTCACCTTGACAATTATTTTGACGTAAAAATCGAAAATATTTCAAACAAAGTTAAGTTCACAGCGAGACATTTTGAGTGTATGCTTTTTTTAATTCCGCAACCGTACATCATTAATGACGTAATCCTACTTGATCACGTTATTAAAAAGGAAACTTTGTCAAATGTTTGACAGTTGATTTTCTTCACAATCATCACTGATGACTTACTTCATCCTAATTAATCGCGTATTATTAAAGTATATATTTTGATAATTTAACCGAATTTGCAACTTTTATAGTAAGAAAGCTAGCAATGCAAGTGCCAAACGGATTCTATTCAATCACTTCGAATTTCCAGGCTAACAAATTTGGACAGCCTCAAGCGAACGCACCGTGCGGCTAAGGGCTCCCAATCGTCGGACTCCGCCGATTCGACGAACGTTAAAAAGCAACGAGTTCGCGAAAGCAGCAACCCCGAGAAGAAGGGGACCAAATCCAGCAGTTCGGACAAGTCCGACTGCGAAGCCGAGCATCCGGCCGAAGACCCCCTGGCCTTGCCCGAAGAACCCGAACAAATGGGTACTTTGGCGGATAAAGAAGACACTGTTATCAACACCGTGCTGGGAGGAATTAATTCCGGCTCCGAGTCATCCGCGCACGAGAACGGCGAGGCTGATTCCAAGGAGAGCGATGTCGAGCAGATTGAAAATGGTGGCAAGAAAAAGGATGACAAGGAGGAGAAGAAAAAGGATGTCAAGGAGGACAAGAAAAAGGACGACAAAGAAGAGAAGAAAAAGAACGAGGTAATGACATTTCAAAAAAGCGTTACAAAAAATTATAATTTCCTTATACAGGGTTTTACTGAACTTGATTAATTTATATACAATGTTGATGTCCCCTATAATTGCAAATTGGTTTCTTTGGAGCTCTTGCTCTGACTTTGTTATTTAATTAAATAATAAAAAATTACAATACCCTTATACAGGGTATCACTGAACTGTAATCATTTGTAGATACTGTTGGTTTCGCTTTGTATTTCGCAAATCGATTTCTTTCGGGCTTCTCTGACTTTGTTTAACATATCAATTAATTAATTACAACGAGGAACTTACAAGAAAAGAAAAACAATAAAAAATTGCAACACCCTTATACAGGGTATTTCCGAACTTCAACCATTTATTAATGATGTTGGCTTCGCATTATAATTCGTTCTCTGTTGCCATAATGCAAAGGTGAAAGTTCTATGTTACGATACACATCAGCTGTGCCCACAAATGTAAATTATTACGTTCGTTAGTGTATAAGACGTTTCTGTTCTTCACGATTATCCCCTCTCATTCTTCAACAGTAATTGTTAAAAAAATGTATAAAAGCACTATATTTTTATATAGGGTACTACTGAACTCGAGTCTTTTATTAGTAGGGCAATAGTTTATTCTCGGATGCACTAACCAATTCAATGATTTGAGTCCGGTAACACTCTGTACAGACACGTTTCATAATATTTATTACACACAACTGTTTACGTTGTTCATAGTGCTCAATTTTTTACTGAACTGAATATTAACTGACTCCTTGTTTATTATTGACAAGCAACCGATGCTTTATTTAAATTATAACACTCTGTACAGACACGTTTCATAATATTTATTACACACAACTGTTTACGTTGTTCATAGTGCTCAATTTTTTACTGAACTGAATATTAACTGACTCCTTGTTTATTATTGACAAGCAACCGATGCTTTATTTAAATTATTCATTTATTTGCGGTGGGTTGAATGAACGACTTAAGTTCGGGAGTACCCTGTACAGATTCAAATTTCATATCTTTATTTGTCAAAGTCTACCCAGTTTTACAATCGTGGAATAACTGTTCGCCGAATACCCTTTAATATCCCTCCATATCTACGTCACACCTACGTCACGTTATTCTAAGAATAATGCTTATCCGACGATTGTAAAATCGAGCCAAAATGTTACATATTATATTTATTTAGGAACCCGCATGTGTGTGCTTGACATTTTTTAAGAAGCAAGACAAGAATTAGGAAGTACCCCATATTATTAGATTTTTAACGATTTATTAAAATCAAAAAACGAGTCTACTTTGACGTTAGATGTTTATACAGAGTTCTGATCTAAAATGATCAAAAAGTGTTATTTTCTTTAATTAAAAATCCGAGCACTGTTACGGTAGTTTCAACGAACGACTCAAGTTCAGTAGCACCCTGTACAGACATACTTTGTAATCACCGATTTATTTTTGATTTTAGGAAGAAGGCGGTGATCCTGTTGGATCTGAGAAGAACAAAAGCTGGCGTAAGGACAAACTGTTGGCGGAGAAACTTTCCGAATCGGATTCCGACGAGCAAAGTTTTTCAAAGTTTCTGGAGAAGAAGAAGAAGCTAGGAGAGCCGCACAGGTGAGTGAGGATGTTACGCGTTTGTTTCTAAACCGAACGGATCGATCCGGTGTTGACACGTGCCATTTCTGTTGATCGTTTTTTCCTTAGTGACACTGAGGATCTGACAACCAAGAGAATAACGAAAAGGTAAAACAAACGATTATTGTTGTGAGTTAAAAAAAAAGAATCAAGCATGTCGCATTGTCAGTAGACTTGATACCTGCGTCCACGCTTCTACATATGCCCGAAGCGTATTGGTTGTAACTTGCTGTTGTTTTTGTAGAATGGGCAAGCGTAAGGTTAGGATCGTAAACTCGGACTCGGATTCTTCGTGTAAAGTCGTGTCGAGCAATGAGAACTCGGATAAGGAATCGCAGTCGTCGGACTCGAGCGTACAGACTGAAAAGACGTAAGTGACTTCGCCAGTGACATATTTGATCTAATCACGTGTTTTTTTTTAATTCCAGAAAAAATACAAAAAGGCGCAGGATAAGGACGATAGAGGACAGCAGTGACGAGGATGAGAACGAGGAAAAAAGCACGAGGAAGAATATCAGAAAGGTAAGATTTGTTAAATTGATTAGCGAGTAGGCCACTCGTTTAACACTCAGCTGTAATTTTAGTTGCATACTCACTGCGACGATAAGTCTCCATAGAATTGTTTAGAGCAGAATTTACAGCAGTTCCGATAAATGACTTACATTCGGTAACACCCTGTATAATAAAATGAGTGCTTCAAACCTCAAAATAAAAAAAAACGCACCGTTGCGATTAAGATCGCGACAGAATTGTTTAGAACAGAATTTACAGCAGTTCAGATAAATGACTTAAATTCGGTAACACCCTGTATAATAAAAAGAGTGCCTCAAAATTAAAAGAAAAACGCACCGTTGCGATCAAGATCGCGACAGAATTGTTTAGAACAGAACTTACAGCAGTTCCGATAAATGACTTAAATTCGGTAACACCCTGTATAATAAAATGAGTGCTTCAAATTTGAAAATTAAAAAAAACGCACAGATGCAAGCAAGGTCGCGGCAGTTGCGGTGAATGACTTAAGTTTAGTACCGCTGTCATCAGAGAAAAGAAAACCGCCATCTATTGAACATTTCACCAAATAACTGAATTAAAAAAATATTTGGACAGGGACACTAATAGTTTTAGAAACTGTCAATCTTGTGGACAAGAACCTACCGAAAACTTACTTAATTAATAACGTCAAAGAAATTGACAGTAGTCCTAAGAAGAAGACTTGCTGCCATCTATTGCGATTTTACTGAATTAGCAAAATAAGTTGACAGCAGTGTTCAGTTAATTGTCAATCAGGGCCATTCATTGAAAATTTAACGAATAAACGAAATAAAAAAAATCGACCGTAGTGAAAATGTGCCGTCATCTATTGAAATGTAAAAATTTTGACAGTTGTAGTATTAATGTCAATCATAGAAAATAAATTAATTGATTAACTGTCAATCAGGGACAAGAACGGCAGTTATAATAAATAAGTTCGATAACACCCTGTATCTATTGAGGTTTTAAAGAATTTACAAAATGCTACAAATTTTGACGTGACCCTTGACAGTTGTAGTATTAACTATCGATGAAAGAAAATACGGCGGCGCCATCTACCTACTTAAAATTTCCTCAAATTAACAAAATTAAAACGAATGTATTTTGACAGTAGTTGACAATTATAGGATTAACTGTCAATCAGGACACTAATACGTGCCGCCATCTAATGAAAATTTTACGAATTAACAAAATCAAAAAACCAGGTTTTTCCGATTCTGAAACTACCAACTTCAAAATACAAAAAAATGCACTTCTGCAATATGAATTAAGTTCGGTAACATCCTGTATAATAAATTAATAAAGTAAGCTTCAAACGTCAAATTAAAAAAAAAGTTCACCTCGCAGCCTAGACGGCGGTAGTTATCATGAATGACAAATGTTCGGTAACACCCTGTATCTATTGAAATTTTACAAAATTTACTATATTCTAAAAATTTTGACATGACCGTTGACACTTGTAGTTTTAACTGTCAATCAAAGAAAATAAATTTTACGAATTAACAAAATCATAAAAACTATTTTGACAACGGTGTTCATAGTTGTAACTGTCAATCAGAGACCAGTACGTGTCGCCATGTATTGAAAATTTAATGAATTAATGATAATTAATGACTTGTGTTTGGTAACACACTGTATAATAAAAGAAACTTCAAAATGAAAAAAAAATGCACTATCGCAATATGACTTAAGTCGTGTAACACCTTGTAGAATAAACTAATATGATCTCCAAATGTCAAATTTAAAAAATAAGGTTCACCTTGAAGCCTACACGGCGGTAGCTACTGTGAATGGCCTATGTTCGGTAACACCCTGCATAATAAATAAAAAATAAATGAGAGCTTCTAAAGTCAAAATTAAACCTTCAATCCTAGATGGCTGCAGTTACAATAGTTCTGTAATACCCCGTACAATAATAAAAGCTTCAAACTTCAATGCACCATTGCACCCTGGATCGCGACGGTTTCGGTAA
This sequence comes from Dorcus parallelipipedus, assembly GCA_958336345.1. NCBI lineage: Eukaryota > Metazoa > Arthropoda > Insecta > Coleoptera > Lucanidae > Dorcus > Dorcus parallelipipedus. The sequence continues at coordinate 42,297,962 of OY284479.1, forward strand.
TACCCTGTATAAGAAAAAATAAAACTTAAAATAGCTTCTAATCTCAAAATTAAAAAAAAATCACTACATCCTAGATGGCGGCAGTTACATGTTTGGTAACACCCTATATAATAAAATAAAAGTTTCAAACTTCAATGTTAAAAGAAAATTACTTTAGATCGCGTGCTAAAAAAAATGACTTTATCTTCCAGGTTTGGGCAAACGATTCGTTAGCCGAGACTACGAAGCAGGCCGAAAAGGAAGAGCAGGAGCGCAAGACGAGAATAGCGGAGAGACAAAAGAAAGTAAGTGAGCGCGGCACTGTTGACAGCGAGTACAATTTAGTTTCCCCCTCTCTCAGTACAATCAACTGTTTAACGCCGACGAACTTCACAACGCCAAAGTAGACAAAGTCGTGTTGGACTTCAACGAGGAAACGAAAAAGGAACTCCTCCAGGTGGACGCGCAAATAGTGAAACACCTGAAGCCTCACCAGGCCAAAGGGATACAGTTCATGTGGACGGCCTGCTTCGAGTCCCTAGAAAGGGCGAAGAACACCAAGGGCTCGGGATGCATCCTCGCACACTGTATGGGTCTAGGTAAAACCCTACAGGTATTTCGGTGAATTACTCATCTTCCAACTCGCGTGCGTTCTTGTTTTAACGCTCACCTCGATTCTTTTGTTAGGTCATCGCTCTGGCGCACGCGCTATTGTCGAAGGCGGAGGAGACCGGCGTGCACAAGGTGCTGGTGGTGACTCCGCTTAACACCGTCTTGAACTGGGTGGCCGAGTTTAAAAAGTGGTTGCCCAACGACGACGACATCGAGGTGTACGAGCTGGTCTCGTTCAAGCAGAACTACGAGAGACAGTACGAGGTGCAGCAGTGGTCGAAGAACGGGGGCGTCTTGATAGTGGGCTACGACATGTTCCGCAACTTGACCAACCCGACGAATAAGAGGCTGAACAAGAAAATGAGGAACGCCTTTCATTCGGCCCTTGTCGATCCCGGTAAGAAAACACTTATTTTTTTGTTAAAATAACTATCCGGAAAAAACTGACAGGGCGCCAAAAATTTAACTTTTTGCAAAATTGAAAATCACATTGTTAATTTTTTATAATCAGTACACAGGAGGTATTGAGTAGAGGTTTCTTTTTTTTTTTTTTGAAGGTCCTGATTTGGTTGTATGCGACGAAGGCCACTTGCTGAAGAACGAAAAGACATCCCTGAGCGTAGCCATGAACCGTCTGATCACCCTGAGAAGGATCGTCCTCACCGGCACTCCGCTGCAGAACAACCTGAAGGAGTACTTCTGCATGGTTCAGTTCGTTAAACCGAACCTGCTGGGCACCTACAAGGAGTACCTGAACCGGTTCGTCAATCCCATCATCAACGGTCAGTACACCGATTCCACACAGCACGACATTCAGTTGATGAGGAAACGCTCTCATGTCCTACATAAGTTACTGGATGGGATCGTCCAGGTATTGATGATGTTTTTGAATCGAAAGTGGGTTTTAAATTCGTCTTGCAGAGGAGAGACTACGCGGTCCTGGCTCCGTTCCTACCCCCCAAGCACGAGTACGTCTTGTTTATAAACCTCACCGAGGTGCAGATTAAACTTTACGAGCACTACCTCAGGGAGAAGGCTCAGATTAGGACGTCCAACAAGGGGAAGAGTTACTTGTTCATCGACTTTCAAGAATTTTTGCGAATATGCACGCACCCCAGGGTGTTAATGACAAGACCAAAGAAGGTGAGTGTTGTACCCTATTCGTTTAAAAAAAAAATTTCTGATTCTGTCAAGCCTCAGATGATTCTCCTTTTTACTGGTGGTTTTAAAAAAAGTTGCTGAAAAGAGTCACGATTGAATTAGTTTTCTTTTTTCGCCGGTGCATAACTGTAGAGTTACATAAGAAATCGAATGTCTTTTAAATTCAGACAAAAAAAAACATTAACGCCACGCAAAATTAAAAAAAATATATATTGATGGCGCCGAGTAGGGTCGAATGGAAATTGTTAAAAAAAACTAAATTCTCAGTTTCTTAGTACTTTCGAGGTTATTTCTCTTTTTAATTTTGTTTTTCTCTCCGAGTTACTTTTTACTGTTGATTGTAAAATAAAATTCAGACAGAGCCATCTGTTAACCGCTTCTTTGAGAGATCAAGTTCTGTGCTTTTGGTGATGATTCCTGATTTGTAAATGAAATGTTCCAGCAAGACTTTGCGGACGAAGACTCCGAGGGGTCTCTCAGAGAATTTATCGACGACGGGGAGGACTCCTCGACCCCTTCCAACTCTAGTGACAGCAAGAGTGGCTCCGCCTCTGAAAACGAGAGCGCCGCCAAACCCACGAAGCCAAAACGCCTCACTAGATCAACCGCAGACCAAATTGGTAAAGTAAATTTTTTTTTCACGTGACCTTGTATTTTTGAAAACGATTGTTACTGTACAAAGTGCAATACATCCATTTCCATCATCGTTTAGACGCTCGGTATATGTAATAAAATAACGTTTGGTGTTTTCCCGTCACAGTACTATCCGACCCTGAAGACGCGGCAAATCCATCGGATCCGTCAGAGTGGTGGAAGCAGTACTGCCAAAATGACGAATTCGAATGCCTAAACCACAGCGGAAAGCTCTTCCTTTTGTTCGAGATCCTGCACGAGTGCGAACAAATCGGCGATAAAATGTAAGCACAGTGTAATACGATTTAACCCCCACGAAAATAATTTCTTTTTAGTTTGGTGTTTTCCCAGTCGCTGTTCTCTTTGGATGTGATCGAATATTTCCTGGCCAAAGTAGACGAGGCGACCCAAAATGAGAAGGGCGACACTAGCGCCGTCGGGGGACACCCGGGCTCTTGGTCCTTGGGCCTGGACTATTTCCGGCTGGACGGATCTTCGTCGTGCGACAACAGGGCGTCCTGGTGTAAGACCTTCAACGATCCGGAGAACACTCGCGCCAGGTAATTCTACGACTAATTAAAAATTAACAAAACAAAAAAAAAAAACTGTTTTTCTCAAGGTTGTTCCTGATTTCGACGAGGGCCGGAGGCCTCGGCATCAACTTGGTGGCTGCGAATAGGGTCATCATCTTCGATGTGTCGTGGAATCCCTCGCACGATGTTCAAAGTATATACAGGGTGTACAGATTCGGCCAGGTGAAACCGTGCTACGTGTACAGATTTGTTACTTTAGTAAGTAAATGCATCTAATCGTCTGATGACGCTTGTTTTTTTTAACTTGACATCGAGATAGGTGAGATTTCTTTTGTTTCTTTCAAGGGCACAATGGAAATGAAAGTGTACGAACGCCAGGTCATCAAGCAAGCCATATCAAAGCGAGTGATCGACGAGCAGCAGATCGACAGGCACTACAACCAGAACGACCTCGCAGAACTGTACAAGTGAGTTTGCTGATAACGCGAAATCCGCCCGCCCCTTCAACATCTTGTGATGCTTTAGATTCGAGCCAAAGCCTGACGAGGACAGACCGACGCCCCTGGTGCCAAAAGACGTGCTGCTGGGCGAACTGCTGCAAAAATTCAATGACAGGATGTACAAGTACCACGAACACCAGTCGCTTCTCGAGAACAAGGAGGAGGAGTGCCTCAACGAGGATGAAAGGAAAGCGGCCTGGGAAGAATTCGAGTACGAGAAGAAAGCCAGGCAGTTTCCAAGTAAGTTCATCCACTTTCCCGATCCCGAATGTACACGGTTTTTTACGCATGGATCTATTCATCACAATAAAAACATTTACAGTTCCGGAAGTTACCCACAGAGGGCGCCAAATGTTGCTTACACAAAATTAAAAAGCCATATTACTAGTACAGAGTACTACTTAACTTATTTACCGAAATAATAGTCTTTGAGGCCTACACATTAATTAAACTTTGTCATCAATTTGGCATTAAAAAAATCTACAATTCATGCAACTGCTCATAGATGACGCCACTTAATTCTTACAAAATTGAGAACAAATTAAAATTATTTCATTATCTATATTACCTACATCTTCAATTTTTTGCTAAATCAAAATGGTCTTTGCTAGAATTAAATCGACTACAACAATCAGCATTTCAAAAAAGAAATTCTTTTTGAAGGTCACAGATGGCGACTTTGAAATTATTTTCGTAAAATCGAAGTCGAAATGAAAATTTCGTTATCGGTTTGTCTTGAGTAAATTCTTTTTTAATCGAAACAATGGTAAAAAAGTAGCTTAAGGAAATGAACATAGATGGCGCCACTGAAACTATATTTTCAAGATTAATAAACAGAATCTCATTAATGGCGTCTTTAATTTTTTGCGTTTTTTTTTTACTGAATATGGTCCAACTGGAATTACATTTTCTTATGTTTGATACGTATGTACTTAAAAAAAATTCCAGCTCCACAAACTGCTCACAGATGGCGCCACTGTAACGTAACATTTTACAGAAATGAAGATAAATGAAATTTATCTTGCTAGCAGCTCTTAAATCAGCTCTTGTTAAATACCGAGTGACTTTTAATGATTGAGACTTATTTTATCAGATTGGCAACACTTTTCAATGTTTGTGTTGGTGTGCTGGATTTTCAAATTCAAAAATTCAAAATTTAGGTTAGTGCACTAGATTGTCAAACTCAAATAAATTCGTTTATTGTCGAATCAAGAAAACCAAATAAATCAGATATTTAATTATCTCAATTTATTACCAAAATGGTTTTGAGCACGGAATAAAATACATTTTTAGTAATGGCTTATTTTCGAAGCGGAGTACAAAATGAAAATGGGCACATTCAGCAGACCTGAATGTTGTGCAACTGTTGATCAAATTTCTGCTGAATGTGACCTCTCATAAGTTGATGAGTTGGAGGGGTCGCCATTTCTTGTAGCGTAACTTCTCCGCTACCTGACTGGAACATGTTATGATGAGTGAACTTCATTCAGCAGAAATGAGTGCTCAGTCTCAACTGAACAACAAATTGAATTTTGCCTCTTTTCACAACACTGTTTTAGAATAGCCGTCCTTCATTTACAACGAACACTAATCGATTCAAATTCACTTAAAAATCGTTGATTGCATTCCATTTACAGTTATTCAGTTGGCGACCAGTGATGAGGAAGTGATTGAATTTCCCCTCCCGCACACCGTACTGATCAAGCTGGTTTTCTAAATCAGTTATCAGTTTCATCTGATTTCATACATATTTTGAGGTTATGTTAATTTTAGTTCCAAAACATCATTCCTTTTGAGTCTCTCTATTCACTTTAAAGTCAGTTCAGTTCAAAATCAGTTAATAAATGAACGTTTCTTGCAAACCAGTAATGTAGAAAAAGAAAAATTCACTGGTCGCCCCACTATTACTGTGTTCGTTAATTCCTCCGTGCTTGCTTTATTCACTCCTCGAGCACTTTTGTCTCACTTTTACGTATATCAAAACAGCTGTGTTCTCACTCTACTTTTCACTCCGAGCTTGCACCGCGTGAATTTCCGAACTTAACATATAATAACACTCGATATTGTAGAAAATGTTAATGATACTGTACAACAGAATCCTCATGTTTCCTATAAGAATCCACTCGGAAGATCTTGAAAAAACACCTTCATTTCCGATCATACAAATTTTCAATGGTTCGACTTCACCCACTCGATTTTCTTCAACAAATTCAGTTTTGTCAGTGGTATAACAATAATATGCTAAATAATAGTGACCAACAAGATACAACTTTCTTTTCTGATAAAGCCTGGTTTCATCTCTCTGGGTTTATCAATTCACAAAATTTCAGGACTTGGTCAGAACATAATCCCTTTAATGTGATTGATGTAAAGGCACTACATCCACTTAAAATTGGTGTTTGGTTGGCAATGTCTTGGAGAAGAATTATTGGACCAATATTCTTCCAGGAAACAATTAACGCCTATAGATATCAGAGACTTATATTGAATCCATTTATAAACCAGTTAGACGACACTGAATTAGCAAATGGCTACTTTCACAGCACGAACCACAATAAATTATTTAGAGGAGTTTTTCCTAGGATGTTTAATCAGTGCTGGTTGGTGGCCTAGTTGCTCTAATATTCAATTAAATCCGGACTTCTTACTTCCTTATTTCAATAACTTGATGTTTAGAATACGTATTAAGCAATTTGGAAGAATTGCAGCAGGCAATTGCAAATATCGGACAACCTAAAACATTAATGCCTTCAATAACATATTTCAAAGGATTCGGTACTGCTTACGCAAAGGGGGCTTGAAGATGTGCTCTAATATTCAATTAAATTTGGACTTCTTATTTCCTCATTTGAATAATGTGGTGTTCAGAATACGTATTAAACAATTTGGATGAATTGTGCAGCAGGCAATTGAAGAGGCAATTGCAAACATCGGACAACCTAAAACGTTAATAATGTCTTCAATAACTTGTCTCAAAGGATTCGGTGCTGCTTACGCAAAGGGGATTAACATTTCCAGGTCTTGAATAATAATAATAATCTGTTAAACAGTTTTCATCATCAATGTAAACATCAACTCTAAACTATAGCTACGCATTCCCGCAAAATTAACGAACTTTCAAGTAATGCCAATTTCTCAGTGTTCCCAACATACTAATTTGCTTCAATCATTAAAAGTCACTCGGTATAAATCAATTACATATGTGAAATTAAATTCAGTATCAACTTATAGATGGCGTCACTGAAATCTGTGTCTCGAGAAAGTATCCACAGATGGCGCAGCACAAATCCTATACATATTTACAAAATTAATAGTGAAACAAAATCTCATTATTCATTAGTTATTAAAATGTTTAGCTAAAATATTTTTATAAACATAAACCAATTAAAACAACTACAGATTTAATTCAGCATTAAAAATAGAGCTGTAGCTCGAAAAAATGTTCATAGATGGCGCTACTGGAATGTGTGTGATAAAATTAAAAATAAATCTCCTACTATCAATAGTTATTCAATTACATATTTTTTCTTATGTCAAAGTAAAGTTACACATCAATCAATTACGTAAAATATTCAGCATTAAAAAAAAACTAATTTAAAGTCGTAGGTGGCGCCACTGAACTTTATTTTCGTGAAATTAAAACCGAAATGAAAACAAACGCAAAAAACGCGTCACTTGAGAAAATGCTCACAGATGGCGCCACTGAAATTACTTTTCGCACAATGAGAATGAAAAATTTCTACATCGGTATTTGTTAAGTAAATTTGTTTCAATCGAAATAGCCAAAAAGAATCTGTAACTTAAGAAAGCTACCACAGATGGCGCCACTGAAATTCCTTTTCGCAAAATGAAAAGGAAAATTTCTACATCGGAATTTGTTAAGTAAATCTTTTTCAATCGAAATAGCCAAAAAGAATCTGTAACTTAATAAAGTAAGCACAGATGGCGCCACTGAAATTCCTTTTCGCAAAATGAAAAGGAAAATTTCTACATCGGTATTTGTTAAGTAAATCTTTTTCAATTCTACATCGGTATTTGTTAAGTAAATCTTTTTCAATCGAAATAGCCAAAAAGAATCAGTAACTTAATAAAGTAACCACAGATGGCGCCACTGAAATTCCTTTTCGCAAAATGAAAAGGAAAATCTCTACATCGGTATTTGTTAAGTAAATCTTTTTCAATCGAAATAGCCAAAAAGAATCTGTAACTTAATAAAGTAAGCACAGATGGCGCCACTGAAATTCCTTTTCGCAAAATGAAAAGGAAAATTTCTACATCGGTATTTGTTAAGTAAATTTGTTTCAATCGAAATAGCCAAAAAGAATCTGTAACTTAATAAAATAAGCACAGATGGCGCCACTGAAATTCCTTTTCGCAAAATGAAAAGAAAAATTTCTACATCGGTATTTGTTAAGTAAATCTTTTTCAATCGAAATAGCCAAAAAGAATCTGTAACTTAATAAAGTAAGCACAGATGGCGCCACTCAAATTCCTTTTCGCAAAATGAAAAGGAAAATTTCTACATCGGTATTTGTTAAGTAAATCTTTTTCAATCGAAATAGCCAAAAAGAATCTGTAACTTAATAAAGTAAGCACAGATGGCGCCACTGAGATTCCTTCTCGCAAAATCTTATCGAATGTCTTTCCTTTTCTTTCTTTTTTTTTAATTGAAATTCGCGTCAATTACCTCTTGTTTCTATTTTTTCTTTAGTTTTAATCGAAGTTATGTCGATCGCTTTTTGCTTTTTTTTTTCGTTATTGATTTTCTTGTGATTTTGTTTTCATTTATGTCGAATTTTTTTTTAATCAATTCGAACTTTGCTTGATGCAGTCAGATTTGTCAATCTTCTGTTTTTTTTTTTTTTAAATTGAAATTCGTATTGCTTGTTTTATTTTTCTTTTTAATTGATATTATGTCGATCGTTTTGTTTTTCTTTGTTTTTCAATTGTTTCGATATTTTTGTTCATCGACCGTCGTTTGTCGAGACTCGCTTTGATTGACGCTACCAATTTTATTTTATTATTTTTTTTTGTTTGTTTTAAAATCGTTTCAATACGTGTCCATCGAACATCGCGAACATTTTTTGTTTTAAGGGCGAAGATATCCGTCTCTTAAACTACCATGGAAACAATTAATAAAAAATCGTCAACAATTCAGAAAAATCAAGTTATTCGACGAATAACTTTAATAGGAGATGGATATCTCAACCCTAAAACAAATAACATAAATTATTTATGAACAGTTTAGCCCGCGACTTAAATCAAGACGAACGCTTGAATTTAGTGGCGCCACCTGCGGCCAGTTATTCTATTGACTGTGCGAAGTCATGGCCAGCTACATTAACATTCACTGACGTGTATGTATGGCCGTTTCAATTCGACTTTTCAAAATTTTTACGGGTACTCCTCTCGGCGCCTCTTGTGAGTTTTTGTAATTGCAGTTGTCATTACGTTATATCAGTAGTTCTATATTTAGTATCTTTAATAGGGAGCGCTGAGAGGAGTAGTCCACGGCATGCTTTCTCAGAACCGAATTTTAGGCGAATTGAAACGGCCATACATACACGTCAGTGAATGTTAATGGATTTAATTTAATTTAAATTTAAACTCCAAGTTCACTCGAAATCGCAAGAAAATTGACTTTCGAGCAACTTACATTTGGTGGCGCGCCATCTGGTGTGAATTATTTGAACCTCGTCTCGAAGCGCGCCCAATTATAACTGGATTTTACACAATTAGCGAAAGTGTTGTTTCTTTGTACGGTTTTTTACGCTCGTATATGTTGCAGATGTCTTAAATAACATTCCCATCCAGACTGTGGTGATGGCTCTGACGAGCATCATACAAAAAGATAACCCCTCGTGGGATAACTCGGCTGTGCAAAGCGTCGTACCTCAGCTAGTGAAAGAATTAGAGCAGCAACTTCAGTTCGGTAACATGTCTGTGAGTGTCTCCTCGTATAGCTGTAATCCCCCTGTTTTAAATTCGTTGTCGCAATTTTAGATGTATAATAGAATTTTAAACGAAGTCCGCCTGATGCAGAACGCCAAACAGCAACAGCGATTGCAAGAGTATTATTACAGACAGCAACAGCAGGCGTTGATGATGAGGCAGTTCCAGATGCTGAAACAAAACTCTGCGCAGTAAGCGACTGTTTTTAAACGAGTGATGATAAGTAGTGCGTCATTCATTTGTGTTTTAGATATCCGACTGGAACGTTGCCTTTTAACAACCCGAGAGCTTTCAACCCAGGACCGTCAGCGACTCCTGTTACATCAGAGGTCATAGATTTAAATGACTGACAGTAACCTGCATTTTATACAAAACTCATCGTTCGTCATCATGAAACGTTTTTAACTTATTTGTAGATTAATACTAACAAAGTGTAAATTTCTCTCGTTTCCTTTCAGAATGTTATTATATATAAATGTCTTAAGTAGGGAAGAATAAATCGATTTTTTACAATTGCGTTTATGAAACGAATTACCAGGTGAAGACGTTTGGTTTAGAAGTGTAATTTTTTTTTAATTTGCAGTTTTTCAATTTGTCGCGCTTCAAACTGCGATACAAATAGTGTATGACCATGGCCAGCTCCATTAACATTCACTGACGTGTATGATGGTCGTTTCAATTCGCCAAAAATTCGGTTCCTAGAAAGCATGCCGTGGAGTATAAGGTACTAAATCAACATACTTCGTATAGAGGTAACGCATTTACTGATTTTTTTATATCTATCCTTGTCGCACATTCCTCTCACCTAGGGATAGAAAACAGTTGGAAATTTATTTGAAGTGACGTTTGTCAAAGTTACTGTCAGTGGTTAAGAAAATTGAGTTTAAATGTCGCATGACATTTAATGATTCCGCCTTTTTCGTAAAAGAAACATTCTGCACTTCTCAAAATAACAACTTTTTGATTGGTAAATAACTTACTAGACATAACCTAATACACTGCTAATACACTTTTAAATTGAAGCCAAGTGACATTGTGGTGAACAGAATTCCCTAAAACAGTTGTCTTCCTTATTGCACTTGCGATAATTATATTTGTTATCTTTGTTTCTCAATCCTCTCGCGAGAGGAATGGGATTGCGTTACCTGTACGGAGTGTTGATTTAGTACCTTAGTGGAGTACTCCCCCCAGCGCTCCCTATTAAAGATACTACAAAACTACTCATAGTAACGTAATGACAACTGCAATTACTTGAAAACTCACAAGAGGCGCTGAGTGGAGTACTGTCAAATTTTTAAAAGTCAAATTGAAACGGCCATACATACACGTCAGTGAATGTTAATGTAGTTGGCCATGGTATGACAGATGGTGCTGCCGAAATTAAAAACTTTTTTGTAATTCCTCGGTTTTGAATTTGAAGAATGGAGGTCAAAATGTTTGGTTTTGGATTGGGTAGGATCAAAGCTCCATATGAGACACAAGAAAGGCCAGAAAAACATTTGGGGTGAAGTGCAAGAAAGACTGGAAAAGAGAGAAGGTGAAAATACTACCGTCACTAAATAATTACAGTACCGCAATCAGCCGCCATTTTAGTGCAAAATATTGGCGGGAAATTTAAACATCTAACTCTAACAACGACAAACTCGGGCATTTTAAACTTTTATTTGATAGGCGCTATATTGGAGTTGTCGAAAGTAGTCACTGAAATTGACCAAAGTGGTTACGGAATTGACGAAAGTGGTCACTGACGTTGGCCAGAGTGGTAACTGAATTGACCAAAGTGGTCACTGAATTGACGAAAGTGGTCACTGAAATTGACGAAAGTGGAATGTCGGCCATTTTAGAAAACGTGGTTTCTTTATTTTACACATTAAGCATATGGATTGCGGTACTGTATCTATTTAGTGACTGTAGAAAATACCCTTCGTTCCAAATTTTTGGGGTTGCGTTGAATGGGGGCGAAGCTCAATGTGAAGAGCAAGGAAAACACAAAAAAAGAAAGAAGTTACAAATATCTTATGTTGCAAACTTTTGGGTTTGATTTGGGGGTGCAGTCGAAACAGCTCGACGACAAGTGTAATAAAGACCAAAAAAGAAAGAAGGTGAAAATAGCCTTCATTCCAAGTTTTTAGGACTGTATTGAATTGGTGCGAAGCTCAATACGAAGACCAAGGAAGGCCAAGAAAAAATAAAGAAGGTAAAATACCTTATATTCTTGGTTCTTGGGGTTGTGTTGAACAGGGGCGAAGCTGAATGTGAAGTTTAAGAGAGGCCAAAAAGGAAAGGAGGTAAAAATACCTTGTGTGTCAAATTTTTGGGGATGCGTTGATTGGGGGTGAAGCTCAACTTGAAGAGCAAGGTGGGCTCTAGAAAGAGAGGAGGTAATCCAAATTTTTGGGGTTGGAAGGGTCAAAGGTCAAAATGCCTGGGGTGAAGAGTAAAAAGGGCTCAAGTTGAAGAGCAAATTGGGCTTAGAAAAGGCAAAAGATATTCTAAACTTTTGGGGTTGAGCGAAGCTGAACATGAAGGTCAAAATGTTTGGGGTTGAACTGCGTAGGATCAAAGCTTAATATGAGGGGCATGGAAGGCCAGAAAAAGAGAGAGAAGGCATAAATACTTGCACCCCAAGTGTTTGGGGTGAAGTGCAAGAATGAATAAACGAACGCAGCTTTAGTATTCAATTTACAGTGCGCGATATCGTGGTGAGATGTTGACACGCCACTGTACACTCATACGCACCTTAAATGCACCTCCCGCACGCGATTCTCACCCTTAAAACCTTGTGATACAAGGCTCACAGGACTGTCAAATTGGAGCACTTAAGCTGTGTATGAGTGTACGAATAACTTGATCGTTGATGTGATTGGTAAACCTGATATTCGATAATCGGTAAACCTAGAACCGAACCTAGAATTGGTCTTTGCGCAGTAACGTAACGTTGAAGATTATTTTGACGGACCTTACATTTAAACCAACCACACATATCCATGAAATAATTTCGATTATAGAATATTTATTTTTGTTAACAGTACTTGCTTTTGTTTTATATCAAAAATACTTTTTCTTTTAGCATTTGAATAAAAATAAATCTTCTGACTTTTTTCATTTTATACCAAGAATCGGGGAAAGGCGTCGACGGCTAACCAAGATAGACTTGATTTCCATGTTTTAGGACGGTGATTTTATAAAACACAAAAAAATTAGGGATACAAATTTATTATGCATTATGAATATTGAGCAATCAGTATAAAATTAATGTGTTTTGCTATTTTTATATAAAGAAATCAGTAGCATATTCAAATGTATGAAATGATAAGAACAAAAGCAACGGTTTATGAATATTATTGCTTAGTAATAACATTGTAGTACAATATTGAAGGAACTAACAATATTGATAGTTGTAGGAACTAACTAATGCAGAAGGAATTAACAATATTGTTAGGTCCTTCTGCATTTACAATAAAAAAACAATACAATAGCTAATTTAATAATGCAACATTTTAGAAAACATTATACATATATTATACAGTTTCTTAAATTACAACTGTTCAACTATCAACCAAAATATATACACTATGTACTCAAAAGTGTACAAGGGACAATCACACAATGAATACTTAACCACAGGTCGAAAACTAAATTATTATTATATTAAGAAAAAAAAATATCTGAACAAAAACAGAGATCCGTTTGTATATTGCTACCAACATTGGCCCATATCATAATCGTTTCACTAGCTACTTGAAACACCTCCAAACAAATTTTTAAACTAGACGTATGAATCTGTTTAGAAATTAAATACGTAATGAATACATACGAAAATGTAATTGCCCCTTTGACATTTTTGAGTAGTGTACTTACAGTACAAAGTTTACAAATGTAATATTTTTTGATATTTTGATTTGCTTTGAACCACAAACGATCTTTGCTTATCTTCCGTGAATTTATGCAAAATACAATTACATACGATATTAAAAAATTTGCTTCTAATACTTACTTTATGAACGTCACAATTAATGAAAGAAGTATCTACATGCTCATATAAGACTTCAAGAATATTTTGTTTGATATTATTAATATGGGGATGAGTTTCTAAGCATTTGTGAATTATATCATAAGCAACGGTTACACATCGAATCATGCTATTGTTGCAGTAAAACAACTTTAAATTTGTCGGATCGTTTTCTTTGAAACTAATAAAATTGTGTACCGTTTCAATACTGTCACTTTTAAAGCACGATGAACATTTTTCACAATCTGTCCTTAATTTTTTATGAAGAATCCACGAACATACGCCATACTTTCGGCATCAAAAGAATTATGATCAATACTAATGTTAACCATATTAAGTAATTCAGATGTTACAACGGGTGGTGTATGAATATTACTTGCAGCTCCCAAAAAATCTTTTAAATTAATCAACATTTGACATTCATCATCTTCGCAATTTTTCGCCAACGTTTTACATGATGATAAATTATTGACTATTGCAGTTTTCATATAACTTAAGAATTGATGCGGAGTCGGATTAATGTTGGCTGCACCATATTGACGCGCCGTACTGAAATATGAAATAAATATTATATGGCTATCATTAAATGATATCATTAAATCAGTTACCTAAAGAAATTCTCTAATGGATCTTGTTGTACGCATCTAGTTTTCAATGTACCTTGCTCACTTTGGAAATAGTGAGCATAAAACTCTTTCATGGAGTTCATCGTGAAGATGAGGCCCTTGATACAACGAGGAGCTTTGCATTGGACGCCATTTTTGAAAAACTTCCAATTTTCGAGTTTTGGAATAATGGTATTCCAAAACTTAATATGCCCACTTGAGCGACTTATCGCACGTTTCAGAGGTTTTCCTATAAAATCAAAACACAGTTTGTTAATATGAACACAACACTTTAAATTTTCGTAAATTACCTGGGAAATCTCTAATATTACGACTATTCAATGAATCAAAAATAGAGTCCATGAGATGTGCAAATTCTGCAGTATATATTGCCTCTGCTGGCAGATTTGCAGATGCCACCATCGATTCTATCGATGCTGCCACTGTTGAACTGAAAATTTGGGCAGCAAATGAAACTTTCATTTTAACAAAACTTAGATTTAGTTTGAAATGTAACGGTTTAATTTTCCTCATTGCTAAAACAAACAAAATCAAATAATAAGATAACGATAATTAATGCTTTTATGTATCCACCTTGAAAGCGTCTGGTCAAGTCAATTTTGTATGCTTCTTCAATGTGTGCCCACTTGGATACCTTATTGATATCAAAATGAATATCATATTGATGTAATGTATTCCGGATGTTCTTGATAATATGGGGAGTATCATAGAACATGAATATTCTTCTTCCATTAATTACGATATGATGTCCTCCTTCATTTGTACTATTAACTAATTGGCTTACTGCCGCTACATCCGTAGTCCCTAAAAATAAATATGTGTAATGTTTTACATTCTGAACACAACAATTTAAAATTGACTTTTACCTTGGTCACAAACACAACCAACTACATGAATGTTTCTTTCAATTAAACAGGACAAAATGTCAATTAATAATTTCTTCAAAGAAACTGTTTTAATTTGATCTTTTGTGAAATAAAAAGCTATAGGTTGCTTCCACTTTCCAGATAATGATGACAGCATAAAAACTAATGCATGGTTTGCTTCTTGGTTGGATCTTCCTAGATGTCCAAGATCTACATATCCAACAATTTTATCATGCGCCTTATCATAGGTTAATGTCTGTTTTAATGCCATTTCGTCGAATAATAAGACACATTGTTTCAATTCTTCTGAACAGCGAGCCAATCTTTTTTCTAAACTTATGATAACGTGCATATTAATTCCTACTGTTAAGGTAACGTCCTGTAATAATCTTTGTAATGTTGATCTCGACGGTAAGTTTAAAAAATTCCTGAGAAACCGGTAGCATTTTGGTCCACGCTTATACACAGCTAATGCAAAAATTTTGTCATCCCGGTCCCATGAAGGATTATTCTTTTTAAAATTTCTGAACTGACTTCTAATTAAATTTGCCGTAACATTATTAAAATTTTGTTCTAACTTCCGAAAAACGTCAGTGTTACTGGCACGAGATAACATTTTTAAAGTGTTGCGTGATTTCTGTAATTGTGATTTTAATTTGCATATCCTTCCCTTTTGCACCGTATATTCTTTATACAAGACCTTCGTGCGAGGTGATAATATATTGGACCTTTTCTCACCAATCTTCCTCAAAATAGATTTGCGTGCTGTAAATAATAAAAATAAAATTACAATTCTGTGTCAATATTGCTACTAGTCAATAGCATTCTTCTGATTATCTATAAGTTATTTTACTAAGAACTAATATACCACAAAATGATTAATCAAATGAATTGATTACAAATGTACAAATGCGCGCCAACACCACTTCTACTCAGTACGGGGCTTTTATATGCTTTCCAAAGATGAATGAAGCTTCCTACAACTTTTTGTAGATTTTAGTTAATTCCCTTGCCGTTCGTAAAAACGCTCCCATCACTATGGAAATTGGTTACAGATCACTAAATTTTTACGAATTATTTACGCAAGATAGAGACTCAAAATTTCCTATTATAATAATCTCACTATATACAGGTTGAGTCCAAAAAAAACGCCTACGCGAATAGCGTCGTTGTTTATTGTCGTATTTAAGCGGTCAAAAAATCAAACAAAATGGCAGAAAAAACTCAGCTGTCAACTTTTGTTTTTTAAATGCAATGGTATGATTACTGTAATCAATATCGAAAGAACATTCTTTTCTGCGATCAATGATGTGCTGCAACAAACACTTATTTTTCAAAACAATAGAAAACAATAAAAAGAAATAAATTAATTATTTACATGAAATGTCGTAATAAACAGTTGGTGAACAATAAATAGAGAGTTTTAGCAATTTTTACGATATGGATAACGTTTACGCTAAATGCTGTAAAAAGACTAACGCGCTTGCTCATACATTTGTGAGCATGCGCATTAATAGTTTTGTAGCATTTAGCGTACACGTTATCCATATCGTAAAAATTGCTAAAACTCTCTAATGATACATGTTTTACGGTAAATAGTGTAGTATCTATAAGTACTTCCTCATAGGCAAAAAAATGACGATAACTTTCAATTTTTTTTTGTTGTTTTTTTTCTATTGTTTTGAAATATAAGTGTTTGTTGCAGCACATCATTGAACGCAGAAAAAAACGTTCTTTCGAAATTTATTACAGTAATCATACCATTGCATTAAAAAACAAAAGTTTACAGCTGTCATGCAGCTGTCTTAAATGTATTAAAGACGCAAGGTATGGTATTTTGTAACCGAGTTCGGCAATGCGATCTTTTTCATCAATCACCTAAGAATCGTTCGGTAATGAAAAATCGAGCTTACTTTGACAGATCTGGAACGTTCGGCAAATACAGATCAGATGAAAAAGATCGCGCTCGCTCAGCTCGGAATATTTTGGAGGAGCTCTCAGATTTAGAACTTGTCAAGTAGGTTATGTTTATATATTTTCATGAATTAAGAGTAATCGTTGTTTAATTTAAACGATAAGCGTTTGTACAGTGTAAAATAACGAAATTAAGACGAATTTCAACATTATAATGAGAATAATTAATTTCAAGAAATAGTGTTTGATGATGAGGAATACAACCAATTTCTAAAAGTGAATAATAAAAGTGACCGTTGGAAGAAAATAGAGTATTTCAAATATTAAGATTGTTTTTAAGAGAAGAATTAATAAAGTTCTGTTTATTTGCAAACTCAACTGTCAGAATCTATACGCCAATTGCTCGAAATCGTTCGTCATTAAGTTTGCTCATGTGGAGCGCTCTGTGATCAGCTGATTAAAATCTCACTAGCTCTGCTCGAATCGTCGAGCGCATTGCCGAACTCACCTTGTATTTTTTCTGCCATTTCATTTGATTTTTTGACCGCTCAAATACGACAATAAACACCGACGCTATTCGCGTAGGCGTTTTATTGGACTCAACCTGTATATTTAAATATTTTCAATTCCAAAAGAAGCTTTAGAAATTTCCTCATTCAATAGCAAACCAGTATTTTAGGAAATGTAATTTGTGTGGTTGTAAATTATGAACTTACCTTATACGAAAGATAGCTACTGCTTTGATAAAATCATAATTATTGGCTGCCAATGTCAGGAAACGTAGTTATGTAACAGAATTTTTGGTATTTCGGAGAGACGTCAAAAAAATGTATAATGAATAATTATAGTTAAACCCTTATGTTGGACGAAATATTCACAAATTTTATTTTTGAATACATTCAAGTTCATAACTCCGGTTTGCAGAAAATTTGACTTTTGCCGTTTTAACTGCCTACCACAGATGTGTTAACTACGTAATTTTCTCTTCTGGCATTAATAAAAAATCGAACGCATTAATTTTTAAAACTACATTAATGTATTAGTAATAGAGATCGTGTTCTGAAATTCCATTAATAAATAAGCAAATAGTTACATTTTACACTAACAGAAACATTTTTGACAAACGCCATAAGTTAGTTTTTTCAGCCGAAAAATGATTAAAAAAAGTAATTCCACCTTAGTAGTGAGTTACGAATTATTTAGAAATATTTACATTTATAGACAATATGTATAATTAGATTTAGAAATTCTCGGCATTGGGGTACGAGACAGAATATTACGAGCAATATTCAATTTCGACGGAGTAATATTTTTAATTTAATTCATGCACAATGCTAATGCGTACTAAAGATGAGTATTACCGAAAAATGTTGTTTCTAGGTTTCATCTAAGTATGTTACAATTAACTAACATGACACTTACACATTACATACTTTAAATTATTTTCATTAAGATATGGTCAAAACACTAGCACTCACATATTGCCTGTAATTAACCACAAAACAAGAGGTTCCGTGTAAAATTCAAAATAATAAAATTTAGAAAATATGCATCCAGCATTACACATATGCATTACAGATGTCGACATCTCACATTAGTCAGGATATTCAGACACAGCTATTGCAGTGACACCTATTTTCTATAAGTCGATTATTTTCGTCTGAAAACACCATCATCAGCGCCCCCCTTGTGGGTACGCCCAACTATATTCACGTTGCCAATTCCGTAATCCCTTCGGGACGTCTTATATTTGTCTATGTAATAACCTATTGCGCATGTCTACCCTATCTGCACCCGTTACTCTTTCTCCCGTGCTGGTGTAGTTTGTGTAACACGAAATACACTACACTAACATAACAAACAAGATAGTGTAACTGCAATGAATAATACTAAACAGGTATTAAGAAAAAAGTGTACACTGGTTTGCACTAGTGCAGGGTAACAAACACACCTATAATTTATGCATTTTCAATAGGTTAAACTAAGACGATATATTGAATGGACTACATAAGTGTGACGTATTTGGAGTGGGGAACTTTTCCAAACAAACAAAAACACGTGGATTTGACATTTGTTTTCATTCTCACGTAACAATAAAATAAAGCAGAAATGGATTGACTTGGTCATGTTAAGATTCTAATTTAAACATTAATATACTACGAATGAATTAGGTATATATGCTTTTTTAACTTATTTTAAGCGTACTGTGTGAGTACTGTGCCACCGTGTTCACAAACCTAATCTCAAACGTCAAGAATCGTAGACATATGCTTCGAAATTTACTATTTACCCTAGCAACCGTTGCTATTTGGAAAGGTTTTGACGTCAGCACTTATGCTGTCCAATGTGTTCATATATTTCAATATTTGGGTATAGGCGTTTGATTTTAAGATCGCAGCGCTACCGCGGATAAATCTGAACCTCTGTAAGCTATTCGGCATTTTTGTAATGCACGTGTTTAAGTGCGTACCAATACAAATACACAAGTTGATTTAATGTAATTAATATAAATATCACATAAAACACAACCCTGATACATCATACACGCAGGATCGACGCCAAAACACGATTTGTTGTGTAGCATACAAGGATTTGTTTAGTTGACACCAGGTGGCGAATGCTTAGCTGCAAATTCCAATAGTCGGTCTTAATTTGTAATCTGTCAGTGTGAAACAATAAAAATGCCTAACCTTACATTTCCTTTATTCATAAATTCTGTTTTATAAAATACACCTCTGTTATGTTTGTTTCCTGATGCTTTAATAACAAATTTATGCTTAAATAAATCGTTGCTTAAAAGACAAATGAAGCAATAGTATATTGATTTACAAGTAGGGATGTTCGGTTCTAAAGAAAAAATCGGTTTTAGGTTTACCGGTTTATTTTTCAACAGGTTTAACTGGATCAGGTTTAACTGAATTGAAATAACCGGTTTACCGGTTAACCGATGATAGTAGCGAGTTATCGCAACCATCACGTTAACTTACGGTAAACGTTAAAATTACGTGGCCTCATTCATTTTCCATTGGATCACATGACCTTAACGTTTACCGTAAATTAACGTGATGGTTGCGATAACTCGCTACTCGCTAGTGATGATTTTATAAGGTTGCAGTAATCTGTTTAATAAAATATTTCGTTAAGTACATATTTAATTCCAGCTGACCACAAATCGATGTTATAAATATTCCCTGAATCTAGTAATGACAGGACTCACAGCTCGCTGAGGATCAACTATTTTTTTTATTTGTTGATACAAAAAGCACAACAACGAACAAACACCAATACAAACACTTCAACCAAGGTAGCCAACTGAGAAATAGTCATTACACTGCTCCCAACTTTTATCACCAACAAACAAAAAGATTGCCACTCGAATAAGATGGCGAAACGTCACACGGTCGTAACACGAAAAAACCGATAGCCGGTTCCAAGATTCAGAAATCGGTTCTTCGGTTTAAACCTAATTTTTGAAAAACCGGTTCTTCGGTTTAAACCTAATTTTTGAAAAACCGGTTAAAACCGATTTTTTCATAGCGGAAAAACCGGTTTTTCAAAAAACCGATACTTTTTACGCATCCCTATTTACAAGTTTAGAAAAGTGACAGTTTTCCAGTGAGCGTATAATAAATGTTCGAATTCACGAGTGAGCGTTAGCTCACGAGTGGATCAAATTTACACGAACATGGAAATTCACTTTTCTAACGTGTAGATCATGCTACTTTTTCGTGTAGTTGACCAAAATAACGCTAAAGTTATGAGTGTCGACGAATAATAATATCACATCAAGGTATGTCAAGCATTTGTTGACAGGATGTTTTTTTCTGTTTTCAAAAATATATACTGTGTTGGATTTATTTCTTACAGTTAATAGAATAAAACGCCTTTTTTATTATTTTCGATGCATTATTTTTGAAAACAGAAAAAAATCTCTATTTAATGGTGACATTGCCTACTATGATTTCCATAAAAAAATATATGTTTATAACTAGAAAATTTAATTAAATATCAAAAAACCAACTACACCACTGAATTGTATTCCAAAAAGTGTCCTGATAATGTCCAAACAGTTTTTTAATATCTGTAAAAATAAAAAATAAACGAGATATGCGCCATTAACGAAACGTCAATTTTTGCTTATAACTCGAAATCAAAAGAAGATGACCAATTTTGGTTTGCTCTATTGACTTTATCTCTAAAAAGAGATCGAGACTTGGCCACTAGTTTTTTTCTATCTCTTATAGTTACAGAGCTGTCCATAAAAGACATCGAAATTGATCCACCCTGTACGTCGCACCGCTTTACAACTTTACCGCTATGCAGCTCTTATGGAAAACGGCCTTAAGGGCCAAATTCACAAATGTTACTCATACTCAACTCACAGTTTTGAAACTCAGAAACGCTTTCATTTTCATTTTAATGACTTTTTGACTTTCTATCATAAATCACAGATGATCGAAATACCTATACCGGCCATAAACTTGATTATACGAGTAAATGTAAAAGCATTTCTGAATTAAAAATAATGTCAAACGTCAAATTTGAGTGTGAGTTGAGTATGAGTGAGGTTTCTGAATTTGGCCCTTAGTTTGACAGTGCGGATGTCAAGTAAACGAACAATAAGTAGTACGACTTAGAAAAAATTAATTATTTATTCTTTACAAAATAATAACATAATAACATAACATAATCACTACATTAGATTTCTCTAGGATGAAAAGAAATATCCCAACTGTAACATTTAGGCTTTTTGGTCTGTTTGTAAATCAACGCTGGTGACAATTTCCTGATCTACAATAATAGTAATAAATGTGATGTATTTTTACTCTCAACAATTTCTCAATTACCTGAATTATTTACTGTGTAACATACACTAACTTTCTTCTGCTCATCCATGTGTAAGCCCACACAGATTTTCTTCGTGATGGCCCTGTATTCCGTTTTATCAAAGACAGTGTAATATCCATGCGTATTAATTTGAGTATGGGCATGCTGTGCAGATTCTGATTTAAATTTCAACTCAAGAATCATACCCACATTCTTGAACATCACAAACATGTCAAGACGAGGTGGCCTTCCAAGAGGTTTTATTCGTTGGACACTTAACTCACTGCGCACAGAATAATTTTTGAAGTTATATGCCAAAGTGAATAAAATGCCATTAAGTTCAGCTTCATTAGTAGGCATTTGCACTTCAAACAAATTAGACACACTTTTTGCAAACTTAGTAAATGCATCCTTATTTAGCTGAATTAGTACATCTTCTAATGCTTGTAAATATTGTGGAATATTTTGGAGATTATATTTTTCTTCAAAAAAATCTGCATTATAACAGTTGGATATCAAACATGTTTTCAATTCTAAATTCGGTACCTTTAGAGTGCATGACTTCTCTGAGTACTTGATCACATTTAAATACCCGTTTTCTGCTAAAAACTGGAGAAACAGATTAACTCCTCCAGGTGTTATACGATTAAAATCATTTGTAAGTAATGATTTTAATGTCTTCACATTCTCTACCGACATTTTTCTGACCGTGTTTATTTCAACCTCTTCACCAATTATAAGTTCTTCAATTCGTTTTCGAATTTCAGATGATGCAAAGAGATTTTGCAAATTTGTTATGCTTCCCGATTCAATCCAGTAACTTGCGAACTCTTTTTTACAGTTTTCAGAGCTTCTTTCCAAGTAACGTAGAATAGACCAGCCAGAATAAATGTGAGTGGGCTTATTTGCGTTTGGAACTTGAAACCCGTTATACCATTCTCGTATTTTTTCATCATCTCTATAAACTGCACAGTCATCTCGGGCAAACAGATCTTCCACTTCAGCAGCAGTTAATCCAAAATATGGCACAAATGTCGATGTTTTCAGGAATTCATACGATATAATATTGTTTGCACCTGGAGATAACACCGATCCTAATTGGATACAAGTATGAATTAGCCCACTCTGCAGATGCTCATTAGATTTCAACAAATGAGACGTAATTTTTCTTATTAGACTAATGGTATAATTTACAACACCTTCATTTACGTTTGCCTCCCCCAGTAACATATTCATTATTGGCGCATCATACTCGTCTATGAGTACATAGACAAGTTTGTTATCATGCACACGCAAACATTGAGATAAGTAATTAAGTGCCCATATTAGATCATTTTCAGTAAGCTTTTTACGACCTTCGCAATACATTACAAATTCTTCTACAGTGATATCCACATCTTCTAAATTGTCATTTGACCAAGCATACTTTTGTCCGTCACGTTTTATTAGAACCTTACGATGATCATTGTATGCTCTTCTAATGACACTCTGTAGAGATTCACGGACGCCTTTACGAGTGTAGCCACTAACCGACTTCATGTCTATATAGAGCACAGGATTTGTTTTACAATTATCTTCGAAAAATTGCCTATCCTCTCTATATATTTTTAAATTGTTTTCTTCAAAAGGTGTTTTGTTTCCTGATAAGAATTGTTTAACCATGTCTAAATTAGTCGATTTAAAAAACCTTCTGGGTGCCGCTACAATTATCACACCTTTTCCCATCTCAAGAAAATCCTTAATGTATAACGTCTTGTCGACAAATCCGGGATTTTTGATGACCTCTTCAAACTCGGGCGTACGAGCCGTATACAATTTTTTCGGTTTTGAGGATGTGCCCTACAAAAGAAAAAAAGGACATCACATAAATATACATTTATATGAATATTATAGGCGCCATGCGCCATCTCTGCATTCAGCGCCGCCTGGCGTGGTGATTTGTGAATTAGTGATATGAAAATATTTCTTGAGACCCACTGCATGGGAATAATATCACTCTTATGACAATTTACGATTGTAGTACATAATACTTGAGCTTCCTGGTATTGACAATATTCAAGTTCAAATGTACACTAATAATTTGAAACAACTCGTATTTTCATACCACTAATGCAGAATATGGTCATTGGTGGCGCTGGCTTCGCATGTGCATGATCCCTATATTAAGGCTAAACTTACTTCTCTTAGGGCAGCACTTTCACTTTCTCCTTCCATTTTTAGTCGTTTTGTGACTGGGCTGCTCATAATCTATAACAAATGCAACAAAATAACTACAGTTCTTTCGCTCGATCTTTGCAGTTACGTCAGAAAATTATCGACTCAAAATGACAAATTTATAAATTCCATCATTGTTTTAGCATACGTATTAGATAAGGATAAAAGTATATGTTGATTTCGTTTCTCGAATCGGTAAAGTGTGACGTGACTGCAAAGATCGAGCGAAAGAACTGTATGTACAAGGTTTCTATAAATGATTCTAACATCGCATTACCTCTGATAAATAAATGATCATGTGCCACTAACCACCGATACTGAACACAGTCATCATTTTTAATTCTTAAATAATCAAACATCTTTTTCAGAAGCTTATTTGGTGCAACATCATCAATTTAAGGAATAAATTGTAAACTCAAATTGAAACATTTGATACTGGTATTGTGTTTTAGCAATAATGGTTTACAGTGAAACTTGCTTATAACGAGCACTGGTTATAACGAGAACTCGGTTATAGCGAGGAAATTGAGAAGTCCCGTTTCTCGTTATGGTAAATTACATATAAAAATATTTGTTTAAAACGAGCTCGTTTATTACGAGAACTTGCTTATAGCGGCCAATTTTGTAATTTTTTCTTTGTTTTACCTTGCAAAAAATTTGAAAATATTTTTTTGTTAGATGTAGAAGTACGTAGGTATGCCCGACAAAAAATCTAAATACGACGAATTAATTGTTAAAAAAAACTGTTCGTTTGTTCTTTTGCGTATTTTTTACGTTACCATAAAACAAGCAAAAAAAATTGTTTAAAATTGTATTCAAACTTATTAGTTTATTAAATAAACAAAAAAATGCAGGAGTATAGTTGTCCCAGATTCTTTTGCTGTTCATAATACATATCACATATGCATTTAATTTTTTCATTTATAACGAGCAATAAGCGTGGTCCCTTGAGCCCTCGTTATATCCGAGTTTTACTGTATTTAAAAGTTTCAAGTTTATGACAGCGTTGACACTGACATTTCTCAGATAGTAGAATACACATTCAAAAGGAGGTGGAATATTCAATGCCTACTTTGATGTTAGAATCATTTATAGAAACATTTATAGAAATCATTTATAGACTGACTGTACATATTTTGTTAAACAAAAATCTCTAACAAAATTACACGTTAAGTATGAAGCAGTAGAATTTTAGTAGCAAGCATTCATACAGTAAAAATATACAAAGTAATAATAACAGCATCATAATTATTAAATAATTAGATTTTGACACGTAATGTAAATTCCGTTTCTTGGACCGGCTCATTTGTACTTTATCAAGGAAACTAAATGAATTGTTAATTTATTTTTCTACGGTACGGAAAGAGTTAATTGTACCTAAAACAAAATCTACTTTATCTGAAGGTAGAATCAATAAAATATCATCCACGCAACGAAAATACAAAATTAAATTGAAAAGTAAAGAGTTAATGACAGTTTTTTCTAACTAGTTCCTGCACAACAACTTCAGCTAAAGCAGGAGATAAAGGAGAACCCGTTGCTTATAAAATTTATAAATAAATAACAAATATAACATCCTTGAAATTCGTACGCTAGCATAAATAGCGTTCAGGGAATTAACAGCTGTTGGTAGTTATCAGCACTTTGTCAGGACCACATCAGAACAGAAGCAGGTTGGATTCCCTAAACGCACCCTTTAATTGTCTGTGTAAACGGTGCAAAAATTTGTTTTATTACTCCATATTTTACTCTTTAATTGTTAATTATTAGTGTCCTAATGTAAATTACGAATGCAAACAATTTATTTTTATTTTGTTTTGTTGAGTTATCAACAAAATGTCACCCCTAACTCGCCTATTCTAACGAAGAAACGGAGTAAACAGATAATAAGTATGTTTATTAACAGTGTGTTGTGCAGCTGTACTTACCTTAGGCAAGCATTTTGTTCAATAAACTACAAATAAACTAATTAATTATTAATTATGCATTTCATCTCACCAAATTCAACGAGCTCGATCCAACACCACCATTTTTGCTTGGAACCACATTGGAAAGAGCAGCAGTGTTGCCACATGAAAAATTTTAAATTCACCAGGGTACCAATTCTAGTTCATTTCGATCGTTTCTAACCGAAATTATAATGACGTCAGAACAACAGCGCAAAAAGTGATACCGATTCTAATTCATTTCGATGATTTTTAATCGAAATTATAATATTGGCAGAACAATCGGCGTGAAACTGGCCTGAAAGTATCAAACGGTGAAAAATATAGTGAAAATCGTAGCCTTTAGGTTGGTGTTAAACGTTATAGGTAAAGTAGGTAGCATTAAAGTAGGAAACGATGTTTAAGTCATCGCTGCATTCGCAACGGTAGCGTTTCAATGTAAGTGGTTTTGGTTTTAAAATGAGCAAGGAAACAAAAATTACCGCGGCCCAGAAAGTAGTCTTGATTGAATTTATGGAAGACCATGAAGAGTTTACCAAAGGAAAATTATTAGGCTCTGCGGGCAAAAAAAAGAAAATGGAGCTGTGGAATGAACTTACAGCACGCCTCAATGCATGTGAAGGGCCCTCAAAGAATGCCATAAAATGGCAGAAAGTAAGTACCCATATCACACATAAAATGCCAAAGGCTTATGAGTACATTCACTTGTATAATAGGTGTGGATTGATTTAAAAAATAAAATTAAAAAAAAGGCAGGCAAGGTACGCCGTCATCGTGGCGGCAGAGGTGGGGGTCCAAAATGTAAAACCGACTTCACAGAATTAGAGGAAAAAGTGATAGCAATATTAACGCAAGAAGCAATCCATGGGTTGGAGATGCCTTGTTCTCTGCCGCTTGATAGTGCAGAGCCCGAACAAAAGAAAGAGGTAGAAGTAATCCATATTGAAATTTCATCAGCGGTCACTTCCCCACAAGTGACCACAGATGAATCAGAATGAGATGTCTGGCTGGTAAATTTTGTTTGTTTCTCATTAAAAATGATAATTATTAAATATATTGTACAGAGACGGTCTACTTCAAGGGAAGAAGCAATACCTGCCACATCTGAAGATGAAGAAACCAATAGAGGAAGCACTCCATTAGCCCAAACTACTCCTAGTTTCAGTAAGTAGTCAAATATTGTATTAATATTGTTATTTGTGCACTTGAATTGAAAATGTAGTATTAATTTTACTCTGTTTTTTTAATTCAGCTGATAGAAATTTCGTTTTGTGTGAAGAAAATTTCCAATTCACTCTTCCGAATTAAAAAGCAGACTATAGTTATTGTTAACTGTAACTGCTATTTACAGTTACATATAATAATATAAACATGATTACAGTAAAAACTGCTATTTACAGTTTACACTGATAATCATGTTTATATTTTGTGATGTTTTAGGAAAACGACAGAGGACTCAAGCCTATCTGCAGCAGCAGAAGCAACAGAAACATTTAGAAAAATTGAGGAAGCACTAAGTAACAAGGTGGACTGTGTTGTGGAGGTGCTAGAAGAATTAGTGAAGGAAAAACGGAAAACCAATCACCTTCTGCAAGAATTGATAACTTGCTCTCAACAACACGAATAACTAACAAGTGGTATATTAATAATAAATGTGTGAATTGGCTTTTCATTTATTTATTAATAAGTGTAGTGTTTTGCTCATTAGTTTTCAGTTGTAATTAATAAACAAGACTTAAGTATTGATTTGCAGTATCCTTTTAAAAATAACTTTCAATATATTGTCTTCGTTGATGTTGTCCTATTTGTCGGTAGACAGCATCAGGTTCTGGTAGCAGTGCTGGCAACTGTAGTTCCTGATCAATGTCGTCCCACCGAGCAACAGGGTTCCACACTCTATAGTGAATGGCCATATTATGTAACACTGTGCATGCTAAAATGAGGCGTACTGCTACTCTTGGTTGGTAATGCAAGGTGCGTTCTTTCAATAAACAACGAAAGCGCCCCTTCAATAATCCAATGCACAGTTCAACAACACTTCGGCATCGACGAAATACATCATTGAAATGCTCCTCAAGTGGATTGGTTACAGGCACTAGCAACCAAGGAAGACAAGCGTATCCTGAATCACCTACCGAACAATTACATTAAACAAAATGTTCAACACAATTTAAACAAAAAGCATACCCATGATGCGAGTGTCTTGATCGCCGTATTCGTAGTTCGCCCTCATTGTTTCCCCAATACGACTCATACGCCAAATATAGGCATCATGGGTACTACCTGGCCACCGGGCCACAACATTTAAAATTCGTAGTTGTGAATCACAAATCTACAAAATTCAACATTACACCATGGAACTCAGAGGTATTTTTATTTTACTTACCACTTGACAATTGAGGCTGTGATATCCCTTTCCATTCACATATACATTTTCATTGTCTGTTGGTTTAACAATGGCAATATGGGTTCCATCCACCACACCAATAATATGATGCATGTGATGATCCGTAACAAACCTGCAACCCATATTTCAGTTAATGAAGAAATAGATTTCTGTAGATTATCACCTTTCTTTGATTTGATTTCTTTCTGGATCATTTCGTGGAAAGCGAACCCATCTTCTTAATAAATGGGTTACAATAGCAGTTGAAATTTCTTTGATGCTACGGGATACCACTGATTGGCTGCAACAGGCTAGCACATTGTTTCCAATATTTCTCTGATAACTTCCCATGGCAAAAAAATTCAATGTAATTAATACCTATTTAAAATATTAAAATAACACTGTGCATTGCATATATACGTTACTACACACCTAACACACCTTAAATACTAATAGTATTCTAGATATATACCGTCCAGCCAGAATGTAGGGTTCTAAGTTAGCAATGAGTTGTTGGCATGCTTCCTTACTTCAGCGAAACTGTCTTACAAATTCATTTTCAGGAATCTGAAACGGATCATTGGCATCTCGAACAACTCTCCTAAAAAGACGTCGTTCTTGCAGTTGGGCTTGTCTTTCAACCCTATCCAATTCGGCAATTCCTTGAAGTTGAGCATATAACCAAGCCATCATTAACTATACATGTACATGTAAATATATACATGTACCCAGGCAGCAAGGTGCCGTCTTTTTCACGTTAATAGTTGGTCATTGTTTACGTCAAATGACCATTGTCATCGACGTATTAAAGACGTAAATAAGACGGCAAATGTCACAGCCTGGCGACGTCATTTTTAAACATCATATAGGGTGCGTTTCATTTGCACGCTTAAATGATTTGAGCGCTAATAAGCGTTGCTTAAACCATTCCGTTTGGGTTTGCAAACGCTTACAAAGCGCCAGCTGACGCAATGATAACGTCATAGTTTTCGCTCACGATTGCTTATTCCATGGATGTAGGGCAGCAAAAGCGTAAGCGCTTATGCCCCTAACGGAACGTATGAGACGTGTATGAGAAGATCAGCTAATCATAGTCAGATTATAAACAAACATTACACTTCAGAAACAGCTGCAGCAGCTATGATTGGATCAATTTCACTACTAAAATTATATTTTTAAGGTTATGAATTCGTTGTGCGAACAAAAGTCAAAAGAAACACCTTTGCGTATAACGGCTTAAGCGACTAAACGCCAAAGGAAACAACAGAAAACAGCGCTTATAAGCGTGAGCGCTTAAAGCGTGTGAGCGTGCAAACGAAACGCACCCATAGTCGTATGTTTTTGACGTCATTTTTAATTATATTATGACGCAAATGTAACCAAAAAATTAAACCACATTTTAATTTTTATTTTTATTTAAATACCTGGACATATATATATATGAACAATAAATATTTTTTTTATATCCAAACAAATAAATTCTGGATAAAAAGTTTATGTATGAACAATAAATAATATTTTAAATAAACTTATAACTACATTACTTTATATTGCAGATAAAAATAACTTCTGTATAGCAAAAATTGCTGTGATGAAATAAAACAATTGCATTAACAAAAATAAAAATGCTCAATAAAAGTCCAAAAAGTCCGATCACAAGGCGCCATTAATAGAGGTTATGATGCAATGATGCATGAGTAGGAGCGGCTAAAAATCCTAAGAAATACCAACGTTGCCAAATTTACTGATTAAGTAAGATGAAGGTCGTATCAAAGTTTATGTGTTAGGAGATGTGTTATGTTTTTCAGTAACACTCATACTTGTCATTTTTTGTAAGTGTTGTTAGTTTAATGGTGGCTTAATTAAGAAAAAAACTCTCCTCATTTAGGTCATTGTAAAAGAATATTTAGGAGTTTTCTGTGACAGGAATTCATGAATAGGAATAGATTAGAGTTTTTAGAAGACATTCCAACACCTGTTAATTATCATTAAAAAATATTTCTCCTCAAAAGCATATTGTATCAAAAACGTTGCGATTATGTACAAATATTACTTTTCGATAAATAATAAAATATCTAAAGCAATAAATGCCTTTCTCTATTTTTTTTTTCAATTACAAATCTTTGAAGTTTTCGTCCAAAATTATTTGAAATTTACAACTAAGTTTTGATATGTGAAATTTTGTGAAAAGTTCAAAAATTGAAAAATTCAATTTTCGCTAAAAGTTAAAGAAGAACGTTATTTTCTGGACTTGAGATTGTTCAGTAAGCTAAAACTAATAGACATTTAAGAGCAATCTTACGAAATAACTCCATATACGAAAACCATTAAAACGGGCGAATTCATAGAGACTTTATTTCTGAATATAATTAATTCATTTATATACCTGACAACTAGCACTACAAAGTGACCATAGGAAATTTCTCTATCATCATCTGGTAATTAAGAAAAAAATAATTAACATTGAAAAATTGTAGTTGAACTTTACAGCGATAGTAAAAATACTTCCAGATGGAATTTTGAAAAACGCGTTGGTCACTTTGTAGATTGAAGTTTTGTTAACAAATCAGTGAAAACAGCTTTTAAAAATATGTAACCATAATTAAGTTATGAAGTCGCCCGATTTGTATGTTTTTAGTGAATTATTTCTGTAAGGCGTGAATATATTCTCCCCACCTTAAGAGCTGGGGGCGGTAACAAAATAGACAATCACGTGATCTTTTTTCACGGCCTGAGAATATATTTTGCGTTCCGATTTTTAGGGGTTATTGCGCATGATCCCAAATACGATTAAGGCGGGTAATTTAAACATATTTAAGTTTGTACACTGCTTTTTCCAGTACGTTTTTGGTATTTTAATGTTTATTTATACATGCACTGAGGTCTAGCAACAAGTACATTTCTTGTTAGACAAGAAAAGGTCAACTTCACTTTCTCTAAATAGTATTCTAAGGTACGGCCTTTTCCACGGTTGGAGAAAAAGGTATTTTTAGCCGGATAAATTACATCACTAGGAAAATTACATTTTGATAGAATTATCATTTTTCCTATTCTGACGTACAACTTTTTTGTGTGAACTTTCGCGTCCTGGCATTCTTCGTTGATTAAACCTAAAAGAAAAATTTTGAGACGCATTTCACTTCGAAAACATTATTTTGTGTAACTAACTTTTGCATGAACTCCTTTTTCTCGTTATTATTTTAAATGCACTCCTTAAAATTTGAAGTGGAACACTTACATTTTTTTCTTTTTTTTTTGTAAATTTGTGTTTGATTCAACTTATGTGTATTAGAAGCGAAATAGTAAAAATTTAAAAATGTACATTTAAATAGAGTTCAAAAAAAGTTCAAATGAAGTTAGCAATAAAAAAAATTCTAAAACTATACCAAAACAGTTTCATTATTTATATATTAGTATAGAAATCTACTAATTAAGTAATGTTCAATAACTTAAAATGAATATTTTTAGAAATTGATTCGAAATTGACCTATCAAGTAATTTTGCGTTAGGCGTACTCAATTTCTTCAAAAATGATAGCGTTGTCTTATTTTTAAATCAAATATTTTTAGACGAATATAATCTATTAATAACGGGCTTTCGATAGTGTGAAAACAAAAAGGGACATATTTTTTGTTTGGCCACAATTAAATCTTAAACTTTAGCTCCGCTACAGTAGGACTCTCGCTTCGTTTTTCTCAAAAATGACAGCGTTGTCTTATTTTTAAATCAAATGTTTTTAGATGAAAATAATCTATTATTATTAAAAACAAAAAGTGACATATTTTTTGTTCGGCCACAATAAAATCTTAAACTTTCATTCCGCATACTCCAGGACCTTAAAAATCTAAGGTGATTTGAAAACTTGTTCAAAATAAGTATGTAATTGAAAATAAAAAGATATACAATGCTTTTTTTACAGTACTAAACGCCTCTTATTGATTTATTTAATTAAAAAATAAGGCAACAATGTCATTTTTGAGAAAAACGAAACGTGCGTCCTGCGGAACTAAAGTTTAACATTTAATTATGGCCGAACAAAAAATATGTCCCTTTTTGTTTTTACACTATCAAAAGCCTTTCGATAGATTATTTTCGTCTAAAAATATTTGATTTAAAAATAGGATAACGCTGTCATTTTTGAAAAAGTTGAGTACGCCTCGCGCAACATTACTCGATAGGTCAATTTCGAATCAGTTTCTAAAAATATTCATTTTAAGTTATTGAATATTAATTAGTAGATTTTTATACTAATACATAAATACTGAAACTGTTTTGGTATTATTTTAGAATTTTTTTTACTGCTGAAAGTTATTGCTAACTTCATACCAGTTTCAAAAGAAATAAACTTTTATGATATTTTCTTAAACTGTGGCCTTTTCTTCAATCAAAAATTGCAAGATGCGAAATACTTTTACATTCTGAATTTCTAGTTATTTATGTACCAAGGTGGCAAAGTAGCACTTTATCAAACGAGTTTGCAAATTGCGAGCCAAGGCGAAGCCGCGGTGAGCAAGCGAACGAGGTCGATAAAGACACTTTGCTGCCGTGGTGTATATAATATTTTTTCGACTACTACATACTTAACCATTTATTTTGAAATATCCAAACCTTGCAGATTTATATCTATGTTTATACCTTCGTAAATTTTTTAAAAAAATTATTTCGTTTACCTTATAGTACGTAATAAACGACACTGGCGTTTTGATGACACCAAGAACAGTCACTTCGCGTCATGATGTTTGTCATGTACTTAATTATCAACATTTTTTAACAATTTTCGAAGAAATATATGTATGTAGATACATATTTACAAAGAAACATATTTACCGCCGATTTTTCTTTTCCTATATGTGACCTTCTTGTTAATGGAGTTCAATTTACCCATGTTTACAATATAAATAAATAAAATAATGAATTTCATTACAGTATTGAAATGCAGGTAATATTAAAATTGCGCATGGGCATGAAATAGCATTTATAAGTAAAATTTTTGGTGTTGCAGCTTCAATCCTCTTCAATATTTTTACAAATATAGGTAACTGCTTGTTCCTTTTCTATTATACGACGCATATGTGCAATTAAAAATAAAGTCTACTTTGAACGATAATTGCGTCTTATTACAAATTACCGTAAAAAAATGTGTTAGGTATTTGAATATAATTATGTACATGTATGTGTATTTCTGAACCCGTTGAATGTACCAACATTATGACCGAACGCAGCCTAGTAAGTTGCTCATGATGACGGAACTACCGACACGCGAGATTGATGACACGTGTGATTGTCCCTTGTACACTTTTGAGTACATAGTGTATATATTTTGGTTGACAGTTGAACAGTGGTAATTTAAGAAACTGTATAATATATGTATAATGTTTTCTAAAATGTTGCATTATTAAATTAGCTATTGTATTGTTTTTTTATTGTAAATGCATAAGGACCTAACAATATTGTTAATTCCTTCTGCATTAGTTAGTTCCTACAACTATCAATATTGTTAGTTCCTTCAATATTGTACTACAATGTTATTACTAAGCAATAATATTCATAAACCGTTGCTTTTGTTCTTATCATTTCATACATTTGAATATGCTACTGATTTCTTTATATAAAAATAGCAAAACACATTAATTTTATACTGATTGCTCAATATTCATAATGCATAATAAATTTGTATCCATAATTTTTTTGTGTTTTCTAAAATCACCGTCCTAAAACATGGAAATCAACGTTTTTTGCCATAATGCCATTTAATTTAATGTCGTGAAAAATATATTGATAAGAAATTTAATCTGAAAATGATTAAGGATTAACCAAAGTAATAATATTATTGCTGTGGTTACTCTTTGCATATTTTCAAATTAAATTTCTTATCATTATATTTTTCTTGACATTAAATTAAATGATAAAATAAAATTCTGAATGGAAGCCATATTTTAAAAGTGGCGCTATTTGAATAGTTCGGTAGTACCGCCCGCGTCACCGCCACTGTTCACTCATTGCCAGTGTCAAAGCATGGGAATGAGCTGTCTTTTATTTGTCTACGGTCTTAGTAAACACCCCTGAGAACTTGTTAGCTACATTTTAAAGCTCGCTTGCCCAGTCTATCTAGATTAGTCGTCTGAGGGGAAAGGCGAGTATTTTTGTCGATTGTGGAGAATAGCGGTTTCGTTCATTGGCAACACTGCGTGTAGCCCAGAACAAATATTCGCGCCTAGATGGCGCCACGCAAATTTTATTTTCAACAACGACTCGAGTAGAACTGCGAAATTCTTGTTTTTAAATGAAAATTGTTGCATGAAAAGAACCTCCGAGGATGAGCGCAATCTCTTATGTATGTATCATGTAAGCAAATATTAAGAAGATAGTAGTTCGAAGTGACGTTGGTTATAGTGGTTATACTGCTCGGCAGTATCATGTGTGTTATTGTTTGTGATGTTATAAATATGGGCAACGCGCAATCGGCGGAATAAACTAAACAGCTCTTCGTTTCCTTATACTACAGCGTCCGAGTGTTTCGGTGTTTCAGACATGCCCCAAAGTGCTAATTAACTTTTAGGTTAGAATGGGGGAATGCACGTTACGCATTAACGTCGTCACCGACAGTAAAGTCATCAACGTCCCCTGCACCAAATCCATCACGACGGCGGAAGATGTTTGCATCAGCGTCTGCAAGCAACTGTCAATCGGCACGGTTGCCAGGCACCTGTTCGCCCTGCGGGTGCCTGGGTCCCACGTCTTCCTAATGCCCGCGGCCACCTTCCTCGAAAAACAGACGCAGTTCGATTTCAGGATCAGGTTCAAGGTGGCCAACATCAAGAAATTGAAGAAGATCGACGTGAAGGCCTACGACTATTACTTTTACCAGGCCAGGAGTGATGTGCTCGAAAATAAGATTGCAGACGTCTTATCCGATAAGTACAAGGATGAGTTGATCGGTCTCGGCATCACGGACATGTACAGGGTCATGTTGGAGAAGGATATACCGCGAGAGGCAGTGCTCAACGAATACAAAAAGTATATACCGAAGGAGGCGCTTAAAAGACACTTCATCTTCCTGGTTAAGCCGATAAAGCAGACGCTGGGGCAGATTTACAGGCCAGAACATGATTCATGGTAAGCACAGTTGTCCTTTTTTTTTTTTTGTTTTAAAGCTAAGTTCACATGCATTGCGGATATGCAAAATTTTTATTGCGGATCGCTTCTAATTGGTTCACTATGTACATTTCAATCAAAATGAACCAATAAAAATTTTGCATATCCGCAATGCATGTGAACTTAGCTTAAGACCGATGACATGTTAAATGCCAAGCTAGGCCCCACAACAAGTCAAAGTGACATTTCCATTTTGACAATTCGCAAAACCAATCAAAGCAGGCGACCTCTGGTGGTCAATATTGATATCATCGAAAGGGTGAACAACATTACATGAAATTACGCGAAATCTTGAAGAACAAGACACAGTATATTCTCTACCCAGTAGTTGCACTCTACACAATCGGATGTTACCAAATATCCTTTGCGCAAGTTACTGCGCAGATGTCACACGTGTGTCACTCAATCAGTCTTCTGTCAATCGTACACTTAGGTGCGATCTATTTTCATCCTATTTTAGTTAATAATACGTTAATAAACAACTAAAATGAAACTGAAGTGCTGTGTATCTGACTGTACGAGTGTATATTCAAATACGGATACTAATAGGCATAGGATTTTCCGAGTGATTATCTTCTCTCCTTATTTGTAAGAGTACGAATATTTTATACTTTAAAATTTGTTAATTTAAATTTCAAAACTCAGAAAAGCAATAAAAAATGTAATAAATTAATTAATTTGCAACATTTGTGAAATTTTTGTTTCGTAGAATAAAACTGTGTTTATTTTGATGTTCATTGGTTTATTTCATTTAAATAGACTTACTCGAGGTAATTTTATTGTATGTTCGTATTCATAATTTATAATTTTTTAAAATGACTCAAAAAAAAGTCATCGATAGTATAAAATTTACCATTGTGGAATTTAAATTTGACATGTTTGGCGCGTTAAATTCACTGCGCAGTAACCTGCGCAGAGCTCAACTAATTTCACAAACTTCAAAGGTGCCGACAAGGAGTGCGACTACTGCTTAGAGAATATACTGTGAACAAGAGTTCAGGCACAAGTCACACACTTTAAAAAGAAAATAAGGAAAAGCAACTGATATTAAATGGACACAACATATAGGTTATGCGATGGTGTTCACCCTTTCATATGTCATGACTCATGTTGTACCGTCACTAAATAATTACAGTACCGCAATTAGCCGCCATTTTAGTACAAAATATTGGCGGGAAATTTAAACATCTAACCCCAACAACGACACATTCGGGCATTTTAAACTTTTATTTGACAGAGTCGGCAATTTAAACTTACCCGAAGAAAATCGCTAGAAATGTCGACTATTTAAGCTTGCCGGAAAGAAAATAACTAAAAAAGACGGTCATTTTAGTGCAAGAACTTTCTTTAGCTTACACATTACGTATCTGAACGAAAATGGTCACTGGAGTTGACCAAAGTGGTCACTGAAGTTGACCAAAGTGTTCACTGAAGTTGACTAAAGTGGTCACTGAATTGACGAAAGTGGTCACTGAAGTTGACGAAAGTGGAAAGTCGGCCATTTTAGTGCAAAAACGTGGTTTCTTTATCTTACACATTAAGCATATGGTTTGCGGTACTGTATTTATTTAGTGACTATAGTCATGTTGCAATTAGCAGCGAGCTCTCACGTTGACAATTAAGTCGCGGATGTTATGACGCCTGTCACACAGTGACACGTAACGAGAGAAAATTAAAATAATTAAACTTCCCCTGCGTAGATATTACAGTGCTAATTGGGACCTCCTCAGCAGAAGAGTTTTAGAAGATTCGGCCGCGCGATGTCGCGACCAAACCCGAAGGCCATATTTGTTTTTAAATTGGCCTCTGCATGTATTAAGTTGGCAAAACTGTTTCGGGATTCTAATGTCAACTGCATTTGTCAATTTCTTTTATGATGATAAATATTTTTGAATGGTTAAGTTGGCAAAACTGCATGTACAATCAAACAAGATCGCGGTTTAAAATTGACTTGGTCACTTTCAAGTTGGCTAAACTTCGTTTTAAATTGACAAGGTCGATCAATCACGTTTTTTTTTGCGCCATTAAAAATCGTGCCGTTGATCAGTAAAGCGTGCAACTGACATTTCAACTGTTAAATGTCATCAATTCTGACAACTGAAATTTTATTAACCGTATTGCCAACTTAATTTATATACATACTGGTTTCTTTGGTTTTCCTTTTTTTTTCTTTGCAAGTCATGAATTTTTTTTTGTTATTTTTGTGGTGTGTACTTTAACAATTAAGTGTGACGTCAGCCGCTGTTGATCAGTAAAACGTGCGACTGACATTTCAACTGTCAAATGTCATCAATTCTGTCAAATGAAATTTTATTAACCGTACTGCCAACTTAATTTGTATACTGATTTCTTTTAGGTACGTAAAAGCGGAATATTTAAGGCAATTCGAGAGGATGGCCCCCGAGTACCTGGCGGAAGAATACAAGGCGTTGGTGGACGAAAACGGATCCGTATCGAACGTCATCGTCCGCGTGTCCCCTTTCCACCCGAGCGAACCCGGAATAAAATACTGCTACGAGTCGAGGAAAGAGGTAGGTGCACGAACCGAGGGATTCCCCCAATTTTTAATCGGCGTGACCCTTCAGAAGTGGCACCAGATCTGCACGTTGGAGGACCTCGGCTTCATCTCGCTGAGGCAGGACGGAACGGTCGAGATCAGCAGGAAGAACGGAATTCCGTTCTACCTGAAGTTCGGCAGCGTGCCCAGCATGTACTCGTTCGTGAGTCTGGTCGATGGGTACTACCGCTTGACCTTGAAGTGGACCTTCAACATTTGCAGGGACGTGTTGACCCCTTCCTTGCAGAAATTGTACGCGATGAAATGTCACGGACCTATCGGGTGAGTGCTTCTTGTTATTATGATCTAATCAAAATATGACACGCTAGTGACGCACCGTTTAGTCGCGCCATCGCACGGCTGAGTTTTGATCTTAAACTGCACAGAGAATTGCAAAATCGCTGAGATGCTGCTGCGTTGTAAGCTATCACACACAAGGTGGCTAATGCGGATATTAAAGATGCTTAGCTTAAATCATGTTGCTTGTTGAGATTGCAGTGGAGTCTTTAAAATCCATCATTACCTAACTGTCAAAATTTTATAATTATGACATTACCTATCTGTCATAATTATAAAATTTTGACAGTTAGGTAATGACCAGATAACGGACGGAATGATGGAATTCAATGTCGTTCGCATGAGCGGCACGCCCTGTGCGGTAACTGGTCTCTTAATATCCCGAGCGTAAAAATTAGTGTTCGCATCACTACAGTTTAAATTCTAAATAAATATAGTAATCCTTTCAAAATAAGAAATTATAATTTACGAATTATAACTTTATGTTTATTATAGCATATTAATCACTTTTTTTGAAAGTAATATATTAATATATTGATCCGGCTCCTGCCCGACGCTCATGGACTTGCTACTTTACGTGCGCGTTGAGTCCTCGAGGCGAAGTGACCGTGAACAGGCATACAAATGTCCGTCCTTTGGTAATGACAGGTGTTGACAGATGTAAAGTCTTTTAAAAATCGTCTCTGCGTAAAGTCTTTGTATCCGTTAAGGTTCAAAAATCGTCTGCCATTTCGAGACTATGAAATTTTTAACAATTTTTGACATCTGTTAAGACGGTCAAGTCTCAAGAATCATCTGTCTGCTTGTGGACTGCGAAATTTTTAATATCGTATTATAAAGTCTCTAAAAATTATTTGCCCTTCGTTGCCTTTAAAGTCTTTAAAATCCGTCATTACCTATTTGTCATAATTATAAAATTTTGACAGTTAGGCAATGACAGATGACAGATGAATTTTAAATTCCGTAAATTCTTAAAAAAATCGTCTGTCCGTAAATTCTTTAGGACCAAAACTGACAGTATTTTCAAGAATCATCTGTCTGTTTGACGAATGTAAACTCTTTAATATTGTAGAGTCTTTGTCGGCTCTAAAGTCTAGTAACAGCATGGAGAACCTCGCGTTATTCTTTAAAAATACTACTCGTCTTTATGATAAAATTTTGACAATTAGGCAATGACAGGTGACAGATGAATTTTAAGTTCTGTAAAGCCTTTAAAATTCAGTTGACTTTCGTTGGCTATAAAGTCTTTAAAAACACCTTTGTCACCTGTCATTATCTACCTGTTTTGATTATAAAATTTTGACAATTAGGTAATGACAGGTGACTTTTAAATTCCGTAAAGTCTTTAGAAATCATTTGCCCTTCAAAAGTCCTCTTTCGTTTGTCATTACCCATCTAACTATCTTGATGATAAAATTTTGACAGGTAATGACAGGTGACAGATGAATTTTTAATTCTGTAAAGCCTTTAAAAGCTATTTGCCCTTCCTCGGCTCTAAAGTCTTTAAAAAACCTCTGTCAGCTGTCATTGCCTGCCTGTCTTGATTATAAAATTTTGACAATTAGGTAATGATAGGTAACAGATGAATTTTATGTCACTTGCTCTTTGCCGGCTTTAAATTCTTTAAATCTGTTTTGATTTTTGATAATTCTGACAATTGGGCGATGACAGACGACAGTTAGATTTTAAATAAAAAATTTGTTTGCGGTTTTAAAACGACGAGGTTTTTAGTTAAACGGTTTCTAAAACAATTAAATTACAAACGGTGAATTTTTTTGAATTAATGAAATTTTGAATTTTCCTTTCCCTATTCGATCTTAGTTATCTGCGGTGATCGTCGTTTGTTTATGCCTTTTCTTATTTTTTCCGTGTTTTCAGGGGGGAGTTTTCCTACGCGAAACTGGAGGAGAAAAGGGGGAATTGCCCGGGGTGTTTCATTCTGAGGGAGAGCGAGTCTAAGTACAACGTTTACTACATCGATGTCTGCGTGAAAGACAGGTACGAAGGCCAACATGTTGGGTATGAAGCAAATCTAGAATGATCTGACGTTTCTTTCCAGTTTGAAACCAAAGACCTTTAGGTTGGAATGGCTGAGTGCGGACCAGTTTATTTTCAACGATGATCTGATGAAGTACAAGGACATTCATCAGCTGATGAAGGCCTACAGCGACAAGGATGGGTCGATTTACTTGGCCGAGTGCTTGCCCCCGTCGGAGTACGGTAAGTTTTAGTTGGTAACATTGTTTTTCAATCGTAATTTTTTTTCTCTTTCGTTCGTTATTCACGTGAACGTGGCTTGTTGGGATTGGGACTGCCACTCCCCTTTTTAGCTCATTTCCCCATTTTTCCCTCATTGTGACTGCGATCGACTTACTAGATGCTTTCTTTTCTCCTTCGTTATTAAATGAGTCACTTTCGTTGCAGATAAGTCGCCTTTGTTATTGTGCCAGAGCGACAGCCTGCAGGGGGATTCCCTAACGGACAGTTCGTCTCTGGACAACCTCACATCCAGTCCCCTGTGCATCAACAGCAAGGACCTGCAAGTCTACAAAGGTAAGTGACCGTTTCATTCGAGAAAGCAACGAAATCTAGAGAGTGTTACTCAACTTAAATTGACGTTTCTCTTGCCTGCTCACTCATTGTGATCATGCTTCGGTTTCTGTGGTTTTTAATTTTGTTGTTAACAACACGAGAGACTCGGTGCGGTGATGACGTGCCCGGGAACTTGACTGACGTCTCGGTTTGTAAACTGAGTCACCTGGGCCTGGACTACGTGGGAAGCATCGGCAAGACCGAGTCGGGGGTGCGCTGCCAATCCTGGACTGCCACCAATCCGGTGCACAAGGTCGATCCGAATTACACGGACGAGACCTTCAGTGACTTCTCGAAGCTGAAGGCCAAGAATTACTGCCGCAATCCCAACCGGGATCCGACGGGGCCTTGGTGTTACACGATGGCCCCCGATAACATATACGAGACTTGTGCGGTACCTCTTTGTTCGTACAGCGAGTGCAGGGTCACGGGGCCCGGAATGGAATACGCTGGGAAGCACAAAACCGGGGTCTCAGGTACTTCCCCTTACAGACGTCTGTCTAATTTATTATCAATTCAGGCTAAAACTTGCTCGCGAATTCAAAAATGTAATAAAAAATTGGGTGTTCCGTTTGAAAAAACCCAATTTCGGTCCGTATCTCGATGATGCGATGATCTATTGTTTTTTTACGTGTCGCGTTTGATTGGTTAGTAAGTAATCTGCCATGTCGGGGAGCAATCGGACCTCTCGTTCTCCAGTTATGAAGCAAAATTAAATTTTTTTAATGGAACACCCTGTATATTATTGCGTACTTGGATTCGCGAGTAAATTCTAGCCTGAAATGATGGGTCACAACATAGGTCTAACGTGATTGGTTTCCGAGTTCTAAAATTTTAGATAAAATTAAACTCGAGAACCAATCGCGCTAGACCCACCATGCGGCACATCAATTCAGGCTAAAATTGGCTCGCGAATTCAAAACTGTAATAAAAAATTGGGTGTTCCGTTTGAAAAACCCCAACTTCGGTCCGTATCTCGATGATGCGATGCTCTGTTGTTTTTTAACGTGTCGCGTTTGGTTGGTTAGTAAGTAATCTACAGCACCTGCTACGTCGGGGAGCAATCGGGGTTCTCGTTCTCGAGTTATGAAGCGAAATTATTTTTTTTAATGGAACACCCTGTATATTATTGCGTACTTGGATTCGCGAGTAAATTCTAGCCTGAAATGATGGGTCACAACATAGGTCTAACGTAATTGGTTTCCGAGCTCTAAAATTTTAGATAAAATGAAACTCGAGAACCAATCGCGCTAGACACATGATGCAGCACATCACTTCGGGCTAAAATTTGCTCGCGAATTCAAATATGTACTAAAAACTTTGGTCTGTATCTCGACGATGCGATGCTCTATTGTTTTTTTTTTACCCAGGCACTAGGCCATGATGAGTCGGTAGTAACAGGCGACTAATTTTCTCGACCGCGTTTCAGGAAGAATGTGCCTCAAATGGAACAAGAACAGGAGCAAAGTCAAGTACAGGAACGAACTGCGTTCCCAGGAGAAATTCCACCCCTCCCTCTTCTCCGACGAGTCGCTCTCGAGCGCGAAAAAATTCTGCCGCAATCCGGACGGTGATTTGGGGGGGCCGTGGTGTTTCGTCGACGTCGAAGACTCGAGCGAAGTCGAGAAGGAGTTCTGTGACGTTCCTTTCTGCGACGACGCCTGCATGGTGTACACGACGCCCAGCGCCATCTACACTCACTACGTGGTCTTCCCAGAGAGCCTGACGAATTTTTCTTTCGGGCTCAGACTGTGGAACCCCGACTCATACATGAACGCCAGCGCCTCCTTGCTCTTGTCTTTGTTTGCCTTGCCAATCACTGGCAAGGATGTCGATGAGTTAGGGGTGGGGGTTGAGATTTACGTGGGCAATCGCCAGAGCGCGCTGAGGTTCGGCAATAAAGACAAGCCTGAGTACGAGGACACCCCCGGGGTGATTAAGTCGCACGAGTTTACTTACTTCACCCTAACGTGGTGGCAGAATATTATCACCTTATTCAAAGAAGGGCAGAAGATTCCCATTTTCTTAGCCGAATATAAACACAAGAGCAACCCCGTCGGCTTCCACAAAAATAAGTTCCGGTTTTACTCGGCTCAAGGCACCGGAGTGATTTGGAGCTTCCCCTTGTGTGACGAATGCAAAGTGCACGTCACGACGGGGGGTGAGTTCCTGCATTTTTTTCGACTGCGCGAAACCGGCGTGGGATTCGAACTGCAATTTCACCTCAGGGCGTTCCATTCGGCGTCGATTTTACTCACCCCCAGCCCCGCCGTGGCCTTCCCCAATATAAAAGTGACGATTCAGGGGGCGGATAATTTCACTCGGGTGCTCTACAGCGAGTACGAGAAAGGCCCCACCGTAGTCCTCAAGGAGCTCACCCTCCCTAAACTGGTGGGTTATTGGAAGTGGTATGAATTCAACCTGGGGA
Source organism: Dorcus parallelipipedus (assembly GCA_958336345.1). Classification (NCBI taxonomy): domain Eukaryota; kingdom Metazoa; phylum Arthropoda; class Insecta; order Coleoptera; family Lucanidae; genus Dorcus; species Dorcus parallelipipedus. The sequence continues at coordinate 42,341,152 of OY284479.1, forward strand.
TTTTCGTTAACGAACTCAATTTGTACGTCACTAAGGAAACGGGAACCTTCTCGATAATCCAGGTGAAACACGACGGGGTTAAACTGATGCGATGGTACTCCCCCGGCTCGCAGGTCTCCATTGCGCAGTGGACTTTCTTTTGTTACCCCCCGAAGAAATCTACACCACCCCCTCCGTTACTTCCGGAGTGCGCCCTTGATAAGAAAGAGGCGGATTATAACGGGACTCAAGACGTCACCAGCGAGGGCCACCCCTGTCTGCCTTGGTCCAGCAAGAAATTATTGCCTGCGGAGGGGCAGGGGTTATTCCCCGAGGGTGAAGAGCTTTACAGCAGTTACTGCAGGGACCCCAAGGGTGAACAAAATGGAACTTACTGTTATACGCTCGAGAGGGATGGAGAAGAAAAGGCGAGCAGCAGAAAGGAGTATTGCGGGGTGAGGAAGTGCAAGTCGGCTGAGTGTCGCATGGCCGGAACCGGTAACGACTACATTGGCAAGATCAGCGTTACCAGGTCGAACAGGACTTGCCAGCACTGGTATGTCAAGCAGGAACAATCTGCAATAAATGACTCGGCTATAAACGAACAAGAAGCCCAACAATCCCAACAACAACTGGAATCTCTGAGCAGCATATTTAAATATAACCGCTTGCTGGACAAAAGGGGTTGCACCGATAAGTGGAAGTGCCTGAGGGATATAAGCATGCAGCCTTTTAATACAAGCGGGGGGGAAAATCACAGCGCGGAAATGCAGGAGCTGATGCAGTCGGGGGTTGCTGCCGCTTCGAGCCAAGAAACAAAAGAAAACGTCAGCGAAACGGAGTCGCGCGTGCAAGTGCACGAAGTGGACGCTGCGTTTCTTAACGGAACGCTGTACGCCGACATGGACGTCGAGAAGGCGGAGAACTTCTGCAGGAACCCTTCCAGGAGCGTGGCAGGTAGAACTCGTTCGATGTGCGTTTGTTTCGGAGGGCGTTCGCTCATTGGTTCATCATAATCTAATGTCAAGTCTTTCTTAAAAGAAAACAAAAAAAATCTTAATAAAAAACCATCCAGTAAGTCGGTCGCAGCCGCTGGACGAATACGCCTTCCCGATAGGCTCCAGGAGCTCGGGCCCAGTCGGGGTGTCCTAAAATTCATTTTTTTTCTTAAAAGCAGCGAAAATGAAATTTTATTCCTTATGGCCGATCACAACTTTAATTTTTTTCGTACGCGAACCCCCATTTATTATCAAATTTTTGAAATCGCGAGTCAATTCTAGCCTGAATTGATGTGTCGCATCGTGGGTCTAAGTCGAAGGGTTTTCGAGTTCTAATTTTAGAACTCGGGAATCAACCGCGTTGGACCTGTGATACGACACATGATTTCAGGCTAGAATTGACTCGCGAATTCACATACGCAATGATAAATAGGGTCTTACGTTCGAAAAAGTGTAAGTTTGGTTGGCATCTCTAAAATGCGATGCGCAATTGTTTTTTCTTCTGTAAATGGTGTTCTAAGCTGCTCGATTGTTGTACATAATACTTTTGCTCTAAGGACGGATAAAAACAAAAAGATAAACACCCTGTATACTGTTGCACTTTTTAATTCGTCAGTAAATTCTAGCCGGAATTGATTTGTCGCATCATGGGTCGAACGATTTCCGAGTTGTTTCGATTTGTTCTAATTTTAGAATTCGGGAACCAATCATGTTAGACCAATGATGCGATACATGACTTCAGGCTAACTTTTACTGGCGAATTCAAATGCAAAGTAACAAACAGTGTTTTATTAAAAAAATCTAACTCTGTGACATATTGGTTTATTTTTTTTTTGCTTAAAACAAAAGTCGTAGCCGCTGGCCGATTACGCCTTCCCGATAGGGCCCAGATTATGCCCAGTCAGGGTGTGCAAAAAAAGTACCTATACGGGGTGTCCCATAATTCGTCTGTTCCTGTCACGAACCTTCTTTTATGAACACCCTGTATACTGTAGCACTTTTGAATTCGTTAGTAAATTCTAGCCGGAATTGATGTGTCGCATCATGGGTTTAAGTCGAACGGTTTCCGAGTTGTTTGGATTTGTTCTAATTTTAGAACTCGGGAACCAATCACGTTAGACCTACGATGCGACACATGACTTCACGCTAACTTTTACCGGCGAATTCAAATGCGAAGCAATACACAGTGTTTTGTTCAAAAAATCTAACACTGCGACATATTTGTTTATTTTTTTTTTTGCTTTTTTCTCATAACAAAAGACAAAACTACAATCCGATAATAACAAACGCCATCTACGCCATCGTCATTTGTAAAAGAAAACAAAAAAACAAATTTTAATAAAAAACCATCCGGTAAGTCGGTCGCAGCCGTAGCCACTGGCCGAATACGCCTTCCCGATAGGCTTCAGAAACTTGGGCCTAGTCAGGGTGTTAGGAAAAAAAGTGCATATACAGGGTGTCACACAATTCATTTTTTCCTTAAAATAATCAAATGTGATTTTATTTATTGTGTTCGTTACATAGGCTGTCTCAAACTTTTCGACAAAAAAATCAAATTTAATTTAATTCGTTATGACCGTTACATACAGTGTCCCTAAACTTTCAACTTTTTCTGAAAAAATCAAGTATAATTTCATTCAATATAATCATATAGGGTGTCCCGAAATTCATTTTTTTCTTAAAGTAGCGAAAATGTAATTTTATTCCGTAGATCGATCCCAACTTTAATTTTTTTCGAATACAAACCTCTATTTATTATCGCATTTTTGAATTCGCGAGTCAATTCTAGCCTGAATTGATGTGTCGCATCGTGGGGCTAAGTCGAAGAGTTTTCGAGTTCTAATTTTAGAACTCGGAAAACAGTCACGTTAGACCTGTGATGCGACACATGACTTCAGGCTAGAATTTGCCCGCGAATTCAAATGCGCAATAATAAATAGGGTTTAACATTCAAAAAAGTGTAAGTTTGGTTCGTATCTCGAAAATGCGAAAATTTCTGTAAAAGGTATTCCAAGCTTGAAGTAATACCTGCGATTGTTGTATGTAATACTTTTGCTTTACGGACGGATAAAGACAGCACTAACTCTTTTTTATAAACACCCTGTATACTGCTGCACTTTTGAATTTGTCAGTAAATTCTAGCCGAAATTGATTATTTCGCATCCTCGGTCTAAGTCAAACGGTTTTCGAGTTGTTTCGATTTGTTCTAATTTTAGAACTCGGGAACCAATCACGTTAGACCTACGATGCGGCACATGACTTCAGGCTAACTTTTACTGGCGAATTCAAATGTGAAGTGATACACAGTGTTTCGTTAAGTATTGGTTATTTTTTTTTTTACTTTTTTCGCTTACAACAAAAGATCGTTTCAGAGTTTCGTTTCTTTTACTTTGCTATCTCGCCCGCTTTTGTTTGGTAATTTTTTATTAGCTTAAAAATTGTGTGGCAAAGTCCTCCGAACAAATGCAATCGAAACAATTGACAATAATTTGACCGGGGATTCACCTTAGGTAGTTGGTGCTACACCTTAGACCCCGAAGTACCCAGAGACGTGTGCAACATCCGCGACTGTGACAAGCCGGAGGAGTTCACTATTACTATTCTAGGCCGGGGCGAAGGTATCATTCACTACTAAGTCACAGTACCCCCCCCCAATTTCCTTTTACCCTTCCAGGTAGAGACGTGTACATCCTCCCCGAGTGGAAAGAGCACGGCCACCACGGGGGCCTAAAATTCTCCGCGAAACTGTGGAACCCCGATTACGTGAACGGAATCGCCTTCGAAATGACCCCCTTGGAAGGTAGGGGCAACATGAAGCTGGTGATCGGGGCCGACAACAACGAGAAACTCCTGTTCTACTACGACTTCCAACTCGTCAAAGAGAAAACGCTCCCGCACGTCATCCCCTCGGGCAAATGGGTGTCGTTCTGGTTGCAGATGAGGCGGGGTGAAATCCAGCTGGGCCTCGAAGAAGTCCCAAACGCCCTCTTCGAGTGGACCCACGCGAACTTGAGCGACGCCTTCAGGCCGGCGTACTTGAGTTTCTACACCACGAACGGTTACCCCGTGGGGTTGTCATTTAAGGGCGAATGCCACACGGAGAGGACCACCACCTCAGCTTTCTCGAAGATTTTCCCCATCGGGCTCTGGGCAGAAGACGAGAGGGTCGTCCACAGGAATTTCACGGTGAACCTGCGCGGTACGGGGGGCGTCAACATCCCCCTGTATACCCTTCCGGACTCCGACGAGTATTACTCGATCGGGATTCACAAGGGCGAAAGCGCCATCACTTTTTACAAGCACACGAGCGGGTTGGGGAGGGCGCTCAAGACCGTTTACCCCTTCGGTTTCCAGTTGAGCCCCGATGGATGGACCAAATTACAAATATGCTTCAGCGAACGCTCGCTGAACGTCACCACATCCGACAATCAGACCCTTTTGTTTTACGCAAGCCGAGAGCCTCTCTTGTTTTATTGGTTTTCAGTGAGCGCCGAGGATGGGTGGGTGACGTGGACTGCAAACTGCGAGCCCCTCGATATAGACGGCCCCCCGGTCGATGGTGGTTGGTCGAGGTGGTCCTCGTGGGTGTGCAGTGTCAGCTGCGGTGGGGGGGACGGCTACCGCACCAGGACATGCTCGAATCCGAGCCCGAATATCTTCGGGCAGTTGTGTGAGGGCGCCCCCACTGTCACGGGGCGGTGCAACGAGTTCGAGTGCGGCGATATTAGCCCGGAGACCACGGAGAAAATCCGAGAGCATCTGAGGGCTAGCTCTTACACTTTGATCGTCAACCAATCCGACTCGGTCACCATAAAAAACGACAATCGGATACTGAGCGTTGTCTCGAGTGAATCCCCGGAGGCTTATTACGAGTGGAGCTTGAATGGAGTGTTCGTGAGCCCCGAGAGGGGGCGCGTCGAGTTCTTGGGCGATGATATAGTCATACACAAGGCCGAGGTGACCGACATGGGGTTGTACGTGTGCATGTTGTACCGCGTTAATAAACAGCGGCTTGTGATGCACGTTGTGGCGCTCGCTGTGACCACCGCAGACTATCGGATCGTGACCCGTGCCACCAGGAAGCTCATTTTTGACTCGAACGCGGTCGTTTTGGGCTACGTCTACACGAACTTGCGCCAGAAGTGGCTCTTGAACGGCGAAGTCTATAAAGACTACGGCATTACGACTTTAGCCGCGGTCAGCTCCGAAACAATCGAACCACTGAACGAGTCGCACACGGGTGAGTGGAAGTGTGTCATCGAGCAGACCGATCTGGGGCTGAGTTGGGTGTCGAACGTCGTTAAAGTCCACGTCAAGAAGGCCCCCAATTTCTACACGAACTTAATGGAGGATGACCTGACTAGGCCGCTGTTCGGCTGGATGAAGACCGAGTTCAATGTGCTTTGCGCTTTGATTTTTATCATGGTGTTCGTCTGTGGTGCTGTCGCTTTCGGTCTGTTCGCTTACCTGAAGTGGGGAAGGTTGCCCGAACCGACCTACCAACAAAAGAAAAGAAATCGCAGGTTCAGTTGAAGACTTGCAGAGAGTGTGTTTCAGTTGGCACTAAAACTATAGGGATTTTTTATGCTGTGATTGGCAACACTTATTTGAAATGGGGGCGGTTACCTGAAGCGACTTACGAACAAAAGAAAGGAAATCGCAAATTCAGTTGACGACTTATAGGGAGTGATTAAAAAAAATGTGTTTCAGTTGGTACTAAAACTATAGAGATTTTTTGTGCAGTAATTGCCATCAGTGAGTTGGCTTATTTGAAATGGGGGCATTAAGCTGTACTGGCCTACCAACAAAAGAAAAAAGTTGCATGTTCAGTTGACTTGTAGAGAGTGGTTAAAAAAATTGTGTTACAGTTGGTACTAAAACTATAGGGATTTTTTGTGTTGTGATTGCCGTCAGTGTGTTCGCTTATTTGAAATAGGGGCAGTTACCTCTGCTGACCCACTATTAAAAAAAAAGAAATGGTATATTCAAACGAATTGTAGCTAGAGATAGAGAGTGATTAAAAAAAATGTTTAAGTTGGCAATAAAACAAATCGTTAAGAGTTTTCCTGCTGCAGTTACTCTCAGTGCGTTTGCTAAATTTAAACTGGAAACCAGCCTACCAACAAAAAAAAATGAAATCGCAGATTCCATCGATTGGTTAAAGAAATGCATTTAAGTTGGCAATAAAACGATGAGTATAGAGTTAGCAACGCTGATTACATTAAAAAAAAAGTATGTATTTAAATGCAGTGTAATTATATTTTTAAATCTTCAATTTTAGTAGAAGCAGACGCCTGAAGTTAGGCAACTTCTTTAACATTCCTGTATTTAGAAGAACATTCAATAATTCAACAATTTAATTCCTTGAAAGTTGCATGAAATAATAATTCGATTGTTTTATGAACGTGTATGCATGAATTGAGACGATAAGTAATTTGTTTCGCTTCAAAGTGAATGGACCTTTATCGTAATTGCAAACGTCGAAGAACTCAAGCGCCTATAATACACTTACATGTCCTGTCTACGCGTTGGTTATTTTGCTGGTGTAAAGTTGGCAGTGATTTCAACAATAATTAACACATAAGCTTATGTTGGCAAACCTATGATATACTCGACGCCATCAGCTAAGAGATATACGTCATCAATTTGGAATGCTTCTAGTCGACAGCGTTCAGTTTCAATTTCTACATTAAATTGGCAAACCTACATATGATATACTCTTGCACTGCGTTTTTACACTATTATGACATGCGTCGTTGTTTGAACAACCTTCAACTTTTATTGTTATTTCAGGCGACGCTGATGTCATTCGATTTCAAGTATAAACAGTTTTGTTTCAAATTCAAAATGGAGTTGGCAGTTCTGCGTCTAATAACTTACCCTTGCGTCGCGCAAACCTCAACTTTTTTATCATTATGACTATTTCAGGCGACGCTTACGTCATTTTCTCCGAGTATAACCGGTTGGCAGTTTTGCAACAAAAAAATTATTTTTTTTGTTTTTTCTGCGTTCGTTTTTCGTGTCTTTTGTTTTCTTCTTTGTTTGCCTTCCACATAAAATTCATTAAATTATGAGCTTAACACTTAACCACCAAAAAAATTGGCTGCGCAAAGTTGTATTTAGAATTTTTTCGGCATTTCTCTGAAGTGTCTAGATTCTAAACTCTAAAATAAAAAATATCTACAAGCAAAAGATATTCCCCACAAAATATTTAAACTTCATAACAAGCTGTTAATGTAATTTGAAATAAAAAAATCTCCTTTTTTTACTTTTCTTGGCTTTGCAAAGCTAGAAGAAAATCTCTTGCAGCTTCTTCTTCTATCTGTATACACTTGCGCATGTCAACTAAGTTTGCTTTTTTCTCAGCCTTAAGTGGAATTGATGTTGTGTACAATACTGATAAGTCAGCAACTCTAGTAAGCGGGGATATCGCACTGCATAGAAATTTTTGTTCTAGGTACTTGTGTAAAAAAAAGTTATTACGTGTTTAATTTTAAATAACCAACACGTGTTCAGACGTTCGGATCTTACAGCAGTAAAAATTCGGCCGAATGCTCCATGACGCCGCGTCTCTTTCAAGAGACTATACAGATTCCGCCACATTAAGTAGGAACACCGGACTGCTCACGAGGCAGTCCAGTCTTAACAGTGTGAGCGTGCGATCCTTATTCGAAACGGTCGGCGCGCAGCGGTCTCATTTCTTTGTAATCTGATACGTAATTAGAAGAAAATTGAAATGCCGATACGTAATTACATTGCGTACAAACATATTAATAATTGTTTATAAGAAATGTAAATATTCACGTAAATTATAAATTTCCCTTGTTGATACAATAATTAAAAATAAGAATAATAAATAAATTTGTTCTTGGGAAACTAAAAAAGTACAATTAAAATAAAAAGAATGCTAAACCGATAACAGCCTTATGACATAAAAACTGAAATAAAAGATAAAGTACCCTAATGAAAACAAAAATAACGAGAAATACTGTAATGTGATCCCAGCGCGTGTAATCCAAACGCTAGCATACAAGCGACTGCCGTGGTCTGTGCTGCCGATGCTTGACGATTTAAATTATGTGCCTACTTAGAGTGGTTTCATCTGTATATCATCCAGCGAGTCTTTAAGAACTTGTAACGTTATCCTGCAAATAACTCTCCGGGGTTTTTCTGCCATCGTAAAACAAGTCTGCTTGACATTTAGCTTTGTGGTTTCGGATTTCTGTGTGGGTTGGATATAGGAAAGAGATCAAATTACGTTGCAAGTTAAAGTGTTTCGCTTTAGTCTGTTTTGTTTCAACAAGCAGAGGATGTATTAAAATATCAGCCTGGTCACTTGTAGCGTTGAGTGGTTGCAGATGTTGAGAGACCACCGCGAGTTGTATCTTGACAAGTTAATGGGGGTTGTTTAATGCGTGCAATCTGGAATAGGGGGATCTAGAGCCATAAGCAGCGATTATCATTGGTCGAGGTTATTTCTAAAATTATCTTGCGAATTCCGAGGGGGTGGCTTAGCGGTTTCTTTAGTGTTTGTAGTCATTTTTTCTCATATTTCTAGATAAATCAGTTACTTCGATACGGTTAAATACAGTGTGTTATTAGAAAGGGCAATTAAACAAAACCACGAATCCGTACGCGTTCGCGTCGCGAGTGTGAATCAAACAGAAGTGAAGTGCGTGTATGTTCAACGGGATACGCGGTTAGGTAATTTGCATTTATTTGTATTCTTCATCACGCATTTGGTGGTACAAATTGATTAAGAATAATTTAATTTGCGTTAATCAGTGGCTAAAGAGTCTGTAAAGTTCAGTATTACTATTACTATTGCATTTAGATAATTTTAATTAAACTATTTTATTTACATTTGAATCGAGTATTAAAACTCCACTAGTGGCATTCACCTTGGTAAAATTTGTTGGTCATTTGTCATTACTAGGCCAGTTCTGTGATCTAACCAACCAGCGTCAATTAACTGTTCCCTCAAATCTATCTGGAAATCCAACTACAGTGTACTCTTGCGTATGCACGAAGCCACCAGCTGTGTGATTTGAAGGCAGTTAGGTCGCTCCGATACTCGAAAGTGAAATCTGCTAAGCGAATTCGACTGTACTTCCTGATAACCGTAATTTTGTTTTCTTTGTATTGATTTCAAACGCAAGGGTTTTTCCGCTCATTATATCAGATCCCTCAGTGGCTGGTACAAGGAGTTTTTACCTTTTTTTTGCAATAAATATTTAATTAGATCTAACTTCCGCATTTCTTATTCAAACGTAATCAGTTCCTTTGATCTCTCGAGTTATTGGCCGACGCACCAAAGAACTGAGTTACAACAAGGTAAGTCCAGATTTGCAGCCACCACGAGATTATAGATATTAAAGTTTAATCGCGAGCTCCAAAGGGGTCGATCAACCGTAGACGAGTAAACACCATAGCTAGAGGTCAGTAAGTAGTTACTAGCGCCGGCCCATAAATCTTAAGTAGCAGGTAGCTGTAGTCGACCCAGACGGATAGGATAGGGTTGCAGTAATAAACCGTTGGGTGGCCCTTCTTGGGAATTTCTCCGCAAGTAAACATTGTCGGTCCAGTTATTTAATTTGTCAATAAATTTAATTTGTTTTTGTTTGGACAGTTTTATTGGTTATTTAGTTGTCCGTAAAAGTCAACGAACAAGGTGACACGTCGGCGTGTTACAGTACAAGTATCGGATCGGGGAATACGAAGATTAAAATCCTCATTAAGTACCTCCCTGTAAAAATGTAACTTAATCCTAGCCTCTTTGTATTTTGTTGGAATAATGCAAACATTTTCTGCATTTTGAGATCAGAAGACAAGCACATCTTTTTACATTATTGTCGACTGTCGATGTGACTTTTTTGGCCTGTAAAATAATTGGCAGACGCTGCATGGGGCTGATCGAAAATAAAAAAAAATCATCGTCTCAGAACTTTGGTTTTATACGAGGATGGATCAAAAATAAAAGTTCCACGATGTTGATGCGTGAAACCAATTGAAATGTTTTCTTCGTTCCTTCATTTTTTTTCTTGTTCCAGGACAAAAGAAGGAAGGCTCGGAGAACGTCACCGTGGTATACAGGGGGATGTGGCGTCACACGAAAGGCAAGAAGATCGAAGTGGCCATGAAAATCCTGAAGCAAGAGTCTCGAGATAAATACCTGAAGGTTCGTTAAGCGCACTGTTTAAAGACTTTACGTTTGCTTCTTGATAAATCGCTCTTCTTCTAGGATTTCTTAGATTTGGCTGGACAGTGGGCCTTCCTGCACTCCAGCTCGATAGTGAAGTTATTCGGGGTGACGCTCTCGAGCCAGTTATCCCTAGTGCTGGAGTACGTCAGGCTGGGCCCCCTCGATCAGTACCTGAGGGAAAACAAACCGGACATAAAGATGGTGGATCTGATCGAGGCGGCGTCGAATATTGCCTCCGCCCTTTGGCACCTGGTTGGTTCTTTTCTTTTTGCAAAAAAAAAAACAAACAGCAAACTTTATAAAACGACTTCCAGGAGGAAAACGGAATCGTCCACGGCAACATAAGGTGCAGAAAACTGCTGCTGCATTGTCACGATGAAAACGCCTTCATCGTGAAGCTGTCCGATCCTGGAATACACAGCACTTATGCATCGAAAGAGTACGCATCACCGCCGCGCCGCGTTTTATGTTTTATTCACGTCTCACGTTTCAGGGTTCACTGGATTCCGATCGAGTGCTACTCGAACTTGGAATTTGCGAAACGGTCGACGCCCGCCGACGTTTGGGCCTTTGGGACCACCCTGTGGGAGATATTCACGTACGGAGAGACGATCAAGCACACTGACCACATTGAAGCCATGAAGGTAATTATTTCACAGATAAACAAAAAAAAACCTAAAACTTGTTTTTTTACATTTAATACATAGGGTGACACGATGTTTATTATTATATAGGGTGACATGATGTTTATTATTATATAGGGTGACACGATGTTTATTAGTAGTAGCTTATCTATGTATTTATTTATTTTTTAATTTTATTTGAAACCTAGGTGTGTAAATTCTAGTTTTACGCGAGCGGCAAGCGACTGCCTCGCCCTACCCATTGCCCCGTCGAGATCTATGAGCTCATGAAGGAGTGCTGGGACTACGATCCGCACAGAAGGAAACAACCGCAGGCGATAATGCGAGACATTAACCAGATTTTGTATGGAGGTACGCACCGTCGAGGAACTCTTTTCAGTTCAGCCCCTCCCCCCTGCGCTGTCGTGTATTCAATTGCTTCGTTATTTTCAGTGTACAACTCCCGTCGAGTTCATTCCTACGCCAAGCTCAGCCAGTCGTTTTCGCACTGCCTGAATGAAGCAGGTTCTTCGCTCAGTGTGAATTCAGCCGGGACAGGTAATGCCACACGCACGTCAAAAATTTCAGTTTTTTTTTTTTTTTTTTTTTTCTGAAATTAGAAGCTGATATCGCGTTTCCGAGGAACAACCTTAAATCTCGAGTTTTTGCAACGACACGCCCTGTATATTATTGCATTTTTGGATTCTACATTGAAAATTAGCCCGAATTGATGGGTCGCATCGTGGGTCAAGCGTGAACGGTTTTCGAGATATTCTACTGTTTATGCTATGGTTCGCCGCATTTCCTTTGTTTTCGAAATGGCAAAAAATTATTGAAGACAAAAATTGTGCAGTTTTATCATGTGATCCGAATCCTATTATTTTGTCTGCGAAAAAACAATCGAGCATCGCGTTTCCGACGAGTAACCTTAAATCTCGAGTTTTTGCAACGACACGCCCTGTATATTATTGCATTTTTGGATTCTACGTCGAAGATTAGCCTGAATTGATGGGTCGCATCACGGGTCTAGCACGAACGGTTTTCGAGATATTCGACTTTTTATTTTCTGCGACGGTTCGCCGCATTTCCTTTGTTTTCGAAATGGCAAAAAAATATTAAAGACAAAAATTCTGGAGTTTTATCAGGTGATCCGAATCCTATTATTTTGTTTGCGAAAAAACAATCTAGCATCGTGTTTCCAACGAATAACCTTAAATCTCGAGTTTTTTTTACGACATACCCTGTATATTATTGCATTTTTGGATTCTACGTCGAAGATTAGCCTGACTTGATGGGTCGCAACATGGGTCTAGCGTGAACGGTTTTCGAGATATTCGACTGTTTATTTTCTGCGACGGTTCGCCGCATTTCTTTTGTTTTCGAAACGACAAAAAATTATTGAAGACAAAAAAATGGGAAGGTGATCCGAATCCTGTTATTTTGTTTGCGATAAAACAATGGAGCATCGCGTTTCCGAGGAATGACCTTAAATCTCGAATTTTCTTTCAACGACACACCCTGCATATCGTTGCATTTTTGAATTCCTCGTTGAATTTTAGCCTGAGTCGATGGGTCGCACCATGGGTCTACGATGAACGGTTTTCGAGTTATTCGACGTTATTTAAATTCCACGTCAGTCAATCGTATTTCATTTGTTTTAGAGAAATGCACTGCAAAGAGGTAAATTTGTAGAAAATCTTCGGATGATTCGAACGCCGCTTGCGAGAAAACAATCGGCGGTCGTATATTTATAAATAATATGAGTCGGACTTACTCATTTATAACGGATCATCCTGTACATGTATCATTGAAACTCTAGCCAGCCTGAATTAAAGTATCACATCATAGATTAGTTTTCGAGTTAAGATGATTTTATGTAAGAAAAATCACAGTCTAAGGTCGACACTGTTATAAACGTTGGAGGTATTGTTACTTAGACTGTGATCTTTTTTTTTTTTTTATAGATAAGACTTACCTAGTAAGTGAACTGCTGTCCGTCTCGGCCATGAGCAAGGTCGACAGCGACCTCTCCAGTTCGAATTTCTTTCAAAAAGGATGGCTGTCCCAGGTAATACCTTTTGAAATTTTGTACTTTCGAGCTTCAAGGAGCCGATTCTTTCAGGACAACATCAACGACCCGGACGCGTTTTCGTGCAAATTCTCCGCCATCCTGTCCAATTTCAGCGCCTCGACGGCCACCACCTCCTTGGACAGCATCAATTCCATACAGAGCATATTCGAGTTGGATGATGACTGCAACGTGGTGCTCCAGGGCAAGATAGGGCAGGTAATGAATGACTCCCAAAACAAAACAAAAAAAAATCCCGCAAGTTTGCTGACGCTCTTACTTGAAGGGTTTCTATGGCGAGGTGTACAAGGGCACGCTGGAAATCATCGGTGATAAAAACAGCGAGCCCCGACAGGTGGCGGTCAAGAAGCTGAAGAAGACGGCACTTTCGTCTTGCCTGCAGGACTTCGAACGGGAAATATCGATCATGAAGGCGAGTTCATTTTCTTTTATTTTGAATATAACATGCCTTGTGTGACTTGTTAGTTGTACCTATTTTGTTTTTTGTTTTTGTTGTCATTTTTTAACTTCTGCCACGAACTTTGCAATTTTGCTTTTGCACTTAAAAAAATCTAATTTTCGTTAATTCGCTTTTGTTTCTTATTTAATAATAATAATAATAAAATTTAAAAAAATTAATAAAATAAAATAATCGATTTTACGACACAATTAATAGATTAATAATTTTTTTTAATGAAAAGAACGATGAGCAAGCAAGAAGAAAATTTTAAAAATTTCAGAATAATTAGAATTTAATTAATAATCGGAACAAAATATTATAAATTCAAAAAATAAATAACAACATTATAAAAATAAAACAAAGGATAATCGATTTTTTGACACAATAGATTAATATTAATAATACGATTTTAAAAATTAAACAAGTGATAATCGATTTTATGACACAATTCAATGGATTAATAATTGTTTTTGTTGTTTCTCATTCCGTTACTGATTTCACTTATTTACATATTTGCTAAATACATATTTTATGTGTAAAGTATAGTATATATAACGCGCCCTCTATTTTTATGAATGCGAACTCTGACTTATTATTGCATTTTTGAATTCGTGGGGCAATTTTAGCCTGAATTGATGTGTCGCATCGTGGGTCTAGCTCGAACGGTTCTCGAGTTGTCGATGTGCTCTAATTTTAGAACTCGGGAACCCATCGTGTTAGACCTATAATGCGACACATGACTTCAGGCTAGAATTGCCCCGCGAATTCAAAAATGCAATAATAAATACGGGTTTGCATTAGAAAAGTTTAAGTTTGGTTCCTAGCTCGAAAACGAGCTGCGCAATTGTTTGTTTTTTGACGGTAAATGGTATTCCAAATAAGTAAATTAACATAAAGACAATTGAGTACAGTTATCATTATCACTACTGAACACTCTAACTAAATGTAACTATTGTTACATTTTTAAATTCGCGAGTCAATTTTAGCCTGAAGTCATGTGTCGCATCGTGGGTCTAAGTCGAGTGGTTCTCGAGTTGTCAATTTGCTCTAACTTTAGAACTCGGGAACCAGTCACTTTAAACCCACCATGCGACGCATGACTTCAGGCTACAATTTGCCTGCGAATTCAAATACGCGATAATAAATAGGGTTTTACATCGAAAAATGTGTAAGTTTGCTTCGTATCTCGAAAATGCGATGCGCAATTGGTTTTTTTTGCAATTAAAGTAATACCTACGATTCTTGTGCGTAACGTTTTTATACTATTTCTAAATTAGAACAGATAAAGACAATCGAGCACAGTCATGACCAACTTTTTATGAACACCCTGTATATTGTTACATTTTTGAATTCGTCAGTAAATTCTAGCTTGAATTCATGTGTCGCATCGTGGGTCTAAGTCGAACGGTTTTCAAGTTGTCAATTTGCTCTAACTTTAGAATTCGGGAATCAATCACGTTAGACCCACCATGCGACACATGACTTCAGGCTATAATTTACCCGCGAATTCAAATACGCGATAACAAATGGTATTTTACGTTGAAAAATGTGTAAGTTTGCTTCGTGTCTCGAAAATGTGATGCGCAATTGTTTTTTTGCCGGCATTAGTTTTGCAAGTAAAGTAATATCTACGATTCTTGTGCGTAATGTTTTTATACTATTTCTAAATTAGAACAGATGAGCCCAGTCATCACCAACTTTTTATAGACACCCTGTATATTGTTACATTTTTGAATTCGTCAGTAAATTCTAGCCTGAATTCATGTGTCGCATCGTGGGTCTAAGTCGAGTGGTTCTCGAGTTGTCAATTTGCTCTAACTTTAGAACTCGGGAACCAATCGCGTTAGACCCACCATGCGACACATGACTTCAGGCTACAATTTACCCGCGAATTCAAATACGCGATAACAAATAGTATTTTACGTTGAAAATGTGTAAGTTTGCTTCGTGTCTCGAAAATGTGATGCGCAATTGTTTTTTTGCCGGCATTAGTTTTGCAAGTAAAGTAATATCTACGATTCTTGTGCGTAATGGTTTTATACTATTTCTAAATTAGAACAGATGAGCACAGTCATCACCAACTTTTTATAGACACCCTGTATATTGTTACATTTTTGAATTCGTCAGTCAATTCTAGCCTGAATTCATGTGTCGCATCGTGGGTCTAAGTCGAATGGTTCTCGTGTTGTTAATACGCTCTAATTTTAGAACTCGGGAACCAATCACGTTAGACCTGTGATGCAACACATGACTTCAGGCTAGAATTTGCCCGCGATTTCAAATACGCGATAATAAATAGGGTTTTACGTTCAAGAATTTGTAGATTTGCTTCGTATCTCGAGAATGCGGTGCGCAATTGCTTTCTTTTGTTGGTATTTGTATATAGCTTTCACAGAAGGATATGCCTGAAATAGTTAACAATTTAAAATCATTCTGTGTATTGAAAACGCAAAATGTGTCTTGCAGACGTTGAAACATCCGAACATCGTCGAGATACTGGGGGTGTTGCAGGAGCCGGAAATTTCTCTCGTCATGGAGTTCGTGCAGCACGGCTCCCTGCAGAGCTACCTGAAGATATACCGAGAATCCTTGTCCGTGAAGCAGCTGCTGAAGTACGCGCTTGACATCGCAGTCGTGAGTGCAATTGTTTTACAATACAAACAACAGGCGAGCACGTAGTTTTTTCATTCCAGGGGATGGATTATCTGGGAAAGAAGAACATCGTGCACAGAGACCTCGCCGCTCGCAACATCTTAGTGGTGGACGAAACGCACGTGAAAATCTCGGACTTCGGCCTCGCGCAAGTCATCGGAGCGAACGACTACTACATCCTGAAGACCAACAGGGAGTTGCCCATCAAATGGTACGCCCCGGAGAGTTTGCAGGTCGGAAAGTTTTCCACCCGCTCCGACGTCTGGTCTTTCGGCGTGACGATGTGCGAAATGTTTTCGTACGGGGAAGAACCGAAACTGACGGTGATGAACGGCGACAAGAAAGTCGAAGGACAAGAGCAGCAGATTTTTCTGTCCGCCTTGCAGAGCGGGGCGAGGTTTCCCTGCCCGAGCATATGCCCCCACGCGGTGTACGTCAGCATAATCTACCCTTGTTGGGAGCACGACCCCCATTCCAGGCCGACTTTTGCGAAGCTCTGCAACGAAATCAAGGATTTACACACATAGTGTGCGCGCGCGTCTCTTTTGGATTTAGGGTTAGAGTAATGTGAGAGAGTATATTTTTACAAAGGGGGTGGCAAGTACTCGCACTTTTTTTTTAAAGCACATTCACGCACAGTCAAACTCTTGACGGTATCTCTGTTTCAAATTTGTTCGTTCTGTGTTCCTCTGTAGCCGATATTGTTCGTGTCACTGCTCAATTGTTTTTTTTTATGTTAAGTTTGGATCGCATTGCCTCTTAATTTTTACTAAGTAATATGTTATGTGCCATATGTATATAGATATCTATGTAATTTTATAAATATTCGTAGGACTTAATTAAATATGAGAAAAAAAAGATGATCTTTTAATTACTAAACAGTTCACATAACCTCTAATATATTTTTCATTGCTTTCTCATGAATTCTAACATTTCTTGTTTAATTGAAAATGGAAAAGTTACCTTAAAGAAAATTGAAAGTCCCTTACAAGATGTATCACTCCAATTATGAGTTTGTAAGTGATGTAGAAGAGGAAAATGAGTGTAAATGTTGTAGAAGATGATGAAAAGTTGACTGAAGAGGAATTAAACATTGGAGAAATGAAAAAGAGAAACGACAACTAGTGACACTTGTAAATTAATACAGAGTTTGTTTTGCAAAAAAAAATTGAATGAACTTGGATGCACTACATTAATGGAGGTAGACATACAGGATACCAATACATCAGTATAAAGTAAACCCTACAGAGTATCCAGAAAAGACAGACAATACATCAAAGACACAATAGAGGAATGGAAAACGAAAGGTATAGTGAGAGACACAAAGTCAAGTTACGCAACTCCAATTCTGTTAGTCCCCAAGGCAAATGATGAAAAACGTTTGGTAGAGGACTTCCGAAACCTAAATAAGCAAACAGTTAAAATGAATTACCCAGTATCACCGACTGAAGAGCAATTTGAAGTATTGAAGCTAAACCTTTATTACCCCAGACGTTACAGGAGAATTTCAAAGATTGTGTTTTGGGTTAGCAGAGGCAAAGTATCATTCGAGCAGATTGGAGTTACTAGCAATAATTTGGAGTGTGGAAAGATTGAGATCCGGTCTAATTGTCTCCTTTAAGTTCCATTATGGAACTGGCCCTGAGAAAAAGCATCGCGGTGAAATACCATGACGTGAAAGGACATTTCTCGGTTGACAAAATGATTCCAAGGATCTTAGAACGCTTTTGGTTTAAAGGAATGAGACGATACCTAGGAAGACATGTAGTTTCTTGTCTTGAGTGTCTCATCACAAAAGTTCCGAGCGGTTAGCAAGCAGGTTTTCTGAATCCAATATTTCCACCAGAAAGACCATTTGGAAGAGGACAACGCAGACCATTTCTGATTTCGAAGTGGAAGAAGATGAATTTGTTGCCGACCATGAAGATTTAGCTAAACCAAATGAAGAAGGAAAAGATAACGACCCACCAATTCGGGAAAATACGGAAATGAAGAAGGGTAGAGAAAGAAGAATGCCACTGCGGTTCGCGGACTACGAGATTTACAAACGTTAATTAAGTGTTAGGAGCGCGAATATTAAAAACTGAAAAAGAAATAAGTTGGTAGATCTGCAACGT
This sequence comes from Dorcus parallelipipedus, assembly GCA_958336345.1. NCBI lineage: Eukaryota > Metazoa > Arthropoda > Insecta > Coleoptera > Lucanidae > Dorcus > Dorcus parallelipipedus. The sequence goes on from OY284479.1 coordinate 42,359,251, forward strand.
GCGCAAATGACAGTCGAAGAGAAGTTTGCGTTTATGAGTGTTGCCAACTCGGTGATTTTTTCACCAGATCTGGTGATTTCTTTCAAGTGGTTGTGACTTTCTGACGTGTTTTGCGATTTGTCTCAAAACTGGTGAATTTTAAAATGTGACTTTTTAACTTCCTGTTGTTGACGGCTTAACACTGACAGCTTCCACTTTACAAGCGTCATTGGACATTCCAAATTCGAAGAAACCAACAAAACATGCAGTATCCGATTGCAGTGTTGCAAATAGCCGAATAAAAAAATGCTGTAAATGATATTGCCAACTCAAACAGTTAATCTTGACCATTCTGTAGAAAATTAAAATTTAAAAAAAATGATTGATAAACGTAATGGTAATTAAAATTCGGAAAAATAGGAGAATGGAAAATAAATCACAATCGCAACATTTACGAAATAGGAAAAACGAAAAAAGTCGAAAATGAATTTTTGATTATTTATGTATTTAATTTCTGAATCTGAATCTGAATTTAATTTCTGGGTCGTAAACAATTAAAAATGAAGAAAACTATGACGTTTTTTGACAAGTGAGAAATCTAGTCGAAAAAAAAATCGAAAGTAAGAAAAACAAATGGCGATCGTAATATTCACAAAAGGACAAGGAACGCAGAAAATTTTTGATCATATAATTTCAGATAACAAAGACAAACAAAAAAGAAAAACATTTTTCATTATTGCAAAAATGTTATCGAAAGAATACGATAATTTCAAAAGAAAAACAAAGGCGATCGTAAATTTTCGAATGAAAAAAGACAGAACAATGATATCGTAAAATTTCGAAAGAAAAAGACAGCAAAACAAAAGACTATCGTAATTGTTTATAATAAATTTAATTTTTCACTTGCTTTATTTTCTATTTTAAATTTTGTTTGCTTTTTTTTCATTTCATTTTCATGAAGGTCATAATTATGTGATGAAATAAGACACTTCCGAATCTCTTAAAATGTTTTCATTCCAGCGACCGGTTTCGGTGAAAATTATACTTTCATCAGGCCTGCAAGTTTGGAATGTTGAAATGAAATGACTACTTTCGTCAATTCAGTAACCACTTTGGTCATCTTCAGTAACCACTTTGGTCAACTCCAGTAACCACTTTCGTCAATTCAGTGACCACTTTGGTCAACTTCAGTCACGGTCCGTAAAGTGAATAGGTTGCCTTGATTCATCAATCCTGACTCGTGTGACGTCATCTTTGTGCACAGATAGATTGCCGTGTTACTTTGTTTGCTAGCTTTTAAGTTGTAATTACCTTTCTCGGACATTTATGTAGTATTTCTTGATATATTTATGAACAGTGATAACCTAAATCAATAATTTTGCGTTTATTTCGTTTTGTGATGATAATTTTTGACTGTCTAGAAAATAAAAAAAATTTACATGAAAGCATATATTATATTTCTACCTAGTTCTATACGATTATATATTTTTATTAAAACACAAGAAAAATTTTAAAAACCACGGGAATAAACTCAAAACCACTTCAAAACGTTCAACGGATCGGCAGCTCTGCACAAAGTTGACGTCATCTGACTCCCCGCTACCACTAATAAGGCAACCTATTCACTTTACGGACCGTGAACTTCAGTGACCACCTTGGTCAACTTCAGTGATCACTTTGGTCAACTTTAGTGACCATTTTCGTTCATATGCTTAATGTGGGCTTAAGATAAAGAACCCGTTCTTCCACTAAAATGACCGTCTTTTTCAGTTATTTTCTTTCCGGCAAACTTAAATGGTCGACATTTCTAGTGATTTTTTCCGGCAAGTTTAAATTGCCGACTTTTCTAGCGATTTCCTTTCTGGTAAGTTTAATCAAATTTAACGCCTGTCAAATAAAAGTTTAAAAAGCCCGAGTGTATCGTTGTTAAGGTTAGAGGTTCAATTAAATTTCTCTCTAATATTTTGTACTAAAATGGCGGCTGATTGCGGTACTGTAATTATTTAGTAACGGTAATAAGTAATAGAGTGCCTTTAATAAGAGTGAAGACATGCTATAAACCTAATTTTGATTTAAATTAGCTCAACTCCGATTTAAACCATTTTAATAAATCTACCGAAATCCAGAGACATCTACCGAAATTGTTTACAACTATTCGAAATGTACGTTTGTGGGTTGGCAGCACTGTTGCCGATTGCCGCCCACAGTCCCACATGATTTTAACCTAAAAGATCTCTCGTGCAACGTCCAAGTGTGTAATGTAAGTTATTAGGAATTTAAATAAAATAAAATAAATTTTGTACCATTTATTTTCTGTTTTGGGAGTGCGAGTAAATAAGTGGTATTACTCACGTGGGGTAAGAGCGGGTTTTTTTTAAATATGAAAAGGGCAATCGGCTTAGAGTGAATTGGTAACACTGCTTGAAGGCTTCCGCGGCCGTCGTCCATGTTTAAAAAACTCGTACTTACCTCATTGTCTTTTAAAACTATTACACTTTTCTAATGTTTTCAAATGTTTTTGCAGAAACACTTCATTTAGTAGCAATAATTTAAAAAGGCGCTGAACGTAGATATGGATTGTCTGCTTGTTATCTGTCAGCTGTCATTGTCTGTTATCATGTTTTTATCTGTCAACTGTCAGACTCATCAATCAATTTCTACACGTAGCCTTTCTAAGACGACTTTCCCCTCTTCTTAATGAATTTTAAAAACGAAAAACTCGGAAACTTACAAAAAAAAAACAAATATAAATAGTAGCAGCTGGTCATAATATTCATAAAAAAAAAGAATCGTCAGTCACACCGTATCGGGCTCAGACCACACTCGTGCACTTAAAGAAATAATAAAAATATAATTTTAAAATTTATTTAACTAACGTTGTGTTGTTACAATGAAGTTGACATGGAGCGGCAAATTTAAACGATAGTTTTTTTTTTAATTCTTTTTATCAACCCTTGCCCCCCCTTTGTCATTTATTGTAGAAAAACTTCAAGGAGTGTAAAGGTTTATTTTTCTGTGAAGCTAAGACAATGTCGACCAAATTTCACAGCAAGAGTTGATTAAGGAAAAAAAAAAAAACAATTTTAAATCACCCTGCACATGGTGGTGATGAAACATTAATTAATTTACTTACTTGATTCTTTAATTTGATGTGGTGGCAATACTGAAATTAAAAAAAAAAAAACTCGTGTTTAAGTAATAACCTGCGCAAATTGATTTTAAGTAACCGGCTAGAGTCCGTCATTATTCCCCCTCTACGGTAACGTCCAATTTATCAAAGTAACTAAGCAATCCCTGCAGGCGCTTTTTCACCCTCTTCTGGTCGTCCAAGGTGCAGCCGAGAAGGGCCGACTCAAACTTCTTGTCTGTCATTCCGGGCACGAAATGTGATGCGCACGCGTTCATGTAGGCCATGCACTTTTCTTTCGCCCCCTCCGGGTCCGCCCTCAACCCCATCACTAGCGTGTCAATTAAATGATTCACTTGGTACAGGGATTCCTCCTGGGGTTGATCCCTTTGCGTGTGGATCTTGATGTCGACCGTCAAACACCTGTCAATTATCCTATCTATGTAACGGTGTGCCTCTTCTTGTTCAACTGTTTATAATTAAAATGTAATTAAAAGAAGAAGTGCACGCGATTGAAGGGGACTTACAGTTGCCTAAGTCCGCCATCCAATCCGCAGTCCGAACTGAGTCCAAGGTCGCCAGGATGTTGTCGCGGTCCTCCTCTAACTTGGCGGCTTCTTTCCTTAGCTTCTCGACGCGCCCCTCCAGCTTGTCGAGGAACTCGGTGATTTTCTGTTTCGTATCCCTGTGCTCCAGCACGTTATCTTCGTCTATTTTGGGCAAGTAGGTCGCGGCGTTGGGGTTCGTCATACCTAAAGACAGGAGGCGCACGTCTGTAACTGTCACACTGTCAGAGCGAACGCATCGATACGACAACCTAACCTAACTTATTTACCTGCACCGGAGGTGCCAGGGCTTGGGTCTACTTCCATCGCACTGTTGAACGTCAACGGAATGTGTGGCAACGCCACTTTCGTAATAATAAACAACTTGGGAACGATAACCGAGAAGTAGGTATCGACAATTCTTTTTTTTTTGTAGTAGGAAAGTGGCGCCAACTAAAGTTTGGAAGCAGTGTTGCCAACTTACGTCCGCACTGAACGATAAGAACTGGCGAATTAACAACGAAATTACACAACAGATTGGGCGCGTTTAGCGAACAGCAGCTGCTGAGTTGCTTACTCAGCAATCGTTTGTGATTGGCTATTACTTTAATGTGAACCAATCACAAACGATTGCTGAGTAAGCAACTCAGCAGCTGCTGTTCGCTAAACGCGCCCAATTATTACGCGAAACGAAAACAAAAGACGAAAAATAAAAACAAACACAAACTGCAACAAACATCAATACCAAGAATAAAATTAACGAAGAGCAACCATTCCCCGCTGGCTTGGAGCACGGTGAATGGAATACCAACGGTGGCAGCATTCAAGTGAGATGGCGAACCGTTACGTCATCGCATACCCGCTTCTCCCTCTAACGCGTTAACTGTCAAGCAACCATTAACTGTGACGGTTGACAGTTAACGTTGAGTATTGTGTAAAAAGAGAAGCGGGTATGCGGTGACGTAACGGTTCGTTATCTCACTTGCGGGAATGCTGTCACCGTTAGTATTCAATTCACCGTGGACCTGGAGAAGAAAGGATGAAGAAAAGAAAACAGAAGACGGCAGTTATTTCGATTCAGCTCCGCCGGCTATTTTTCATATTGACGCTTGATCTTTATTATTGAATTTTCTTTACTTATGTAATTATTTCTTGGAATAATACTTTCCGTTGTCGTGTCTTCTCTCAGTCCTGAATCACTTTATTTTTCATACTTCCACGTTGCTTGTTTCGCTTCTCCTTGTTTCTTGATCATCGAATTATATACCATTTTTTAAACGGAACACCCCGTATATCAAGGCATTTTTGAATTCCCCGGCGAATTCTAGCCCGAGTTGATGGGTCGCAACATGGAGCTGGCGTGAATACTTTTCGAGTTATTCCATCGAGTTTACCAGCGTGAGCGCCAACACCTCTCCACGCTCTAGCTCGGTTATTCTTGAAACTAGAAAAAAATATTAAATACGAAAGTTGCGCGTATTTTTCAATAGTTTCGAGCGGCGTTCGTGAAAAAACAATCGAGCATCGCGTTTTCGAGTTACGACCCAAAGTTATCATTTTTTAAATGGAACACCCCGTATATTAACGCATTTTTGAATTCCCCGGCGAATTCTAGCCCGAATTTATGGGTCGCACCGTGGGGCTGGCGTGAATACTTTTCGAGTTATTCCATTGAATTCACCGACGTTAGCGACAAGGTCTGTTTACGTCACAACTTGGTTATTTTCACAAGTAGAAAAAAATATTAAATACGAAAGACGCGCGCATTTTTCAGTACTTTCGAGCGGCGTTCGCGAAAAAACAATCGAGCATCGCGTTTTCGAGTTACAACCCAAAGTTACCATTTTTTAAACGGAACACCCCGTATATTAACGCATTTTTGAATTTCCCGGCGAATTCTAGCTCGAAATGATGGGTCGCACCGTGGGGCTGGCGTGAATACTTTTCGAGTTATTCCATCGAGTTCACCGGTGCAAGCGGCAACGTCTCTGCACGCCACAACTCGGTTATTTTCGAAAGTAGAAAAAAATATCAAATACGAAAGTCGCGAACATTTTTCAGTAGTTTCCAACGGCGTTCTCGAAAAAACAATCGAGCATCACGTTTTCGAGTTACAACCCAAAGTTATCATTTTTATAATGGAACATCCCGTATATTAACGCACTTGTGGATTCTCCGGCGAATTCTAGCCCGAAATGGAGTAATTGGAGTAAATACTTTTCGAGTTATTCCATAGAGTTCACCGTCGTAAGCGGCGAGGTCCCTCTACGTCACAATTCGGTTATTTTCGCAAGTAGAAAAAAATATTAAATACGAAAGTTGCGTGCACTTTTCAGTACTTTCGAGCGGCGTCCGCGAAAAAACAATCGAGCATTGCGTTTTCGAAATACAACCTAGTTACGATTTTTTTAATGGAACACCCTGTATATTATTGCATATTTGGATTCCCCGGCGAATTCTAGCCCGAGCTGATGGGTCACCCCCATGGGTCTGGCGCGAATACTTTTCTAGTTATTAAATTGAAATCAAACGTCAGCGATCTCTTGTGGCAGACAACGAAAACAATGACATCACAGTTTGTTAATAGATTTTATTAATATTTTTACAACAGAAAAACGTATATGTATATATAAAATACAGGTGCACCAACGTAATAATGCGACGTTAGCAAAAATAATTCGTTTTCATATATTTTTTTTGTTTTTGTTTTTAGACCGCGCTTGCTTCAATCAAGGTCTCGTCAAGAGTTAAGGCTTTACAAGTTGATCGAAAATACTTGATATGTTACAATAAATATCAAATACTGTCCAAGTATTTACACGTGTTTTGGGATAAGTAGAAAGGCGTTAAGAAGAGAAGGTAGAATTAGTGATGATACAACAACGCTAAACGACTAAAATAAAGAAAGGAAGAATCAATTTTTTGACAAGTCGCCGGCGATTTGCGCGCGCGCGTTTACGACCATCCCCCGGTCAGCTTGTGGAAGAGCTCCTCGTTCAAGGTTTGGTTGGCTTCTTTGGATCGCATCGACAGGAAGATGTAGCCTCCGATGAACTCGTGCACGACCTTGCAGTCCGCCGAGAGGCAGCCGAAGATTATGTTGTCTTCCTCGAACTGCACCATCATGTGTTTCACTTCCCAGTTTACGTTCCAGGCCTAAATGATTTTCAAGTTTTCAACTGGCACAAGGAAGAAACTGTGTACCTACTTTCATGGTGTTGTACCGCCATGTCTTTTGATGGTCGCCGCTGTTGATGTCCATCCTCATGATGCGGTTGTGCGCGATACCCAACAGGTCTTCCTTCTTATTCCCCATGAACTTGACGATGAAGAGGCTGATGCCGTACTCGGGGAGGGACTGCCAGGCTTTGATGTAGTTTATCTTCGCGTCGATCAAGGTTAGGTCTTTTACATTCGCGTGCGCTTCGAAAATTCGCTGGATGAGCTGCACACATTCATTATTTTTTAATTGCTGATTTCGTTCGATTACCGTGAAGGACTCACTTTTCCTTTCATCTTCTTCATGTGCCTGGCCGAGACGTAATTCTCCGGCACAATGTCGACGGAATTCTCGTTTATGGCCGGTTTCTCGCTCGGCCGTTGCATCTGCAGGAACTCCAGGATCGTCTGGACTTCGGAGTCGTAAGAACTGTCGGCCAACGAGCGGCCTTTGGCCGCCAGCCTGCAGGCGGCCATCCATTTGGCGTATTGGAGTTCCTGTGACGAAAAATGAGAGTACGAAACGTTCACGGGATTAATAATTAATTCCGGACTTACGTTCTCGCATCTTATGTACATATCTTGCATCCCCTCGTAAGTGGGCACGTCCAGCTTAATTCCGAACTTATTCTGGCTGATGTTCACGTCGGGGGTGACCTCGCACCCCTTCAGGTTGATCGTGTGGACCGGCGTGGCGTGGTGGATGAGTTCCTCTCGGCTCTTGTACAAGTACAGGTTGAGGTCTCTGCACGAGAACCAATAACGTTTGAAGGCCTTCATTGTGAACCTCTTGGGCCTGTTTTGCACAAAACAATGCAAACATTAACTAAGTACATTCCATCCAAAAGCAGTCCGCACGTAAACAAAAAATAACAGCAGCAGATGACACACGAGAAAAATAACAACAGTTTTACAAAAAAAAGCAAATGATGAAAAAAGTCATTAAGGTAACGTTCATTTTTTTATTACATGCCGATACACTCACTTTAAAAATCTCAGCTCGTCGTTGAGCTCAGGCACTTTCATTATGTCGTTCACTTGATTGGAAATGTTGGAGCCTTCCAAGGTGGTCTGCAGGTCGGACAGCGCGGCGTCTATGTCGTCCTCGTTTGGCGAAGTAATGCTACCGTTGCTGTCGTAATTCGGTTGGGGTTGGTTGGCCTGCAGCGTCACTTGTAACTAAGAAAAAAAACATTCATATATTTAACACGGTCATAACTCAGTTACTTTTGGAAGCTAGGAAAAAAATTTCAATATAAAAGTTGCAGGCATTTTTCAGTAGTTTCGGATGGCGTTCAGAAAAAAACAATCGCGCATCGCGTTTTCGAGATACAACCCAAAGTTACGATTTTTTTAACGGAACGCCCTGTACATTATTGCATTTTCGAGTTCCCCAGCGAATTCTAGCCCGAGCTGATGGGTCGCACCATGGGTCTGACGCGAATACTTTTCGAGATATTCCATCGAGTTTATCGTTATAAGTATCAGCCATAACTCAACTGTTTTTGAAATTAGAAAAAAAATTGAAGTACGAAACTTGCGGGCGTTTTTCAGTAGTTTCGGATGACCTACAGAAAAAAACAATCGCGCATCGCGTTTTCGAGATACAACCCAAAGTTACGATTTTTTTAACGGAACGCCCTGTACATTATTGCATTTTCGAGTTCCCCAGCGAATTCTAGCCCGAGCTGATGGGTCGCACCATGGGTTTGGCGCGAATACTTTTCGAAATATTCCATCGAGTTTATCGTTATAAGTATCAGCCATAACTCAACTGTTTTTGAAATTAGAAAAAAAATTGAAGTACGAAACTTGCGGGCATTTTTGAGTAGTTTCGGATGACCTACAGAAAAAAACAAACGCGCATCGCGTTTTCGAGATACAACCCAAAGTTACGATTTTTTTAACGGAACGCCCTGTATATTATTGCATTTTTGAGTTCCCCAGCGAATTCTAGCCCGAGCTGATGGGTCGCACCATGGGTCTGGCGCGAATACTTTTCGAGATATTCCATCGAGCTTATCGTCATAAATATCAGCCGTAACTCGAATGTTTTTGACAATAGAAAAAAAAAATTAAGTATGAAACTTGCGGGCAGTAGTTTCGGATGACCTACAGAAAAAAAAAAAACAATCACGCATTGCGTTTTCGAAACACAACTCGAAATTACGATCGCTGCATACGCAACGATTTGTTTCATATACAGGGGGGTCTCAAATCGAGAACGTAACGGAAGTTAAGCTTGACGCCATCGGTGAAGTGACGGTACGCCATTTGCTGACGTCACAATGTTAAGATTGCTTTTTAAGTATACCTGCAACGCCGCGAACATAAGCATCTCCTCTTCGGTGCAGTCGATCTCTTCGTTCAGCAACTGCCATTTCGCCTGCTCGAAAATTTGATTGATTCGAATTGCGTCGCACTTGGGGTTCAAGTCGTAGAACACGTAGAACTTGAACCGCAAGCAGAGGGTGTCAAACCCCCTGACGCCTTGTTCCATTATTGACAACGAAGAGTCCAACCAACTGCAAACAAAGAAATATAATGATACGTAAGAAGGGGACGCCCCCCTTTATTCGCTCATCAATCAAAGCCCCGCATTAAAACAAAGGCAAGATGATCTAGCGATTTCGCTCAAAGTATGCTTTTACTTACGCAACGTTCATCCTTGCTTTCTCTATCAGTGACTTTGGTTTTATTAAATGAGATTTCGCTTCTGGGCTGGGCGCCGGCGACCTGTCAAGTCCGCTGCCATTCAACTGTTCAGCGCTTAAGCTCGAGCTGTTCGGCGAGTAACTGCGGTTCGCGTCGTAGCCATTTTTCTTCCAGGTTCCAGTCTGTAACAGCGCGCCATCTCTTAGCGTTAGAGGACGAGGGGAAACTATGGGTTTGCTATAATCCGAGTTACTTACACCGCCTGCAGGACTGCTATTTGGCGTGGACGCGACCGGCCCGCCCCTCTGTGGGGTCACCGGGGCGCACAGGAACGGCGTCTTATCCAAACTACCGTTGCTCCCCCCCGGACTCTGGTTGGGAATGAAGGAGTTGGTGTCCGGGGGTAAATGCGGTTGCCCGTTTCGCTGCTGGTGGCCGCCGCTGTGCTCGTGCTTCTTCTTCGGCATGTCTTTGAAATTGTGCTTCAGGTGGCTGGCTTCCAGCGGCTTGCAGAACGACAGCTCCTCCGGGTGTCTGATCCCCAGCTGCTTGCAGACCGAGATGACGGTGGAGAACGTCTTCACCGAGAAGTCCACGTTCATGTCAACGTAACGCAGGTCGGGCAGTTGGACCTTCAAGGTTTTATGCATGGGGGTGAAGTGCAGCATGGCGTCCGCTTGAACCCCGTATTGGTCCAAGGTCGAACGCGTGCGGTTCAGCCAGATGTTTCGATCCGGCCACCAGAGGGCGTGATCCGACCAATCCATGGAGATTTCTGAAAACACATACAAAAGGATTAAGTTTTGGGGCATCCTGTATACAATTTTTTAAATTAAACTTCCGGTTTCCCTTATGGCGTTAAAGTTTGTAACAAAAAAAAAAAAACGGATAAATCTCTACACGAAATAAACTCAATTCATCAAGTAAATCAACGGCGGGTCATTTTGTTTGCGAACACACGGTAGGTATGCTATAGTAATCTAGTATGTAATTGACAAGAGCTGAACAGAGACAACTTCTAAAAACAAAAACGTAGTAAAAACGACTTTTTTAAATCAACTGAATAATTCAAGTCCGTTTCTCTTCGATCACGCTGTACGTGTGACCTTAAACAGTAGAGAGACGGTTCGTCCTAACATTGACGGTTATTTTACCGATAAATTTACACCAACTGCTTGTTTAGAAGGGGGGGGGGGTAGTAATCGCCCGGGCGGAACAAATATTTGCACGAGCTTCTTCCTGTACAAATTTGATAACGTTTATGTACAAATGTGTCACGGCGTTTATATTATTCCGATCCACTTATTTCTGAAACAAAATCGCAGATGACAGATGCGTGAATATTTCAGTAGCTTCGCGTGACATTCGCGAAAAAACAATAGAACGTCGCGTTTTCGAGATATGACCCAAACATACAATTTTTTTAATGGAACGCCCTGTATATTATTGCATTTTTGAATTCCCCATTGAATTCTAGTCCGACTTGATGGGTCGCATCATGGGTCTGACGTGAGTAGTTTTTGAGTTATTCCATGGAGACGAATCGGTGTCTTTCCCCGCTGTAACTGGGTTATTTTCAAAATTGTAAAGAAACGTGCAGAATGAAATTTGCGGACATTTTTCAGTACTTTCGAATGGCGCTCACGAAAAAACAATCGAGCATAGCGTTGACGAAATACAATACAAACTTGCAATTTTTTTAATGGAACACCCTGTATTTTATTGCATTTTTGAATTGCCAAGCGAAATCTAGCCCGAGGTGATGGGTCGCATCATAGGTCTGGAGTGAGTAGTTTTCGAGTTATTCCATGGAGACTACCAGTAGGCGAATCGGTACGTTTCCAAACTGTAACTCGGTTATTTTCAAAATTATAAAAAAACGTTTAGAACGAAACTGGCGGAAATTTTGCAGTACTTTCGAACAGCGCTCACGAAAAAACAATCGAGCATCGCGTTTTCGAGATGCAACCCAAAGTTTCGATTTTTTAAATGGAACACCCTGTATATTAACGCATTTTTGAGTACTCCGGTGAATTCTAGTCTGAGCTGATGGGTCGCACCATGGGTCTGGCGCGTATACTTTGCGAGATATTCCGTCGAGTTTATCGTCAAAAATATCAGCCGTAACTCAATTGTTTTTGAAATTAGAAAAAAAAAGTAAGTACGAAACTTGCGATCATTTTTCAGTAGTTTCAGATGACCTACAGAAGAAAACAATCGCGCATCGCGTTTTCGAGATGCAACCGGAAAATACGATTTTTTTAATGGAACGCCCTGTGTGTTGATGTATTTTTTAATGCGCCGGCCAATTCCATCCCGAAATGATCGCTGCATACGCAACGATTTGTTTCATATACCGGGGGTCAAAAATTAATAACGTTATGTAAGTTATGCTTGACGCCATCAGTGAGGTGACGATACGTCATTGCTGACGTCACAATGTTCTTATTTTTTTAGTGAATTTTTTAACGACGCCCCTTGGCGGTGGTTGGGGGTGTCACGAGTAAACGAAATCAAGGTCTCCCTAACTAAAAACAGTTGTAAAACTAAACTCTGAGCATCACGCCGCGCCGTAAGCAATGCAGAGTGAGTTTCGGGGCACCCCATAGATATAAGAGAGGTAAATTTTTTATTTTCAATTTTCTTAATTTGATCCATTCTTTGGCGAACATTTTTACGGTGCACTCTAGCGGTAACATCACGTACTTTAAACTAAAAGTAATTGTGAAGCAAGAGCGTCGATTTCACGCCGCAATCCAACGAAGACCGAGTTTTGGGGCACCCCGTATCTACGAAGCGCAGAATTATTTTTTAATTTCCGGTCTTTCTCAATTAATCTGAGATTCTCGATCCGTGTGAATGGCGCTTCAGTGATATCAAGGATGTACGTAATATCTGTGCTTGCTTGAAGCTGTTGTGTGGGGTTCGTTGAACTGCGAATTGCTTGAAAAAGAATTATTTTACGCTCGACACGTGCTGAGGAAGTCGTGAATCGGTTAAACACGTATATTTAGGTCAGCTGTAGGCATCTTACTCGCATGTAATAAGTAAGTAAGTAAGTACACCTTCTGCAAGATTAAACTAAATAAGAGCAGCCGGAAAGCAAATTATCGTCAAGTTACGTAGGTTCTATAAATAAAACGAATTTATTTTTTGCTTTGCGCCGTAAGCCCATCACCGACATTGTACCGTCGCTAATTATTAGTAAGTAGTAATTAATTAAGAGCGTCGTTAGTTACTTGGTGGCGCGTGCTAAAAATAGGCGAGCAAGCGATAAGAGTATAAAAACAGCAACTCGCGTTGTTTGATTATCACCCATCCATTAATGAAAGCATAATTATTATTACAAATGGTGTGTTCCATTTGAAGCGTTTAATAACAAAAAAAAACCGCACATTTTTATTTCGTCTTTCACAGTTCAGGATGCAATGGAATTTACGGCGAAAATAACTTGTTTTTATGATCGAGACGCAAATAGAAGTGGGTCACGCGGAGACTCAAAAATATTAAAGACTTAATAAAGCTATAATTAGTGCGCGGCCGAGAAATTTTATTGGGGAAAAAAATCGCAATCTTGTATCAAATTACGCACCGACGAGACCGACATAAAAATATAAAATGAAAACAAAAGGTAATCAGCAGGTTTAAAATTAAAAAAGGACATTAAATTTAGAAAAAAATTAATTCAATTCGAGAAATATGAATTAACAAAAAAAAGAAACAATGAAAACAAAAGGCGAATGACAGACCTACTGCTACAGAAGAAACTGCTTCGAACGAGACGCTTAAAATTAAAATATTTATATCCGAAATCAAGAGGTTAAGAGGAAAACATTAAATATTATTGGATTTTCGAATTCTCCAGTAAATTTTAGCCTGAATTCATGTGTCGCATCGTGGATCTAGCGTGAGCGGTTCTCGAGTTGAAAACGCGGTTCGATTGTTTCAACTCGGAAACCGCTTGCGTCAGACCTATGGTGCGACACATCACTTCAGGCGAGAATTTGGTGGAGAAATGCAATGATACACGGGCTGTTCCACATAAAAAAATTAAAATTTTGATTCGGAATGCAATAAGACGACGTTCGAACAAGCGGAAATGGCATCTTAATAACCGGCAACACCGCTTTAATTGCACCATGTAATAAACTGTAGCTAATTTACTGCACGATTTTCGAGAAAAACAAAGTTCTCTTCGTTTATTCAAGTACCGCCACATGCAAGTGTGTACCACTACGAATGAAGCTTAAAATTAAAATATTTATATCTGAAATCAAATCGGTAAGAGGAAAACACTAAATGTTGTTGCATTTTCGAATTCTCCAGTAAATTTTAGCCTGAGTTCATGTGTCGCATCGTGGGTCTAGCGTGAGCGGTTCTCGAGTTGAAAACGCGGTTCGATTGTTTCAACTCGGAAACCGTTTGCGTCAGACCTATGGTGCGACACATCATTTCAGGCTAGAATTTGATGGAGAATTCAAAAATGTAATAATACACGGGATGGACCACATAAAAAAATCCAAATTTTCATTCGAAATGCGATAAGACGACGTTCAACTTTTCGAACAAGCGAAAAATGGCATTTTTAACAACTTACTGCACGGTTTCGGAGAAAAACAAGTTAGCGGCTACGACCGACTCAACAGATGTTTTTTCCTCGTTGTCCAATAAAGAATACAAACTCGCATGTTTCATTTCGCATTTTATCGCCCCCCCTTACAATTTATGAAGGATGTAGACTTTCATCACTTGTGAAAAATTTTTTTTCGCAATAATTCTGATGAACTTACAGTTACAACAAGATGAGATCGGAGCAAACTCCAAGCTTCCAAAGCCCCATTAATTTTTAAGCCGTGCTCATTGGGAATGCGACCGTCGTACTAGATGTTTTTCTTACACCTTTCCTAATAAAAACTTTTCTAAAATTTTTTCTGGTATCGCCGTGTTGTGGTTAAGATAGTTGGCCTTGAGTTGAATACAAACATATTAAAATTACACAAATGTGCAGAGGTTGCTCAAAGGTTATCGCAATCGAATATAGCACACATTTCATTTGTTATTGCCGCGCGAAACCAGTTTTCGTTCGACCCAAATGAAAACCACAAACGTCGCGCGGTCAACGCTGTTTTTATTATCTGCTTTTTTTAATCAATTTAGTCTCCGTTGTTGCCAAAACACGAACGTAAATATTTTGATGTGATGAAACCTCAAATCCAAAACATACAACGACAAATAAACGACAATCGCGCAATAAAACAATGATGAAACAATCTCTCCTTTCATTTTAACTAATAAAAATATGTAATAATAATAAAAAAAATTTAATGTTGTGGATAGGCAACCAAATTAACAGAGAATTGTTAGATGGATTGCGTAGAAACTTCTTGGGCGCATAATTTTAAATCGTATGCATTGAAAAAAGAAAAATGAAACAAAATTAGAGAGAGACAAAACTGGAGATTAGTTAACAATAACCGGCGATCAAGTGAGCATAAACACATGTAGGGCAAATCGCCCACGTTTTAATTAAACCCACGATTTTTCTATTTCGTTAAGTGCTAGAGTAGGCGAACCAGATGATATCTCAGTAGGCGATTATACTGTTAAGATCTCAATACGAAAACAAATGGGCGTGAGAATGCGTGAACGATTTTATTGTCCGCACTTAAATGGCCATCTAAGACGAACTAAAAGAAAACAAAAATAAACTGTGGAGGAATAGATTTTCATCCTCTCACATTTTCAGTTTTCCACCACGGTTTCGATTACACTTTTTCTTTAAGAGGAGGAGGGGGGAATTCCGAGTTTGCTTTCGCGTATTTAATAACAATAAAAAAATTCAAGATTATCATTCGTAGGTACGAGCGTATCTGCGGACGTCCGGTATTAAAAATACACACGTCACGATCATGGCTTAGTACGACCTCAAACTTCCTTTTTCAGCTCTGGCCGTTGTTTACCGACGTTTACTCACTTCCTCTTGCGCAGATTCTCCTGAAATTGCATCGCCGTTTAGCATTATTAATTGCTCACGTTTTACGTTCAGCAATTGCTGGAATTTCATGTGTCAATATTTTCATCCGAACACTTTCATTCCGCAAAGTGCTTATTAAATAAAAATTATTCATAGGTTATTACGATTAGCAAGCGAAAAGTGGTCAGATGTTACACGGCAATCAATCATGTTGATTGTTGAAGGATTCTCCGCCGTTCTGGCAACATTGGCTGCTTTACTTTAAGCATCTTTTCCAATCGAGCATCAAAAATATGAACCATAAAAAAACAATTGAGCATCGCACGGCCTAAATTCAAACGGAAATAGCGTTTTTCATAGTTACGTTTGCATTTTTGAATCGTCCTGTAAATTTTAGCTTGAAATCATGTGCCACATCGCATATCTAGCGTGAAGCGTTTTCGAGTTGAAAGCGTCGTTCGGATGTTTCAACTCGGAAACCGCTCGCGTTAGACCCCCACTGCGACCCATCATTTCGGGCTAGAATTTTCCGGGAAATTCAAAAATTCAAATGATATGTGTACAGGGCGTTCCATTAAAACATGAGTTTGCCTGTTAATTTCCATGTATCTTCTGCAGTTTTTCCAGACAGACATCAAACATTTTAAAAACTACGAAAAAGGACCATGAAATTCAAACGGAGATCGCGCTATTCGTAGTTACGTTTGCATTTTTGAATCGTCCAGTAAATTTTAGCCTGAAATCATGTGCCGCATCGCATATCTAGCGTGAAGCGTTTTCGAGTTGAAAGCGTCGTTCGGATGTTTCAACTCGGAAACCGCTCGCGTTAGACCCCCGATGCGACCCATCATTTCGGGCTAGAATTTTCCGGGGAGTTCAAAAACGCAATGACATACCGGGTGTTTCATTAAAAAAACACGATTCGTTTGTAATTCTACAAAGCGACACGCAATTGTTTTTTCGTTAGCGACTTCGATATTATTGTATCGCCATCCACAACTTTTATCCTTAACTTTTTTCGTACGTTCAAAGACAAGTGAAGTAGCAAATACAATTTTTGTGAATTGTAAGAATGAGCACACACGAGTGCACATTGTGGACCGGGATGAAATGAAGACGCGGTAAAGGTTTCTTGGCAACCCAAACAATTGAACTTCGCGCAGTCAAGATTAAATCGGACATTGCATTCTCTTAAAAATGTCTTCACATTTTTGAATTCTCCAGTAAATTTTAGCCTGAAATCATGTGTCACATCGCATATCTAGCGTGAAGCGTTTTCGAGTTGAAACCGTCGTTCGAATGTTTCAACCCGGAAACGGTTCACGCTAGACCCGCCATGCGACACATCATTTCAGGCTAGAATTTTCCGAGAAATTCAAAAATGCAATAATATACAAGGTGTTCCATTTAAAAAAATGCATCTTTGGCTCGCAACTCGAAAACGCGCTGCGCAATTGTTTGTGTATTTAACACATTGCTGTAATTTTAAAACGAAGTGATGAGGCAGTAAATAATTTTCCAACGATAATGTAAGAAGTCGTCTTAAATTGGGCACCACTGTGTATGTGTAAATGAAGTGGAGTCAGGGGGGGTACGAGCAAAAAAATTCAGTCTTTGATAACTTTTTTTTTATTTGCAGTACAACTAGGTGTGTACGTATTAATCACGCGAATACACTCGCGTTTTTCTTTTTTGTTGGGAGCAGCGATGACTTACCAGCTAAACAATAATGATTATTATTATGACGCGTGCTGGCGATTCAATTCGCTCAGGGCTAGTTTTCATTTTGCGAACCGCACGATTCAAGGCCGACGGCGATTTATGAGCTTGTTTTATACGTGGACAATTTTAGCCGGTGATGTCAGCTTTAAATTAGCGTTACTAAACACTGCGAAAGCGTGCGCAGCGACGTAACACCTCGGGGTCCCACAAAACATCTCTCACAGCTCAAAATTTTAATCGCGAAAACGCCTAGGTGGAAAAGCGACGACCCCAAGACAGGAACAATCATTTCCTCGAAGGCTCTCGATTTATTTTTTTTAGATAAACGAAAGAGGAAGTGAAAAATCTTTTCGTTGTAATAAAAAAAAAATACGACGTCATCCACATAAAACCTGAAGAGATTAACGCCCGTTGCGATAAGATAGTAGCGCCTCAATAAATACGACGCGTTCGTGATTCTACTGCGAGATGGTATTATTTCATGAATCAAAAAATATGAGATACCGAAAATTAATTGCATTAATAATATTCCTGTGTGCATGAACATGAAAGCCGGTGGTCTTGTCGGTGACAGGTCTGAGTGAAATTTACATTCGTTGCCCACACATGCTGCGCATGTAATTTCTTTCAATTTGTAAATATCCATGACGGGCGTTATTACGAAGAAAATCGTGGAGGTGTAGCTGCGTGGCTTTAAAAGGACCGAGAATTGACGCCCACCGCACGTTGCACGGTTCAATTCGCAAGTGCGTGCAATTTACACGAAATTAAATCGATTCGTTTTACCAAGCCGGAACGAATCCGCGAAGAGAAAGTTCCAGTTCGCTGACGTAATGTTTGCCTAACGTACTCGGCCACCGACGATTTCACGGATTAAGTTTCACGGTAACGCAAAGGCTTCTTTATGCCGTGGGATTAAAACATGAAATTTAAACTCAAACTTCCCCTGTCTTATACATCCCCGCGTTGATCGAGTTGAAGTACCGCCACAAACACTACGAACGAAACTTCAAATTTAAATATTTACGTCCGAAATCAGAAAGCGGAAAACCTTAAGTATTGTTGCATTTTCGAATTCTCCAGTAAATTTTAGCCTGAATTCATGTGTCGCATCGTGGGTCTAGCGTGAGCGGTTCTCGAGTTGAAAACGCGGTTCGATTGTTTCAACTCGGAAACCGCTTGCGTCAGACCTATGGTGCGACACATTACTTCAGGCTAGAATTTGGTGGAGAATTCAAAAATGCAATAATAATAGGAGTTTTCTCTAGAAAAATTCCACATCTTCATTCGGAATGCAATAAGATGATGTTCAACTGTTCCGAACTACATCGCTTTTTAGCCGGCAACATCGCTTTAGTTACAGCATGTAATAAATTCTGTCTCAACACACAATTTTGGAGAAAAATAAATTCTGTTCATCTATTCGTTGTATACGATGCGCTTTTGAATTGGTCAAAGAGTCAGTCAATTCTACCCTGAATGTGACGCACAAATCGAGACGAACTTGAAAAATTAAAATTCAAATGATTCAGATGCGTCTTTTTTTTCACGATCACTCTGTGTATTATTGTATTTTTGAATTCCCCAGTCAATTCTAGTTTGAAGTCATGTGTCGCAGTAGGGGTCCAACGCGGTTTTCGAGTTGAAACATCCGAACGACGCTTTCAACTCGAAAACGCTTCACACTAGGTATGCGATGCGACACATGATTTCAGGCTAAAATCTACAGGAGAATTCAAAAATGCAATCGTAATAGTGAAAAGGCGCGATTTTCGCTCGAATTTGTTCAACTGCTTCAACCCGAAACCGCTCGCCTTAAATAAATCCATCATGCGGCACATGATTTCAGGGTAGAATTGTCTGGAAAATGTGTCGGGCTAGGGGTCCAACACAAGCGGTTTCCGAGTTGAAACATCCGAACGACGCTTTCAACTCGAAAACGGTTAACACTAGATATGCGATGCGACACATGATTTCAGGCTAAAATTTACAGGAGAATTGAAAAATGCAATCGTAATAGTGAAAAGGCGCGATTTTCCCTCGAATTCGTTCAACTGTTTCAACCCGGAAACCGCTCGCGTTAAACCCATCGTGCGGCACATGATTTCAGGGTAGAATTGTCTGGAAAATGAAATACGGACTTTCCCTGTAACAGAAACTCTGTATTCGTAATTTGATAAGCGCCATGTTCAATTGTTTTTTCGTTAGCGGATTGGAAAAATCTCGCTTGACGTCTACAACTTTTACATTTAATATTTAATAATTGATTCTGAAAATAACAGATGCACAGCGAAATAAGAGTTAAATTCAACGCGCTTCTGCAACCACGATAAATGACTCGCAACGTGTAATTGTAATGACCTCGCGGTGACTCACGCCACATTTTCTTTTTTACGAATCGTGACACACTTTCTGCCGCTGCGAATTCGGCTCGTATTTATTTTCCTTGCGCAAGCCGATGCACTTGTTTTTATCACGAGAGTGACGACGAGGGGGACCTCCGACAACGACGTCGTTCATTCACGATGAAGTCAACCGATGACCTTTGGAACTTTCTGGCGACGCTGATGAATGCCAGGCGCCGTCGGCCGTCCTCTCAGAGCAAGGCCTGTTCACTTTCATGCGTAACCTTTATTTATCCACGCCGAAAATAGTATTTACGGTATGCGGTTCAAAGCCAATCCCCATTTTTATAATTAAAAAAAATTAAATCAAATAAAATTTGACAAACGTAGAGCGTGGAGGGAACAACTTCCATCCTACGAGACGTTTCCGTTTTCCACCGAGGTTTATTAAAGCAAAAGTTCAGGCTTTAGTTTTTTTTTTTAAACAAACACGTGCGCCGGTGTAAACACACTTGATTTCTGCTTAGAATTCCTCACGGTACATTATTTCCAAGATCCGTGGCATCTGGCAGGTTAACGTGGAAATTGTGTAAACACGCAGTGCCCTGGCGGAAGTCTTAACGATGTCGTAGTTCTTGTCGCGTTCATAACACACGTGTCCCTGCAACGTCTGTAAACGCCGCGCCGATGCATTACGGAATTCATATGGCCAGACAGATTTGGAAAATAAACGCGCCTAAGCAAGGCCGTAAAAACACGAGTCATCGCCGGAATATTTAAATACATAAATAATTAAGAGCAATGCGTCACGTAATTCATCGCCATATACGCGAACGGCCTCCAATCGTGATGTCTTCTACTGTACGTAATTAATTGAAGGACCATAAATGAGCGAACGACCGTAAACATCGTCACTTTACATCTAGCAGAAAATTGCACAAATTTGGCAACTCTGGAAGTTGTACACGGTGTAGGTGACTGCATATTTGAATTTCGCAGACAATTCTAGCCTGATTTCTTGTGTCGCACCGTGAGTCTGGCGTGAACGATTCTTAAGTTATCGATTTGCTCTAATTTTAGAAGTCGGAAGTGAAACGCCCTAGAATCACGATGTGACACATTAAAACGGATTCAGAAATTCAACCGTACAACAACATACAGAGTGTTCTACTTAAAAAACTGATATTATGTTATTATCGCGATACACCCTGTATATTATTGCATTTCTGAATTCCCCAGTCAAGTCTAGCCTGAAGTCATGTGTCGCACTGTGGGTCTAACACGAACGGTTTTCGAGTTGAGAGCGTCGCTCGAATATTTCAACTCGGCAACCGCCCGCGTTAGACCCATCATGCAGCGCCCATGAGTTCAGGATAAAATCGACTGGGGAATTCAAATTCAATTCAAAGTGGCAAAATCTAAAAAAAAAATTTTCCAGCTTCAAAAATAGGATGGATTAAAAACAAAAACAACTAACATCGCACTGCCGTTATTTCAAATGGCACGCCCTGTATATTATTGGATTTTTGGATTCCCCAGTCTATTCTATCCTGAATTCATGTGTCGCACGACGGGTCTAACGCGAACGGTTTCCAAGTTGAAACAGTTGAATGTCGTTTTCAACTCGGAAACCGCTTGCGTTAGACCCGTCGTGCGACACATGAATTCAGGATAGAATTGACTGGAGAATTCAAATATGTAGATTCAATTTGAAAACAAATATCACCAGAGCATAAAACTCAATACCGCGATGTTCACTTCTTTTTTTTTTTTTTCAAAGTGGCAAAATCTACAATTTTTTTACTAAGTAACTTTTTCCGACGTCAAAAATAGGTTGGATTAAAAATAAAAACAATTGAACATCGCACTGCCGGGTTTTATAATTGGAACTGCGTTTTTCAAATGGCACACTCAGTATATTATAATAGCATTTTTGAATTCCCCAGTCAATTCATGTATCACATGACGGGTCTAACGCCAGTGGCTGCCAAGTTGAAACAGGGGAATGACGTTTTCAACTCGGAAACCGCTAGGTTTAGACCCGTCGTGCGAACCATGAATTCAGGGTAGAATTGACTGGGGAATTCAAAAATGCTATGACATACAATGAGATCTATCATGCGACGCATGAATTCAGGATAAAATCGACTGGGGAATTCAAATATGTGGGCCCCAGTTGAAAACAAATATCACCACAGCATAAAACTCAATACTGCGATGTTTACTTGTTTTTTTTTTGTTTCTTTCTTCAAAGTGGCAAAATCTACAATTTTTTACTAAGTAGTATTTTTGCCGGTATTTTAAAAGGAACGCCCCGTATATTATTGCATTTTTGAATTCCCCAGTCAATTCTACCCTGAAGTCATGTGTCGCACAACGGGTCTAACGCGAGCGGTTTCCAAGTTGAAACAGTTCAACGACGTTTTCAACTCGGAAACCGCTTGCGTTAGACCCGTCGTGCGACACATGACTTCAGGGTAGAATTGACTGGGGAATTCAAAAATGCAATGACATACAATGCGTCACATCAAAAGAATGCAACTTTGGATCGCAACTCCATAACGCCACCTTCGATTGTTTTTTTTCTTCGGTAACTTTTGCATTTTACATTTTCTTGCAACTGCAAAAGTAAAAAAAATTAAACTTGGGCTACTACTCAAATGACTCATTAAAGCACTGCGCTAGAAAAGTAAAATGCAAAGTCGGGTAACTAGCCAAAAACACGTCGAGCTTGCGAAAGCTTGTGGGGCCAACCTGGTCGTCGAGGAAATAGTAAATCATATGAAAAACGTCATGGACTTCTTTTTGTGTTTTTTAAAGCCAGCGCTACTTCACGACGACAACGACGTATCGGCATAATCATGGCCTCCTATATTTATTCGTGTCTACTACCGATACGCCCAGAACAATCACGTATCGGTTTACACCTCTTCCTTTTGAGGTTATGTTTAGATTTGAGCGATACGAACCTAAATCCTCGACCAACTTCAACATGACTCCCCCGATGTGCAGGTCTCCCTTGACGCGGATCGACCTTTCCGTCTGGAGGCTGGTGACGTAAACGTTCAGGTCCCAGGATCCGTCGCCGACCAGTTGCCCGTTCGACATCATTTTGGCACCCCTTTTGTTTCACAGATAAACAGCCGCAACACGATTCACACAGATTCACATGACACCAGCGGTGTTCACGGCACACTTTTGCGGCGAATAAATAATTACTATGGCGATTTCACACGACTGCTAATCACGACGCGCACACCACTCAAAGCGCCGTCTACAACTAATAAAGTTTTAAAACTGTTTTTCTCTCCGCTACCACCGCCGCTACTTAACTGACCCTACCACCACAGCTACCACTTTCGTGGCGATGCGATGATGATGCCATAACTTCTTATAATCTTCGGGCAGTGGCGTGACTCGCGTATTTCGAATTGGCTCGCGGAAAGTACGGCTGTCGCCTCACGTTTTTCTTTAAATGTAAGCCGTCACTGGTACGCGTTAAAGTCGTAAGCGTCTTAGTAATTTAACTTATATACTTTTAATTAAAGTAATCTTGAAGTCGCTTCCTTTCGAACAGCTGCGCGCCGGCACGTCACTGCTTTCACGTATCTTGAACTTTGCTCCGCCGGAGGGCGTTCAATCGTCAGTGTCGCCAACGTAAACTGCTCGTTTTAATAACGCGGCGAATTTCTCGACGAGATTCAGCGGAAAATGTAAAATAAAACGGGCGGATTTGATTAGTTTCAAATCTGATATAATTTGACGGCCTTGAACTTCCATTGCGATGGATAGATGTCGCCTATCGTTTTTGTAACTGGCGATTTAATGAATAATTTCAAGTTATTTTACCTTTAAACGCGCTTAATATTCCGAAATTAAGCCGTTCACTATATTTACATTTTTCTAAACTGCCGCTTTTTTACGTAAAGTTCACGCCTCAGCAAGTTTTCATCTGATGGCAACACTCTATGTCGACATGTGCCGTTGAGGTTATGTCAAAACAAACGTGCGATTCATATCGTTCTCGTTTTTAATTCAGAACACCATGGCCTTTACTGCTGGATGAAATTGTGAAAGTCAAAAGAAGATCTTACTTCACGCATCAATGAAGCAGCGAAGCGTCAGAATAAATGAGATAATCTTCGACGAGAACTCGTCTCTCAAGCCCACTGTTGGTAAACACATGGAACAAACTTATTTCCTAGTAGATTGCAAACTCGAATTTTCAGTGACGTTTCAGAATGGAGAGATTGTGCCAGGCCGCGAGTCTCAGCTGACGTGCAGCGTGTTCGAAAATGCCAGACAGGAGCGCATCTTGGCCGCCAGCTCGGACACGATGTTGTACGCGGGGCACCTCTTGAAAGACAGCGACATCTACAACAACTTCCTCATGACAGTCGACAGGGAAACCTCAGAGGTAAGAAAACTCCACCGATACTTGAGCAAGGCCATTTCGGTGCGCTTAAAATTGAGCTTTGACAGAATGGGTCACGGTCAGTTGAATCAAATCAAATATTATTAGAGCTGTTCTATTTCTCAGAAAACTGTAGTAAGTAAGAGTACTTTAAGTGGCGCCCCCGGTGCATCGAAGATTGAAATATTAAATCAAGCGGCTTTTCATTTTTTTAAAGATGTGTTATGTGTGTGAAAATTAAAACAAACTTTCCAAATTCCAAACGATTTGGCAGCAAGACAGAAATGGTGAAAATCGGTTAAGAAATTCACTGGGAACAAACTGACAGGGGAAGACTTTTTGACATTTTTTAAAACTAAATTTTGATACATCTCGTTGAACATATTTTATAAATGGCGCCAGGTGAGGAACAGGGCTCAAAATGTCAATCAAAAGAAAAAATCACAGGATAAAGCAATCATAATAGCGTCCGCTATTGGCACCATCTGTTGAAAGTTGCTCGGAGGACCAAACATTATCGAAAGGATAATACTTAAAAAATAAATAAATACTAACATCGATCAGAGGTCGTCACTTCACGCTCCTGTCAGAAATTCTGTTATGTTTTAGTGCAAACTCATCGCCGTAGATAGCGCTCTACTAAAAGCAGTTCCTCATATGGAATTGCAGTGCGTGTCCAATAACAAGAGAACCAGCACTATGTCGGACTTGCACAAACAGTTCGGGTCGAAACGCACCAAGAGGAAGACGGAACAGTTCGAGAAGTTCAAAGTGAACGTCGAGACCATAAAACAGGACTTGGAGCAGACGGCCGGTGGTAAGTTCATCTCATGGGGCCAACACCTTTTTTGAAATAATAAAAAAAAATACTGTGTTGCAGACATTCACGTCGACGAGGCCGACCTCGTCCCTAAAACGGCGAGCGAAAACAACAGCGAGTACAGGCCCCCTATTAACAGGGAGGCCACGAGTCCTGAAGATGTCTACCCTCTGGAAAAGTTGGTGCCACTACACTTACTGGAGACTCTGCAGGAGAAAGTGGATGAAATTTTGAAAGACCAAGAGAAAATGAAGTAAGTGAAATAACTGTCAAACTTGTCAAAATGACATAGTAACAAAACAACTGTCAAACCTATCAAATTGACGTTACAAGATGAAGTCGCCTCTTTGCTATTAAGTGTCAAACTGACATTACAAAATAAAATCGCATTTTTGCTAATAACGGGCAACTGTCAAATTCGCCAAGTTGACGTTACGAGACATTGGCACTGTTATTTTACTGGTTCGTACGAACCACTTGGATCGTAGTAAATAAAACCGCCACTGATAAACTTTTCAAATTCGCACTGTTATTTTCCAAGTGTCGGGTTGGGTCGTAAAAAATAAAACCGTCACTTTGCTATTAACTGTCAACTGTCAAACTCGTCATTACAAAACATTGGCACTGTTTAGTTACAGCTTCAAATGAACGAGTTCGTAATAAATAAAATCGCCACTTCGCTGTCAAATTTGTCAAGCTGACATTTGCGCTGTTATTTTCGAAGCGTCGGGGAATTAAATAAAATCGCCGCTTTTGGTATTAACTGTCAAACTAACGTTATAAAACAAAATCGTTGCTTTGCCATTAACTGTGAACTGTCAAACTGACATTACAAAACAACAGTCAACTCTCCAAATCGTTAAGTTGGCCATATAAGACATTAACACCTTGGGTCGTAAAAAATAAAATCGTCACTTCGCTGTTAACTGTCAAACTTATCAAATTGACAGTAAACTATATTCGCGTTGTTATTTTCAGTGTCGGGTCGGGTCGTTGCTTTGCTGTTAACTGTCAAACTTATCAAATCGACATTGCAATAAAAAATCAGCGCTTCACTATTATCTTTCATCTGTCAAACTTATCAAACTGACATTATAAAATATTCGCACCCTATTAATTTGGACTTTTAAAAGTCGGGGTGAATCGCTGCTTTACCATTAACTGTAATATGTCAAACTTTTCGAAATAGCATTGTAAAACATTTAATTGCTTTACTATTAGCTGTCCAACTAACATTATGAAATATCTGCACTACTATTTTGCATGTTTGAAGTGTCAAGTCATAAAAACAAAATCGCTGCTTTACCACTAACTTTCATCTGTCAAACTTGTCAAAATGACATTATGAAACATTCGCACAGTTATTTTCACAAAATATTCGCGCTGATATTTCGCACGTTTGGATTTTTATTGGCGCTGTTATTTTCGAAGTATTGGGTTGGGTCGTAAAAAACAAAATCGCCGCTTTACTGTCAAACCTATCAAACTTACATTACAAAACGAAATCGGCGTTTTGCTATTATCTGTCAAACTTATCAAACGGACATTATAAAATATTCACACCCTATCATTTTGCATGTTTGAAAAGTGGAGGGTGGGACGTAAAAAAAGAAACAAAATCACTGCTGTACTATTAACTTGACATTTGTCAAACTTGTCAAAATGACATGAAATATTTGCAGTTATTTTGACAAAATATTGGCGCTGTTATTTTGCACGTTTGAATTTTTAGATTAGATTACCGTTAAAAAACAAAATCGCGCTTAACTGTCAAACTCAGTGTTTTCTTATTCAACTGTCAAACTCAAGAAATTGACATTACAAGTCATTGGCACTGTTATTTTACCGTATGTTATTTTCAGATGATTGACTGTTTAACTGTCAAACTTGTCAAATTGACATTAAATTAAATCAGCGCTGTTACTTTCGAAGTATCGGGTTGGGTCGTAAAAAACAAAATCGTCGCTTTACTATTAACTGTCAAACTTATCAAACTTACATTACAAAACGAAATCAGCGTTTTGTTATTATCTGTCAAACTTATCAAGCGGACATTATAAAATATTCACACCCTATTACATTGCATATTTGAAGAGTGGGGGGTGGGACGTAAAACAAAATCTTTGCTTTATTCTTAACTTATAATCTGTCAAACTTGTCAAAATGACATTTTAAAACGTTCGCACCACGTTTGCACAGTTGTTTTGCATATTTGAAATGTTAGGTTAGGTTGTGCCGCAGAAAAATAAAATCGCCGCTTTGCTACTAACTGTCAGATTGACTACTACTGTTCTTTTTTTTGTTTGAAGGGTTTGCGAATTCGTAGAGAAAGAAATTTCAAAACTAGCCCGAACATCCTCCAACGACGCCAACAAAGAAACAAAGTACCAACTTCTGTTGTACATCGACTGCCTCATCGGCATGCTGAAGACACCTGCGAGGGTAATCGGCACGGCCAAGTACACAGCGTGTGATTACTCCAAGAAGCTGAGCGCATACATGCTAGATAACTTCACGGCGGTCTCAGCACACGGAAGGTGGGGGCGCTTCCGTTTTGTTTGAAAACTTGCAGTCGAAAACGTTTTGTTTTAGGACGCGTTCGTTGGCAATGCGCGACAAGTGCATCTGTTACGTCCTCGTGCTCACCCTTTTGGCTTGCGATTACACCTTGAACCTGGACGACCTGGCGAAGGACTTGAAGCACAACGTGAAGAAGCTGTCTGAAATGTCGAGGGTTTTAGCGTTGACTCAGGATAAGAACAAGAAGAACACGTTTGTCCTGAAGCTCCCGTTACCTTCGCCGGTTTCCGGGCAGAAGATGTCGAGAAAAAGGAGATAGTTTACGAAATAAGGAATTTTATAAAAAATAAATAAAATAAAATATTTTGTTTTAAGGACTGACTGCATTCTAATAATAGAAATTAACGGGAGGGCTAGAAACGTAAGGTGGCGCCCTCTAACAACAGGAAAATTAATCAGGTGGCGCCCTCTAACAACGGGAAAATTAATCTGGTTAGATCGATGACGTCACTTCAAGAAATCGTCGAAAATCTTTGATTTTGGAAATGTAATTCCTTTCGATATTTGTAGTATTTTTTGCGACTAAACAAAAAAAACTTCGAATAGTGAAACAATTTTTATTTGTTTTTTTTTAAACAAGTTTATTTTTGTATGAAAGTTTTATTAACCTCAAAAACAAAAGAGGTAGGTAAGACAACATTAGAAATTAACAAGCGAACTAGGGACGTGAGGTGGCGCCCTCTAACAACGGGAAAATTAATCAGATTAAATTAAAGACGTCCGGCGCCCTCTAGTAATTCGGAAACCAATCGAGTTAGACCCATGGTGTAACTCATCGATTCACATGAAATTCGACGTAGAATTATAATAATGTATAATATACAGGGTGTTCCATAAAAAGAATAAGTTTAGAGCGCATCTCGAGAAAATGTGATGTTCCATTGTTTTCTTGCGACCAGCAATCGAAAGGGCGCAGAAATACCTCCAACTTTTGTCTGAAAACTTTTCTTCTATCTTAAGAAACAAATGACATATATGAGCTCTTATGCCGGCGCCCTCTAGTAACTCGGAAACCAATCGAGTTAAACCCATCGATTCACATGAAATTCGACGTAGAATTCTAATGATGAATAATATACAGGGTGTTCCATAAAAAATGAGTTTAGTGCGCATCTTGAGAAAATGCGATGCTCCATTGTTTCCATGCGACCAGCAATCGAGAGAGCGCGGAAATACCTCCAACTTTTGTCTAAAAACTTTTCCTATCTTAAAAAAACAAATGACATATATGAGCTCTTATGCCGGCGCCCTCTAGTAACTCGGAAACCAATCGAGTTAGACCCATGGTGTGACCCATCGATTCACATGAAATTCGACGTAGAATTCTAATAATGAATAATATACAAGGTGTTCCATAAAAAGAATAAGTTTAGAGCGCATCTCGAGAAAATGCGATGCTCCATTTTCTTCTTGCGACCAGCAATCGAAAGGGCGCAGAAATACCTCCAACTTTTGTCTGAAAACTTTTCTTCTATCTTAAACAAACAAATGACATATATGAGTTCTTACGCCGGCGGCCCGGCGCCCTATAGTAACTCGAGAACCAATCAAGCTAGACCTATCAATGCACACTAAAATTTGACGTAGAATCCAAAAATGCAATAATATACAGGGTGTTCCATTAAAAAGAATCGTAAACGGAAAAATTTTCGTATAATTTGATGCGCTCACAGTTTGATTTTCTTTGCGCTCAAAGCGTGTTTGTTTTCGTTCCTCTTCTGTTCCGATTTGCCTCTTATCTGAGACTTGACGTCTTCTTCCAGTTGCTTGAAAAACGCCGTCGACGACTTGACGACCTTACCACGGTCGCCGAATTCTTCATTCATCTAAAAAAAATAAAATAAAAAAAATGCGTGCGCGCAAACAACGAGCAGATCTGTCATTTGGGTTGCCTAACTCCGGCGGTACATACCTTGTCAACGTTGCCGCCGCTCTTCATCGCCTTCTCAAGCATTTTCTTAGCTTTCTCTTTGCTGTACTTGTTCCCGAGCCCCGGCTTAAGTTTATTCACCAACTTTTCTGTTTTTTTCTTCTCGTTTACGTGTTGCTTTTGTTTCAGCTTCTTTTTCCGCCTCTCTCTCTTTTTATCTGTCGCGGTTCTTTCACTCTTTCCTAAAAAAAAAAAAACTAAGGCCAAAATAATGCGCAACGAATCAATGTCATGTTAATGTCTACACATATGTGTACAGGGTGTTACTGAGCTTGAATCTTTAATAAACGAAAGAAGCTCACCTAATTCATCTCCCTTAGTTTTCCTCTTGACTTCTTCTGGTGCCAGCAAGGTGGCGTCGCTCGTTGCGACGGGAGCGACCTCTTCCATGTTAATCGCCGGCAAATTACTGACGATCTTAAGCTCCGGCGCCGCCATCTTCGGCGTGAAATGGAAGTTGGAGAGGGCGTCGAGCTTCACGAACAATCCGTACAGCGCTTTCTCGATTTCCTTGTGCGCCTCGGGTTCCTCTTCTTCTTTGTCGGCGGTATCGGGATCGAGCGCTTCCCGCTGTTGGAGGTACTCTCGCTCGTAAATCTGGGCCAGCGATTCCTTGCTCTTCTCCTGATTCAAAACCAGCTTCTTCCTGTACTCCAGGGGCGTCTCGACGGGTTTTCGTTTGCGCTCGACGCTGTCGAAGGCGCGGTCCTTGATTCGCTGTCGAATTATGTCTTCCAATTGGAACGTCGTCTGCTCGGTTATCACCGGCGCTGAAGGCAAAAAACTTTTTGGTTGTCAAAAATGACAGGTGCCGAAACTAAGAATTGCAATGATGGGGCTTAACAAACTTGAACTTGGTTTCTTCTTTCAGAAACCAGTTCCGAGGTCAATAAGGAATACAAAAATGCAAAACACAGGGTGGTCCATTAAAATATCTCTACTCAAGAAGTCAACTGTCAAAAATGAGAAGCGTTAGAAATAAGGAATGTATGGGCGAAGCTTTGAGATTTGAATGTCAAGAGAGTTTCTTTTCTTATTTCTGAGACCGACGCAAAATTTAAGCAAAAAATTGCAATTATATACAGTGTGTTCCGTGAAAACAACTGAGTTTGCATTTTGAAAACGCTATGCTCTATTATTTTTCACTTACCGGCAATCAAAATCGTGCATGAATAACTGTATCAAAACTTTTTATTCAATTTGATGCACGAACTTAAGAATCCTTAGATTAACGCCCTCTAGTAACTCTAAGGCGAATCACTATACGCCTATGGTCTAAACGGTATCCGAAACTACTCCAAAGTAGGCACAACTTTTTTATGTAAACATTTTTTGTAATTTCAAAAATAAGAGAGACAGAGATATGTGAACTTTTAGGATGACGCCCTCTAGTAACTCGGAAACGAATCACAGTAGACCCATAGTGCGACCCATCAATTCACACTAAATTTCGACACAGAATCCAAAAATGCTATAATATACAGAGTGTTTCGATAAAAGTTAAGCAATAAATGGGCTTACCAGGTCTTGATGTCAAATCGAACTCCACAATTTCTTCCAATAACGAATTCTGAGGCCGACTTTCGGCTGTTATTTCGCCTTTCAGCTGCCAAGGCTTCTCTGACAGCGCCATCTGCTCGATGCTCTCTATCCTCGCTTTCAATCTTTCTTCTCGTAACTCCAAAGTCGATTTTTGTTTCTGCGTTTTAGATCTTTCCTCTTCGCGGTCGTTGCCATTACCTTCCTCCTCCTCTTCTTCTTCTTCTTCGTCTTGTTCCGATTCCACGGGCTTTTGATTGTTCTTTGCATCTCCGAAGAAATCATCATACCTTGGATTATGCAATCTGGTCTCTTCTTCTCCACTCCTCTCGCCATCAGATTCAGCATCGAATAAGTCGATGTCTTCTTCAACGTTGTCGTCGACGTCAGAGCCATCTGTTGATTCGCGCCGTTTACTCGCACCGTCCATTTTTTTCTCTTCCGCATTCAAGAAGCTCTCCATTTCGTTAAGCTTGAAGAAGTCATCGTCGACGACTGACGATTTAGTTTTTTCCCTAAACCCCCCTGCTTCTTCTTCTTCCTCTTCCTCATCCTCCTCTACCTCATCCACTTCTTCGTTTGCTTCACCCGAGCTGTCATCGCTCGTCTCCGCTTCACCTGAGGCGACATTCAGTTCGTCGTTTGTTTCTTCGACTTCCGAGAATAGCAGTCGATCTTTAGCCGTCACGTGTTTACTGACGCCGGTCAGCGACCTGATCAAGACCTCTTCGTTTTGCAACTCGAGCTGTTGCCAGATCTGCTCCACGTCGAAGTCCTCGGTGATTAATTCCGGCAAGGCTCTCGTCGTCCGGCCCTCCTCGACTTTCACGAAGTCGTAGCAGCTCTTTAGCAGAGCCCGAATGCCTTCGGCGAGGCCCTCCGCATTGCTGCAACGAAGATAAGAGCATAACCTAGAAAGTAGACGTCGTCGCCGCGTGCGATTTACCCACCTCACGAACGCTTCCGGTTCCTTCGTCACACCGTCGAAACCGTTTAAAATGTCCCCCACGTCATGCTTGAGCTTCATAGCAAATCACTACGAAAAAATAGAAAAAATTTCCCAAACAAGTAAAAACTGAGGTTATGGTTATGTCAACGCATGTCGATGACCAACTTCAATGAATTGAACGCTGCCAACCTAAGGTTACGGAAAGCACTAATCGTTTGTTATTTTCGTTAATTTCGTAATCTTTAGCTTTGGAAACGGCGAAAACAAGAAATTATCGCTCGATAGCAAAAGAAATTGAGACCGTTCGTGTTTACCGTCGATAAATAAAATGCTGGGATTGGTCGGCGCGCGATCGACTTGCTGCTTTCACCACAACCTCCGTTCTCTGGCCTTGTCCAGTCTGCTGTTGTCTCCAAGCAAGAGCAAAAGTAAAATGGTAAGGCCATCGTTAAGTGAAAACGCATTATCAATTTTTGGTTCGCGGCTTTAATTGGTTAAAAACATCAGCGGTCCTAAACATGTGAACACCTGTTTGAGCTAACACCTGTGATCAATAAATTTTGATTGACGGCTAAATTCGTTAATCGGCAGTTGACTCTTGCCACGTGATTTTTTTGTTTTGTTTTCAGGCTGCCAAATTAACCGCCGAAGAGCGACAGGAGAAACTACAGCCCCTGTTGAATAGCGGGTGGTCGCTCGTCGAAAAAAGGGACGCCATTTACAAAGAATTTTTGTTTAAGAATTTCAATCAGGTGAGCATTGATTTTACCAGAAAATTCTTACAGGTTTGCCAATCGTAACGGGGTGGCTAACTTGACTTGACTAGACTTCGGACATTTCGGAGCGTTGCCATTACCGGACACTTTGCATCGGTCCTCGTATTGTGTAACCATGGCAACGCTCCGAAACGTCGAAGTCTGCTTATGACAGGCAGTTTTACATACCAACAGCCGGTATGTCAGGATGGCCAACTTATCTATAATTTTTATGTTGTGCACACTTTTTTAATTATAAAAACAAACGAGTTAGAAACGCACCGATACTTAAGTTGACATCTTTAGTAACACGAAAACCAATCATTCAAAATTTAAAAGTGCAATAATATACAGCGTGTTCCCTTCAAGAAAACGTAATTTCGTCTTGTCACTTGGAAATACGATGCTCTATGGTTTTTTTTTCACATAGGCAGTCAAAACTGCTCGAAACTATCCACAACTTTTAAAAACAAAAGAATTAGGAACAAAAATTTTTCGGTGGGCATTTTTAGTAACTCGAGAACCAATCATTTTAGACCCGCCTTGCGACCCATCAATTCACTTTAGAATTCGGCGAGGAATTCAAAAATGCAATAATATACGGGGTGTTCCCTTCAAGAAAACGTAATTTCGCCTTGTCACTTGGAAATACGGTGCTCTATTGTTTTTTTCACACGGGTAGTCGAAACTGCTCGAAACTATCAACAACTTCTTTAAATTTTAAAAACAAAAGAATTAAAAACAAACATTTTTCGGTGGACATTTTTAGTAACTCGAAAACCAATCATGTTAGACTAGTGTTGCGACCTATCAATTCACATTAGAATTCCACGTAGAATTAAAAAATGCAATAATATACAGGGTGTTCCACTCAAGAAAACGTAATTTTGCTTTGCAATACGGAAATGCGTGTTCCTTTTGTTTCCTTCTTGCGCGCAATCGATTAACGCACTTACACCCACAACTTTTATAATTTAACTTCAAGGACAAAATAGAGGGTTGCCACTCTTGGTAACTCAAAAACCCACCACGTTAGGCTAGTAGTGTGACACATCGTTTCGCGATAAAATCGACCGTAGATTTCAAAAATGTAATAGTATATATAGGGTGTTCTATCAAAAATGTCCGTTTAAAGCGATTGTCGTTTGTTTTAGGCCTTCGGCTTTATGTCGCGCGTGGCTCTCCTGTCGGAGAAGATGGACCACCACCCCGAGTGGTTCAACGTGTACAATAAGGTGCAGGTCACTTTGTCATCTCACGACGTGAACGGCCTCAGCAATCGAGACGTGAAGTTAGCCACGTTCATGGAGCAGGCGGCCAAAACTCTTTCCGAATGATGCTTTAGGCATTTCGAATGTGATGTTCAAAAAAGGACCAATTAAATAGCGTAGAAAAATATATGTTTTATTGTCAGCAAGCATACCACCTGTTAATACTTAATCATTAGTCTGTAAAATTAATCACCATTGGACGTTACGCCGTTGGCGAACGGGAAGTCTTGGAAATTCACTCTTTTGTAACGAGACAGGAGGAGCTCTCTCAGTTCACAAGCGTGCTCGGAGTCGCGCGTTTCGCATACCACTTTCACTTCGACGCTGAAGACGTCGCAGGTAACCCAGGCCCTCTCGTGGAGGATATCCTTAATGGAGACTCCGATGGAGCAAAGCAATTGGCACAACTCGGCGATCCCTCCGGGTCTGTCGCTGACGGTCACCGACACTTTTACCAACCTGCCGTCTGCTGCCAAGCCGCGGTCCAGACAGCGCCCCAAAATCGTCGTGTCGATGTTTCCTCCGCAGAGATTCAGCACAACCCTAAACAAACGAACAAAAATTTCGATTAAATCAACAAACAAACAAACAAACGGGAAATAGACATTGTTTACCGTTTTCCCTTCAGCTCGTCTAATTGCCCCGCTAAAATTGCCGCCAATCCCGCTGCGCCGGCGCCCTCTACGACGCACTTTTCTAACTCGATGAACCTCAGGATTGCGATGGCAATCCATTCTTCTTTCACGACAACCTGCGCAAACGTGCAGAAACCATTTAAATTCACCGCCTAAGAAACTCAACAAAAAATGTATGGAGGTCGCAAGTGACAGTTAATTCATGACGTAAAAATTCGCAGAGAACAATCTTATCGCGCAGGAACTTCTAGACTGGCGCCATCTAGTAAATCAACCACTAATCACATTAGACTCGAGGTACGACCTATCAGATCAACTAAAATTGGACGCAGAGTTCAGAAATGCAATAACTTGCGGAACCTTTGTTCAAGGACACGCCAGTCTGGATAGTAACTCGAAAACGCGATGCTCAATTGTTTTTCTGTAATCTGGAATCGAAAGAGCAGAGGAATACCTACAACTTTGTCTGAAAACTTTTTTTCTAACTTCAGTGACAAGAGAGATAGAGATGCGTTGACTTTTAGAGTGACGCCCTCTAGTAACTCAAAACCCAGTGACATTAGACCCATGGTGCGACCCATCAAATCACACTAGAATTTAATGCAGAATTCAAATGTGCAATAATATATAGGGTGTTCCATTTAAGAAAGCGTAAATATGGTACGTATTAAGAAAAGGCGATGCTCTATCGTTTTCTTGTTACCATCGATCGAAAGCATACACAAATATCTACAACTTTTGTATAAAAACTTTCTTTCAAACTCTAACGGCAAGAGAGATTGACGCGCAAGAATTGCTAGACTGACGCCATCTAGTGAGTAACTCAACAATTAATCACATTAGACCCAGGGTGCGACTTATCAGATCAACTAAAATTGGATGCAGAATTCAGAAATGCAATGACTTACGGGACGTTTGTTCGAGAACACGCCGGTCTGGTTAGCAACTCGAAAACGCGATGCTCAATTGTTTTTCTGTAATCTGGAATCAAAAGAGCATAGGAATACCTACAACTTTTGTATGAAAACTTTCTTCCGACTTCAACGACAAGAGAAAGACGCGTTGACTTTTAGAGTGACGCCCTCTAGTAACTCAAAAACCAATCACGTTAGGCCCAAGGTGCGACCTATCAATTCGCGCTAGAATTCGATGTAGAATACAAAAATGCAATAATATACAGGGCGTTTCGTAAAAAAACTCATTAATTTGGTGCATCAAAATTTTTTTCGATTTTCAAGAGATGAGAGAAGAACGTTATAAATTCGCTTTCTAATAATTCAAGGTTCGCATAAATGTCACTGTCAGAGGAAACATGTATGTATGAAGGGAAATTCGTCACAGGTTGCCAGCATCTGAATCAACATGTTTAACTTTGGCGCCTAAGGTTTTCTGTTCAAGGAAATGTTCATAGATGGTGCCCTGTTCAAGGAAACGTTCATAGATGGTGCCGACGCTTACCAGCTTGTCGATTAAAGATTTGGCCGTTTCGAACGCGTTGTAGCCGACCATCGGAACTGCCAAACCATCCGCTAGAGTCGCTTCGATCTCCACTTGGACGGGTTTCCCGACTTGCATCGCCCTGTGAAAGCTCGCGCACCTCTCCGACTCAACTCCCTGCAAACACAGTTGAAATACACAGAGCGATCAATAATGATTCATTCTTTAAGCTTACGATGATTTTGACATGAGGTTGTAAGGTCTTGATCGCCAGCGCCACCCCGGCGATGAGTCCACCGCCCCCTATCGGAACAATGACCGCGTCTATATCTTGCACTTCTTCCATTATCTCCAGGCCTAGGGTGCCTTGTCCGGCCATGATGTGGGGGTGATCGTACCCGTTGATGTACGTGTACCCGCTCTTCTTCGCGAGCTTCATGGCGATCATCTTCGACTCGGCCATGTTTTTGCCTTGGACGACCACGTTCGCTTTGAAACGCTTGCACTTCTGGATTTTCATGATGGGCGCCACAATCGGCATCACCACCGTGACAGGAATGCCCAGCTTGTAACCGTGATAGCTGAGTGCCTGGGCGTGGTTGCCGAGCGAAGCAGAGATCACCCCAATTTTTCTTTTGTTTTCCGGTAGCATCAGAAGAGCGTACCGAGCGCCCCTTTCTTTAAAGCTGGAAAAAATTCGAGGCGTTCATAAAACATGTCGCAGAGGGCGCCAGCAATGACCGTCTAAAACTACGAGAAGTTCATTCGAAAGAATCTCACGAGAGGGAGCCAGCGATAACATTTAAAATATTAACTGACTCTCCAGAAATGCGAGATTCGTTTAAAAAAATTCATGGAGGGCGCCACTAATCAAATCGTGAAACTTCACAGGTCGAAAATTCATAGAAAGCGCTCACAGACGGCGCTGAGCAATTAGAATAATTTAAGTTTGAAGTTTATATCTCAAAATCGATTGTGCAAGAAAATTTCCACAACTTTTGTCCGAAAACTTTCCTCCTAATTTCAAAAACAAAAGAGCGTTCACAATCCTTAGATGATTAACCCCCTCTAATAACTTGAAAACCAATCACATTGCGACCCATCATTTCACACGAAGATTCGGCGTAGAATTCAATAACACGATAATATACAGGGTGTTCTCTTTAAAAAAATCGCAATTTTGATTAGTAACTTGAGAATGCGATGTTCTATTGTTTTTCCTTAACCGGCGATCGAAATAACACAAAAACATCTACAACTTTTACACGAGAAGTTTTCTTCCAGTGTCAAAAACAAAAGAGATACTACTGTTAAAACGTTTAGATTAACGTCCTCTAGTAACTTGAAAACTAAACACGTTAAACCCCTAGTGCGACCCATCATTTCACAACAAAATTCCACGTAGAATTCAAAAAAGGCGATAATATACTGGGTGTTTCATTAAAAAATTCGCAATTTTGATTAGTAACTTGAGAATGCGATGTTCTATTGTTGTTCCTTAACCGGCGATCGAAATAACACAAAAACATCTACAACTTTTGTACGAGAAGTTTTCTTCCAGTGTCAAAAACAAAAGAGATACCACTATTAGAATGCTTCAACTAACGCCCTCTAGCAATTTGAAAACTAATCGCATTGGACCCCTAGTGCGACCTAGCGTTTCACACTAAAATTCGACGTAGAATTCAATAACGAGAAAATGCACAGGGCGTTCCATCCAAAAAATCGCAATTTTTATTAGTAACCTGAGAATGCGATGTTCTAATGTTTTTCCCTAATCAGCAATAGAAATAACATAAAAATATGTACAAGTTTTATCCGAGAAGTTTCCTTGCAGTGCTAAAAACAAATGAGATATGGTCTGTTAGAACGCTCAAGTTAACGCCCTCTAGTAACTTGAAAACTAA
This sequence comes from Dorcus parallelipipedus, assembly GCA_958336345.1. Taxonomy (NCBI): domain Eukaryota; kingdom Metazoa; phylum Arthropoda; class Insecta; order Coleoptera; family Lucanidae; genus Dorcus; species Dorcus parallelipipedus. The sequence goes on from OY284479.1 coordinate 42,397,054, forward strand.
ACACGTCAAACCCCTAGTGCGACCTATCATTTCACAATAAAATTCGACGTAGAATTCAAAAACGCAATAATATAAAGGGTGTCTCATTAAAGAATTTGCAACTTTGGCTAGTAACTTGAGGATGCGGTGTTCTTTTGTTTTCCTTAACCGGCGATCGAAGTAACACAAAATATCTACAACTTTTGTACGAGAAGTTTTCTTCCAGTGTCAAAAACAAAAGAGATACATCTGTTAGAACGCTTAGATTAACGCCCTCTAGTAATTTGAAAACTAAACACGTTAGCCCCCTAGTGCGACCCATCATTTCACAATAAAATTCGACGTAGAATTCAAAAACGCGATAATATACAGGGTGTGTCATTAAAGAATTTGCAACTTTCGCTAGTAACTTGAGGACTAATCACATTAGTGATTAGTGCGATTTATCGAATCACACTAGAATTCGACGTAGAATTCAATAACGCGAGAATGCACAAGGCATTCCATCAAGAAAAATCGCAATTTTGATTAGTAACCTGAGAATGCGATGTTCTATTATTTTTCCCTAATCAACAATAGAAATAACATAAAAATATGTACAGCTTTTGTCCGAGATATTTCCTTCCAGTGCTAAAAACAAAAGGGATACGTCTGTTAGAACGCTTAGGTTAACGCCCTCTAGTAACTTGAAAACTAAACACGTTAGACCCCTAGTACGACCCATCATTTCACAACAAAATTCCACGTAGAATTCAAAAACGCGATAATATACAGTATACAGGGTGTTTCATTAAATAATTAGCAAACTTGGCTAGTAACTTGAAGATGCGGTGTCCTATTGTTTTTCCTTAATCGGCGATCGAAATAACATAAAATTACCTACAGGTTTTGTCCGAAAAGTTTCCTTCTAACGTCAAAAGCGAAAGAGATAGGACCTCAAGAATCTTTAGATTAACGCCCTCTAGTAACTCGAAAACTAAGCACGCTAGACCTACAGTGCGACCTATCATTTCAAACTGAAACTCGACGTAGAATTCAAAAATGCAATAATATATAGTGTGTTCTGTTTGTAATTGTAAACTGAAAGCTTCTGCACAATACCTTTTCACATTTCAAAAACAAAAGAAATAATGTCGTATTTGACACCTTCTGTAACCTGAAAACCAATTACGTCAAACTTACACATTTCACACAAAATGAGGCATAACTCCAACTTTTTTTGGATCTCACTACGTTTTTTTTAATCATGTCTTACCTGCCAGTGTATTGCAAATAATCCTTCTTCAAGTAGATGTCCATCCCGACAATATCGGATATGTGCGATTTCTGCGGGGCAAAGTGCACTCAGAACGTATGCACGTCATTCTTATATTGTGTGTACTTACAATGCACGGCGTCACTTCGATTCCCGATTTTATTTTAAACGCCGCACAGGTGATGTCCTCGAACGTGATCTTGATGGGATTGTTGGGGTTGCACGCGGGGTCCTCGCAAACCATGTCTTCGGCTTCCTGAAAATTGCACCTTTAATTTCGTCGTCCTCTCGAAGGGCGAAATAAAATCCGGGTTGAATTGTGTGGCTCACCAAGTCCATGATGTCCGCCGACCAAACACTATCTGACTTATTGGATTATTATTTAAAGTGCATTATCATATCAATAACTGACCCAGTCATAATAATTATTAGGTCAAAGGAATAACCCAAAGAGCGAGCGTGTAAACACCATGCTGTTGCAAATTTCTGATTATTGTTAATATGAGTGACTTACATCTTGGTCCACTTCTTCCGACGACGAGTACGTCAGGTTTTCCATTTTTCTATGGCCGCAGTTAACTTTGACCCTTTATCAGGAGCGAGCAAGCGAGCGTTTGGTGATGTTGCCGGCGGCTGCACTATTTTTATAAGCTCTTGTTATTATTTATTTAAGACGTCACAATTGCCCAGCAATCACCGGACGTGCCTGATAAATAAACTGTTAACAGATTGAAGTCGATTATTTAGAAAGTGAATTAGCATTTCTTTATTCACAATTAATATGTTTATGCAATTTCTCTGTGCATTTCAAAGCGCGTAAATATTTAGTTTCGCTGTTAAAGTCAATCAAGCGCCCGCCAAATTGGGACAATATTTTTCGCGTTATTTTTGGCCTGTTTGTTTCGCACCTCCGTCTCTCTCGTGAACGCCTTTAAATAAGGCGTTATCGTTATCTGGCAAAGACGCGGCAACCTAAATTTGAACCTCGATTTAAAAGAAAAAAAAAAAAAAAACAGAAAAAAAATTATCAAAACGTACAAAAAATCTGCACGTTGTCAACGCGTGCACAAAAACGTTTCTTCGTCCCTGTGATTATCCAACGCTGGTGAATGTCAACCGCATTGAATTTTTACGCCGATTGATAATTGCAGAATGAATTTTAAAATACCGTTCAGGCAACCAACTGTACACGTAAGTTCCTAAGTAAATAACTCGGACGCTATTCGACTTAGACCCCCGATGCGACTCATCAATTCGCGCTAGAATTCGACGCAGAATCCAAAAATGCAATAACATACAGGGTGTTCCATTAAAAAAATGGTAAGTTTGCTTCGTTGCTCGAAAATGCGATGTTCAATTGTTCTTTCGTGGACGTAATCGTAAACTCTAGGAAAACACCCCCAGTTTTCATATAAAACACTTGACTTTAATTTCAAAAACAAAAGAGCTAAAGCCAAGAGAGACTGTCATTCATGTGTAAACATCTAACTCCAAAGCTACTCGCGCTAGACCCATGATGCGACCCATCAATTCAGGCTAAAATTCGACGCAGAATCCAAAAATGCAATAATATATAGGGCGTTCCATTTAAAAAATGGTAAGTTTGCTTCGTAACTCGAAAATGCGACGTTCAATTGTTTCTCCGTGGACGGAATCGGAAACTCCAGGAAAACGCCCACAGCTTTCGTATAAAACACTCGACTCTAATTTGAAAAACAAAAGAGTGAGAGCCGGGAGAGACTGTCATTCATGTGTAAACATCTAACTCCAAAACTACTCGCGCTAGACCCACGATGCGACCCATCAATTCACACTAAAATTCGACGAGGAATCCAAAAATGTAAAAATATACATTATATACAAAATATACATATTTTCCATTAAAAAAACCGTAAGTTTGCTTCGTAACTCGAAAATGCGACGCTCAATTGTTCTTTCGCGGACGACATCCGAAACTTTACGAACACACCCGCAACTTTCATCTTAAAAGTTTCGTTCTAATTCGTAAAACAAAAGAGTGAGGGCCAGGAGAGACTGTCATCTGCAGCTTTCGTCCAATACATTTCACTCCAATTTAAAAAATAAGGGTGAGAGATGAAGAGGCCATTATTTGCGCTTTTTGGACATGCAGGGTGGTTAAAAATATTTAAAATCCTTGACCTTGATGTAGTTTGCAGACTTTAATCATTGAGGGTCTTCAATCGCGCATTGAGAGGATGGGGCATATCAAACACGCCTCCAATATGCTTCCCGTATATTTATGTACATCATTTTAACAGCTTCATATCACTTATACATATACCTATCCGTTACAAGTCTCCGACTTGGAGAAAGATTTAAAAAAGAGGATTAAAACTTGCACGCGTAAACGAACGTGATGGCTGTGACTCGTAATTCGTTACATAGAAAAATATATGTGCCCACTATCTCTGCCCCGCCTGGACAGTTTAAAAAAGGAACAAAACTTAAGCGGCAGATTCGTCACGTGCGTATAATCAGGGCTTCCGGATCGTCCTTCTCAGCCTCTTGGAAAATGTGCCTTCCGCTGAAGTAAGACATTGCTCTTATCACGAGGTGCGGCCTGATGTTATATACAGGATTTGCCTCGGCCTACAATTTTTTTTTAAGATTAATCTATCAGCCCTTTATTTCAGATAAGTGTCTACATACGACTTTATTAGCACGTGTCCCTAGTACGCACAGGTCCCCATTTACAGAATGCTGCGCAATCGACAGGCCGCTCATCGTATAGCACGTGTGATAAGCATCCCTTGGCTTACCCGGTTTATCCAGCATTCCCCCGTCGTAATATTGGCAACAGATCAGAATGTACTCCTGCAGCGCAGCCTGATCAAATAATAACTCGTCGGGGGGATTCCCCTCTGCGAAACAAGTGAGTAAGTCAACATAATCAAGAGTTGCGTGAACTTTTGTTTACCTTGCTCGAGTAACTTGTGAATAATCGGGAAGGCTCCCCCCTGCCAGAACGAGTAGCAGCCGTCCACTAGCTTGTTGGTCCTACCTTGGAAACCCCCCTCGAGCTTCATCTGTCGATTGACGAGCCATCGCTGAAACGAAAGCCTTTACACGCTTGCATCGCGCGAAAAACGAGTTTTACCAGCAACGCCTTCAAATCGCAAAGGTAGGCTTTTCGTAGCAGAAACAGGGATGCCAACCCGCAGAACGCGTAGCCGCCGTGAGCTTCCATGCCTGGACAACCGGAAAAGCCTCCTTCATACGTCTGGCAACTGAAATGAATTTTGTTTGTACTTTAAAGTCAAGTACTTGTCAGATGAGTGCGTTCAGAAACTAAATCATGAAGTGTTCCTTAGGTACATATTCGTGTCTCTCTCATTCGTGATGATTAACTCTTTCAAAAGGTCATACAAATAATTTTTACAATAAAGTCGTAGATGACGAGCTTATAATTGTAATGCCGCTAAAGAAAAAACAATAGCGCATCGAATTACGAACTAAAGTTGCGTTTGTTCAATGGCACCGCTATATTTTATTGTATTTTTGAAATCCCCAGAAAATTCTAGCGCGAAATGATGGGTCGCAACATGGGTCTGAAGTGAGCGGTTTCAGAGTTGAAACATCCGAACGGCGCTTCAACCCGGAAACGGTTCACACTAGACTCGCGGTACGGCACATGAATTCAGGCTAAAATTTACCGGAGAATACAAAAATGAAACAAATTTTCGAGAAAAACGCTATTTTAATCTTGGGTTTACGATGTTCAACCCAAATAGGGTTGCCAGTGCCTAGCATCCCTTCCAATTTATGTACGTAGTGTACCTGTTAATCTTGTAACGACTTTTTAGGAATAGGGAAAAAATTAAGCTGCCATCTCACTTGCTTCTAAAGTTACGAAAAAATATCAAAAATAAAAGCTGCACTACACGAGCCAATAATTTCAATGCTCCTAAAGAAAAAACAATCGCACATCGCGTTATAAAATTATGAACCAAAGTTGCATTTTTTTATTGTTTAATGGAACGCATCGTTGCATCATTGAATTCCCCGGAAAATTCTAGCCCGAAATGATGGGTCGCAATAGGGGTCTAATGCGAGCGGTTTCAGAGTTGAAACGTTCGAGTGACGCTTTCAACTCGAAAACGCTTCACACTAGATACACGGTGCGACACATGATTTCAGGCTGAAATTTACCGTAAAATGCACGCATATTTGAGAAAACTCGAATCTGGGCCAATTATGAGTGGTTTCCATGACAGTTGATTTGCTTTTCTTGCCCTACTCATAAGTGGAATGAAGAAAATGTATTCATTTGGTATGAATACCAAGTCTGATATGGTTTAGCTTGATTCTGGGTTGGAAAAAGTAAATACACAAAATTCTGTAGACAAGAGAGACGGATATACCACCAAAGCACATAGTTTCTGAACGCGACCCTAACGTGAAAAGTAGGTCACATTGGGCACTTTTCAGAATTAACCGGTTATTCCACCGGTAGACATTTTAAAATTCTAAAATCCACTGTAAAGCTATAATATGTTATTATAGCTATGATAAGTATATAATAATAATACAGTTATAATAAGTTAATTACTCATTATAGCTAAAATAACATATTATAGCTTTACAGTGGATTTTAGAATTTTAAAATGTCTACCGGTGGAGTAACCGGTTAATTCTGAAAAGTGCCCATTTCAGAATTAACCGGTTACTCCACCGGTAGACATTATAAAAATTTAAAATCCACTGTAAACCTATAATAAGTTATTTTAGCTATAATAAGTTATTCATTTATTATAACTGTATTATTATTATATGCTTAATATAGCTACAATAACTTATTATAGGTTTACAGTGGATTTTAAATTTTTATAATGTCTACCGGTGGAGTAACCGGTTAATTCTGAAATATGCTGGTAACCAAACAAAGGCATAAAGTGATTACGCCACTTTGACAGAATTCAGAATGACAGGTGTCAAATGTTTCAATTAAACCACATACCCGACAATCCACTCTGCAGTCCCTTCAAACAGCTGAGGCGTTGCGACACTGGTGAGCGTAGCCACCGATAAGGCACAGTAGGCACCGCGTATATCAACCTCGCCATCTTTGTGCATCACAAAAGCGCCCTCTGGCGTCCGCACGCTCCACAAGAACCTTTCCAAAGCCGGCCTGACGTAAGAACAAAAAATGAGGCTGTCCGCAGTGATTTAATTTGTTTTACCTATCAATAATGTCAAACGCACTTTTCGTACCAATTATGCACAGGGTGTTGACGGCGGCGTAAGTGGTGGCCAAGTGGGCGAGCTGTCCGGGGCCTCCGCCAAACCCCCCATGGGGATGCTGACACCTTCAAAATAAGACCAACTTTAAGCCGATCGCAGTTGCCAACCTTTAAAACGTACTTTCCTATGAATTTAGCGACGTTGTTAAGCTGAGATTCGGGCAGTTCGACTTCCAAAAGCGACAGACAATTCAGTATCCAATAACAAATCCACGTCCGGCTGGCGTCCAAATTCTAAAACGCACGGGAAATATCAAGAAAAATCGACGTCACCCTCCACCCGAGCAATAATACCAAGTACCCCGACGGCAAATAGGTTAGGTTCTGGCGCAGGAACTTCTCGTGATCCGGCCGCAGCAACTTGGGGAGGTTGCTGTCGATCCTGCAGCGAATTCCGAGCGTTTGGTACAAGCGCTTGATCGATTTTTCCACGTTCACCTGTAACCGACAAGGACTGAAAGTGAGGTTACTTCAAACGTCAAACCGACTTAAACAAATGAGCGACTTTAAGGCGCGCCTTACCTGCTCGTCGGACGTTAACGTTTCGACACCTTCATCGTTGAACGAGTTCTTTTCTATACTTTTCCAGTCCCTAGTTGTTACAGCCATCGCGGCTACGAACCGCGCTCATCACTCAATCACTCACTCAGTAAATTCGCGTCGTCATAAGTTGGCACTAGGGATGCGCATCGAATACCGATGTTTTCCAAACATCGATGTCGAACAAAATACATCGATATTTTTACATCGATGTTTTTCTGTCGTTGTTTTTAGAACATCGATATTTTCAATCGATGTTTTTATAACATCGAAGTTAGGCGATAGTCATCTAGCGGTATGTACAGTTACTAAAAGAAGCGAAAATGTTTTCTTTGATATATTTTTTTTTTGAAATTCTGATTTAAAATTGTGGCTTTCCCCGAACATTTCAGACAATTTTTGCGTCATGACTGTTGCAAAAAAGTGCATTCATACTAAGGTGTTGTCTTTTGGTAAGTTTATTTAACTACTACTTCATATTTTAGATACAATTTAAATCAAAATGTTTAATTACTTATCATCTTTGTAAAAATTATAAAACCATTACCTGTTGAATTAAGTAGGCAGCAACAAAAAATTCCTTGGCAAAGGTCTAGTAATTATACAGAAAAATCGATGTTAGAAAACATCGATATTTTTACTACGATGTATTAGCGACATCAATTTTGCTTTTCGATGTTACCATCGATGTTTTGCTATTCGATGCGCATCCCTAGTTGGCACTACTACCACACTACGTTCACACTACTCTACTGCCATCTACTGGAGTGCATTCAGGAACAGTACCTAGACCTAGGTAAGAAAAGTTATCCACGGTCGTTCATAAACTACAAAATGTTATCCGCAGTATTTCACCTTAATCGTTCAGAAAGTCCCGCTGATTCACCCACGGGTGCTCCTAACTTCCCCATTTCATGAGGTGGTTAAAAGTTACCCAAGATATTGCGAGCATGCGCAACGCATGTTAATTCATTTTTCGAGTACAACTATACGTTTCTGTACGTATTATTTAGTGATTGTTTATTTTGCAGAAGACCTAATTGAAGAAAAATGGCAGAATATGAGTGTGTAATTGATAATAACGGCCATTTCATTCGTAATGAGAAGGGAGAATTATTATTTACAAATTTAACCAGTAAGTAAATTCAAGCAAATCTAAGTAGACAAGTTGAAAATTAAATTCACTTTCAATTTTGGCAGCAGGTTCACATAACTTAAATTCAACGTCATTTATCAATATTTTCTTTGACGTTAGTACTAATACGTTCACCGTTATCGTTCAGAAACTTCGCTTAAATTTTCTACCACGACGTAATTACCCAAGTAGGTAACTCTTACCTGTTGGGTAGGGTATCTGAACGCACTCCTGCTGTTGCGTTCGAAAATTATACGTCGGATGCATCTGGAGCGTATGATCAAATCAGGATCAGGATGTTAAATTTCATTTGGCGAAAATGTGGCTACAACTCGAAATTTTAGCAATAAAATAAATCGCATTTTGGGAACCTCTTATTTGTTAAATTTGTAGTGAGTAGTGTTAGTTAGTGATTGTCACTAACGTCACATCTGTTGTTATCTGTTATTTCATTTCTTGAAAACAAAAGGTCTTGTTCTGCATTTTTCTACACTTTTTGCACCAATGAACAACGGAGCAACCGCTATTGAGAGAGTGAGATGAATATAATTTAATATAAATAAGAGTGAGAAAAACAGAGTAAAGGAGTTAAAAGTGTAGAGCAAACGAACAAACCTAAAATGTGAACAGTATACACAACAATCAGTAGGGAAAGTGATGTTTCATGTTTTAGTTGTTTTTAAGAGATGAAGAGTGTATCTCGGAAACATGAACAATCGCGCAAACATGAACACAGCTGGTTTTAATTAGTTCACGTTAGCGCGAGTGCACTGTACTCAGGTAGATATAAAGCAATTTCTGTTTTCCCATGTTAAATCCCTATGTCTCATTGTCAGATGGACAAACGGTATATTATAATATAGGGGAGACTGGGGTGACTGTGCGCATTTTTGCTTCAGACCCCCAGAATATGAAAAATAATATAGATAGTGCCACCATTTTTATTTACACATTGCTCCAGATATTTGCGGAACAAATTTCAAAGCGTAGAAATCTTAAAGGGAAAAAATACGGACAATAAAAAATAAAATTTATGACAGTGCTCCTGCGCACAGATACCCCACACATACGGGGTAATTGTACGCGGGTATGGGGTAACTTAGTGCAGTAGAATATTTCTCTTTTTAGGTATTAATATTGAAAATATGTTGAAATAAAATATTTCTAGAGCATACTATATGCATATTTTGTTATAAAAAAATATGGGTGATACAACAAAAATAAGATTCTTTGAAAATACGATATTTCCATTTCGGATATCGATATTATCGATATTAATGATAGAGCGATAATAACGGTGTATCAATAAATATCGATATTTTTAAATTATCGATAACCGATAACCCCTAGTTCCAACCGTTGCATGTATACACTCATCTAGAACAGAGAATACACCTAAACCATTGTTCAGTTTTAATTAGCAGCTCCCCACATCTGTGGAGGTATGTGTCTTCTTCTGGATTTCAGTTAATTTTGCATAAATATAATTTTTTTGCGCGCACACTTACCCCTACACAATGCGCACAGTTTCCCCGTACCTACATTTCTTTTATTGTTATTATCACAAAATTGTAAAAAAAATTTTCAATAGATACCAAATGCGCAATGCATTCTTTAAATGTTACTGAATATCGTAAGACAAAACTGAAATAAAAAATATTTATAATTAATTTATTTACGGTTTAAGTTTTCGGAATCTAAAAATACATTGAAAATTCAATGCTGCTATGACGTCATACCGAACTTGATTGATAAAGCACATACTATTACGGCTTTCAAAAATTAGACCTGTGGGTGGATAACATAGATTTCATGAGCACTAATTTCTTGTAAGTCTATTACTTTTTGAGATGAATGGGTGCGTACAAATACCCCGTGCGCACACTTACCCCATTTTCCCCTATTTACTTCTGTTACCTTTTGATATTCTTTGGAAATTTAAACAAACTTACACCGGGAGCCTGTGATGTTGTTTTACAAAACTTTAGTAGTTAGTTTAGTATGTAGTTGGTACCTACATACTTGTTTCTACATAGATACTTACCTAAAATAGTTTATACTTGTTTTGGAATTTTAAGTTTATTTTTGTTTCTATTGAGATACGTTATCATTTATTTCATTTTTTTTGTCATTAAAAAATATAAATAATATAAATGATTACTAAAAACGACTTCAGTTTCAATCATGTAGATATATGTATAACATACACGTGACAACTTTTGACTCCCTTTCTGTGGGTACCTAACTACATACATATTATTATTGGAAATAATTTCTTTTAAAATTTGACTAATGACTATTTTTAATTTTCCATATTGGCAAATTTTTGGCGATTTTTTTTCTAATGTTGGCGACGCTCCAAATTTAAAAGTTGGGAACCCTGAGTGTTGCCACTAAAATGTACTGAAGCCTATTCTGTAGTTCCTAGTCCCAATGGGGTCGAAAAAAATTACTTCGTGGTCATAACCACGGGTGCCCCCAACATTTTTTAATTAATTACATAGCTTCAATTGAAAGAAAAAGGATTCTTAAAGCGGGGGAGGGGGGGGGGGGGGTAAAAAGTCTAGAGTTCCTCAACAGACACCTAAAGTTACATATATCGATGTCCTAACGGGGTCGGAAAAATTACTTCGTTGCCATAACCATGGGTCCCCCAATAATTTTTAATTAATTATTCTCAAGTAGAAAAAAAAAAGGATTCTGAAAGCAGGGGGGGTCTAGAATTCCTCAACCGACCAATGCAACGCAGTCGAGAAAAATTACAAAATAATTTCTTCAAAATAAGTCACAAACTAGCGGTCCCCAACATTTTTTAAACGCTGACGCTACAAGAAAATGTATCGACCCTCCTTCCGCTCCCTGCCCCTTTTTCTTGCCCTCCCCCCTTTTGAAACTTAATTCACTTTTAGTCTCGAAACAAAAAAAATCGTGTTCAATTATCTTCAATTGTTCTACAAAAAAAAAAAAACAAAAACAAAAAAACGCGTAATTTAAAGCTTAAATAAATTTATCAATTTTTTTTTAATACAGGGTGACTGACAATTGTAACAGAATAGACGTCACAGATTAGGGGAAAAATAACCCATTCGATTTTGTGCCAACATTGGAAAAGGTTTTCAATTGTTTTTAACTTTTTTTAACACTCACCTTGTGCAGTATTTATATTTAAAGCTTAAATAAATTTATCGTTTTTTTTTTAAATACAGGGTGACTGACAATTGTTCTACAGAATAACACCGCGTAACAGAATAGATGTCACAGATTAGGAGAAAAATAACCTTTTGTTTAAATACAGGGTGACTGACAATTGTAACAGGATAGATGTCACAGATTAGGGGAACCTGTTCGATTTTATGCCAACATTAGAAAATCAAAAGATCGTCAGGTTTTTAATTGTTTTAATTTTTTTTTTTTCAGGATGACAAATTAATTACGTCTCTAAAATGTTCTCTTTCTAATGGCCGATTTCTTCACCGTGTTAATTTAATCTAAAGTTAATTTATCTATGACTTAGAATGTGTCATACATACTTATGTGTCACATCCTAACTGAGAGATAAATTTAAATAAATAAATTAATTAATTTAATTAAGATAAATAAAGCGTTGAAGAAATCGCACGTCCTAAGTCTATTATTTTACAAATGATATTTTATTAGCAAATTGCATTTAGGACTTCATGTTTTTCCCCAGAGAGTTCATTCTATAGTTTTATACAGTTGTCTTTCTCTACATCGCAACCAGCGCCCTCCGGAAGTAGAAAATCAATAAATTAGGAATTAAAAAAAAAAAAAACAATTATAAAATGAAATTACAGAATTTTTTCCTGTAGTATACCAGTTAATTTTATAATGTATTGAAAAAATTACATTAATTCAGTATTCAGATATTCTTGCTTTAAGTAAATTATTAGAAATTTTTTTAAAGTACCCAAGGGCGAAAAAAAAATATAAATTAAATCGACCATTTTCAAGCAACTGTGCGACACGCGATCCATCAATATTTCACCTCGTGTTTTATTTATTTATTTATTCTACGTCAAATAATAACAAATTCCCGTGCCCCCAACTGACACGTCGATGTATGCACATTGTCGCTCAGGTTGTTTACCACCGTTCAATCACGTATGCATGCAAATGACGTGGGCCCTGCACTTTCATGTCGATGCTAATCTAAGCGGTCGCACAAAATAAAAAAATTAAAAAACTCAGTGTCAGTTTGAAATTACTTCGGCCAACAACGACGACGACGTGATGAAACAACCGCCGGCGCCGCAAGATGCGTAAGTCAACGCCTCTGTTTCACGTTCACTCTTTTAACTCTTCTTCTACTTCGACAGGATCGCTCCCCCGAACAAGAAAATCCCCGAAAGAGAATCGATTACGTCCTCTCTTAAGTTCATCATCGTTTTGGGCCAGTGCTTTTCCCTTTTGCCCGTCGGCACGTCTCGGCTCTCGCTGAAAAGCGTTTACTCTCTCTTCGTCGTGGCAGGCACTTTCTTCATGAGCCTCATGGGTATTTACCATTGCTTGTCGAATGGTTTCAGTTTGCGCGTCTTGATTTCGATTGTATTTTTCGCCGGAGCTTCGCTCACGGTCCTACTGTTTCTGAATCTGGCCGGGAACTGGTCTAAACTGATCGGCGCTTGGGTGAGGGTGGACAAAAGAATGGAAAGAGTCTACGGGTATCCCAAGAACCTGACGCGCCACTTGAAGCTGCTCACGTTGATCATTATGGTTTTGGCGACGAGTATGGGGCGTTTCGCTTCGAGTTCTTGTCATTTTTATGTGGCACTGTGTTTTCAGTTGAACATCTGTGCTCCTTGATGTTCCAAATCATGGTCATCAACTACCGCTGCAACACCACCATCTCCTTTGATCAGCATTATAAGATTAAATTTGCTTTCGTGTTCGACCACGTTGATTATTCTATATTCTTGGCTTTATTCGTGCAGGTAATTTTGATTGCTTTTTAGTGTGGTTATTGTTTCTGTTTCAACATTCGCCTTGCAAACGCAGAACACACAAATGGCGTCGGATCGCGAACTCCAATGAGCAATGATACGGATTTCAAAAAATGTACGTTTTCGGGCTTTAAAGACTTGCAGCGTCCTTATTTACGGACCGATTCAAGCAAAACTTAGAAAATATTACGTACCACAGCTCGTGCTTTCCATTTAAGTGAGATCGGCCATAAATCGGCTATACGATTCCGGTCCTGTAGTCGAGTGAACCCCAAAGATCGCGATTTTCTCGTTTTTCCAATTTTTTACTCGAAAATGTAACGTTAGAATTTTTTAAACTCTCTAGAAATGTGCGTTTTCGGAACTTGAAAAAATTGCACGAACCTTATTTACGAACCGATTCAAGCAAAACTTAGAAAATACTACGTATCACAGTTGGCGCTTTCCATTTAAGTGAGATCGGCCATAAATCGGCTATACGAGCCCGGTCCTGTAGTCGAGTGAATCCCGAAAACCGCGATTTTCTCGTCTTAAACTCTCGAGGGTGATGTCAAATTTTGACTCGAACATCCGAAAGATCGTATGCACGTCTAGACTTGAAATAATGAATTCGTCTTACGAACCGATTCAAGCAAAACTTGGAAATATTACGTATTACAGCTCGCGCTTTCTATTTAAGTTATATCGGGCATAAATCGGCTATACGAGTCCGGCCCTGTATTCGAGTGAACCGCGAAAACCGCAATTTTCTAGCTTTTCCAAGTTTTTCTCGGAAAGGTAACGTCAGAATTTTCTAAAACTCTCTCATTCGATATGACCACCCTTCTTCTTGAATAGGCCGGTTCAGTCCATTAAACGGTAGCCAAGTTATTACTTTCTGTCAATTTTCTTGGCCCCGAAACACCGTCGAATCAAGAAATCGCGACCTCCAATGACAAAAAAGTGCCCAAAGTGATGTCCCAAAGGTCGTGTGCAGGTTCACACTTAAAAAAATGTGCGTTTTTCGGAACTTTAAAAAATTGCACGAGCCTTATTTATGAACCGATTCAAGTAAAACTTAGAAATATTACGCACCACAGCTCGCGCTTTCTATTTAAGTGAGATCGGCCATCAATCGGCCAACCGAGTCCGGTCCTGTACTCGAGTGAACCCCGAAAACCGCTTCTCCAAGTTTTTCTCGGAACTCTCTCATCCAAAGTGACCGTCCTTTTCGAACAGGTCGAAGGGAGGTCCGACTCTATTAAACGCAAGTGAAGTTATTTTTTGAGAGGACCCATTTCGCGACTCTTTCCACCTTCTGTTTTTTCGAGCGGGATTTCGCATTTGCTAGGGAAACACAAAAACCAAGCTCAAAAGGATTTTTGATTGAACTAAAGAGGGCGATGGGGAAGCAATTATCGGGGACGGATACTTTTTCGCCATTTTTTTGTGGCCCAAAACGGCGTCGGATCGCGAAACCGCGATCTCCTATGACAAGAAAGTATCAGAGGATTCGATGGTGATGTCAAATTTTGAATCGGTTCTCCCAAACACCGTGTGCAGATCCAGACTTAAAGGGGGTCTTTGTAAAATTGCAGGAGCCTTATTTGCGGACCGATTCAATCAGAACTTGGATGTATGTCTACCATAACTCGCGCTTTCTACATAAGTGGAATAGGCCATACGAGTCCGGTTCTGTGGCCAAGTGAACCTCCAATTTTCTTACATTTTGAAGTTTTTACAGGAAGAGATTAACAGAAAAGTACCAGAGAATCCGATGGTGATGTCAAATTTTGAATCGGACGTCCGAAAGAACGTGTGCAGGCCCGGATTTCCAAAAAAATTACATTTTCGGCCCTTTAAATAATTGCGCAAGCCTTATTTATGGACGGATACAAGCAAAACTTGGAAAGTACATGTAATATAACTCGCGCTTTCTACTTTGGCCAGATCGGCCATACGAGTCTGGTCCTGTCTTCGAGTGGATCCCTGAAATCTGCGATTTTCTTAGTTTTTCAAATTTTTCCCGAAAAAAAAATTGATAAAAGAGGGCCAGAGAATCCGATGGTGATGTCAAATTTTGAGTCGGCAGTCCGAAAGAACGCGTGCAAGTCCGGACCTTAAAAAATGTACATTTTGGAGCTTTTAAACGATTGTGCAAGCCTCGTTTGCGGACCGATTCAAGCAAAACTTAGAAAGTATGCGTAAGATAGCTCGCGCTTCATACTTAAGCGACATCAGCCATACGAGTCCGGTTCTGTATTCGAGGGGCCCCCTCATTTTGATTTTGGAGAATGTACGTTTTCGGGCCTTTAAATAATTGGACAAGTCTAATTTATTTATGGACCGATACGTGCAAAACTAGGAAGTACATGTAACATAACTCGTGCTTTCTACTTTGGCTAGATCGGCCATACGAGTCTAGCCCTATCTTCGAGTGGAACCTCGAAAACTGCAATTTTCTCGCTTTTTCAAATTTTTCCGAAAAGAATTGGTAGAAAAGTGCCAGGGAATCCGACGATGATGTCAAATTTTGAATCGGACGTCCGAAGGAACACGTGCAGGTCCGGACTACAAAAATATATGTTTTCGGACTTTGCACGAGTCTTATTTGCGGACCGATTCATGTAAAAGTAAAAGAAATTGATAAAAAAAGGGCCAGAGAATCCGATGGTGGGGTCAAATTTTGAATCGGACGTCCGAAAGACCGTGTGCAGGCCCGGACCTCAAAAATAATGTACGTTTTCGAGCTTTTAAACGATTGCGCAAGCCTTGTTTGCGGACCGATTCAAGCAAAACTTAGAAAGTATGCGTAACACAGCTCGCGCTTCGTACTTAAGCGACATCGGCCATACGAGCCCGGTTCTGCATCGAGAGGGCTCCCGCTTTTTTTGCGGGCGTAATTTTAAGGTGTTAAATTTGACTTCGAGTTACAGGGGAGTGACAGAAAAAAGCGTGTAGACGCATTTCTTATAGGAATTCTATTGAGTAAGTCGTCTTGCAGGTTATAACGTTATTCGCTACGTTCATCTGGACGTACTGCGATTTGTTCATCATAATCCTGAGCACGGCCCTGGTTGCTAGATTCAAGCAAATCACCCGTCGCCTGCTCGCTTCCGAAATCGTGCGGGTAAGTCCCTTAAAGTTGTCGGTCGGTAACAGCGAGGAGACTTTCGCCCATCAGTTTCAGGACATGATGTGGATAGAGCTCCGGAAGGATTACGATCAGCTGTGCCACTTGTGCGGCCTTTTAAACGAGCACCTGTCTCGCATCGTCCTGCTGTCGTACGTCATCAACTTATTCTTCCTTCTCTTCCAGCTTTACAACAGGTGACTTACGTATTTTGCAAGCGACGATTTTTCACGCGATACATTTTCGCAGAATCGTGACCAACACCATGGAGAACATCTATTACACCTACTCGTTTCTCTTCATCGTCGTCAGAACGGTGATCGTCTCCTTGTTCGCCGCCAAAATAAACGACGAAAGCAAAGAGCCGATTGGGATCTTGAACTCTGTGCCATCTTCCGTTTACAACGTCGAGGTGAGTGCGATCCATTCTTTTTAGGGGGTCTTGCGCCGCGGCGGCTGCGACCGACTTACTTGATTTGATTTTTTCAGATACAAAGACTCCTGTTGCAAATGAGCTTCGACAACGTGGCGCTGACCGGCTGCAACTTGTTCAAAATTACCAGGGGGCTCATACTGAACGTAAGCCCGAATTGTGCTCTTAAATCTTTCAATTTTCAGGACCCGTCTGTTGCAGATCGCCGGGGCAATAGTGACGTACGAACTCGTGATTATACAATTTTCCGAGGCGAACGACGACTAGTTCGTCGATAAACGAACACAGTAAAACCTACAGCGTCGCTTGACCAAATAAACGAAGTACTCTGCACGTTTGAAACTTTGTTTTTTTTGGGGGGGGGGGCGGGTTAGTGACGTAACTGAACGTCGAAAATTTGACTGCCGAAAAATTGCGTTGCACACCAGAAAACGCAGAGACGGACTTCAGATTCGGACTCAGCGTAAGGTCTTACTTCTTCGCGAAGCTGTTGGAGTGTCATCCGGATTTCAACAACTGTATGTTTGCGGGCTTTAAACAATTTCAGCATTCTTATTTACGGACCGATTGAAGGAATACCTAGAAAATATTACGTACCGCAACTCGCGCTTCCTATTTAAGTGATATCGGCCATAAATCGGCCATGCGAGTCTGGTCCTGTATTCGAGTGAACCCGGAAAACCGCGAGTTTCCCGCTTTTCTCATTTGAAATGACCGTCGTTCTCGAACAGGCCGGAGTCAGCCCATTAAACGAGAGCCAAGGTATTATGACTACCAAGGTAGTGATGACAAATTTTGACTCGGATGTCCGAAAGGTCTTGTGCAGGTCTAGACTTAAAAAAATGTGCGTTTTCGGAACTTCAAAAAATTGCAGGAGCCTTATTTATGAACCGATTCAAGCAAAACTTGTAAATATTACGCACCACAGCTCGCGCTTTCTATTTAACTGAGATCGGCCATAAATCGGCCAACCGAGTCTGCTTCTGTAGTCGAGTGAACGCCGACAACCGCGATTTTCTCGCTTTTTCGAAGTTTTTCTCGGAATTTTCTCAAAATCTATCATACGAAGTGATCGTCCTTCTTTTCGGACAGACCGGAGTCAGGTCCGGCTTTATTAAACGGGAGTCAAGTTACTATTTTTTGAGAGGACCCATTTCGCGACTTTTTCCACCTTGTTTTTCGAGCGTGATTTCGCATCTAACATTTGCTAGGGAAACGCAAAAAGCCAGCTCAAACGAGATTGTAGATTGAACTAAAGAGGGCGATTCACTTTTCGGATACTGTTTCGCGATTTTTTTTTTGGCCCCAAAATGGCGTCGGATCGCGAAATCGCGACCTCTAAGGACGAAAAAGTATCAGAGGATTCGATGGTGACGTCAAATTTTGAATCGGTTCTCCCAAAGGCCGTGTGCAGATCCAGACTTAAAATAGTTAAAAATTGATCTGTCCGACTGAGACCTTTAAATATATTTTGGTTTTGAGATATTCCTGTTAAAAAAAATTAATTGAATGTAGCCCAGACATATACATACCACGCGATCATTTAAATTTATAATTAAAGTAGGCGGGATTTTTTTATACGATTGTGCACCTTGCCAATCGACTCGCTGTGTAGATTAGAGGTTATGTAAATATTTTGACGTTTACAGGATTCTCATCGGGTTCAATCGTTTTGATTTAAAGGAAGTGAAATAGTTTTAGTTCCAACTATAGCAAATGTTCAAAGTGTTCGCCCCCGGCAATTAATTAAACATTTTGAAGCGTCACTTTGACAATTCAAACTCAAATTAAGCTGTCAACAGTTAGTGTTGCCAATCTAATTCAAAATCCATAGCCTCTACTCTAATTATAAATTTAAATGATCGCGTGGTACTTAAAATCCGTATTTGTTTCTTTAAAGCAGTGGTTCCCAAAGTAGAACTCCAGTAGGAACAAAATGTTTTATTTTTATGTCACCATTGAAGACATCAAAGTTAAATTTTTAAATTTGTCATGACGTAGACTCACATAAAATATATGAAAATCATTCAAAAATTGCGTCATTGTGACGTCATTTGCGCATACGAATCTTTTCGAATGGTTCGAGAATCGGGTCCCTGATGACTGTCTCAGTGGCAGTTTAAAAAAGAAACGTGAGGCTCCGGATTCCCAAAAGTCTCCCAAAATAATCGTTTGAATGAGAAAAATCTCCTGGGCAGACAATAAAAACTTACCGTAGAACGACGTACTCAATTATTGTTGATCGCAGTGTATTATAGGGATATAGGTACATACTCAATAAATAAAACGCGCAAGCACTTCAACAGAGCATTTTTTATTATTTCTTCGACTTCAGCGTTTGCTGGATTTCCTCCAGCGTCTTCCCCGTCGTTTCCGGCACAAAAAAGTACGTCAGTCCCACGCCCGCCAGCGTGCAACAACCGAAGAAGGCGAACGGGACGTAAAATCCGAACTCGGAGGACAGGACCTGAAACAGCTTGGTCGAGAGGCCTATGAAGGCGGCGAACACGATGTTCATCACGCAGCAGGCCTTGGCCTTCACGCTGGCCGAAAACAACTCGCCCAGGATCACGGTGGGGACGATGCCCAAGCCCACGGAGAAGAACACCACGTAGAAGACCATCCCGAAAATCGGGAACCAGGGCACGTGGGCCAGATCGCTTTGCATGAGGTAGAAGTAGATGGATTCGGCGAATAAAGCGACGGTGCAACCTGCACACGATATAACAAGTGACAAACGTCTGCCTAGTTTGTCGATTAGAAGCGAGCCCATGACGTTGGAGGCCGCCAGAGCGCCGGTGTAAATCATGGCGGAGGTGCCGCTGTCGATGTTCTGCCCCGCTTGCTGGAAGATGTACTGGGTGTAAAGGGCGAAAGCCGACACGCCCCCGAACTGCTGGATCGCCCTTACCAAAGTGCACACGAACATGGCCCTCCTGTTGCTTCGGATCCTAACCAAGTCGAGGAAGGCGCCCGCTTCCGAAAGTTGCCGCTGAACGTCGTGGATCAGTTGCTGGAATTTCTCGTCACTTCCGGTCAAGTTTTTCAAGGTGCTGCGGGCTTTCGCGTGATCCCCTTTCATCGCGTGGTAGTACGGGGTTTCCGGCATGAACGAGAAAGCGGTGAAAAACAGCAGGGGGATGGTGGAAAATATGAGGGCGGTCGTCCGGATGCTGCAGTAATAACCTACGGCGTTGCTGAGGAACTGGCCGGAGTATATGGAGAACATGAGGGCGTTCCCCCAGGTGCTCCTTACTTTCGGCTCGGATACCTCCGCGATGTAGATGGGCACCACCGCGAACAGGCAGGCGTCTCCGAGGCCGTAGATCGCCCTGGAGAGGTAGAAGACGTAGATCGACTTGGAGAACGCGATCAACATCCAGGAGGTCAGGTGGAGCACGGCCATGGTGAGGATGGTGTATTTTCTGCCGAATCTATTCATCGCTGCGCTGTAAACGGGACTCGCCACTATCATGGCGATCGATGGTATGACCGTCAGGTAGGACGCTTCCTCTAGGTCTATGTGGTAGCTTTCGTCTGGCGATATGAGGATGGGGATGGCCGGGGACGTCCAGTTGAAAAGGACGGCTGCGTTGAAGGACGTCAGCGAAACTGAAATTTAAAAACACCTTCTCTAAATACACACTTTATTTAAATCAAATCGTGCGGCCGGTTTTTTTATAGAGGCACCCTCTTTCGGGAACATTCCAGTACAATACAAATGACAATCGTGATACATCTATATGTGGGACTGTGGGCGGCAATCGGTAACAGTGCTGCCAACCGACCAAGAGAAGCATTTCGGAAGATAGTTGTGCAAAATTCCGATAGATGTCTCTGAATTTCGGTTCAGCTAAACTAAATCACTTGATTAAAATCATGATTTTATTCAGGCGATTTTTATTTTCGAAAATCATTTTAAAAACATTAAAAAATTTTCGTGAAATAAATAAAACTGGGTCCAAATTTCTAAAATGAAGACATTCGACGGTTATTGTGCAATTTTTGACGCTAAATAAAACAAAAGACGATCGAGAAGTAAAGAAAATTTATAAAATTAAAAAATTCCTAGTAAATAAACAAACCTTTATAAAATTTAGATTTGACATTTGTGCAATTTTTGACGTAAAATAAAACAAAAGACGATCGACAAATTTATGAAATTAAAAAAATCTCATTGAATAAAATTAGAAAAAAATATACAAAAAAGAAACTCATTAAATAAAATTATAAAACAAAAACGATCGACAAATTTATAAAATAGAAAAATAAAAATAAAAAATCTCATTAAGTCAAATTACAAAAAAATAGAAATAAAAAATCTCATTAAATAAAATTACAAAAAAATTAAAATAAAAAAATTCTCATTAAATAAACAAAACTTTCTAAAATTTAGATTTGACATTTGTGCAATTTTTGACGTAAAATGAAACAAAAGACGATCGACAAATTTATGAAATTAAAAAAATCTCATTGAATAAAATTAGAAAAATAATACAAAAAAAACATTAAATAAAATTATAAAACAAAAACGATCGACAAATTTATAAAATAGAAAAATAAAAATAAAAAATCTCATTGTCAAATTACAAAAAAATAAAAATAAAAAAACTCATTAAATAAAATTACAAAAAAATTAAAATCAAAAAATTCTCATTAAATAAACAAAACTTTCTAAAATTTAGATTTGACATCTGTGCAATTTTTGACGTAAAATAAAACAAAAGACGATCGACAAATTTATGAAATTAAAAAAATCTCATTGAATAAAATTAGAAAAAAATATACAAAAAAGAAACTCATTAAATAAAATTATAAAACAAAAACGATCGACAAATTTATAAAATAGAAAAATAAAAATAAAAAATCTCATTAAGTCAAATTACAAAAAAATAGAAATAAAAAATCTCATTAAATAAAATTACAAAAAAATTAAAATAAAAAAATTCTCATTAAATAAACAAAACTTTCTAAAATTTAGATTTGACATTTGTGCAATTTTTTACTAAAATAAAACAAAAGACGATCGACAAATTTATGAACTTAAAAAAATCTCATTGAATAAAATTAGAAAAATAATACAAAAAAAACATTAAATAAAATTATAAAACAAGACGATCGACAAATTTATAAAATAAAAAAAATAAAAATACAAAAATCTCTAATTACAAAAAAATAAAAATAAAAAAATCTCATTAAATAAAATTACAAAAAAAATTAAAATAAAAAAATTCTCATTAAATAAACAAAATTTTCTAAAATTTAGATTTGACATTTGTGCACTTTTTGACTAAAATAAAACAAAAGACGATCGACAAATTTATGAAATTAAAAAAATCTCATTGAATAAAATTAGAAAAAAATATACAAAAAAGAAACTCATTAAATAAAATTATAAAACAAAAACGATCGACAAATTTATAAAATAGAAAAATAAAAATAAAAAATCTCATTAAGTCAAATTACCAAAAAAGTAGAAATAAAAAAAATCTCATTAAATAAAATTACAAAAAAAATTAAAATCAAAAAATTCTCATTAAATAAACAAAACTTTCTAAAATTTAGATTTGACATTTGTGCAATTTTTGACTAAAATAAAACAAAAGGCGATCGACAAATTTATAAAATTTTAAAAAATCTCATTGAATGAAATTAGAAAAAAATATACAAAAAAAACTTATTAAATAAGATTATAAAACAAAAGACGATCGACAAACATAAAATAAAAAAAAATAACAAAAATAAAAAAATCTCATTAAATAAAATTACAAAAAAATCATAAAAATTTTAAAAAATTAAATTTTTTTTTATTAAATACACATCTTTCTAAAATTAAGATTCGACATTTGTGCAATTTTTGACGTAAAAAAATACAAGACGATCGACAAATTTATATATATATATATAAAATTATAAAACAAAAGACGATCGACAAACTTATAAAATAAAAAAAATAACAAAAATAAAAAAAATTTTGTCAAATTACAAAAAAATAAAAATAAAAAAATCTCATTAAATAAAATAGAAAAAATATTAAAATCAAAAAATTCTCATTAAATATACAAAACTTTCTAAAATTTAGATTTGATACTCGTGCAATTTTTGACGTAAAGTAAAACAAAAGACGGTCTAGAAATAAGGAAAATTGATAAAATTACAAGAAAATAAATTTTTTTTTTAAAGTTGAGTTCAAAATCGATAGATCTACCGAATTATCGGTAGAGTTGGCAGCACTGATCGACAATGTGGATTTGGCTGATTTCTTTGTTGCTAAAACGTCACTAACTAGTCGTCAATCAAAAATTTAAAAATTAATCTGTTTTCTTTTTCTTCCTTGAAAATACCCATTTTTACCCACGTATTTTTTTACCCGCAAAGTTGCTTAAATTACCCGTAATTCGGGTAATTGCCCGCACATTCGCACACGCGCAACGTATTGAAAATTCAAAACTAGGTTATGCTATCCTCCTCACAGGTTTTAAATCTTACTTCGCATTTTTTAAAAGTTCCATTATTTCTTTGCCTTCTCATGTTCTTTTTTTAATATTATTTATTAATCTTTAATTTCAAACTTAAAATAGCCCATAACTATTTATTATTATTAAACGTGAAACGATTTTTAACTTACTTACAAAATACTTACTTTGCGTAAGAAAAAATACTAGGTTTGAACATTGGTGAGTTGGCAACACTGTCTGCGAGTTGGCAATTCTGCCTTAAGTATGTACCAAGTAAATTGTTAGGATTCGAAGGATATGTAACCCTTAGCGGTAATATGAGTGAGGACAGATTCCGATAGTCGTTGTTTCCGTTGTATTTCAATAAAAGCGAGTTTAGCATGCACGGGGCACGGGTAACGATTTTAGTGGCTATGATTGTACATAGAATATAATATTAATTTTAATTTATTTTGCCTTAAGTAAAAGCAAACGTAAAAATAAAATAAAGCTGTTACCTAAAGATGTTTATTTTTTTAATTGTTTAAATATTTTGCAGTTTAGATTTTTAGAGTTGGCGACCCTAGTTACAAGATTCTCTTTTGGGCAAGAGCGCGAAAAAATTTCAACCCTTTCATTTTTAAAATAGACATTCCCAAACATTAACGGCGGCCTAGGTCTAGTTTTACAATCGTGGAATAAGAACGGAATAACTGTTCGCCAAACGTCACGTTATACTACAGGTTATACCAATAGTAATGCTTATCCGACGATTGTAAAATCTGGCCTTAGAGTTTAGACTAAACGGTTTTTCCGTCAGCGCTTTGTCGACAACTTTGACGTGGCGGCGTCATCCCTTGGACTGTGCGTAGGGGGCTCCCTCTTACAAATAGTGTCTATTAATAGTTTAATAAATTCTTTAAAGATTATCAATTTTCCCATCGACTTTAATTCGCGTTTGCACAAAATGTACACTATGTACACACACGTCATCTTCCTATCTAACGTAGTTTACAGCTGCGAATGTTTTTGTGTTTTCAACGCTTTGATTTATTGCTCCCGCGCAGATTACATGCGAAATTTACTCCCTGGCATTTTGGACGCGCACAGTTTCAAGCGGAAAGTACCACTCGCGCGAAAAAATAAAAAAAAATCTACTGGCGCAGGGTTGAAACCGTAGAGTTTCGAGTGCAAGCGAAGAGAGTGAAAAGAACTTGGATTGTTTTGGCGAATTTCATTGCACTTGCAAATTTTTTTGAACTGTGACCTTCCAGAAGATAACGAAACCAGATGGTCCAAGTCGAGTTTTTAAGACTCCGAATCACTCACCTGTGATTATGGCGCATATCTGAAGCCAATTGTCACGAAAGTACTGCCCTTTCATCATTCTTCCTGGAAGCTACGACGTCTTTGGGTAGCTACTGAAGCACGCAACTGGAATCGCTTCTTATCTATAATATCACTCTGTATGTACTTACATACAGCAAAGATTATCACTTGTTTTGAAAATTAAGTGACGTACGATTGTTTTTTACTTCTGCATTTCATACGCGGGAAAAGAGTTCCTAGAGTTCCAGCTTGTTTGGAAGGGGGAATTCCCAAGCAGAATAAATTTCGTTTTCCGAAGGAATAAGACGGGGCGGTACCTTAGGCCATTTGCTGTTTATTATCTTTCTTTTAAATCTAAATTTTTAAATCTAAATACTGGTTAACAACAGTAAAGAGAAAATATATTCATAACTGTATACCCGGTGGCGTCGATTTGAGTGAAAGAATTTTACAGATGTAGCTTGAATGAAGACGATCAAAAATGTTGCATAATTCGGTGTCCTAAATGCAATTCGTTTTCGAGGAAAGAAATATGAATTTCTAAAACTTATATCGAAATGCGACGGCAGTTTTGAAGTCCGCGCGAAATTCTAGCGTGTCTTCTGACGTTGATTAAAACTGAAAACACGCCTTTCTTCTTCTTCTTTTGTTTATGGAATTACAAGAAAAACACAATACGAAAGTTGCACGCAATTTTCAGGAAATTCGAATGCGCCAAAAACAATTGCAATTTTTTTAACGACACACCCTGTATATTATCGCATATTTGAATTCGTGAGTTAGTTTTAGCCTGAAATGATGGGTCGCACCATGGGTCTAGGATGAGCCGTTTTCGAGTTGGGATTTTCTCTTGACGTCACAGAACTCGAAAACCGCTCGTACTAGACCCATGATGCGACCCATCATTTCAGGCTAAAACTAACTCACGAATTCAAATATGCAATAATAGTTAAAGCGTTCCGTTACAAAAAAACATGACTTTGGGATAAATCTCGGAAAGGCGATGTTCAGTTGTTTTTTCGTAATAATTATTTAAACCAGTAAAAAAATAATAAAGTAATACTCCCATTGCACGCAATTTTTTGGACTTTCAGATGCGCCAAGAAAAAAAAACAATTGAACAGGGCGTTTTCGCGATCCGAAGCAAAATTGCAATTTTTTAACGGCACACCCTGTATACTATCGCAGATTTGAATTCGTGAGTGAATTTTAGCCTGAACTGATGGGTCGCACCATGGGTCTAGGATGAGTCGTTTTCGAGTTGAGATTTTCTCATGACGTCACACAACTCGAAAACCGCTCGTCCTACACCCATGGTGCGACCCATCATTTCAGGCTAAAATTGACCGGCGAATTCAAATATGCAATAATATTTAAGGCATTCCGTTACAGAAAATCATAATTTTGCGGTAAATCTCGAAAAGGCGATATTCAGTTGTTTTTTCGTAATCATTATTTAAACCAGTAAAAAGATAATAAATTAATATTCCCATTAATGAAAACGATTTACAATTTCTTTTTAACTAAATTTTTACGTCTGAAAGCACGTCTTCCTTTTTCTTTTGTTTATGGAATCACAAGAAAAACATACAATACGAAAGTTGCACGCAATTTTTAGGAGTTTCGAATGCGTCAAAAAAAAAACAATTGAACAGGGCGTTTTCGCGATCCGAAGCAAAATTGCAATTTTTTAACGGCACACCCTGTATATTATCGCAGATTTGAATTCGTGAGTTAATTTTAGCCTGAATTGATGGGTCGCACCATGGGTCTAGGATGAGTCGTTTTCGAGTTGAGATTTTCTCATGACGTCACACAACTCGAAAACCGCTCGTCCTAGACCCATGGTGCGACCCATCATTTCAGGCTAGAATTGACCGGCGAATTCAAATATGCAATAATATTTAAGGCATTCCGTTACAGAAAATCATAATTTTGGGGTAAATCTCGAAAAAGCGATGTTCAGTTGTTTTTTCGTAATCATTATTATTATTACCAGTCCATCAATTATCACCATTACAAAATAATCAAGCAATTTAAAAACTTGTCAAAATTAATATTAGACAACAAATTTTTTTGGAAATTGAAGTTTTACTTCGCTTTAGTCGTTACTATTACGATGGTTGATACGACTACTAGATATATGATATCTGTCATAAAACTCAGTCGCCTTTTATATGGTTTTAAACCGGAAATTCCGATTACGAAAAACTACATGCGCATTTGCTCTTTGAGTCATCGTGATTTTCCTAGCCGTCCGCTCTCACTTGTGCCGTCTTTTTTGATGATTCACGTCGGCGACTGTTTGGTAATGCAATATGGGGCGGTTTTTCTCCGAATGCAATTTTATTGCAAATTTTATCGGCAAATCCTTTGAACAAGCAAGTCGTTTGTTTACGTTATTTTTTAGGTGGGCGAATTTTCCGCGGTCGTGTAGGCGATGTCATAACGAAATGCTGGTTTCTTACGTTAGTATGTATAACTGCACGTACCTATCTTTTCTTTTACTTCCATTTATAACACCAAACATTAACATTTAAAGAATGAAGAAGTAACCACATTCAAAATGGGTGAAGCTTCATATTACCCTGTATATTAGTATAACTGTTAAGCCATGCGTCACATTAAACGTAATTATTTTGTTTATGGCTCGCGATAGCACATTTTTTCATTTTTGGACCGAGCCATTGAGGACTAGAGAATGAAAAACTCACCACGTAGATAAATGACTGCAGCTTTGTATCACCCTATATGTTAGTATGGGTATAACATACATTATCTAATCTCGAGCAATTAAGCAACACGAAATTAGCGAAAGAAAGGTCACGGGTCTAAAAGCAATAAAGACATTGTTCTCGGTGTTAAAAGCTAATCCCTGGGTACATAAATTCAACGCATTGCTAATTTTTTTTTAGTATTTAATAACGAAACTCGGGATTATTTTATGGGGGGGGGGGGCGAGGAGAAGCAGCCCGGAAACTCGAGTGCAAAGGCAATCGATGAGTTATAGCGTTTTCGATTGACCGCGCACTCAGAGTATCTTCATCTCGTGTTATTACATGAGGTTAAAAGAAGATGCAAATACACTGAGTGCGACCGGTGCACGTGAATCTAAAACGCTATTAGTTTAGTTGCTCACGCACGTTTACGCAAGGGATCAGTAAAATTGCTCAGAATTTTCAGCAGCTTCAAGTGAATCCGAGTTCGTTCGTCAAAATGCTTCATCATCGGCTTCGCGACGACGTGGCTTAAAAATAGCGAAGACGGTCTAAAAATGTGCTTTGCGCTCAGACTGATTCCACACACGCTTATCATCAAACAATGATGAGGCGGCATTTCGTACGGCCAACAGAAGGGGCACACGAAGCTAATGTGCTCGCCCTGACATTCCAGTAGCATTTTCGAATTGCGTGGAAAACGTCGCCATGAAGACGAGGGAGGCCGAGGAGAACAAGGAATGGCCACAGATCCTGGCGCTTGTGACAGGTGCGTTGGATTCTTATATTATCTTATGGTGTTAAGTGCGTCCACAGTTGTCTCATGAAGTTAAGAGATCACTGCATTGATCCGCTGTAACAAACATGCGATCAAGAACTCTCACGTTTGGAGTTAGCCCGGTATTCGAAACGATGTCATCCAAAATAAATTCACCCTGTATTGCGTGGGAACACGAAAGGTCCTTTGTGCCTACGCGCTTTTCTTCACCTTTCAACATATTGCATCATGCTTCTTTAACCTGTCCGTCGATCGTCGATCTCGATGCGCAACGGAAATCTGTGGAATCCGCCAGAACTTAGACAGAACGCTTTGGGTGCACATCGTTTCGTTGGTGCTTTTGAAGAATTCTTCAGGCTGAAGTCATGTACGATAAACAAGATACCGGATTCTGAAATTGTCTACCGTGACGCTTTTCTCTTCCTGCTTAGGCTTTTCTACTATTCCCCCCCTATCCCTCTACCTTTAGTGGTGATATCTGGGGCTAGTCAGCCTTGAATTATCGCAAGGCCGTTTTCGTCAACGACGGTTACTTCGCCGCCATACTCCCCTCTCCATTCGGACTTGAATTCGTCAGCGGGTGAGGTCGCTGGGAATAGCGACACGCCTTCTTGACTTCACAACCCCTCCGCCGAATTCGACTCTCATCGGATATTTGTCGTCGACTTGACAGCTGACGTATTGACATTTGCAACCAGAGGCGCTTTCCAATTGCACAAACGAGTTACTCCGAGCTGTTCAAAGTGCAATTGGAATGCATTTGAGCAGCTCTGGAGTAGCTTCCGAGTAACACCGAGTAGCTCGTTTGTGCAATTGGAAAGCGCTTCAGGTAGCTAGCAAACTGTAGGCGGGTGTGATATCCGGCCAACTCTAAACGTGAGAGTTTTTGAACGCATGAGACTTATGTTTTAATTTTGAAAAAATAAATTGCAGCTTCGTTTAGCGGCTTCAACGCCGGCATTTTATTCGCCTGGCCATCCCCGGGGATCCCCAAACTGCTGACGGACGACTACTACGATTTCGACATCGAGACAGCGTCTTACCTGACGGTGATTCCCCCGCTCGCGATGATCCTGTCGAGCCCGCTCTACTCCGCCCTGCTGAGCAAAATCGGAAGGAAACACACCCTGCTCAGCTGCAGCGTCCTTCACCTGACCTCCTGGCTGATGATCGCCTTCGGGAGGGAAACCTACGTCTTCTACATCTCGCGCGTCCTGGCCGGAATGGGCGACGCCTGCATCTTCGGGGTGCTCCCGACCTACATCGCCGAAGTGACCACCCCCAAGGTCAGAGGGGTCTGGAGCAACATGATAGTGTTCATGATCTTCTTCGGGCAGTTCGTGGTGAACGTGGTGGGTTATTACTGCACGATAAGGACTACGGCGTTGATTATGTTGGCCTTTCCCGTGCTGTTCGGCCTGACGTTCAGCTGCATGCCGGAAACCCCTTACTATTTGATAATGAAGGGGAACATCGAGGCGGCAAGGAAATCGCTGTGGGGTTTGAGGCGGACGGAAAACGTCGACGATGAATTTCGCCAGCTCACGCAGGACGTCCAAAGGCAGATGTCCGAGCCGGGGACCTTCAAGGATTTGCTCGTCATCGACAGCAACAGGAAGGCCGTGGTGATCGCGAATCTGGCCCGGATCATTCAGCAGTTTTCCGGAATCAGCGCCTTCATCGTGTACACCCAGTACATATTTCAGCAAGCCGGCGGGGATATATCCAG
This sequence comes from Dorcus parallelipipedus, assembly GCA_958336345.1. NCBI lineage: Eukaryota > Metazoa > Arthropoda > Insecta > Coleoptera > Lucanidae > Dorcus > Dorcus parallelipipedus. The sequence continues at coordinate 42,426,720 of OY284479.1, forward strand.
CGGACATGCTTCCATGATATTCGGGGGATTGCTGGTGGTCCTCAACACGTTCGCCAACTTAATAAGCGATAAGATGGGGAGGAACAGATCCATGGTGGTGTCCTGCTTCGGCAGCGGTGTGACGCTGTTGGGCGAAGCCATTTACTTTTACCTCAAGGAAAACACTGACTTGGACTTGGAATACTTGAACTGGTTTCCTCTGTTCGGCCTCGTTTTGTACGTCCTGGTCTTCTCCATTGGGCTCGCAATAGTGCCGACTTTGCTCCTGGGGGAACTTTTCTCCACGAGCATAAGAGGCAAGGCCGCGGTCACCACGAACATAGTCTTCGGCGTGTTGCTATGCGTGGGAACCAAGCTCTTCCAAGTTCTCATGTCCACGTTCGGGATGTGGGTGCCTTTTCTTTTCTTCTGCGTCTGCTGCTTTACCGGCGGCGTCGTCTCGTACTACATCATACCGGACACGAAAGGGAAGACGCTCGAGCAAATCCAACAGATGCTCAAGGGGCGCGGGCGCCCCGAAAAAAACACTCATTAACTTATTTTGTTAGTTAGTAACGGTAATTATAAAATAAAGTGCAACAATATTACTAGCGGTACGTTATTGTTAACAGGGTGCTACCCCCACGCGCAAAAATGCAAATGAATGCAACAAACAGCTTTCAAATCGCTTGCGGCGCCCTTTCCTCAATACGCGGACCGAGGTCGAAAAGAAATCAATCTCTAGCTAGACCAATGAGAGTCCAGTTTCGCAATTAACAATGCTACACAGTTATAAGAGCCAATGAGCGACTTTTTCTCAGCGCACGGACCGAAGTCGAAAAGAAAAACGTGATGGTTGGTGCGGCTTTGGTTCAAGCACAGCGGGCGGTACAGCAAGAAGTCAACTTCGTGTAAAGTTCGTGTTCAACGCCCGAACGTTACGAGATGTGTAGCTACAAAGCTACAAACAAAAGAAGCCCACCAGACGAGCCATTTACGTCGTAAATTTGGCCACTCAATGGTCGATGTGATTAGGGATGGTCATGATCTTTGAAATAACAACCAGCTGTTAATCAGTAACCTCTTTCCAGACTTGTGGAAACTCTTTCCAGGTCTCTAGAAGCTCTTTCCATATCTCAAGACATTTCCCCAGGCATCAAGACCTCAAAAGCCTCTCGGGTCTCAGGAATCTTTGTCTAGACTTCAAGAATTCTTCCAGACGTGAAGACGTCTTCTTAGACTTTAAGAACCTCTTTCTAGAGCTCAAGACACCTTTTTCCAGACGTATTGGCGGTCCTTAAGAAGTCTTTCCTTCCCTCAAGAAAACCTCTTTTAGAACCCCAAGACTCCTCCATGACCTCTTTTCAGATCCAAGACAAGACTTCTTCCCGGGCCTTAAGAAACTCTTTGTAGACCTCCAGATCTCTTCCAGGACTTCAAAAATTCCAGATCCGAACACCTCAAAAACCTCTTTGCAGGCCTGAAGATCTTTTCCCGGACCTCAAAAAACTCTTTCTCGACTGATCTCAACAACTTCTTTCCAAATCTGAAGAACCCTCCTCCGTAGCTCCATACCTCAATGTTTTTTTTTCTATCAACTTGGATATGTGATTTGCTCCAATAAAAATCAGCGTTGCCTCAATTAAACAAATTTTCTAACGACCTGTGATAAACAAACTCCCGTCACTCCCATTTTTCTTTCGCGATATCGAAATTTATCAGCGTTCAACTTTCCCAATAGCACAAACGCAAGATGGAAATCGAAAACAAACTGGACGAGGACTTCCTGTTCTACCTGGGGTTCACCACGAGCTTCTTCCACCGCCTGCCGGACAAGGGGGACGTCGAGAAATGCCGCGTGGGTAGCTCGGCGCACGTCACACTTGGTGAATTACTAAAAAGAACCTTGCGCAGAACTGGATGCAAAAGCTGATAGGCGAGCCGTGCATCGGCGTGGAGCAGAAGAGATGTCGCAACATCTTCCTGTCGAACCTGGTGCTGTGCATGCAGGAAGGTAAGTTGACGGGGCCTTTCCTGGAGCCGCCCACCGAGATTGATCTTTGGGACGCGTATAAATTTTTCGGAGCCGTCAAAACCGACGTGCAGCAACCCGAATGGCTGGATGATGTCGTACAGGGCGGAGGCTCAGATGCCGAAAGAGAGCAACCCTTTCGAGACGACGGAAGGACGTACGTGGCCACCCGCGCCATGCCCGGCGGTGAAGGTTCCTTTGCTTACGTCGCCGTGAGCCTAGCGGAGGAGGAACCAAAATGGATTGGCGGAGGCGAAAGGTAAGTAACCCTGGAGTAGACAGTCGGAGGGAAAGGCCTCGAATTTTCAGCGTGTTCGAAGCCAAGCTGCAAGAAAAATTCCAAGAGTACGTCCCACCTCAGACCGAAATGGAGAAGATCCTCGCGCGAAGGAAGGACCCCAAGGAAAGGCAAAGGGTCCTCACGTTCTACGACGTCCTCATCCAAAACATCGACGATGAACTCGACGGTAAGACCTAACGAAGGAAAAACAAAGACGTCACTAATCGTCGCATTAAAAGGTGTGTTGCAGCCAGAAGACAACAACACCATCAACGGACTCATCGAGCAGCTGATCAACGACTTGACGTCCAAGGGGGAATACGACAAGTACAACAACATGAACGAAAAAGACAGGCGTCTGGAGCTGTTGTTGAGGCTGCACGAGCGCCTCATAAGTCGCAGGGAAAAGGTATTAGCAAACTCGCGATTTACCTCCTCCTCCCCCTTCGAATTGCACGGGCGATTTCGTTCGCAGGTGAGGAAGCGCGAGGAAGTCCTCGATGAGATCGAAGCCAGCCTCCCGAGGTCCTTCTTCGACGCGTCCATTCTCCACGAGGACAGGTACGAATTGCCCCAGGCGATGTGGGAGCAAGCCATAAACAAGACGCCCGGAAAGAAGACGCTCAGAGACCTCCAAGAAAACTACCCGGTGCAAGTGAACGAGAAGTAGGTGGGTCCTATTTGAATTCCCCCCTTTAATCCGCGCGCTGCAGATTCCTAGATCTACTCGCAAACGCCAAAGAGGAAATGGCCATGAGGATCCAGAAGAGGCATGACAACATAGTCTCGCAGATGCGGAAGGAACTGAGGAAAGAGGGCGAAGCCTTGACCAAATGGGTGGAGGTAAACGAGTGACGTTGCGCAAGCGAATTTTTTTAATCAAATAAATCTAGGAGGCCAGAATCAGTTGCGAGCAGGCGGTGGACATCCTGAACGATTTGAGGCACGCGCGGAAAGAACAAATGAAGAGCGAGGCGAAGCTGATGAAGAGGAAGAAGGGCGGAGAAACGGAGAAGACCCAGTTGTACGAGGCGATGAGGCACGCCCTCTTCGATCAGCAGCACCACGTGGAAGAAGAGGCGGAGCTGGGTCGCGCCCTCACGGAACAGATAAACACCTTGAACGCGCAGAGCGAGATCTACCAGAAGGTCACGGAGGAAAGCCTGCTGAAGACCGAAGAGGCGAACATCCAGATTATGAAGAACATCAAGAGGTTGCGGGCTGCGGTGCAGCAACATGAAACGCGGCTGCTGCAAATCCAAGCGATGGTCGCAAACAGGAAGAAACTTTCCTCCGACGAGAAGAAGAATCAAGAGTTCTTCTTCTTTTGATTGTTTTTATGATAACGTACTCTAATAATAAACAGATTGATTCTTATTTAATCGTTACTCCTTGTACTTCTAATAGTGCCCATAAAAACGTAGTCCAATTAAATCGTTTTAGTGCTGCACGAACCGAGGCTTAAACATATCAGTTTGAAAGTGCACTGTTTTCAAAAACTACAATCCAATTAAATCATAGGTTCCCAAAGTGGGCGGTACCGCCCCCCGCCCTCTAAGGGAGCCGTAGCTGGTTCAGAGGCAATTGGTTGACGTTAAGGAAGTCTAAGGGCCGGTGGCGAAAATGACAAATACATTAAAATTAATAATTTTCCTCATTTTGATATAGTGGGGGGCGCTTTGTCTTGCAAAGTGGACGGTGGTTCCCTATGAATTAAATCGCTTTAGCGAACCGAAGTCTAAACACATAAGTTTGAAGCTGGCTGTACTGTTTTAAGGAATCTCAATCGTGGTCCAATGAAATCGCTTTAGTGCTACACGAACCGGAGTCTAAACATATAGGATGTTACACGCCCCGATTCCCGGAATTGGGCGCGTCACCTGTGACGTCACGAACACCGATTCCTTTGTTTCTATTTTCATCTATAACATCTTTCCCCGTGACGCCATTGACTTCAAAACTTATAATTACGTTCTCCGTTTGCTCCTCAACAACTGTACTGAATTTCAAGAGGATCCTACCGTTGGAAATTGTTTTACGCGACCCGGAAGTTGATTCTTCCGCTTACGCATTATTTTCACGAATTCCAACACTTCCTGTCACCGGATCAAGCTAAATCTATCACATATGATTCCTCACACGTTTCTACACGTCCACGCAAAAATTCACGGAAATCCTACCGCTGCAATTGATTCTACATCACCCGGAAGTAGCAGAACCGTCAATCGCGGATATCTCCGCTTCCCGACCACTTATCGCTTCAAATCAAATTGCATTCGATTCAGGACATCATTCTGTGTCTCCCTACAAAGTTACAGCGAAATCCTACCGCTAAAACAAATGTTAGCGCGCCACAAAGTGTTAGGCACTTTCCCGGATGTTCCCGCCGTTAATCCTCATCCGAATCCTAACGTGTTTGGTATCAAACGACGCAGAATCAAATCCCCTTTCCAATGCAACAAAGAGAATCAAGATTCAGCGGCGAGAAACGCAGAAAAAGTGAATCGTCGCTGAAAACAACGAAATCGCCACACCCTTAATCCGGATTGTGACGTCAGAAGCGCGAGTTCGTTACGGCTTCCAAGAACTACCCTCATTGGGACCGAATAAAAGCCCGCGCATCGCTTCATGCCGTCAGATCGGATCTGGATACGACTCTAGACCTTTCTCTGACACGGAGCAGGCAGATAGAGGCCGTGTCCAACGCTTCGCCAGGACTCGTAGGAGTTATCCACCACGACCAAGGGAGCACGAACTAGGACGCTGTCGCTCGCCGCCACGTTCCCCGGATCACCGGCTTCGCCCCGACCGACGCCGCCATCTTGGACCCCGGATTCACGCTCCCCGGAACCATCGTAGACGCCGCCTACCGGAACCGCCAGGTGTAACTGACCAGGACCACCGTCGCCGCCACCCTGCGCCGCCGACGCCGTCGCCTTCCTGGGTCTGCCCTGACGCCGTTCACCAGGACCGTCAACGACACTTAATAAGATTGCGAGCCGCCGTTCAACCAGGACGCCGACGTTCGATCACCGACGCCGCCGCTGCTCAACGAATCAGCCGCCGCCGCCCCATCTCAGGACGTCGCCGCCCCCGCAGACCAACGTCGACTACAAACCAACTGTATATATATATCTTGTACATAATTATTCTAAGTTGTATATACGTATTCAATACATCTTCTCTACAACCACTTCTGGCCATCCGACATTTCTTGTTGCGCCGTGGGGTCCTCGACAAACCGACGAGCGAATCATCCGAACCCCGTGCCCGGCGCGTGTAACAAGGAGTTTTTCTCTCTACACGGACCGAGGTCTAAATGAAACTAGGCCAATGCGCAGGGTTGACAGATAAGGTTACTTTTCGAGTATTTCTATTTTGACTGCTAAAAATCCATAATTGTCGTCGGCGACTTATCTGGGCTACTGAAATAAAAATTTGGCTATTTTTAGGCGACTCAAGTGTCAAATACATTGCGGCAGCGCAGTGACGCACCCAGAAATTTGTCATGGAGGGATTTTAAAAATAATAAGAATCACGTAAGAGTATACAAGGATATATTAAATAATAAAGGTGCATAATATGAATGAACGAACGCTATCAAACGAAATAAGTTGGCGTGTTCTTTCTCTTGCAAAACTGAAATATTATTATTAAATTCTAGTATCTGGGAGAAGCTTCAGCCCCCTTAGCCTCAAATAATTTGCGGCGGAAAAAAATAATTTACGCCGGTCTGTGGAAGCCATAGGTGAGATAGTTAGAATAGATGCGCCTCTTCCAGCCTTTCTCTGTTATTCATTTCGGCGCCCTCTAACGAGATGAACTAACACTAATATATTAAAGCCGGAAATTTTGAATAACCTCCCCATAGTATAATTAAAATACTATTTTTATTTTATAAAAAAAGAAATTTGTTAAGCAGAAAAAGGCACTTAACAAATTTCGTTTTATCATAAAATAAAATGTAACTTATAATAATATTAACACTATTATTTCGTTTTATATTTTTTTATTAACTATAAAAAAACATGAACAATCCATAATTCCAAACAGTAAACACACACAAAATAAGTAACAAAATGGTATTAAACATTATGTAAAAACAGAGCAGCAAAATAGAAAGGGTATAGAAATCCTTGAAGTACATACTTGAAATGGACAATATTGCTACTTTAAAGTAAATAGACTTAATTACTATATTTGTAACGCTCATTTAATGTTATCAATGTAAAATATAAAACTTAGTATGTTAGATTTAAGATTTCTTATGTTATTACTATTATACCCTCATTTAGCATAATTTTAAAAAACATGATAAAAAACAGAAATCTTCAATTATTGTAAATAAAAACTTACTATATAAGTACTTGTAACCTGATTGATATAAAGAAAACAAATTTAAATTTTCACCAGTAACAAAATTGCTAGGTGGTGAATTGTTGTTTGTATTTTCGCCTTTGGTTATAAATTAATTCCGCTTGTTTAAACAATTTGCAACTCTTTGCTGATATTCGAGTATCTTTACCTAAAATTATTCGATTTATTGTTCGACATAAATTAAATATGCATAAATCTATTACAAAATTAATTATAAAATTAATTATTTCATCTTTGTGGGTACATATAAATGAAAATTGTACATGATGTTTTACATATTTAGAGATAAATAGTTTCAAATTTCCTTCAATTAGGAAATTGCATAAAATTAATTTTGCTATATTTTAAGTTTTATAAATGCATTTTATGAAATATTCATTACAATATTGAAGAGAATTTCTTCGTTTTGTGAATTCTTTTTCTTTGGTAAGTTCTAAAAATTCAGTACCTTCCGTGGGTTTTGCTACGATGTGAATTCTGCAAAATTCACACTTGAATTTTGCAAAAAAAAAATTTTATACAAAGCCTGATACATAGCCTACAAAATAATCGCTAATGTCGAGATCTGCTCACTAATGTTTGCATTTTCTTCATAAGCACTATTGTTTGTTATGTCTATAGTGGGTGCTCCAGTCAGAAGGTCTTTTAACTGAATTAAAGATGTGTCAAACGTTTCTTCGCAGTTCGAAGCAACTGAATGGCTGCTAGTTATATTCCTTATTAATAAGGCCTTGTAGGTATCTTTAAATTGAGCACATGTAGGATTATTATTCCTTCCTCTGTGCAAACGAATCTGCCCGAAGAAATTTTCTAATGGATCCTGGTTAAAGGATCTGGGCAGATAAAAAGTAATTGTTCTTGATAAAATTTCTTCTGTCAAATCAATAAAACCTTCAACTGTTAGAATTAAATTCTTCAAAGAAGGTGGAATTTTCTTTTCTGCAGTGCTTTCACTTCTGAAGTGCATTTTTTGTAAATTAGTAACAGCATTTCTCCAGAAAGTTATGTGTTGGCTTTTCTTTGTAACAGCTCCTTTCAGGGGTTTTCCAGGTGGAGATTTGAAAGTTCCTCCATTTAAGCTGTCAAAAAGAGAGTCAAAAAATTTCAAAATCTTTGATGTTTCCTGAGCTCGCCTTTCCATTTTATAGTTAGCCGATAGATCACTTTCATCTGTAACAAAAAAAAATTTAAGAAATTTTAATCATTTATACATTATAAAACTTACTATTTCGTGCCATAAGTGCAATAGTTGCAGCCATTGTATGACTTAAAACTTGCATTGCATAAGAAACCTTCATTTTCTTTATTTTATTCGGCATCACATGAAAATCTGTAATTTTTGGAATTGCACGAACGTCCCCGCTTCCAGCGTCTATTTGGTATGCAGTTTCAATGTCAATCCATTTTGCCTCACGAAGACCTTCCTCTGAATCCCACACTAAGTTTTTCGTTAACAGATTATTCCTGATGCCTTTAAATAAGTGTGGTATATCATAAAGTGGAATGATCTCCATTTCGTTTATAATAATCCGTCTTTTAGGATTTTCCCCACGCCTTAAATAAATCTCTCCGGCATTCCGAACCATCTCCTCAATTGCTGATTTGTTGGTGATGCCCTGGTCGCAAATGGTTGCAACTGGAGTAAGGCCTAGAACAAAAAAATTAGTTTTAATCAACACTCAGAGAAGATTCTTATTAATTAAAATACTGATTCTATTTAGCAAAATGTAATAAGAACACTGAGTATTTCATTAGCAGTAGAAGCATTCTCAAACAATGCAATTATTAATATTAGTTAGCTAACAAGATTATCAAATCTTTCTCCAGTCCACTAAATTTTTTCTATATACGTACTTCATGATTTTTTCAAATAGAAAATTTAAATGTAACAAAAATATATTACCTACTGTTTTCAATTCCTGCAGAATCGAGGAAAGAAGCTCTCTTATTGTTGCAGGCTTGCTTCCATTTTCTTGTTACACCACGCACCATGAATACTAAAGCATGGTCGCATATTTGTCCATTTTGTACCCCAATTATCTTTCCAGAATGTCTCTCATAAGACACATGGGGCACCAATGCGACTTCATCAAACATAACCATGCTCAATCGTTCTCTTGTTTTCAAATGTTCTGAAGACTTTTTCAAATTTTCCATTAAGAACTTATTGATGCCACTCTCAACAGGTATCTTATTGAGTAATCTTGTAAGAGTCCTTCGTGATGGCAGATTGAAAAATTTACATAAGAACCTGTATCCAGGCCCAGAAGTTTTATATAATGCCAAGGACATTAGCTTTTCTTCAAGAGAATATCGCCTTCCCTTGGGCTTCGTTGCCCTCCTCAATAACTGCTGCATACAAAAATTAACAGCCTCAGTTCGAAGACCACATTTAGAATTGGAGAACATCTTCCTTGCACATTTCAAACGTCTTCTGAAAGATTTATTGCGGGTCTTATACACAGAAGCAACAACTCTGTAGTGTTTAGCTTTCTTGTATAAAGCTTTAGCCTTTGGTGTTAATTCAGCCGAACGTGTGATCCCAAGGGAGTGAAGTAACGACTCTGGTAATTCTGGAAACTTGTAACAATTAATAAATGCACTTTCTGTTTGAGAAATATAGCTTAATTGGATACAGTTTGTGAGCTAAGCAACATCATTTTAATTCTAAGCAATTTTTTGTTAAAAACTTTTGTTTAAAAATCTTTCACTACATCAATAAAAACTGTAATGTTTCTTGATTGCCATACTTGAATTTTAAACATAAAAGTAATTTAAGAATGTGTGAATACAATACACTTACCTCTTTTAGGAGTACAGCATAGCTGATCTCTGGAGGTAGGTTGATATTGTCGAACTTCAGTATGTATTTCAACTGAAAAAACAAAACAAATTGGTTAATACAAATGCAGCGATCACTTTAGGATACATAAATGAACTGAATAAAAGTGGACAAAAATATCAATTAAAAATGAAAGTATTCTTCAAAAAACATCAAAAAATCAAATTTTATATTTGTGGTTTCGGCAAAAATAAATGAATTATAGACTAAATTATTTTATTAGAAATATAAGTATTTTGGACCATTATATAAATAAGACACTAACCTTGTTCTGATGAACATTCAATTGCTGGGATTCTAGAACTTGTAGCAATAGCAACTGGACTTAAAATAGGAGGTTTATCAACCAGAACCGATGAAGGTAAATTCAATGAAGGTAATGTTGTCTTCTTCAGATACATATTCGTTGATTTGTCTTCAGGACTAAAATGTTTATGACACACCCTATAAGAGTAATAAATAAAGAATAAAAGAAAATAAAAGAATCCATGAATCATAATGATGCTTATCCTTCTCAGGGTTGGGAAAACGATGCCTCGTTGATATTTTATCCTCGCAGCCAGGCACAGCACAGGTATGGTAAACCATATTTGTACTAGGAAAAAAAATTGTGTACATAATTTATTCATACTGATTATGAGTAACGTAAAAACATAGCAATAACGTTAATTCAGCCTTTTACATAAGATGTTTCTATATGTTACAATCAATCAATCAATAATAGCTTATAGCTTACATGACAATGCATTTATCTAATTTTAGTATTTAATTTACATATGTATTTTTATAACAAATATTATATAGAGGGTGTAAGTTATCGATTGCAAAAAATTTGAAGGGCTTAGAGGTGGATTTATAAATTTTGCGCTGTCATTACAGCTGCTCCTAAACGTTAAATTATTCTAAATTGCTCGGACTGTTTAATTCACTTGTCGCTACTGCTGCTGTTGTAACTGAGTTTATAAATTATCCCAGCCATTCACAATAATTTAACATTTAGCGGTAGCTGCAACGACAGCTCAAAGTTTTTAAATCTACCTTGATTCATGGGCTGATTTTAATAAAAATATGTAGCCTAAAATGCTTCGTTTTTGATATCTGCATACATGTAGGTACTCTTTTTTATAATAGGTACTTGTTAGTTTTTAACTTTTCTTGTACTTAACAAGAAAATTTTTCAAAACTAGCACAAGAAACACATGTATAGTTAAGTCTGTTTTGCAGTTGTTTTATAAATTATAATTTGTTACGAAGGACATTTTAGTATATTGCTAAAGCTTAAACTATTTTCATCTAGTCATTAAACAGAAAATAACGAATTACATACCTTAAAAGTACAGTTTTCAATAATCACAATTTATAACAATAAACGAAAAACACGTAAACGCAACAGATACCACCAACAAAAACGATTGCAAGTGATTCACACGCCGCGCCGCGTCGTTGTCCGTTAGGAGCGTGCGCTCGCGCACAAAGAAATAATACACGTAGTGCCATCTGTTGTGATGTACTAAAATTAAGACTGGAATGCATTCGTGATAACTGCTTTTGTAAGAGAGTGCTCAGACCCTGGTGGAAGCCTTAGTGTAATATGTTTAGATAAATAGTATGCAGCAGCTGCTTTGGGCTATTTCAATTTAGCGACATTGTAGATTTTTAATCTGGCAACCCTGCTAATGCGAGTCCAGCTTTGTTGTTTTATAACAAGTCGAGTGGTTCACTCGAACCGAGGTTTAAACAGATCCATTTAAAGTCGCACAGTTTTAAGCGCCAATGAACTATTTTTTCTCAATACACGGACCGAGGTCGTTGTTACTACCGATGTTCACCAGTTTCAAACAAGAAATCTTTGTTATTTTCCCGCTGACCCAGGGTTTTCTTTACGTCGTGAATAGCGCTTTCCATGGGCTTTAATTTGACATCCAACACGGCGGAATTTAGCGAGCGGAAACGCGTGAAATCGCGGAAGTGCTTCCGGCCGCATAACAATTTTTTTAGCCGGGCGATGATATTGTAATTTGGTAGGATCGTCCAGAACACACTTCCGAACATATTCATAAAGTTTAGAGATGATCCTACCATTAGAACAATAATTCGATCACGGCCGCTGATTTGTTGACACGCAACTGCACTTTATCTAATGTTAACGCAACGTGATACTGCGAGCCGAATTGATTTAAGAACAGAAAATAACTAATATGCCGCGCCGTCTCCGCATAAAGAAAATAATTACCTGTTTACTGGACAATAAATAAAATAATTAAGACTAATATCCGTAGAACGACGTCGGTAACAGAGGTTTTCTCAACACACGGACCGAGATTTAAACGAACGAATTTTTCTCAATACTCGGACCGACGTCGAAAAGAAATCCGTCAATAACTAAACCCATGAGAGTCTAGTTTTGTACCTGATCAGGCCGAGGTCTAAATGAACGTGTAGTTACCAACGCCGTTCCGCGGACCTGTTTCTTATTTTATATATTTTATTATTATATATATATTATATTAATTATATTAATTTAACTATTCCTCATGCGGAAACGGTTAGGCACATAGTTTAATATCACTCTTTAACTTTATCGCTCGCAACATCACGTTGCGGTTAACATTGTAATAATAGACAAAGGCTAGTTCCAGAGCGTCAGCCAATCAATGCCCGCGATTAATTAAGTTCGAATAACTTTTGTTTGTAGCGTTAGATCAATTTGTAACTTTGTCAAAATATCCAGCGCAGTATCCCAGACGATCCTAACAAATTTCATCCCGATCGTACCGCTAAAAAAGTAGCTACGCGGCCGGAAGCACACCCGCCATTTCAGGCGTTTCCGCCCGTCGAATTCCGCCGTACGCGGCATCAAAAGCTCACAAAAAGCACTATCCTATGGCATAAAGAAAACCCTAGGTCGACGCGGAAATAAAAAAGTTTTCTTTGTTTAAACTTTTCAACCCCTAATGACTCAGGGGATTATGACGTCAGAAGCGGCCCTCCAACCGAGCCGGTTCAAGAAAAACCCTCGGCCGGCCAAATAAAAGGTTCAGTCGCTCTCAGATCCTCGGTGATCACTTACGGGACGAAGTAGGCAGATTGAGAGCGTCCCCGACGCGACGCTCCCTTACCTTACCTACTTTATTCCTGGTCTCTTTGCAATTAACACGCATCGAATCTCTGCCCAACAGCGGAATCGTTCCTTGATAATTTTTCTTAACCTGTATGAATTTTTCTCAATGCACGGACCGAGGTCGAAAAGAAATCCATCAATAACTAAACCAATGAGAGTCTAGTTTCGTACCTGGTCGGACCGAGTGACTAAATGAACGAGTTTTTCTCAACACACGGACCGAGATTTAAATGAAGGAATTTTTCCCAATACACGAACCGAGGCACAGTGGAGTATTTATACGAAAAAGCTGGACAAAATTATTTTAGTGATTTTAAAATATCCGAAGGTACTTAGAAATTTAAAAAACCTAATTGTTTAATATAATTTCACATGAAAACGTACAAAAGAAACAAAATATCACAAACTGATTCATAGCATATGACCCACAGTCCGCAAATACAGGGTATCCCAAGTTGAGGGGCCTACTAAAAGTTTTCGAGGAAGGGAATATACAAAAAATGTCGTTTGAAAGTATAATGTTTAGGCTTTCAAATCATATCCGAATTATCCCTGAAAAACTCACAGGGTGGTCACAATATGGTGTCGAACCTCATTATGTTTAACTGACTAAAACTCAATTTTCGTAAATGAAACACCCTATATATTTTTACATCATAAGATGCAGAATCAAATTCTACATCATCGCATCGATTAGTATTAGCTTTCCCTATACCTATTTCTTTTAGTTTTCTTGTTATCAATAGTTGTTTATTTTAATGGCATATTTTGCTAGAATTATGGCAATTTTTCGCAGTAAGTGTCGACAAAATGAAAATATTTATTGAGTTACACCATTAACAAATAATTAAGCTTCAAAGAATGCTAATAGAGAAATTTAATTTGCTTCATTGATAGTTACAGGAGCAGATGAAGTTTTCTTTGGTCTGACTTTGTTACTTCTTGAAAATTTACGTTCAAATCTTCAAATTTTTTTTTTCTGTTATTGGCAGTAACTGCGGATACATTTCATTAAATTTTCGACTCCATACTGTGACCACCCTATGAATTTTTCAGGGATAATAATTAACATTTTTTTATTTAGAATAATATGTAGAATCAGAATTTGCAAAAAAAAGTATAGCATTCTATTTAAAATAAGAAAGTTAATGGCGACTTCCGGTATAACCAGAAGTAATATAAGCGTGAAAATATTTTAATCAGAAAGATCACTTTCCACTGGGGTAGGGTATTAATTTTCAGAAACTTTGTATACTCCCTTCCCCGAAAACTTTTGATAAGCCACTCAACTTGGGATACCTGTATGTATCTACCTACTTAACGTATTTTATAATGAATTGTTCGTGTACTGAGAACTATGTACTATGTACAACATAATTAAAGAAAACAATGTTTTATCAGGGATTTTGATAATTTTACATCACTCTGATGTGCCAAATAAATTAATCGGATTCTTGTGTCAGATTTTTCACTTTCTTCTCTTAGCACTTCTGTGTCTGATTCTTCTTCTTCAATTGCGCTTGTCAGTTACTCTGGTATTAAAAGTTTTAATGTTTCACTCGAAAACGGTTTACTCTTTTTCAGTGGTCTAGGTCGTGAGCTACTTATCAGAGGATTAGAAGTTAGTAAAAGACGATTTAAAATGTCTCTGTTGCAATTTTCTCTTGAAAATTTACGTGAGAAACCTTGCTTATATAAACGGAAATGTTTGTTTCTGGCTTCAGCTGCTTCCTCGGATAGTTGGCCAATTGGTAACATTGCATGAGAAATGACTGTGGCTCCATGTATTAAAAATTTTGTGCATTGTTGGAGACATTGGATGCCAAGGATACTGTTTCACATAAAGTTTTGCTGTTTCTAACGCATAAACGAAAAATTTTTCTACATCAATGGTGTGGCCACTGGATAATGCTTCTAATATTACTTTTAGCTTTTGAATCAGATTGATGTCTGATGATTCCAGTAATTTGTGAAGAAATGTTGGGTTCTGCAAAAAATCGTCGAGAAGAATTGCCATCATTTGTGTTTCCAAACCCTGCTTTTGGTATGTCTACCGGGAGACCCATTTCTTCTTTGAATGCTTTCTGTATTCTCTTTTTTGCTTCAGATACTTTATTTTTATCTTCACCAGTTCTAGCTTGCCATTTTTCAATAGACAATTTATATGACAAATGTAGAAGGGATTCGAAAAATCTAATTCTTGCATGAAGAATTGACAATCCAAATTTCAAAGATTCGGAATTTTCTTCCTTTTAATGGTTAAATTATTAAAATTCTTCGACGTTTCACCACATATGTAACATCTCATTGTAGAAGATGTACTTGTCGCAGCATTGCAAACTTTTGCATCTACCATAGTAGGCATTAAAATGTGCTTGATGCGTTTAATTCCTGTGGGAGTGGTCAGTTCTATTTTCTTCAAACGTTCTATATACTTAAACTCTTCGTTCGTTATGTCTTTAGTTTCGTGAACAAAACGTATTCCGATGGGTCTGCAATATCTTGGTGACGAGGGTACTGGATTTTTCCATATAATTTTTTTCTGTTCATTAATATTACTTATTAATCTTAGAGGAACAAATGAACTTTGAAAAATGTTCGCATCACTGTCCATATCATTTTGAAACTTTTGTTTAAATTGGGCTTGTTGTGAACCGTCACATCCCCATTTTGATAAGAGTTCCAAATTATATTTTTCTTCGTCCGTTAACTTATCTAATACCTCGTCCAAGTACTTGCACAATCTTAAGGATGTAAGATCAAGCAAATCCTGTAGTTTGATTTCCGCACAACTATCCGTGACGCGAATCGCAGTTTCTTGTGGATAACACTCCTTTTTAGCTCTTTTTAAAACAGAATAGCAAGGATATATTTCTTTATTAGCACCTTGAATAATTTCCCATTGTCTTCTCGTAAGATCCGCCTCGACAAATATCGATAAGGCCTGCGATGGAGTATATTTTTGAATGGAATTTTTATTAGATGTCATAGCTTTTAGAAACATGGTTGCCTTTGTTGGCGTTTCAGTTACATCCTTTATAATTTTCGAAACACCTAAGTTTCCTTCAGCTCGTTGTCTCATATAAGCAGCATAAGTTAATTCATCGGCAAATACATTCTTCCTCAAATTTTCCGTTTTTCGTCGTTTGCTTCTATCGCATAATTCCGCAAATTCTTTTTCTGGTCTTCCTCGATTTTCTTTTTTTCTTGGACACAATTTCATCGAAGTATTAAGCCATTTTCCATATTTTTTTGTAAATATCTCGTCGTTGTATTTAGCAGCTGACCATTTAAGTTTAAACTCATGCTTAAAGTATTTTAATGACCGTTTTAACTCAACCAGTTCTTGTTTTGGATATTTGAATGTATGTGCAAGTTTATTTTCCATGAATATAATCTTATCATATTTTCTTTTTCGGGCATCCTTGCATTAGTTGGTAGAGATACTTTCTTGTTACAACATTTGTACCTATGAAAAATAAATCAATTCATATTAAAGGCTATTTTCATAATCGACTGTATCACTTTAATGATACTTTAACTTAAAGTATCCATTTAGATTCCAAGAATTTCTACTTAAGCTAGTCCATAAACATACCGGGTGTCCATGTGCCAATAGGACATAGGGATTTAACATAGATTATACACAGAAAGATTATGGCGTTTAAAGTAAAACTCGAAAAAAATACCAAAAGGTATATAGTCTTCCAAAATTCTCCCGAATTTGTTTTGATTCTAAATTTGTGCTATTCTAGTTGTTAATTATTTAAAAATACAAAAAAGTAATAATTTTTTTCTCTATAAGCTTAATATCTATTGAAATTATAAACTGTTCTTGAGGTTTAAATTATTTGCTCATGTTTCGCAATTGTAGGAACATGAGATCTAATCTAAACGAGCGCGAGGACACTTTTCTTTTTCTCTTTTTTAATAGTAATATAATTTTTTTTAATTAATTTATACTCTATCAGCTTTTCCATAAAGCTGCTCTTAAGCAACTTTAGACTACACACATCAGGAATTTGAATATCTACATTTCCATCAATGCAATGTTACATGAATTTGACGATAACAACGTCCTTGAAAGTACAGATGGATAACTCTAAACTGAGGCTTTCCATCATTAGAGTTACCGGGCAAAATGAAAAGATAATAATAAATGATGAATTTGATTTCGTAAGCTGCAGCTGATTTGAATATCAAAATGCAATTTTTGAATAAGAGATTAAGAAAAAACTAAAACAAACAAAACAAGGTTGATACAATATTCAAATATTTTAAAGAAAGACTTAAAAGTGTCAATAGAAAAAAAAAATTATGGCGGGTTGGGGGTTTGATCTCGCAAACCTGCGATTATGAACTTCGAACAAACAACTTGGACCAACAGACTTATAAATTCGAGTTGCTAAAATATGCTATTAGAAATAAATAAAGATTTCCAATAAATTTTTTCTTAATTAAATAATAATGTTTAAAATATAAGTTTAAAATTAAGATGCTTTAAAAATCAATACATTCCTAACTTTCCCTTGTTAAATCCCTATGTATCAACCGGTTTACTCATATTAAATTATTTAAAACAAAAAAACGTAGGTATAATATATGGAGAAGTGCATACAAAATATTGCGTGCAATATCAATGATTTCAAATGCCTTAAAAGTGGTGCTGCGGAAGAATGCGGAATTTGATTTTTTGTATATAGTTTTAACAAATGTTAAATTTTATATTGCCATTAGTTTTATTGCTCGACAAAGCTTGACAGATAATGGAAATAACTCAATTATAAAAAAGATGGTATACAAATCGTAATTAAATTACTTGCCTTCTGAATCTATATTCATAATGTTCACCTTAATTCACTTAATAAACGTAATAAAAATAAATTTCTTTAACTTTCAGCGTTTTGAAACAAACACTAATGTTAAAAAATTCAACAACTCTTTAGAAACAGCTTAGTGCTTCTGTAAAACAATTGATATCGCAAAAATAGTTATCATGTCACTTAGATGCAAGAATATTATAAGAAAAAAACATTTTTCTTGTTTTTAATTAAGTTTAAAATTTCGAATTTTGTCCGGCTTTTTTATATAAATACTCCACTGTGCGAGGTCGAAAAGAAATCCATCAATAATGAAACCAATGAGAGTCTAGTTTTGGGCCTGGTCGGACCGAGGTCTAAATGAACGAGTTTTTCTCAACACACGGACCGAGGTTTAAATGGCCGAATTTTTCTCAACGCACGGACCGAGGTCTAATAACTGAATCAAAGAAACTCCTGTACTGTAACAGATCGAACCACAGGCAAACTTTAACGCAAAACTAAAGATTACGGAAGTAGAAAAAGATCAGAGCTCCCAAAATTGATTTAATTAACTTAAGAAAATCTGTTTTATTTGATTTGAACAAAGTCCCATCCACTCGTGTGGTCCTGAATCACCGTGTTTGTTTACTCAGCGTCTTCTTGCTTTTTGCAAAAAATATTTACTATTAACAAGCAAGGTGTTTGTTTGGATTGCCGGATAAAGAGGACACGTTTCGAAGCGTGGAGTTAAAATTAAATTTTGGTACCTATTATAATTTTTTCCATCAGTGACGGGAATTTACAAGTGAATAATATAAGGTCACACCGTGTCTTTGCTGGACGCGGGGCGTGTTGGCACAACGCGATCAATCAGTTCAAGAAAAAGTGTCGTATAACGCGGATAGAAAAAAATGAATGAGGCGAGCGCGGTTTTTGAGACGGAAGGAAACGACGGGGACCGGAAGCGCGGCGAAGCTAAAGAGTGGCCTCAAATCCGAGCGATTTTTTCAGGCGAGTACAAGATTTTTTTTTTGCCCCGCACTCCACCTTTGCATTATACAATAATAATTAATATGCAAATGCCGAGATTGAAAGCGCGCACCGGTAATTATCAATTTACATGTGTGTGACCTTGACGTGACACGCCAACGTTGCAGAAAAAAAAGCCTTCGAATTGTTTTAAATTTTAAGAACGGAAAACCCGTCTCGCTGCTATTACCAAACAAATTCTTTTTTATTCGTTTATTATTTTTATTCTTGACGGTTTTGATTTGACTATGAGGTTTGTGCTGGAATTTATTTTTTATTACAGCTGCGTTGTCGGCGCTCAGTGCCTCTACTCTCTTCAATTGGCCTTCACCGGCGATACCCATCCTCGTCTCCGATGAGTACCCCGGCATAACCATAGAGGACGTCTCGTACTTGTCGGTGATACCACCCGTCACGACCATCCTGTTCAGCCCCTGCTACCACTACTTCCTGGACAAATTCGGCCGAAAGAAGACGCTCCTCAGCGTCGCCGTCTTCCACTTCGCATCCTTCATCTTAATCGCCAACGCTAAGTCCATCTGGGTCTTCTACTTCTCCAGGGCGCTCTTCGGTATATCCGACGTGTTCATGTTCGGGAGCCTTCCGACGTACACGGCGGAGGTGACCACCCCGAAGGTTAGGGGGACATGGGGCAACGTCATGATGTTCTTCATTTTCCTTGGACAGTTCGCGGTGAACGCCGTCGGGTACTACTGCACCATAACAACCACCGCCTATATATTCTGCGCCTTTCCCCTCGTCTTCTTCCTCACCTTCGCCTTCATGCCGGAAACCCCATATCACTTATTGATGAAAGGGAAGAGGGGCGAAGCGGAAGATTCCCTGAGGCGACTCAGGGGCGTTCAAGACGTCGGCGAAGAACTCGAACAGATTTCGGCGGACGTCCGCAGACAAATGACCGACCCGGCGAGCTTCAAGGACATCTTCGTGGTGCGCAGCAACCGAAGGGCGATGCTCATAGTGTTCGTGACGAGGGCGCTGCAGCAGTTAAGTGGGGCGACGGCCTTCGCCGTCTACAGTCAGTACATATTCAAGCAGGCGGGGCAGGATATCAACGAGGGGCACTCATCCATGATCTTAAGTGCCATGTTGGCGGTGGCTACGTTCTGCGGGCCCCTCGTCATCGAAAAGGCAGGAAGGAACTTGTCCATGGTCATCTCATCCGCTTGCTCGGGTGTGACCCTGCTGGCCGAGGGGGTTTACTTCTACTTGCAACAGATGGAGAAGCTGGACCTGTCCAGCGTGAACTGGTTTCCGGTGGTGGGGCTCGTGGCTTACGTCATAGCGTTCTCCGTCGGGCTCAGCCTAGTTCCGGGCCTGCTCCTCGCGGAGCTCTTCCCGACGAACATAAGGGGGCACGCCTCCTGCCTAACCAACATCGCGTTCGGGCTCTTCCTGGGCCTCGCCACGAAGCTGTTCCAGTACCTGATGACGGCCTTCGGACTCTACGTGCCCTTCCTCTTCTTCTCGGTTTGTTGTTTCGCCAGCGCCGTCATCTCTCATTTCATCATACCGGAGACCACCGACAAGACCCTAGAGGAAATACAACAGATCCTGAAGAAGAGATAAACTAACGCAAGATGGAAAATTTCGATTTTAATAAACGGAACGGCCTGTATTTCTTTCTTTATGTATATTGTAGGTAGGGTCGTGAGGGGGCGAAAGATAAGGAGTTTTCTCCATAAGAAGAAATTTTAAGTGAGCTTGTTAGAGAATGAAAAAATAAATGCGCTGTCACCATTTATTAATGTCCGTTTGTAAAATATGAAGTCCAGTTTCGTACCTGGTCGGACCGAGGTCTAAATGAACGAGTTTTTCTCAACACACGGACCGAGATCTAGATGAACGAATTTTTCTCAATAACTTTATTGTCACTGGAAGAAAAAAAAAACAAATACATTTTCAGTTATTTATTCGTATTCTGAAACAGTTCAAAAAACGCTCGCAGCTTTTATGCATACAAAACACTTAATTCTAATTTGGAAAACAAAATTGTGAGTCAGGAGAGACTGTCATTCATGCGTATGATTGGTAAAAATAGAAACGGACGCCGAAACCGTGTAGGTACGTTTGCTAAAGCGAGTTACCCTCAATTTGTAATTATTATTCTTCAACGTCGGAGGACGTATGTGACCTTCCCTGGTTACAAATGTTGAAATATGCAAGTTCATCTCACGTCCGGCTAACTCGTGGAGATGGGGTGGATCAAACGTAATCCCAATGCAAAGGCATGAATTTAAATCACTATTAACGCACACTTGTTCTTATGTATTTAAGTCTAAAGTCAAAATTTTAAATTAATAATCTTAAAAGACTGCATAAGATATTAATCAGTACACAAACTGGGAAGTCAAGTTAGCGTTAAAAATAAACTAAAATATTTAAGTACGGATCCGTTTACAAAACGCACTAATGCCGTGTTACAAATGCAGTTCTGAATCGTTTAGTAAGTACTACTTGTTAGCATGCATACCCCCACCAAGTATACAAGTGTGCAAAGCACCGATCATATCAACGAGAGATGGTTATGTCAATGCTATTATTTGTGTATACTTTCCCCACCACAAAAAAGGAGCTTCTGTATATCCAATCATAGATGACGCCACCAATATTAAATGTAGAAAATAAAGCGGAACGAAAGCAAAATTAAGAACACTAGATGGCGCTTCGAAAAATATAATTATGGGCGGGACATTTGAATTCTTGTATTTAATTTTTAATTTTGAGAAACACTAATAATTCAGCAAACGTACTTGTATTCGGAAACACAAAGTGAAATTCAAATCACAAACAATTTAGCTCATAATTTGCCGGAATGTGTTTCAAAATACAAGTACATTTGCTGAATTATTGTTGATGTGTCTAGTGTAGTATAGGTACTTACCAAAATAAACAAAAGCATACAGTTTAATAACTTTACTCAATAAAATGTAAAATACAAGTTAAAATCGATTGTTACAATAGCGCAACAAATCAAGGGGGATATTCTGTCCGTAGATGGTTCAGCCCCATAGTTTCACACTTCTTCCAGATTCCAGTCATTGCCGTGAAATTTGCCAATCAGCCTTTTTGTGAGGGTAGCATGGTTCTACTGGCGTAGCCAACAAAACGCCACTGATCTGTGGAAAAAAAAGTATATTTACAATTTGATAGTAACACAATGTAGTATAAACGTTTTCTTAAAAATGGGCCACTCTATTAAACATGATATTATTAGCTATTGTAAATCTACCGCTATTAGTTCAAATGACACTTATAACTTTTAAAAAAAAAATTTTAATTTAATATGAGTGATATTTAAAAAGTGGAATTAATTAAAGCAATAATACATGTCGGAAATTAATAGTTAAAACTTACTAATTTTACGTTTCATGGTTTCCCAAAACTGCAAATGACTGGAAGAAGTGGACACAGCAGTACGTAAGTGTTTGCCATGGGTCGGATACAACGAACTGCCATTAAAACTGTCGAAGAGCATGTCTATATCTTGTACAAATGTCGCAGTACTAAGAGCATTATTATCCAATGTACCTGAAGCACACAAAAAAAATGTTAGGAAAATTTATAACACATCTGTTGTCAGTTCTAAGACACATCAATTAATTACATTTTATGCACTGGATCAGTCAACTCTACTGAAAGTATCAGCCAGAAGAACAGATGATTCTATTAAAATTTGTGGGTATGAAATTATAAAGATTGTATGTAGATTCTAAACTTATCTTATGTTGATGTGATCGGTGGTGATCAGTGTTGCCAGATGTGGCTACTTGTAGCCAATTGGGCTACCAAAGTTTACGATTTGGCGAAAGATAATTAACTATGGCTCCTGGCTATAAATTTGGGCTACCTGCATTTAATGTAGATATTTTCAATTTCAAATTAAATTGTATAACATAATACATAAAAAAAACGTTATTTGGCACACATTTTATAGGATAGGATAGGATAATTAAGACAGGTTAAGATTTGATTGTGTTTTTACTACTCGTTTCAAATATTCTACTTAGGCCTGGTTTATTAAAGACAATTTAATTTTAATTTAAAGTTAAATTACCATAACAATAATTGGGCGCGTTTAGCGAACAGCAGCTGCTGAATTGCTTACTCAGCAATCGTTTGTGATTGGCTATTACCTTAATGTGAACCAATCACAAACGATTGCTGAGTAAGCAACTCAGCAGCTGCTGTTCGCTAAACGCGCCCATTGTCTTCGTAGTAGTTACTAAGGGAGCAAACTGAAGTTAGAGTTAACTTGTGATTGATCGTTTTGTGTTTCTCGTTGATAGGAGTGGCAATAGTGGCATGGCTACATTGGGCTACTTTTTCTGAAAATGTTGGCGACTCTGACCAATAAAAATCTGGCAACACTGGTGGTGATACACATTTTGCCTATTGAGTCGGACCCCGTGGTGCAAAGTATGAGGCTGTATGTTCCAAATGAACGATAGTGGCGCTTTCTCAGGAGAAAGTATTGAATTATGAGTAATTGGCATGTAGATCACTGTAAATGCATATGCGGACTTCATCAACTGGGAATATTGGGGTTAGTAAATTATTATTATTGATTATTCATTATTCTAAAGTGGTGTTTATGGATTATGGACATAATGGAGAATATAAATGCTCTTGAAAGACAAGGGGATATAAATCTTCCTGATGTGCTTCTCGAGATTTGAGTAAATTCAATTGTTGAATTTTCTGTCCCTAGATATATATGCAGCTATATAAATATTTGTCCTACCACATACTAGGTCTGTTTGTTATCCTACACTGGTGTACACCAATGCAAACTTTTTCACAAAATACGCTTTAATGCAACCTGATATGTTTGCGTGGTATGTCAGTATGAATTAATATGATTCGAATTGACACATTATCAATGATTTTAGGCTTCATTAAAGCATATTTCATAAAAAAAAGTGTACACTAGTGTACACCAGTGCAGGATAACAAACAGACCTACTGTGTTAATAAATTCATATAAATTACAATTAAAATAGGTGATGTTTTGCGTTATACACTTACATTTAAATGTTTAATTTATTTCTGTATTTTCTGTCATTATTTCTACTGCTGTAAAAGACTACACTCTGTCATTCACGGAGCAAACTGACATAAATTGACACTTACAATCACCGATTATACCAACTGATATGTGTTACTGTTGTTTATAAAATTGGCAGCACGGGGAAGTACGCATTCTAGTCTGCTTTTTCGTTTACTAGCTTTAAGTACACGTTTAAGACCGTATTCAAGTATGCTTGGCATTCACCATGCCTATTTTTCTGTAGGTGGGGATACGCGACCTAAAATCTAGTACGCATCAGTGTTGCCAACTATGGAAAGCAGTCTCCCACCAATTAGTGATATAGAAACCACCAGATTTCCACTAAAATCTTCAAAATTACATTATTTGGCAAATAATAACGATTTTTAATTATTTTTCATCAGTTTAACAGTTATCCAGTCTTTCAAAGTAGAATCTTTCAACCATACTTAACGAAATTTCTGTGTATACTGTGGTCTTGGTCTTGACATTGTCAAATCTGCAGTGTGCAATATAAGGATAATTGTTAATCTACGTCAAGTATGCTTAGCCATTTAATTTACCAGAAAGATCAAATTCGCAATTAGCAAAAACCAATTAACCGAGTATATTATGTGATACGGTCTGACTGTGACTGTTGTGAGTTGTAACTTGTGACCAAAAGTGACATGACATTTGTAAGTTTGTTTGTCATGATACATGACAAATTAATTAATTAACAATTAATTAACGAAAATGCCTACACAAATACGTTTATAAAAATCATTGAAATACCGAGTGACTTTTAATGATTGAGACTTATTTTATTAGATTGGCAACACTTTTCAATTTTTATGTTGGTGTGCTGGATTTTCAAATTCAAAATATAGATTTAGGTTAGTGCACTAGATTGTCAAACTCAAATAAATTCGTTTATTGTCGAATCAAGAAAACCAAATAAATAAGATATTTAATTATCACAATTTATTACCAAAATGGTTTTGAGCACAGAATAAAATACATTTTTAGTAATGGCTTATTTTCGAAGCGGAGTACAAAATGAAAATGGGCACATTCAGCAGACCCGAAAGTTGTGCAACTGTTGAACAAGTTTCTGCTGAATGCGACCTCATGAGGTTGATGAGTTGGAGGGTTCACCATTTTTTGTAGCGTAACTTCTCCGCTACCTGACTGGAACATGTTACGATGAGTGAACTTCATTCAGCAGAAATTAGTGTTCAGTCTCAACTGTTGGATCAGGAACTGTTACTGATATGTTCTGCTGAATCAGCCCAATAGTAATTGAATGTATTCACAGCAGCATGCCTATGACGATTTCATTGAAATATACCCTGAACAACAAATTGAGTTTAGTCTTTTTTCACAACACTGTTTTAGAATAGCCGTCCTCCATTTACAACGAACACGAATCGATTCAAATTCACTTAAAAATCATTGATTGCATTCCATTTAGTTATTCAGTTGGCGACCAGTGATAAGGAAGTGATTGAATTTCCCCTCCCGCACACCGTACTGATCAAGCTGGTTTTCTAAATCAGTTATCAGTTTCATGTGATTTCATACGTATTTTGAGGTTATGTTAATTTTAGTTCCAAAACATCATTCCTTTTATGAGTCTCTCTATTCACTTTAAAGTCAGTTCAGTTGAAAATCGGTTAATAAATGAACGTTTCTTGCAAACCGGTAATGTAAAAAAAGGAAAATTCACTGATCGCCCCACTATAATAACACTCGATATTGTACAAAATGTTAATGATACTGCCTAACAGAATCCTCATGTTTCCTATACGAATCCACTCGGAAGATCTTGAAAAAACACCTTCATTTCCAATCATACAAATTTTCAATGGTTCGACGACTTCACCCACTCGATTTTCTTCAATAAATTCAGTTATGTCAGTGGTATAACAATAATCTGCTAAATAATAGTGACCAACAAGATACAACTTTCTTTGCTGATAAAGCCTGGTTTCATCTCTCTGGGTTTATCAATTCACAAAATTTCAGGACTTGGTCGGAACATAACCATTTAATGTGATTGATGTAAAGGCACTACATCCACTTAAAATTGGTGTTTGGGTGGCAATGTCTTGGAGAATTATTGGACCAATATTCTTCCGGGAAACAACCCCAGTGCTGGTTGGTGGCCTAATTGCTCTAATATTCAATTAAATCCGGACTTCTTACTTCCTTATTTCAATAATTTGGTATTCAGAATACGTATTAAACAATTTGGAAGAATTGCAGCAGGCAACTGCAAATATCGGACAACCTAAAACGTTAATAATGTCTTCAATAACATATCTCAAAGGATTCGGTACTGCTTACGCAAATGGGGCTTGATGATTTGCTCTAATATTCAATTAAATTTGAACTTCTTATTTCCTCATTTCAATAATGTGATGTTCAGAATACGTATTAAACAATTTGGATGAATTGTGCAGCTGGCAATTGAAGAGGCAATTGCAAATATCAGACAACCTAAAACGTTAATAATGTCTTCAATAACTTATCTCAAAGGATTCGGTGCTGCTTACGCAAAGGGGGCTAACATTTCCAGGTCTTGAATAATAATAATAATCTGTTAAACAGTTTTCATCATCAGTAGGCGTTTTCGGAAATTATGATCCGATTAATCTGATTAGTAAGTTCAGTGATCTTGACGTTCGAAATAGAAATTTTACACATTTACTTGTATGAACCGTGAGTGATCCAATTGATCGAACTGACCCGAGATCATAGTTTCCGAAAATGCCTAATGTAAACATCAACTCTAACCTATAGCTACGCATTCCCGCAAAATTAACGAACTTTCAAGTAATGCCAATTCCTCAGTGTTTCCAACATACTAATTTGCTTCAATCATTAAAAGTCACTCGGTACATACGAGAAGAAAAAGTTAGTCTTTAGAAACTAAAAAAATGAGCTTTAATTTTTATAATGCGAAATAGTTACATGAAGAGAACCACCAAAAATTCCACTAACCGCGAAAGGAGAAAACCTGTCGTTAAACGAAGGTTCCGAACCACCAGATCTAGTGGAGAATTCACCACATTGGCAACACTGGTACGCATTCATCTGTCAAATGTGCATTTGGAAATGATTTGGAACACGGCATTAATGACAGCATAGCTTCAGCCCAACGAGGTAAAAATAGGCTTATTCGGGTTCGGTACAAATAGTTAACCAACAAGAATTACTGAAACATCAGCTATTTTAAACTTAATACTCGTATTAAATAATAATATTTTAATACGAAAGAGAACACTCAAATCTATCGGTTCATGGTGCTCCTGAGTTTTGGCCGGGCGATTTTGCTCGATTAATTTACAATTCGTCGCCTGTTCGCGACCTAATTGTCAACGCGAGAGGTCTCTGTTAATTGCAACACGGTCGATAAAAGGGTGAAAAACATTGCAGTTGCGTTAAATATGAAATATTTCAAGTTGGTTGTTGTCCGATGAAATTTGTATCACAAAATCTTTTAGCCGGACACTGAATCTCGCACTATACACTACCATTGTCTTCATAGTCATCATCATGTCTTCTCTTCGGCATTTTAGCACTTTCTATAGGTTTCCAAAACTTTAAGCTTACATGAACTAAATATTTCAGTCAAAAGTCAAATTTTTTTTAATAAAATGAGTAATTTAAAGTGTCATTTTATTTACTAAATTTGACTTTTGACTGAAATATTTAGTTCATGTAAGCTTAAAGTTTTGAAAACCCAAATAGAAAGTGCTAAAATGCCGAAGAGAAGACATGATGATGACTATGAAGACAATGGTAAAGTGTATAGTGCGAGATTTAGCGTCCGGTTAAAAGATTTTGTGATATTAAATATGAAAGTTCGATTGGCGTATGTTTTCAATATTCTTCTTCTTCTTCTATTGGGTTTTTATGGTTTCCGGGTGAAGTTTTCAATATTAAACCAATCCCTGAATTGTTCACCTTTGGATGGTAACGAGCGCTCAATTAAACGGTCAAAAAACGGTCAAAACGGTGTGATACGCTTTTGTTGTCAGGAACGTATGTCATGATGATTAACTTCATTTATATTTCAACTTTGACAAGTTGACGGCGGTTAACCTTGTGTCAAAAAACTCGAAAGCTGTTCAAAGTTTTTTTGGAATATTTTAGCAAGTATTTTGTAAATTTCTGTGCAAAAATTGATGGAAATTGGACGTATTCTGTGACAAGGTGCTTTGAAGAAGTTTTTGGCCAGAATTATTAGACGTAAAACTGTAAAGCCTCTGTCCAGGCCCCGATCACATCATTAGTCAGTTTAATCAAACTGGACTGACCAAGTACATCAATGACGTCAAGACTTATGAAATTCGTTATTTCGTCAAACTGCGCTGTCACACTAGCACTAGAAATTTGACCAAACTTTTAGGTTAATTTTCTTTTGGAAATCGTCATTTTAAAAAAGTTACGCAAAAATGGATAGAAAAAAACAGTGGCAGTGTTAGCCTTATAGGTTAGGTTAGACGTTAGACTTCCGTTTCGCGCCTCTTCCTGTGCATTTAAATCTACCAATCATAAGGCAAGTTTGATCAAACTGACTGATGGATATAGAGGCGCCCCTAAAATTTAGAAAATTTGCTCAAACAGTTTTCATGACGTCATGTGATGTCATTAGTTTAGTTTGTCAGCAGGGTTGCCAATGTGCGGGCATTTACCCGAATTACGGGTAATTTAAGCAACCTTCCGGGTAAAAGAAAGGCGTGGGTAAAAATGGGTATTTTCAAGAAAAAAAAATGTTTTAAATTCTTGACTGACGTCTTGTTAGTGATGCTTCAGCTTTACTATTGGCAACAAAAGAATCACTAAAAGTAACTAACTAACCGCCAATTCATTGCCGTTCAGTGCTGCCAACTCTACACAATTGTCAAATCTTAATTTTAGAAAGTTTTGCTTATTTAATGAGAATTTTTTAATTTTTAAAAATTGGACAATTGTTAATTCTGAATTTTACAAAGTCGAACAAGTTTTGTTTATTTAATGAGAACGTTCTATTTTTTTTTAAATTTTATAAATTTGTCGATCGCCTTTTGTTTTATTTTACGTCAAGAATTGCGCAACTGTCAATTCTTAATTTTAGAAAATTTGGTTTATTTAATGAGATTTAAAAAATTTTTGTTATTTGTTTTTATTTTTATGCTATTTTTGTTAAATTTATAAATTTTCTCTATTTATTTATCGATCGTCTTTTGTTTTATTTTGCGTCAAGAATTGCACAATAACTGCCAAACGTTTTAAAGTAATTTGGACCCAGTTTTTATTTCATGAGAATTTTTTAAAATTGTCGTTAGTTTTTTAAAATTCTATAAATGTGTCGATCATCTTTTGTTTTGTTTATTTGATGAGAACTTTTTTTTATTTTTGTTATTTGACCAATGTGACTATTTTTTTTTCTGTGAGTCACTTAGTTTTAAAAATAGCCTTTATTTTATTTTTTCTACTTTGCGTTCACAATGAGCTCATTGTGACCAGGGTTGCCAATGTGCGGGCAATTACCCGAATTATGGGTAATTTAAGCAACCTTGCGGATAAAGGAAAGGCGTGGGTAAAAATGGGTATTTTCAAGAAAAAAGAACATTAATTTTTAAATTTTTGACTGACGTCTTGTTAGTGATGTTGCAGCTTTACTATTGGCAACAAAGGAATCACGAAAGCAAGAAGCCAGCAAAAACTAAAGTAACTAACCGCCAAAGCCACTTTGCCGATCAGTGCTGCCAACTCTACGCAATTGTCAAATCTTAATTTTGGAAAATTTTGTTTATTTAATGAGAATTTTTTAATTTTTAAAAATTGGACAATTGTTAATTCTGAATTTTAGAAAGTCGAACAAGTTTTGTTTATTTAATGAGCACTCTTTTTCAATCTTTATTTTTTTAAATTTTATATATGTATTTGTCAATCATCTTTTGGTTTATTTTACGTCAAAAATTGCGCAACTATCAATTCTTAATTTTAGAAAGTATTGTTTATTTAATGAGATTTTTTAAACTTTTATTTTTTTATTTTTATGTTATTTTTGTTAAATTTATAAATTTCCTTTATTGATCCATCGATCGTCTTTTGTTTTATTTTGCGTCAAAAATTGCACAATAACTGTCAAACATCTTAAAATAATTTGGACCCACTTGGTTTTATTTAACCATTAATTTTGATTTAAATTAGCGCAATTAATAAATCTACCGAAATTTAGAGACATCTACCGAAATTGTTTACAACTACTCGAAATGTACGCTTGTCGTTTGGCAGCACTGTTGTCGATTGCCGCCCACAGTCCCACGTATGATTTTAACCTAAAAAAATCTGTCGTGCAACGTCCAAGTGTGTAAGGTAAGTATTAGGTATTTAAATAAAATAAATTTTGTACCATTTATTTTCTGTTTTGGGAGTGCGAGTAAATAAGTGAGTAATTTCATTACTCATGTGGGTAGGAGCGGGTTTTTTTAAATTTGAAAAGGGTAATCGGCTTAGAGTGAATTGGCAACACTGTTTGTCAGTCCAGTCACACAAGAAGCGACACTTCTGGGCGAGTTCGCGTTGACGCTCGCCGAGCGGTCTGATCAAAAGTGAGAGAGAGAGAGTATCAATCTGAGTGACCTTCAGCCATGTTTTTGTTAGGGTTTGAAGCGGCAAATTTAAATAGTACTTATAAATGGCATCTTTAAATGGAAATTTATTTTCAGCAAATTATACAGTGAACAGTTCTGAGCTGAATCAAATCATTAAAACGCAAGATTAATGAATGAAATAATTTATTTACATTTAAATAGAATTCTTCTGCGCTGTATTGTTACCACAACCTCGACAGGTACAACACATCTTTACACTTTTTCAACACAAAAAATCACTACAACCAACGTGCTGCTACAACTCACGGCGTGCTTTTGTCGGAAATCCTAACAAGAAGATGGCGAACTCGCACAAACAAATTTGGGACGCGCAAAACTGGCAAGTGTCGCTTCTTATCTTACTGTTCTGTGGTCCAGTTTGATCAAACGGATCAAACTGACTAATGATGTGATAGGGGCCTAATTCCTTGACCTCCGAGGTCCTGTGATTTAGGTACCAGTTTGTGATTTTTCTTGTGGCCTTACATGAAGAACTCCATATTTACCTCATCAGTTGCTGATTTAAATGACCTAAGACAGCGGATTGCTAATAAAATTAAAGAACTGAAGGAATCTTCTCCCGTCTTAAAAAAGCCTGATGAACACAATTAAGCGTAGAACCTTGAAATGTCTTCAAGATGTTGTAAAAAGTTTTATAAGTTAGGCCTGTTTGACACTAGGATATTTCTCGTGCAAGATTTGTTACGAAGTAAGCGAGAAGTGCCAATTCAACCAATCAGAATTCACTGTGGTAGCTCATCTCTCTCACTTTGTAGCAAAAATGTTATCAATGTTATCATGGTGTCACCATTAACCACCAGAGGTCGCCTACTTTATTTGATTTTGCGAATAGTAGCATACCGTTTAAAATATACTTAGTAGGTTTGGTAATTCCTCCGCGCTTACTCTATTCACTCCTCGAGTACTTTTGTCTCACTTTCACACATACCAAAACAGCTGCGCTCTCACTCTACTTTTCACTCGGAGTTTGCACCGTGTTAATTTTCCGAACTCAACAAATATGTGTATAATGTAATTTAATAGCGACGTAACTGAATAGATGGCGCCACTAGGTTCGAATGAAAGCAACGTCGAAGGTAATTATTTAAACGATTTATTCTACGAAATAAAGTTTAAGAATAGGCTCATTAATATAAAATAACAATTAATTAAATTATAACACAGTGAAAAAGGAACTCGCCCGTCCGCGTATAAAATTCCAAACATAATAATATGTAAAAAAAAGTAAATTGAAACAGATTCACATGAATATCAAAATTATAATAATACTTTGTTTAAATCACACAACCGCGGCCACTCTCTCTCTTCAGTACTGTCGCCTGTAGGTGCCCTCGAGGAATTTGAAGAAGAGCTCGTGCGGAAGCCCCCTCGAGATCTGCTGTATGTGAGTTCGGATGAGGTTGTAGCTGGCTTCCTCGTACATCGAGTATGTAACCGGGAGCCCCAGTGCATCGTATAAATTTTTCACGGTCGAAATCGCTTCAGTCTCGGGCTGTCCGTAGCAACTCTCCAGGAGCTTTCTTTGACCGGGTTTGCATCTCTGGAGTGCGACGACTGCAAGCCAGGTGCAATCGCCGTTGCGGATGTATTTGTTCGTTTCAGTTGGGTTTTCAAAACAATCCAGAAAATCGTCCTAATAAAAAAATTACATTAAGGAATGCATTTCTTATAAAAAAAAACACACACACACAAAAAATGAAAATGATTTTGGACACGCAATATGTTCGGAGAAGTTTATTTAATTTTAAATGAGAATGTTCGAGCGCGCACGAATCATTACGAGACAACCCGAATGAATACGATCTTGTCGTTGATTAATAAATCTCACGCAAGTCCGAGTGTTCGCGCATGATAAAAAGAGCCATATCAGTTTCTGCTTTTACGTGTTCACGTGTTCCGTTACCAATTTTGTATTTTTTCTTATGTTTAAGTTTGTTTTGTGTAAATAAGTGAATAAAAGATTTATAAAGAATAAAGCAGGCTTATTCATCAACAAAAATAAGCGAAGGGCTACAAAATACAGTCCACACACACACAATCACATACGCAAAAAGCACGCCCCTCGCATACACACGCAACACAATGCTTTTAAGTGTGGCTATCGGATACACACCTGGACTTGAGAGAAATGTCCAAGTTCCAGTAGAATAGTCCTGGTCTGTCTGTAAACCTCTGGGTCATATTTCGCTGCCAGTTGCATTCCGAGGGCCACGGGCAAATAAAAAGTGTTGTACGCCATTTTGTACTCCACCATGCTGTTGTACTGGCTCATGGTGAAGGTATCCAAGTTCGGCCTCCCTCCCTCCAACTTCGTGAAGTGTTCCAAGGTTTGACCCATCGCAGACATCAGCATTGCATCTTTGAACAATTTCACCGATGGCTCGTAGATGGGTGAACCCGAAAAGTATTGCTCCAGGATTGAATTAAGGCAGCTTTCAATGGAAGTGCTTGTGCTCATGCCGATTTCTTCATCACCGTACCAACAGATGGTGCCCTGGGGGGTTGTGGTTGAGTTAATCGAGTTGTTGGTTGCAGCAAGGAAAGACTGAAACTGTATTAGAAACGATCTAAGTGAGAAGATAATATTGATTAAATGAGAATTTACAATAGTTTTAGATTTTTTTAACTTAAATTTTTGCTGGTCTTTTATTACATACCAAAAAAGTGTTTGCGTCCAAAAAGAAATTCGGATATGATGGCGCCATCTGTTGAGTCATAACGGTATTATCTTTTTAGTTTATTCTGAATCTCTTTTGTTTCACTTTTTATTACCGAATGATTTTTAAATGCTTCTTTAGTACCGATCTGTTTAAATTTGAGATAAAAACGAATTTCAGGTTATATTAGAAAGATGAGAGCAGCAACGCAAGCGTTACTTAAATTAATGACGTCATTACTCAACAGATGGCGCTGCAAGTAGATTCGAAGTCTTAGTTTTACGTGAACAATTTTAATAAAAAATTAAATTTCAGATTGTATTAAAAAGTAAGAGCAGCATCGCAGTCATTACTTAAATTAATTTCGCTGTAACTCAGCAGATGGCGCAAGTTTCAATTTCAACAAGTAGTAAATTTTTATAAAAATTAAACAAAAACGAAATTTCAGATTGTATAGAAAAATGAGAGCGGCCATTATTAATAAGAAACGTGGTCGTGTCGTAAATTAATGCCGTCATCATTCAACAGATGGCGCTCCTAATAGGTTCGCAGTTTTAATTTCACGTAAACAAGTTTTAATAAAGAAAAAGAAATTGCAGATTATATAAAAAAAGATAAGAGCAGTATCGCAGCCTTTACGTACTTAAATTAATGTCGCCGTAACTCAACAGATGGCGCCAGCAAATTCGAAGTTTTAATTTCAAGTGCCTAAACAAAAAAAAAGGGCAAAATTGCAGAATAGATTGAAAGCGCGGCGGATATTAAGTAATTTGATACGATCTCAATTCAACAGATGGCGCTATGGGGTCCAGTCGAAAGTGTTCATATTTAATCAAAAAATTAAATAAAACCCAAATTTTGTAATAGAAGGGAAAGGTGGGTTGGCAATAAAACTTAAGGCATTAATTTAATAGTGATGTAAGTAAACAGATGGCGCTAGTAGGCTTGATCGCAAAGAAATACACCGAATAAAGAATATGTTGAAAAGATGAAAGCAATGTCAAAGTATTTTTTAATTAATGCCACCATTATTCGACAGGTGGCGCCAGTAAGTTGATTTTTAAAATTTTTATATAAACATACATATCTAATTAGAAGAAAAACTAAATAAAAGAATCTATTGGAAAGATGGCAGTAATGCTGAGGATTATGATTGCGATTCCAATAAAACCCAATAGATGGAGCTAGTAAATACGATTTAATCCTAAATGGTTCTAATAAAATTTCAATCGAATTTCAAAATAAATTTTAAGGTCAACTGCAAAATAGAAGGGTGGTAACTCAACAGATGGCGCCAAACGAAATTTGAGAATAGAATAAATTGATACAGAGGACGCTAGTGCGTTTAAGAATTGCAACAACGAATATAAAAGTAGATGAAATATCGGAATAAATCGAAAAGATAATACCGCCATCATTCAACAGATGACGCAGCAGGTTTTAAGTTTTTATTTTTGTACAACAAATGTTATTAAAAAAAAAAGTCGACATAAATTAAGAAATTATAGCAAAAAAGAAAGGAAACTCGATGTAATTCGATAGGCGCCAGTGTGTACAATAGCTGCAATAAAAGCGAAGCTTGACTCAACAGATGGCGCCAGCGGGTTCAAATCTTTTATTTCTATCCAACAAATGTTTTTAAAAAAACGTTATTAAATAAAAAATTCCATACAAATTAAGAAAGAGATAATAGCTATATAAAAGAAAACTCGTTGTAATTCGACAGATGCAGTCAGTTCATCCAATAGTTCGAAATAACGTGTGTTCAAAAATATCCAGGGTTGCCAATGTGCGGGCAATTACCCGAATTACGGGTAATTTAAGCAACCTTGCGGGTAAGAAAAATACGTGGGTAAAATGGGATATTTTCAAGGAAGAAAAAAAAAACAATAGTTTTTAAATTTTTGATTGACGACTTGTTAGTGATGTTTCAGCTTTACTGTTTACTTTTTTCAAATTTTTATTTTTGTAATTTAATCAATTTTTTTATTTCTAGATTGTCTTTTGTTTTATTTTATGTCAAAAGTTGCACAAATGTCAAATCTTAATTTAAGTTTTGTTTATTTAATAGGAATTTTTGAAATTTTCGTTAGTTTTCGTAATTTTATAAATTTTCTTTATTTCTCGATCGTCTCTTATTTTGTTTTTCATCAAAAAATGCACAATTGTCAAATTTTTATTTTAGAAAGTTTTGTTTATTTAATGATAATTTTTTAATTTTTATTTTTTTGTAATTTTTATTAATGAATTTTGTTTTATTTTTGTAATTTTATTCAATGAGATTTTTTTATATTTATTTTTTTTAATTTTATGAATTTGTCGATCGTCCTTTGTTTTATTTTTCGTAAAAAATTGCACAAATATCAAATCTTAATTTTAGAAAGTTTTGTTTATTTAATATGATTTTTTTAATTTTCATAATTTTTTGTAATGTTATTTAATACGCTTTTTTTAATTTTTGTAATTTTTTTTCTAATTTTCTTCAATAAGATTTTTAATTTTATAAATTCGTCGAACGTCTTTTGTTTTATTTTCGCCCATCGAATTAATCACCGCTTTCAAGAGCTGCGTTAAATGTGATACTTTGATCGGCGCATGCTTCTGACAGTTTTGGACCAGTCAGAGGCTGTTGTTGGAACAAACCTAATAGCGTCAACTATCAAAGGTTTTATTAATTGGTTTTATTATCCATTTTGTAGAAAATCGAAATTAAATGATATAAAAAGTTAAGTTATGTTTATAACAATCGAAAGGTTACATGTCTTAGCAAAATTTGCACTTCAATTGATCCGGATTAGCGGACGCTGTAATTCCAAAAAGAAGTGAACAAATGCCTCCCAACAGATGGTGCCAGCAGGTCCGAATTCTTGATTTTTACTCAAAATACGTTTTACAATAGAGTTATTAAACAAAAAATTCAATAAGAATTAAGAAAGAATGACAGTGAAATTCAAGTAAGTTAAATAAAAAAAATAGAAGGGGAAAAAAATCAATATTGTTACGGCAATGGTAAAGATTAGGATCGCTAACCAGCGCGCATACATTTGCGCACTTTGCGCGGTGTTGCCAAATGTAGTTTTTTTACTTGAAATGTGGGAAAATTAAAAAACGGTAGTAGTTAATTTATAGTATAATATAAAATACGCTAATTTGATCTTATACCTATATTATTGAAATGATAAAACGTGACTTTTTGTTGTTTACTTTAATTTAGATACTGGTATTTCGTAAGTTTAGTAGCAAAAGAATTCCAATTAGAAATATGTTTGAAAATAAAGAGCTCAATGAAGTCTCGATATGAAAGAGCTTCGGCTATAAATTTTAGAGCATACAATCATGTTACATGTTAAAATTTATTACCATTGCACTTGAACTTATATCAAAGAAGATAAATATACGAAAAAAAAACCAAGCATTATTTTTTTTTTCCTTTTTGGAAGAGAGTTATTACTTAATTAAAGAACTAACTTTATTAATACATTCTTTAATGATCCTACGTATTTGAAGTATTTAAATATTAAATCACTTTACTGGCCAAAGTTGCATTTGGCAACGCTGCTAGGTTAGGCTGGCGCCCCCGATGTTTACCATTGCCATTGTTACGAAATATTTTCTCTGTAGCTTTCAAAAGTTTTTTCTTTATTTAAATACATCGGTGTTATTATTATTAGACAGAAATATGAAAGCGCTATTACAGGGCAATTCTCGGAACAATAATCTCATTACCAACCCCTTAATTAAATTTAGCAAGGCACGTCAAGAATCCTTACAAGATTCCTTTTATAAAAACTTCACCCTTAACCCTGTCGTTAGTACAACCGACAACATCCAGCAAAGTTCAGCTCCGAATCAACTCCGACATGGTTGTTGCTGTCAAAGTCTTCAAGAAGACCAGCCCCAATGGAAAACTCACGGTCTATCTAAGCAAGCGCGATTTCATAGACCACCTCGACTACACCGATCCTGTAGATGGCATCTTGGTGGTGGAAAAAGACTACCTTCGAGGTAGGAAAGTCTACGGCCAAATCATCACGACTTACCGCTACGGCCGTGAAGAAGACGAAGTTATGGGGGTGAAATTCAGCAAGGAAATGATCCTGGTCTCCGAGCAAATCATCCCTAGGAAAACCGAAAAGTCAGACACGACTCAAATCCAAGACAAACTCCTCAAGAAGTTAACCGAAGACGCTTATCCTTTTACTTTCTATTTCCCAGAGAACGCCCCATCTTCGGTCACCCTCCAGCCGGGAGAAGACGATCAAGGAAAACCTCTGGGGGTTGAATACCACCTGAAGGTGTACGTCGCCGAAAACGAGGACGATCGGGCTCATAAGAGAAGCAGCGTGATCCTTGCAATAAAAAAATTGCAGTACGCTCCCTTAACACGCGGCCGCCGACTTCCCAGCTCGATCGTTTCCAAGGGCTTCACTTTCTCCAATGGGAAAATCACTCTGGAGGCGACCCTGGACAGGGAAGTGTTTTACCATGGCGAGAAAATAGGGGCGAACATTGCCATCAACAACAACTCGAGGAAGTCCATCAGGAACATCAAGGTTTACATCGTGCAACACTGCGAAGTAACGATGGTCAACATGCAGTTCTCCAAGTACGTCGCGTCCTTGGAGACTCGAGAGGGTTGCCCTATTACACCGGGCGCTTCGTTCACCAAAGTAGTCTACCTCGTGCCTCTGGCGGCCAGCAATAAAGACCGAAGGGGGATTGCACTGGACGGCCATCTGAGAGACGAAGACGTCAACTTGGCAAGTTCAACGCTCGTGCCGGAGGGAAAATGCATCATAGAGGCGTTGGGTGTCGTCATCTCGTATTCTCTGAGGGTGAAATTGAACTGCGGAACGTTGGGGGGCGAACTGAACACGGACGTTCCCTTCAAGCTGCTTCAGCCCATGCCGGGGTCCATCGAGCGCGAGAAATTGGACGCGTTTAAGAAGTCCAAGTCCATCGAAAGGCAGAGCTACGGTAACAGTTTCACCAACGATGATGATGACAACATCGTGTTTGAGGATTTCGCCAGGTTTCGCATGAATGAACCGGAATAAATTGATTGTTCGGTTCAATAGATGATTAGCAACAATATTAACCTTTGTTGTTGAAACGATAAAAAGTTAATAAATGTAGCGAGTGTCCCAAGTAAAGTAATATCCAAACATAAATACCTTGATTAGGAAAATGTTTTCCCTTCGACGGCCATTTATTTTATTGCCAACTTAAATTTCCGATGGTGGCGCTGCGGTCGTCGGCGTAAAACAAACATTATTGAAATCTGTACAACAGCACTATAGCCACTTTTCTATCTCAGCATATTATTTTAGTATTTCGAATTTTAGTAATTTCACAATAATTTCTTTCAAGCACCGTTTAAATGTCGCAGCACATTTACGCAAAACGTTAGTTCCATAAAATATATGCAGAGGTCGCGACCAAATTTTGAATTCCCCAATTTTATACTTAAGAAGCTTTTATACAACGAGGAAATGGAACGGCTTTAATTAAAAAAAAAAAATGAAGGGAGTGTCTCAAGTAAAACGATCCGATCATAAATTACTTCCTTCTTCAGAAAAAAAAATTCTTTCAATGACCACTCATGGCACAATAATTTGTGCAATGAAGGAACTTTAATTTTTTATCTAACAAATGTTCATATAAAAGTATTGATATTAAATTAAAAGATCAGCATAAAATAAGAAGGAAAGAATTATCGCAAAATCAAAGAAAACTCGATGTAAATCAACAGATGGCGCCAGTGGGTCCAATAGTTCTAATAAAAAGTAAAGCAAGAGATTTGAAAAGTTAATACCCTCTAGAGTCATGACCCAATAGATGGCGCCAGCAGATTTATTAATTAAAATATAATGTTTCAACAATATTAAGAAAATTTTATTAAATTAAAAGTTCAGCATAAATTGAGAAGGAATGGATGGCTTTAGTGGATCCAATACTTCTAAATTAAAAGTGAAACAAACGAAATTTCAGAATAAATCGACAGATAATACCGTGACGATCCAACAGATGGCGCCAGCAGGTTCGAATTTTCAATCTTTATAGAACAAATGTTTATTGTTTATACTGAAGAAGCTGTGAAAGCTGTCAAAACAAGTGTTTTTTGAACTCTCACACAAATTTTGTGTTAATAATAAATAATAACAAACGAAATTTTAGAATACATAAATGGAAAAGATAATACTGTCATGACCGAACAGATGACGCCAGCGGATTCGAATTTTAACTTCCTTCCAACAAATATTAAATAAAAGTTGTTAAGCAAAAAATCCAAAATAAATTAAGAAACAAAGAATAATAGTAAAATCAAAGAAACTCGTAAACCGACACTTGGCGTCAGTGTGTAAAAAAAACGATGACGTCAGTGGTTTTAAAAAAATATATTTCACAGAAACAATTGAATCAACAGATGGCGTTAGTAAGTCAAGTGGTTTAACAAAAAGTGAAACGAAAGAAATTTCAAAACAGACTAAAAAGATAAATACCGTCATGATCTAATGGATGGCGCCAACAGGTCCGACATACATAGTATGTAATCAAAAACGAAGTAAAAACCAAATTCTAGAAAAGACTGAAAACATCGCGAAGACGTTACTTTTACCTTTCAAATCTATGACGAAATTTTGATATTATTTCATTTTTTTAATTAAAAATAATCCCTGGATCCACTAGCGCCATCTATTGAATTATATCTATATTAATATCTATCTATTGATGAATGTTTTAATTAATTTACTAGCGACAGGTGGCGCCAGTAGGTTCGAAGTTTCAATATCATAGAAGTACTTACATATATCAAATAAACAACTAAGCAAAAACTGAACTATGTTGAAAAGATGAAGAAAATAATGTCAACGTCAAAGATATTATATGTACTAATGTCGTCCAAATTCAACAGATGGCGTTCACTTAATACGACATAATTCAAGCGCCTGTAAATATGACGTCAAGTCAATTTTACTTAAGCCTTAAGCTGAAAATGTTTTATTTTGGTTATATTTACTAATAGATGGCGCCATTAGGTTCGAAGTATTTATTTCATGGAAATACATAAATGTCAAATAAAGGACGAAGTAAAAACTGAATTTCAAACTATGCATGTTGAAAAGACGAACAAAGCAAAGTCAAAGACATTTTTAAACCGATGCCATCACAATTCAACAGATGGCGCTAGTAGAACGAAATGTTTAATTTCATATAAATAAAAGCGAAAAAGAAACGAAATGAAAACACCGAAAACACAGTAATACCGAAGAAGTTAGTTCACTTAACACCGACAGAAATCAACAGAGGGCACCTGTAAATCGGGCGACATACAGTCACTAAATAAATACAGTACCGCAATCCATATGCTTAACGTGTACGATAAAGAAACCACGTTTTTGCACTAAGATGGCCACTTTCGTCAACTTCAGTGACCACTTTAGTGACCATTTTCGTTCATATGCTTAATGTGTAAGATAAAGAAAACGTTCTTGCACTAAAATGACCGTCTTTTCTAGTGATTTTCTTTCTGGTAAGTTTAATCAAATTTAACGCCTGTCAAATAAAAGTTTAAAATGCTCGAATGTGTCGTTGTTAGGGTTAGATGTTTGTATTTCCATCCAATAATTTGCACTAAAATGGCGGCTGATTGCGGTAATTATTTAGTGACGGTAGGGCGACATTATAATTTCACATGAAAATAGTAGGTAATAAAAAATTAAATGAAACTCAAAGTAAGTAAGAATAAATTGCACACTACCACTTCACGTTTCGCTATCGTTTGACAGCTTCGTTAAGTGGTAGTGTGCATTTTAGTGTCCGTTTTAAAGAGTTTGTGATACAATTTTCATCGGATAAGAACCTACTTTAATAATAAATTGTAAGGTGAGAAGCAAAACAGAAGACGTTAGTTCACTTTTAATTCAACTGATGGCGCCTGTATAAGCTGAAAATGTTTCATTTTCATTTCATTTAACACTAAAGTAGCCAATAGATGGGGCCAGCTTTTATAGACGCTTCATTTAATTTGAATTATATCGAACGTGACAAATTAAATTGAATGTGAGCACAACAGGTGGCAGGGATAACTTTTTTTTTTAATTAACACTAGAGGTTTACTATTTTCATTAAATTAACACGAACTTATCTCAACAGGTGGCATTAGTTTATTTTTTGAAAGTAAAATGTACCTAAACCAACGTAATTAGCTCAATAGGTGGCGTTAGTTTATTGAACGATTGTGTGCATCAAAACTTACCATTTCGACACACCATCCCATCACATTGGCCAACTTCATGTTCTGCAGCGTGAGCTTATTCGGATCCTCGAGCATTTTATACGCGGTGACGACGGCCAAGCCTCTATGCTTCCTGCCATCTTGGGAGACTTTGTCGTACCATTTGCTGATTTCCTGCGCGTCTGAGCTTTTCCCCTTGTCGTTCAGGTCTTTTACGATCTCGGGAAACGTCGCCATAAATTCGTAGCTCTCCTGCTTGGTGGCGAAGACGGCATTGGAAGGCCGAGGGACGGTTTTCGTTTGCAGAGTGGATAAAGCCCTGGAAAACAATTGAAAACTGTACTGCCGACTTCATTGGACAGGTGACGCTACTAAATCGAAGTTTCTATTTTGGCATACGCTTAAGTAAATCAAGATTGAACTTGCGGGCCTTGCGGCTCGTATTAAATTTTTATTATCTACACAGCGCTGAAAGTTAAATAATGTCGGCTTTGTTCGATAGATGGCGCTGCTAATTCGATGTTCTTATTTTCGCTTG
This sequence comes from Dorcus parallelipipedus, assembly GCA_958336345.1. NCBI lineage: Eukaryota > Metazoa > Arthropoda > Insecta > Coleoptera > Lucanidae > Dorcus > Dorcus parallelipipedus. The sequence continues at coordinate 42,468,337 of OY284479.1, forward strand.
TGATTAACGATAATTGAATTTGCCGCTCTTGTTAACTTTTATCGCCTGCACAACTCGATAAACTTCAATAATACCGAATTCATTCGGTAGATGGCACTAGTTAATTAGAAGTTTCTTACTTTAGCTTGCGATAATGATAATTGCTGCTCTCATAAATTTTTTATTGCCAGCACAGCATTGAAAATCTATAAATAATGCCGAATTCAATGCGCCGATAGATGGCGCTGGTAATTAGAAGTTCTAATTGAAATTTGTGATTATCGGTGTTTAAGCTTGTCCCCTTATTAATTTTTTTATTATCAACACAACGCTTAAAATTTTATGATTCTACCTTCGTTCGATAGATGGCGCTATTAATTCGAGGTTTTTATTTTAGCTTGTAATTAACTATGAATGAATTTGCTAGTCTTATTACTTTTATAACCTGCACCGGGCCGAAAATTTAAATAATACCGAATTCATTCGATAGACGGCGCTGGTAAACTTACCCCTTATTAATTTTTTATTTTCTACACAGTGCTGAAAATTAAATAAGAATCATCGAAAAATTGTGTTTACCTTCTTCTTGCAAATGAATAAAATTCGATTCTTATTTTTTGTCTGTCAAAAATCAATTTCTTAAAACCAAATTATAAAATAATACCAACATTACTCAACAGATGGCGTCAATTGACTGAAAACTTTCGTTTTAATATCACAAAAACGTCTGTTCTAAAATTGCAGGGGAATAGGCGATTACTTTTCGCCTTTCAAAATTCAGTTTCCCAAAGCAAACAAAATAATACCAACATAACTCAACAGATGGCGCCAATTGATTCAAACGTTTTATTTTAAATTCATAGAAACGGTCGTAATAAAAACGACTGTTCTAAAATTTTTGGGAAATCAGTAGCAACGTACATATATCAACAGATGGCGCCAGTGCAAACCCGCAATTAATTAATTAATAAATTAATTAATCTAGGGACTTTAGCCCGCAATGTTGGTTTTAATTTACATAGAAAGTCGCAGAAATAAATTACAAGTAACTTATTGGTCGCAAAAAATTGAATTTTGATATTTCGGATGTTCATAATTTTAAATAACACCAAGACGGCGTTAGTTTAGCTAATCAGCAGCTGCGTCAACAGCCAACATTACTTAAAAAAAAATTGAATTTTGATATTTCTGATTTTAAACAACACCAACTGTTTTGATCAGATCAAAACTGAAGTACATAGTTTCCTACGATTTTATTTTCTTTTCAGTAAGGTATTTACAGAATTATGTCAGAAGTCATTTTTGTTATTTTTCTTGTCGAAAATTGTTTTGTCTTGGCCACTATATTTTTTTTTACTTATAAATAACACCAACATAACCCAGCAGACGGCGTTAAAGTTTCTGGAATCAATAGTGACACGTCGATAGATGGTGCCAGTGGGTCCACAATATTGATTCTAATTCCCGTTAAGACTTACGGTCACTAAATAAATACAGTACCGCAATCCGTATGCTTAATGTGTAATATAAAGAAACCACGTTTTTGCACTAAAATGGTCGACATTCCACTTTCGTCAATTTCAGTAACCACCTTCGTCAACTGTAGTGGCCAATTTCGTCAATTCAGTTACCACTTTCGTCAACTTCACCGACCACTTTCGTCATCTCCAGTTACCACTTTCGTCAATTCAGTGACCACTTTGGTCAACTTCAGTGACCACTTTCGACAACTCCAGTCACCACTTTCGTCACTTTAGTGACCATTTTGGTTTACAGTCACTAAATAAATACAGTACCGCAATCCATATGCTTAATGTGTAAGATAAAGAAATCACGTTTTTGCGCTAAAATGGCCGACATTCCACTTTAGTCAATTCCAGTCACCACTTTCGTCAATTCAGTGACCACTTTCGTCAACTTCACCGACCACTTTCGTCACCTCCAGTTACCACTTTCGTCAATTCAGTGATCACTTTGGTCAACTTCAGTGACCACTTTCGACAACTCCAGTCACCACTTACATCACTTTAGTGACGATTCTGGTTTACAGTCACTAAATAAATACAGTACCGCAATCCAAATGCTTAATGTGTAAGACAAAGAAAACGTTTCTGCAGTAAAAAGAGTGTCTTTTCTAGTTATTCTCTTTCCGGCAAGCTTAAATAGTCGACATTTCTACTGATTTTCTTTCCGGCAAGTTTAAATTGCCGACTTTTCTAGTGATCTTTTTTCTGGTAAATTTAATCAACTTTAACGCCTGTCAAAATTTTAAAATGCCCGAGTTAGTCGTTGTTAGGGTTAGATGTGTTTAAATTTCCCGCCAATATTTTGCACTAAAATGGCGGCTGATTGCGGTACTGTAATTATTTAGTAACGGTATAGAATTGCGATCGTCAGCGCCATCTATGTAAATTTTGTCGAACTACGAGTTCTTTCGGCGCTAAATTTTAAATGATCTTTTCCCCTTTATTTCGTGTCTACTTTAATCATCCTCCGCCAGGTGAGAATCGGCGGTCTTCTCTTGTTTTTCGTTCATTTAATTCTGTGGTTCGTTTTGGTTTGCTTGCTCTTTCGTGTAATCAATCATCATTAATTTTTTTATCTTGTTATTGTAAAGTCGATATATTTTTTTAATTCATTTTTCACTTTCAAATTTCTCTCTCTCTCTGTCTGTCTGTCTACGACGACTGTAGAAATTGCAATCGCCAGCACCGTCCATGTATATTTTGTCGAACTACGACTTTTCTAGTTATTTTCTTTCTGGTAAGTTTAATCAAATTCAATGCCTTCCAAATGAATTGTCCGAGTGTGTCGTAGTAATAATAATAAAATGGCGGTTGATTGCGGTACTGTAATTATTTAGTGACAGTAATTAAGACTCGCACTAATAAATTAGAAGTAACTTATTACTTTCAAATGATTGAATTTTGATACACATTTCTCATTTTCATTATTAAAATAACTCCAACGTAACTCAACAGATGGCGTTAGTCTGTTTAAGTGATTTTTATTTATACATAATATGTATGTACGTACTTTACTGTATCGAATGTTAAAAGAAAAATTGAGAAAGGAGAAACGAAAGATTTCTTTTACTTACTTATTTGTTTCTTTAAATTAATAATATTAATAATATTTGAGAATTAATGATGACATGACTCTGTAGATATTAACGATTTATTTTCTGCTCTAAATTTCTTTTACTCCGAGACTTTTTTATTCATTTTGTTTATCCGTAACTATGACAAAATAGATTTAATTTTACAGTGTTTGATTGCAATGGATGGCGTTACAATAGATGCATCCATGCGAAGCATTTTTCCCCCCCACAATTACTCCTGCAACACCTCAGAAAAATTGTTGCAAAACCTCTTTTCAAACTGAGCTTCTCTTTCTCGTTTCAGTCCGATCGTATTACACCTGACATTGCAAAATGACGATCGCAAGGGGGGTTAAAACGTGTCTTCGGTCACGTAGGCAGAAGCTACTGTACATACGAGGGTCGTCGTGCAAATAGTTTTCGGCCAAAATAGAATCAACCGATAAGAGAAAAAATTTATTTACTCAAACGATTAAGCAATAAATTATGTAGGATTGTTTTTATGTGCGTATTTGAATTAAAATTTGTCGATTAAGGAATAAAAACATTAATGAAGTACATATGTACCAGTTTTATTTTTTCTACGGAAAACACGCTTTCGTTTTAATAAAAATTCCAAAATGCAATTGACATTTACATTTTCTTTCAAATAAAAAAATAACTAATAGGGTTCTGTTGATTAAATTATTTACTTTCTGTTTCTGTAGCGATTTGTTCAAATAAATTCAACTGTTTTTTTTTTCGTTTGAAAGAAAAAAATGCGTAATTTAGGAATTTAATTTTTGGTACAACAATCACGATTTTATTTACACAAAAAAAGTATTGCCCGCGTAATTCAACAGATGGCACTATTTTTTTAATAATATAAATAAAAATATAAAATAATTCTACGTTAAATTGAAAAAACTATTCTTACCCATTACCTGTATTATTATACATATCATTGTATATCTTAGGACAATGAAATTTACAACGTTGGACAAAAATCAACAACAGTTCCATTAATAAAAACAAGATGTTATCCACATACCTCAACAGATGGTGCTATAAGACATTTCTTAGTTTTTGCCTACTTACATACTTGAATAATTTAATTTTGATAATTAAAAAAATATTTGTATTTTTAAATTTTCTTTCCCTTTTTTAATTTAATTTATTATAATTCATTTTATTTTGTTTCTTCCTTCATTCAAAATTTTGTGTGCATACACATAGGCAAAAAAAGTAATTCCACATAATTCAACAGGGGGCGCTATTTTCTCTCTTTTTTTAGAAAAGTACTCATACTCTTATCTATTAATAGACCAATGAAATCTACAACATTATTTAGACAAAAAACAACTCCAATTTCATTTGTTCTCTCATGAAAAATGGCATTAATAAAAATAAGCTGTTATCCACATACCTTAATAGATGGCGCTAACAGACTTTTCTTAGTTTTCATTTATTTACAAACATGTAGTTGAATAATTTAAATTTTATTGATTAAAAAATATATTTATTTTTTTCATTTTCTTTCTCTTCTTTAATTTAATTTATTGTTACTATTAATTCATTTTGTCTTGTTTCTTCCTTCATTTAAAATTTTGTTTATGTTTGGTATACATACGTATAGGTGAAAAAATACATATTACCCAAAAAATACAAGAGAGGGCGCTATTTTATTTTATTTTTTTAAGAAAAATACTCGTATCTATTAATAGAATAATGAAAACTACAACTTTGTTTCGACAAAAATCAACTGCAATTTCATTTGTTTCTTTTTTTTATGAAAAATGTCATCAATAAAAACATATCCATATACCTCAACAGATGGCGCTACCAGACATTTTTTGGTTCTCATTTATTTACATACTTGAATGATTTAAATTTTATTATTTAGAAAAAATATTTAATTTTTTTTATTATTACTATTAAATCATTTTGTTTTGCTTCTTCGTCCATTTAAAATTTTATCTACGTTTGCTATACGTAAAGGTAAAGAAATACATATTACCCACATAATTCAACAGGGGGCGCTATTTTTTCTTTTTTCTTTAGAAAAATACTCTTATCTATTATTAATAGAACAATGAAATCTACAACTTTGTTTGGACAAAAATCAACTGCAATTTAATTTGTTTTTCATGGAAAATGCCATTAATAAATTCAACAAGCTTTTGTTTTTTCGGATTTAAAGAAACACTGAAGAGCTCAAATATTTTTAATTAAATAAATATCTATACATATTTGTTTCTTTCTCTTTCTCATTCTCAGTCTCGATTTTTCATTTTTAATTTAGCTTAATTTATTGTTATTTTATTTTCTTGTCGTTAATTCATTTTGTTTTTGTTTGACGTTTTCAAGCCGCTTGTTTGTTATTTTTGAACAAACCTTTAATTTTAATTTAAATATAAAACTTATTGAATATTAATTTGTTTTTATTTTTTTAATTCATTGAAAAATTTAAATTGACAATATGTCGGTTAATAATTTAAAAATTAATTTTCTTCTTATGTTCCTTTTTCTTTTATTTAACAGAGCAGAGCAATTACTTATTTCTTTTCGTGAAAAGACTATTTTGATAAAGTTATTTTTAAAAAATTAAGTTTATGAATTAATTTCTTTTTATTTGGAAAATGAATTTTCTTCTTTTTCGTTTTTTAAACGTCAATCAATAGCAAAGCCAATTCAAATTCGATTCCTTTTTTTTTGGTGGGGGGTAGGTCTATTTTTATACAAAAAAATCTATTTGAAAAAAAAAGAATTAATAGGATTAGAATTTTTTCAAATTTTCTTCATAAAATTAATTTTCTTGTTTTAAATTAAATCAAAGCCAAATACGAATTATTTCAAATGTTCGATTTGGACAGCCTTTACTTTGTGGTATTCCATAATAATAAAATAAAATGCACAAATTATTTCTTTTCGTGAAAACCTTGTTTTGTTCAACTTTTTGTAATTATTATTTTAAGGTTTTCATGTTTGGCAGAGAACGCGCTTTTGTGTTAATAGAAAAACATTTAATTAAAAATGAATGAATTAATTGATTATGAATTAATTAGCTTAATTAATTTATACAAGGGTTGACCGAAATGTCTTCTTTGTAGACAGGCATGTCAGTGACCTGGACTCACCTGAGATTGTTTTGCTTGTTGCGTCTGAACCACCTCATGTTGACGTTCTGCGTCCGGTCGTTTTCCTTCCCGAACGCCAGGGAATCGCTGTTGGGGACGCTCGACGTTTTGCTGATGTGCCGCTTGACAACATCGCCGAGGATCTCTCGCTGAAGCGAGCACCTCCTGAACGTGTTCGTAAACATCCTGAAGATAAGACACAAGACGAGTGAAATACTTAATTTCTTCACGACACCGAAGCCGTCGCAAGACTGAAGAAAATCGAGCGACGTCCCCTGTTTATACGCCGCGCCGGACGGAAAGAGAGGCGGAGAAAACAACGGAGACGGCGAACGTTGAGCACGTGTTGTTCGCCGGGTTTGTTTTTTATTTACTTTGAATATCCTAATATCTGTAATACATAGATAAGATCAGCGACTCTCAATCTGTGGCGCGCTCACATAAGCTACACGTGTCAACTTTAAAAACAATTAAATTATCCGACACCATTTTTACATTCTAAAATTTAGTGGAAAAAACTTTCACGGTTATGTAATAGATGGTGTTGTACAGGAAAAGAAAGAGACGATTTTCAATGTTAGACGAACTATTGAATAAAAAGTACCTCCACTGGTCTCTATAGATGGAGCTCTGCAAAAGAGGAAGAATTGGAAGAATTCCACTGGTTCTCGATATATGTTGGTGCTGATTTAAAAGAAGATGACATACTTAAATGTTACGATAAAATAAAAGCAGTCACATCATGTATGTAGGACAGTTTGTCAAACTGCAGAAAAACACTTCTACTGGTCCTTAATAGATGACGCCAGGTGAAATAAGAAGAAAACAATGAAGATGTCATAAACAGTGTGATTCTTAAATGTTCCGACATAATTAGGAGATTATAGCCCAAGAGTGTGATTAAAGCACGACGCCAAGCGGAGCGCTCTCTACTGCCATTGGTTAGTGCTCCATACGTAAAGAGCGGTAGCCAATGAGAATACAGTACGCCTGGCGTTTTGACGCGCTCAACGCAATTATCATAAAATTTTAAAAAATAAAAATAAATCTCATTGAATAAAATTAGAAAAAAAATAATAAAAATAAAAGAAATCTCATTAAATAAAATTACAAATAAATAAAAACTAAAAAATTCTCATTAAATGAACAATACTTTCTACTTTTTATAAAATTACAAAAAATAAAAATTACAAAGTCATAAAAATTTAAAAGAATTAGAAAAATTGAAATTTTTTTATTAAATAAACATAACTTTCTAAAATTAAGATTTGGCATTTGTGCAATTTTTGACGTAAAATAAAACAAAAGATGATCGACAAATTTATAAAATTAAAAAAAAATAAATATAAAAAAATCGCATTGAATAAAATTAGAAAAAAATAAAAATAGAAAAATCTCATTAAATAAAATTACAAAAAAATAAAAATTAAAAAATTCTCATTAAATAAACAATACCTACTACTTTCTATAAAATTACAAAAAATTATAAAAATTACAAAATTCTCATTAAATAAACAAAACTTTCTAAAAATAAGATTTGAACTTTAGGCAATTTTTAACGCAAAATAAAACAAAAGACGATCGATGAATAAATAAAGAAAATTTATAAATTTAACAAAAATAACATGAAAATAAAAAAGTAAAAGTTTAAAAAATCTCATTAAATAAACAAAACTTTCTAAAATTAAGAATTGACACTTGCGCAATTCTTGACGTAAAATAAAACAAGAGACGATCGACAAATTTATAAAATTTAAAAAAATAAAAATAAAAAGTCTCATTAAATAAACAACATTGGTTCGACTTCCTAAAATTCAGAATTAACAATTAAAATAAATCAAAACAAAAATTTATAAATCTTTTTAAAAAATAACGAAAATTTAAATAATTCAAAATTAAATAAAACTAGGTCCAAATTACTTTAAAACGTTTGACAGTTATTGTGCAATTCTTGACGCAAAATAAAGCAAAAGACGATCGATAGATAAATAAAGAGAATTTATAAATTTAACAAAAATAACAAAAATAAAAACATAAAAGTTTAAAAAATCTCATTAAATAAACAAAACTTTCTAAAATTAAGAATTGACAGTTGCGCAATTCTTGACGTAAAATAAAACAAGAGACGATCGACAAATTTATAGAATTTAAAAAATAAAAATTTAAAAATAACAAAAATTTAAAAAAAGTTCCCATTAAATAAACAAAACTGGTTCGACTTTCTAAAATTCAGAATTAACAATTAAAATAAAACAAAAGACAAATTTATAAAATTTTTAACAAAATTCAAAATGAAATAAAACTTGGTCCAAATTCAATATTTTAAAACGTTTGACAGTTATTGTGCAATTCTTGACGCAAAATAAAACAAAAGACGATCGATTAATAAATAAAGAAAATTTATAAGTTTGACAAAAATAACATAAAAATAAAAACAAATAACAAAAATTTTAAAAATCTCATTAAATAAATAGAAATAGAAATATAGAAATAGAAATAGAAATATTTTATTCGCTAAACGATACATGTAAGTATACATATATAGCAAGTCATACGCAAAATAATTTCACTGTGAATCACAGAAGTTAAGGACGAATAAGTATAATAACAATAACAATAATAACCACAAGATAAAAAGTTGTTCCGTTGAACATAAACGCACCATTTCGTCCGGTAAACGACTTTTTACCTATAATACTAATACTAATACGAATACTATACATATAATACTAACAATATAATCCCTTGTTCTGGTTTCAGGACGCTTTCAGTATTTCAATCTTCACTCTTTGACCGTTTTGACAGCTCGTTTCAGAGCGTTCATAATAGCCTGTCGTCCGGGCAATCGTCCTGCCAGGATAAACACACTTTATCGGGCGCTTATTCTGAACGCACCCTAGAAGTTACACGTTTCAATTTTCTCTTTTCAACAATAATATAGGTAGATGATCACATTTCAAAATCTAAAACTTTGTATTAAAAATATGTATAATCTTTGTTGTTTTATTTATTGTGTTGTTAATTATATCTATGTTATAACATTAATAGAAAGCTTAAATGGAAAAAATTCACGGGGGACCTTCGTGACCCCGCTTCGGTCTTTGCGTAGATTTACGAAGCTTCGGCGTCTAAGGCCCAGTTTTACAATCGTGAAATAAGTACGGAATAATCCTTTAATGTTCTTCCATATCTACGTCACACCTATGTCGCGTTACTCTAAGAATAATGTTTATCCGACGATTGTAAAATCGGGCCTAAGGGTTAAAAAGGACGCGATGAAACGCTAAGAAGAAAAAGGATAGATACATAACAAGTTACTACTGCTAGGGAGTTTATGAATGAACCCCAAAATAAAAGAGATAGAAAGTTGGCGCTAGCTTCTCAATAGAGTAACCCTAGGGAAAGTTGTACAGTCACGAGGAAGAAGAAAACAATTAGATGAGTTATATAGGCAAACTCTTAATTGCTCCGACAAAATAAAATCAGTAAAAAATCGATGTTATAAAGGTCATTCTAAATGTTACTCAAACTACAGAAAAAAATACTTCCACGGGTCATTAATAGATGGTGTTGTGAAAGAAAAAGAAGAAGAGGCAAACAACGAAGGTGTCATAAACGGAGCGACAAAGTAACAAACAGAAGAAGGCTCCAAATTGAAAGTAGGTGCCTAAAGTATCAACTCATAAAGGCCACTTTTTCAATAAATAATATTTAATCCGTTTTTTATTCCATTTTTTCTCCAAACTAGAAAGGGATTTCTTGTCATAAGGAAAGAGATTTTTCAATATCACAGGTTGGCAACACTAGGTCCATTGCTCAGTATCATTTTGGGCATAGGCCCACGAGTTCCTCTTGACACCGAACGCAAAATATTTCCAGTTACGTCACTGTTCTAGTTTTGGTTGTTTAAAACCGTTTTTTTTTTTTGGAAAACTTCTGAAGAGTGAATGTAATTAAAACAGCTTAGGCGCCTGGGCCCATCGCTCAGTATCATTTTTGGATTGGCCCTAGGCCCAAGACCTCCGGGTGTAAACTACTTCAAATGCTTTTCGCAGTTAAAACACCGAGGGAATCTTGAATCATTGAAAATTTAGAATGTTCGTTTTAATAATGACGTGATACCCCCTTCAATCGCTTTGTGTTTGCAAATTGCGAGCTAGACCCCAAATTTATATTGAGTACAGCTGCCTAGGCCCATCACTCAATATCATTTTGGGCCTGGGCCCATCTCGCTTGATCTGAAACCAAATGACTTCCACTTACGCCACTGTGGTTTTTATTGGTTATGTAGGCTTTAGCTTTTTTTAATTTTTATTTATTTTTTTTACAAAATATCACTTCCACTTAAATATTAATAAGTACATTTTTAAGTTAAGAATTTCTAAAATAAAATAAAACACGAACGCAATTAGTTAACAGAACAGTTTGAGAAACTCTGGACGCTCCACGCATCGACGCTGTGATATGATAATTCAATAAAGAAAGAGAGACGTGACAATCATTCATTATATTACAAAACTCATTACCAAAACATGCTTGTTTATAAATGATCGATGACGTAAGTCGCATGCAGTTTCCATAACCAGAGAAAAATATAAATAATCGTCGCTTTGTCTTGTTAGTGCTTTGAGTGCAGCTGAATTTGATAAGGCCCCCTATTACTTAATCCACACAGTAATCATTGTTATAACGGTGCAATAAATTAACGTGAATTAAAACAAGGACATTACAATAAATTCCAATAAATTATCAGGAATTTTTGGGTCTATAAAAAATTCAGTTTAAAATTATTAGGTTGTTATAATTAGAAAATTGTTGAACTTTTTTTCTGTGTGTAATTCGAGTTATCTGAAAGATACTGTGTTACTGTTTGTTTGTTTATTTATAGAAGTTAAACCTAAAAATAATCTTGGAGTGTTTGCTTTTCCTTATCGTAAGAGTAGCATGTATATACCAGGATGAACGAAAACAATTGGAAACTGTACACATAACTTGTCGTGTAAATAATGTACGTATGTACACAACAGACAATGATCTCATGACTTCATTATTTTATCAATCTTTTTATTGAAAAATGTAACTATCTATTTACTGTTGCCTAGATAAGAATTGCAAATTAACAACTACAACTATATATGTATACCAGAAATTAAACAAGAAGAATTATTGATTGATTGAATCCGAGCTGTTTCCTCTTTTGTAATAACCGAACGATTCAAAATTAATTAATATTTATTTTTAAAGAAATTATTTTAATTTAAAAAGATCAGTACCTAACCGTAGAATCTTTTTTTGGTACTTGCTGTCACAAGCTAAAAAAAATAATAAAAAATCAACAAAACAAAATCTAAATTTTTTATTTGCTCGTTTCATGTTTTATTTTATTTCCTTGTTTTGAAATAAATTCGATTCGATTTGATTTGAAACAATTGACGTTAGTCTTACTGTTCCTTAATAGATGGCGCTGCAAAAGAGGAGGAAACTAGAAGGAAGAAGGAAACAGTGAAGACGAGATATACAGCCTGATTCCGATATAATTGTCTTGACAAAATAGAACCAGTAGAAAAAATTGATGTCATGCAAAGTGGTTTGAGTTGGCAATACAACCGGATACTTGTTTTGTTGGTTTATTTGGCGTAACCTGAACAGCGACAAGATTGTAGGTTATGTGAATAAAAATTAGCGTTTTAATTTGAACTTGAAATGTCAAATGTCAATGTGATTTGGGATCAAACTTGAGTGCCTGCAATTTGTAGCATAAGGGATGAGAGGGGGTTGAATTAGCAAAAGACGCCGCCGTTTACATTCGTTTTCTCTTCAGTGAATTAAACCGTTTTTAATAAAATTTTCTTTGGCCTTTGCCTAATGAAACGATTCGCATAGTCATTCATTAAAAGAAATACAACAGATGTTAAAAAAACACAATTTTTTTCTATCATTGACTTCCAAAATAATTGGGCAACTGAAAAATAGATGTCGCTATCGCTATTTGACGAACTATAAAAAAGCTCCTTTAAAACTGAAATGTTGTTATGAAGAAAAACTAAAACTTTAAAATAATGTCGTTGACAACTTCTTCTTCTTCAGGATGAGCGACGACCAACTTATATCAACAGGGCGGCAATCGGCAACAGTGCTGCCAACCGACCAAGCGAAGCATTTTGAAAGATAGTTGTGGAAAATTCCGATAGATGTCTCTGAATTTCGGTTGAGCTAATTTAAATCACTTGATTAAAATCATGTTTAAAATCACTGATTTTATTCAGGCGATTTTTATTTTTGAAAATCATTTAAAAAAAAATTTAATTCTCATGACAAACAAAACTGGGTCCAAATTTCTAAAAATTAAGACACTTAACAGTTATTGTGCAATCTTTGACGCTAAATAAAACAAAAGACGATCGTGAAATAAAAAAAATTTATAAAATTTAAAACTAAAAAATTTCTAGTAAATAAACAAAACTTTCTAACATGAAGGTTTGACATTTGTGCAATTTTTGGCGTAAAATAAAACAAATGGCGATCGAGAAATAAAGAAAATTTATAAAATTATTATTAGTTAAAAATTTAAAAAATAAAAAAAAATCTCAATTGAATAAAATTAGAAAAAAATAATAAAAATATGTAAAAGAAATCTCATTAAATAAAATTACAAAAAAATAAAAACTATAAAATTCTCATTAAATAAACAATGCTTTCTACTTTCTATAAAATTATAAAAAATTATAAAAATTACAAAAAATCATAAAAATTTAAAAGAATTATAAAAATTAAAATTTTCTTATTAAATAAACGAAACTTTCTAAAATTAAGATTTGACATTTGCGCAATTTTTGACGTAAAATAAAACAAAAGATGATCGACAAATTCATAAAATTTTTAAAAAATATATATATATACATATGTATAAAAAGTCTCTGAATAAAATTAGAAAAAAATAAAAATAAAAAAATCGTTAAATAAAATTACAAAAAATAAAAATTAAAAATTCTCATTAAATAAACAATACTTTGTTTCTACCTTCTATAAAATTACAAAAAATCATAAAAATTTAAAAAAATTATAAAAATTAAAATTTTTTAATTAATAAACAAATCTTTCTAAAATTAAGATTTGACATTTGTGCAATTTTTGACATAAAATAAAACAAAAGACGATCTAGAGAAATAAAGAAAATTGATAAAATTAATATTATTATAAAATTTAAAAAAATAAAAATAAAAAAATCTCATTGAATGAAATTAGAATAAAATTATAAAAATAAAAGAAATCTCATTAAATAAAATTACAAAAAATTAAAAAAATTCTCATTAAATAAAAAAAACTTTCTAAAATTAAGATTTGAAATTTGTGCAATTTTTGACGTAAAATAAAACAAAAGACGATCTAGAAATAAAGGAAATTGATAAAATTACAGAAAAATAAAAATTAAAAAAAAAGTTGAGTTCAAAATCGGTAGATCTACCGAATTATCGGTAGAGTTGGCAGCACTGATCGACAATGTGGATTTGGCTGTTAAGGTCCGTTTTCACGCTCATGCAATTTGCGCAAATGTGCTTGTGCACACAAATTTGCAAGTCGTTGCATGTAAACGTATTTTTTTGCTTGCACAAGCTAAAAACTTTGACAAACCGCATGCAATTGCGCAAGCAAATTTGTATGCGCAAATGCTTGCACAAATTCATTTGCGCAAATTGCTTGAGCGTGAAAACAGACCATTAGTTAGTAGGTAACTTTAGTTTTTGTCGCCTTCCGGCTTTAGTGATTTCTTTGTTGCCAATAGTAAAGCTGAAACATCACTAACAAGTCATCAAACAAACATTTAAAAACTTATCTGTTGTTTTTTCTTTCTTGAAAATACCCACCTCGCAAGGTTGCTTAAATTACCCGTAATTCGGGTAATTGCCCGCACATTGGCAACGCTGTTTATCAAACTAAAATAATTTCATAGCTTAGGTCGCGACATCTTCCGGTCGATTGTTGACCTAAAATAATTTGATAAGTTAACAAGAGATGTCGCCAGTTTTTCTTTCTTTTTCCGCCGTGACAAAACTATTTTTTTTTTAATAAAAATACAGTAAATTTTGTAAATATAAAATAAATGTACGAGATTCCGTAAAAATAATTTTGATTGATTCGTTATGGGTTTCTGATCTCGTCGAAATATTAGATCCAAAGAGTCGTTTTTCTTTTCTTATCTTTTTCGTCATCGTCACTCTCTTCGTGAGCTGATGGAAATTTTCGTAATTACGTTTTTCGATTATATTTTATTTCTTATCACGATTCCACTTGCGTAAGCATTTTTAACGTTTGCTTTTTATTATTTTGTGTTTGAAAACTGTGCTCGTGACCTCGTGCGCGCAACTCAATCGAGGTCAAAGAGTCACGACTTCTTCTGTATACCGACCATACCATCAACGTTTTGATAAAATCAATAATTCGAATAGCTTCTGAAAATAGAACCCAATAATAATAATAAAAACACTCAGCAACAGAGTGCTTGTTGTGTTTGTTGTCAAAAATTCCTTTATCTTCGTTGCAAATAAATAAAATTCCGTCGTTGCAAAATGTTATCGTCGTATGAACATAACAACACACACTATTACATATGACTAGTATCTATGTAGTATGTAGTAGCTACGTGATAGAGGCCTGGTATTGTTGTGTTTACGCTGCGAATTGAAAATTGAGGTCGCAGCCCACGCTTGATAATCATGGAACGATTTCGGTACTTACAGAATGTGGAGTCGTGGAGTGTCAACTCGGTTTTTAAAACTATTCCGAAATAGCTACACTTTTTTTTTATTGGAGGTTCAAAATTTTATTTTTCTTCCACTCTGTACAATTTAGATTAGAAATTTTGGAGGTAACAGGAAGGATCTCCTCAAGTCATCAAGCAAATGCAGTCAGTGATCACGAAATATTCACGTGAACACGTTAATAATAATGATAATTTGAGTTTCTATTAAAAATAAAGACACGCATATGTCATCCATATATTTTAAATCATTTTTAGTTTCATGCACTTTTGCTAATGCATCCGGTTGGCGTTGTTGTGTTTATAGGATTTAGCGAAATCGTGTAGATAATTTTTTTCCTTAACCACTTCTAGCTTCAAGTTTGCTAGTTTTGAGACTGCAATCGTCCAAACAGATGTTCTCTCTTTCGTACGTCATTCACATCACGAACTGGGGAAATACAGTAAGTCCAACTCAAGTCGGCACTTCAAAAATAGAACCAAAAATTCAGACATGATAGGGTTGCCACCCAGGATTATCCCGAGAACATATGACACCCGGGATCCGGGATTGTCCCGAAATTCTCAATATCAGATTTTGCCTCATCTGATAACCAAGAATCAGCTTATTTCTATTGAGAAAAATTTTTGGTATACATTGTTCACGATCTTTTTAGACTCTAGAGGGCCATGCTTTTTTTTCGTTAAGTTACGTACATGG
Source organism: Dorcus parallelipipedus (assembly GCA_958336345.1). Taxonomy (NCBI): domain Eukaryota; kingdom Metazoa; phylum Arthropoda; class Insecta; order Coleoptera; family Lucanidae; genus Dorcus; species Dorcus parallelipipedus. The sequence goes on from OY284479.1 coordinate 42,483,990, forward strand.
ATTTTGATAGAACTCAAAATGTGACAAATGTAAAATTCTGACACTTTAACGTCAGTCCCATCGACTATATTGCTTCTTATACTCTACATTGGCATGAAGAAAGTAAAATAATAGCATTAAAACAAATAAATTACTTGTGACTTTGTTATACTAAGTCAAAATGCTCAAAATCATCAATGTTTTTTGGTGTCAGTTTTCAAAAATATAACCAACAAATTAAAATGGAACATATTCACTTGGAGGTACCAACAAAAATGTCACCCTAACATGGCCTACTCTGAGTCTAAAAAGATCGTGAATGGATTATAAACAATATTCTCCTTAAGCGCATTAGGTTTGGCAACACTGGTCTAAGTATTGAAAGACCGTGAAAATTACAAAAGAAAATTAAACTTAATGATTCTGTCAAAAACATAAACAAAAGGCCAACGATTGTTTAACAAATGCAAGAAACAAGAAAAAATACGGTCGACGATTTGAATTATACGTTTTCACCTTTGCGTTAATAAATAAGATTCGAAGTCCAGTCAAGTTCGAATTCCAGTCAAAGTTTTCTTCACGCCGTAAGAGATAATACCGTCACGTCGTGTCGCATATCAAATGAAAGGTCTCGACGGGACGAACTCGAATATCGTAGCAACGCCATCTTGGAATGAAAAATGGCGACGCTGCGATCGAAAATCTCCCCGTAAGAGATAATCCCTTCGTGTCGCATATCAAACTAAACGTGTCGGCGAGGTGAACTCGACTGTAACATCGGCGCCATCTTGGAATCAAAGATGGTCGACTTAAAAGATCGGAAAAACTTCCGTTTAAGAGGTAAGTAAAAAATTCGGTAAAAATCATCTTTTTAAAAATTTTGAATTTCGATGGCGTGGAGTCCCAAAGGTCAAAGTTCAAAATCACGAACCAAGAAATCGGGAAAAATTGGGGGAAATTTTTTTAAATCTTTCGAATTTCGACAACGAATCAACTTGAAGGTCAAAGGTCAAGGTCACAACCAAAGGTTTGGGGAAAATTTCTAAAAAAAAATAAATTTCGAGAACGAGTCGTCTTAAATTCAAAGGTAAAGGTCACGACCAAAAATTTGGAAAAAATAGGGGAAATTTTCTAACAAAATTTAAAATGTCGACAGCGTACCATCTTAAAGGTCAAGGTCACGACCAATAATTTGGAATTTCAATTACGAGGCGCCTCAAAGGTCAAGTGTCAAGGTCACGATAAAAATATTGAAAGAAATCGGGGAAATTTTTTTAATAAAATTGAATATCGATATCGAGACGTCCCAAAGGTTAAAGCTCAAGGTCACGACCAACAATTTGGGAAAAATAATGGAAAATTTTTTAAAATTTTATAATCTCGACAGCGAATCATCTTTAAGGTCAAAGGGCAAGGTCATGACCAAAAATTTGGGAATTTCTTTTTTAATTTCGAATTTCGACAACGAGTCGGCTATGTCCATGGTCAAGGTCAACGCAAAAAATTCGGGAAAAATCGGAATTTTTTTTTTTAATTTTTGAATTTCGACAATTCGTTGTAAAGATCAAGAGTCAAGGTAACGACCAAAAATTCGAGAAAAAATGTGGAAATTTTTTTAAAAATGTTGAACTTCGAGAATTAGGCTTCGTAAATGTCACGAACGCGAATTTGAGAAAAATTTGAAAACATCTCTTACTCAACCCGAGTAAGGAATTGAGATCGAAAAAAATTTAAATCAATTCTTTTTAAGAAAAGTTAATGTCAAGGTCAAACGAAAGTTCAAGGTCAACCCAAGCTAAGCGAACCCATTTTTTTCTCAACCCGAACATGTAATTGAGATCGGAAAAAGTTTTGAAATTAAAAAAAAATTGGAAAAGTTAAAGGTCAACGTCAAGCGAAAGTTCAAGGTCAACCCAACCTAAGCGAACCCATTTTTTTCTCAACCCGAACATGTAATTGAGATCGGAAAAAAATTTAAAATTAAAAAATCGAAAAGTTAAAGGTCAAACGAAAGTTCAAGGTCAACCCAACCCGAGCGAACCAAACTGTAGTTAACAAGAGCAATGAATTGAGATCGAAAACGGAATTTTTTTAATTAAACGAAAGACTTCGGGGTCAAGGTCGAAGGGACCCGAGCGAAAATTCAATTCCGCAAAGCGCGTTCTACAAATTCTCTTCTTTGTGGGGGGAGTTCACGAAGGCAAGTGGTCGACCACTTGTGACAAAAGACTGAGAAACAAATTTGCAAGTGTTTATATGGTGTTTTCTTCCTCAAGTAAATATGTACATAAATAAAATATGATCGATGGTGGAAAGGAAAACTTTTTTGTTTTTTTTTTGTTCAGAGAAATGAACAGGAATCGATCGTCATTCATTTTTTCTTCGTTGTCTTCTTACTGACTCTGCAATTCCGTGGTGGAAAGTAAAGCAATCCTACAGGGCAAGAGTCATTCCCTCCACGGTTTCATTTTAATAACTTTTATATCTGAAATTATAATTCAGACTTTCTATGAATCATTAAAAAAAAAACAATAAATAAATTTGTTATTTGTTATAATAAGTTGTTGCATCTTACAGTTTCTAGTTTTATTTATTTATTGTTTCGTTTTTATTTCTAATATATTTAATATTAACGTTGCTAATTTTTTTTGAAATTATTTTTTGTACCGAATTTTTTTTAATCAGGCAAAAAGATACCTATGTACTTTTTTCTTTTGAAATACAATGAAATATTTGTGTGACCACGCCGCTTTGTTACCGTGTACGATTTTAATTAGTTCAGGGCCGTGAATTCATGTTCGCAGGATTCATTGGCCTGTAAAGCGGCAATTAATTTCTGGGAATTGTTTTTGTTTTTTTCTAATTAATTAATTAGAAAATCATTTAACCCGTTGATAAAATATTCCGAGAGTGACTACATTTCCAGACTAATTCTACATAGAAACAACATAAAAATTATACATAGAAATTATGGTCGTATTTTTTTTTTTTTTTTTTGGAATTATCACGCTTATTATAATTAATAATCACACGGGTTACGTCTCTGTGTTTTTATTAATTCACACTTTAACACCTTCAATCAACACTATTTTTTCGGAACTTGCGAATAAACTCAAATATTAAATCTAACTTGAGACGAGTTTATTAGGAAAAATGACATTCATAATTAAGATAAAAACATGACAACTTTGTAGTAAAAATGACAAGTTGAGACATAATTGTCGATGTCAAAGAAAAAGGACATTGTGTAAAAGTCGAGTATAAACACTAATCTGTTACACGCGACTGCTTCTATAGGTTATGATCACCTGTCAAATTAAGCAAGTGTCCTCTCAAATCAAATCAAATCAAATAAAAAAGTTTATTCACTTGCTATTTCTAAAAATTAGATGTGATATGTCAATAGTATTGAAAAGATAGCGACATTGTTGTCAAAACAAAATCGATTGTTGCATGTTTAATTTCAAATAACAAACATGTGTTCGAAACTGTGCGACGCTCTGTCCCTTCTCAAGAGGCTGTGTACCACCCGGAGAGTTCTTTAGAATTCGATAATTGCAGGCGCCATTCAAATACACTATAGCTGCACAGACAACAAATTTACTTGACATTTTGGATTGTTTCGTTTAGATTTGCGTATGGAATTCGGGCGCATTAAAATTGCAGATACATGTTCAATTTAGGTAAAGATATCAAATTACATTGCTTTAGTCTGGTCTCTTTCAATAAGCACCGGATACTTTTAAAATGCCAGCCTGGGAACTTGTAAAGTTAAAATTACAAAGGTTTCATTTGCGACAGACACCCGCGAGTGTCTCTGACAAGCTAATAGGGAGGGGGGGTCCTTGGAAAGGACGTTCGAAGCTCTCTAACGGGCGGTTGAATATTTTAAATTCTGGCCTAGCGCTTGCAGTCATTTACTCATTTCTCTAGATAAATCATTTATTTCGGTACGGTCAACGTAATTAGCTCCTTTGTTCTTTCGACTTATTTTACCGACGCACCTAGAAGAACGGGTTATCACAACGTAGGTCCAGATTAGCAGCGATCACGAGCCGTATTTAAAAGTATTATTATTTCTCGCGTATTCCCCGCAAGGGTCGTTCAACCGTAACACAATCGGTAGGTTTAACCGCATCCCTTCTTAATTAACGCCGCAATAAATCTTAAGCGATAGACTTAGCGCAGACAGGGGGAGGCATGTTCCATTGTAGTCTTAACATTTCGAGTGACCTTTCTTGGGAATCTAGGTAGAAGGCCGGGTCCGTACGGTCCAGTTATTTCCTTTGGCAATAAATTTAAGTTGTGTTCGTTTGGACATTTTTATTAAGTATTTACTTGTAAGTAAAAGTAAACAAACAAGGATTTATAAACGGGCGCGTTACAGTATACATACGTCACAATACATAATTAGTATTAATACACAATACAATTAGGTAAAAAATCAGTAGAGTTTAACAAAAGAGACAAATAATAATAATGATAACCAAACAGGCAATACATGTGACAAAATTATTTAAGAGAAAGTTACTAACTTCATACCTATCATAATAGAAATAAGAAATTCTTATGATGATCAGAGACCTTGTAAATTTCGTTTTGAAAAACAAAATCGGCAAACTTCGCAGATGAAGTGCCAACTTACGAGAAGCTACCAACATATTAGGAGAAGGACAATTAGTATATAGACCGGGCCTTATATAAATAAATTTCACCAACAAGATTTTCGATCGAACAATAAAATTGTTTGCTGTGCATACAAGAAGGAATCATTTCACCACAAATTTTCAACGACGCTTTCAAAAAGGATGACTTCATCGATCGTTCGTGTCGCAGAGAGAAAAAAAAAGCCTAACGGATGTTATATCTGAAAATTTGTTCTAGCGTACACGCTGTGCGCTTCCATCGTTCCGATCTGTGGAGATGCCCTTCATGTGAGAGCACACGGTATTATTATGGTAGCGGGCTGAATTGCAGAAGTACGAGGCGGCATGAGTGAGCATTGACCATCCAATGACCCGAACATTCGACACTTTCCCGGAAACGGGGACAAAAGCGTATCCGGACGCCGTGGACAACCAAGGCCCGTTGCCATCATCGGCCCTATGAAGCCGAGTTAGTTGGTATGTGCAGGTGACGGTGTCAACACTTCAACGATGCTTGTAAGTCTGACTGGTGAGATAGATTCACTGCGCACTTAACTGAATTGCACTGTACCTATATGGTAAACCTAATTCAAAGCATCAAAGTATTCAGATTAAAAAAAAAAAAACATAAAAATTAACGCAAAATTTGTAATAATAATTGATCGTACAATTAAAAATAATAATAATTTGATTCTGCATCTGATGATGCAAAGACGTACAGAATGTTCCATTTAAGAAAATTGAGTTTTGGGCAGTTAAACATGATGACATTGGACCCTATATTGTAACCAGCCTGTGATCTTTTTGGGATAATTACGATATAATTTGAAAGCCTGAAGATTGTACTTTCAAACGATGTGCAACTTGAATCTTGAAATTTGAAACTGTCATAGATACAATTTTTTAAAAGGGAAGGTTACACAAACTTCTTTTTTATAAAAGAAATTTAAAGTTATCTCAAAATCTGTTACATTTAGTCATAGAGAAGTCTTAAAATTTTTCATTTAGAATAATGTGCGGGATTAGAATTTGTAATAAAAAATGTAACATTCCCTTTAAAATAAGAAAGTCAACGGCGATTACCGGTATGACCGGAAATAATGTAAGAGTGAAAATATTTTGCGCGGAAAGATCACTATGTCTTAGGGCAGTGTACCAACTTTCATAATTTTTGTGTATTTCCTTCCCTATAATATTTTAATAGGCCACTCTATTTGGGAGACCCTGTATAAAGGGTTGGTATACCCTTTTTCATTTGTTTTATTTTTGATTTCTTCTGTTTCTCAATTTGACGCCATGATGATATAATGAATTGTACTTGTGTGAGATATTGACCAGCGCCATCTACTGCAGTTTTTTTTTATATATTCTGTTGGTCATGTGAAAGGCAATAGGCAAATAATTCTTTGTTTCGTCACGGTTTGTTTCAAATTGTTTCTTTTTTTTAATTTACGAATCTACTGAACTGTGCTCTAAAATCGATTGTCTTTTGTTTTTCTTATTACATTTGTAACACGCCGACGTGTCACCTTGCTTGTTAACCTCTTACGGCAGCTAAATAACCAATAAAACAGTCCAAACAAAAACAAATAAAATTTATTGCCAAATTAAATAACTAGACCGAACGGAACAGACAGTTTACCTTCGACGAATTCCAAGGGTCACTCTGACGGTTTATTACTGCAAATGGACATGCACTCTCCCTATCTGTCTACGGCTACAGGCTACCTGACTAACCTAAGATTTATGGCCGGCGCTAAGTACTATCCACTGCCCTATTTACTATGTCTACTGTTGAACGATCCTACGGAATCCGCGATAAAACTTTACCGGTTGAATATGGCTCGTGATCGCTGCAAATCTGGACTTACGTTGTTGTAACTCAGTTCTTTTTGGTGCGTCGGCGAATAACTCGAGAGATCAAAGGAACTGATTACGTTTGAATTGTGTCGTAAAATCGATTATAATTTGTCTTCATTATTATTAAATTTCATTATTTATTTGTTGAATTTTTTAGTTTTTTTGTTTTCTTTTCACTTTTTTAAAAAATTTTTATTATTAATCAACTGAATTGCGCTGTAAAATCGATCGTCTTTTGTTTGTGCTCTAAAATCGATTGTCTTTTGTTTTTATTGTTTTTAACATTACCGTCATATATTTTTTAAAAATATTGTTCCTTTGTTTACTTTGTTCTGTCTCCTTTTCTTCGCTTTTTTTTTTAATTTATTAATCTACTGAATTGTGCTGCAAAATCGATTGTATTTTGTTTTTTCTATTATATATTTAAATTCTATTACATATTTCATATTAAAAAAAATCTATTACAAATTTCTTTTGCTTACTCATGGTTCTTTTCTTTTTTTTTATAAATTATTAATTTATTAAATTGTATCAAATAATCGATTGTCTTTTTTTTAATATTACATATTTTGTTCGTTTTCTTTAACTTTAGGTTTTTTTAATAAATTCTTTACGTTTTTCTCTTTAAATTTATTCCTAAATCTATCTAGGCAACAAAGTGAAGGATTTTCTATATTGACAATTAATTTTTTGACAACTCACAAGGGATATTTGCTTCTTGCGCGTTGGCAACACTAATCGTATTTTCTAGTCTTTCTCGCTGTCATTTTCGCTATATGCTAGATTCCAACGGCAGTTATTATAAAACATCTTTAATCTAGACACCACTGATAAGAATAATCGATACAGGAGGACGCGTTGCCAACATGGCAAAACTTTTACGGCGGTAAATTCAAACTACTTAAAGCTTAATGATTGAAAATAGTTTAAATTTGGCGCCGTAATTTATTTAGGTGTTTGATATTTATTGATTGTGGCCAGACTGGAAGAAATAGTAAAGATGACGGGTTAACTTTGCTTAACCTATATAAATTGTATTTTCTAGTTTTCCTCGTTCTTATTTTATCATTCGCTTTGTTTTTCATCAAAAATTATTTGTCTTAGAACCAGTGTTGCCAATCCACTGTAAGCTGATTACCCTTTTCAAATTTAAAAAAACCCGCTCTTACCCACATTGAGTAATGAAATTGAAATGAATGAATGAAATGGTACAAAATTTATTTTATTTAATACCTAATATGTATTATTGGACTTACCTTACACACATGGACGTTACACGACAGATTTGTCAGGTTAAAATCGTCTATATGTATGTGGGACTGTGAGCGACAATCGGCAACAGTGCTGCCAACCGACCAAGCGAAGCATTTCGGAAGATAGTTGTGAAAAATTCCGACAGATGTCTCTGAATTTCGATTGAGCTAATTTAAATCACTTCATTAAAATCACTGATTTTATTCAGGCGATTTTTATTTTTGAAAATCATTTAAAAAAAAATTTAATTCTGATAAAATAAACAAAACTGGGTCCAAATTTCTAAAATTAAGACATTTGACAGTTATTGTGCAATTTTTGACGCTAAATAAAACAAAGGACGATCGAGAAATAAAGAAAATTTGTAAAATTAAAAAATTCTTAGTAAATAAACAAAACTTTCTAAAATTAAGATTTGACATATGCGCAATTTTTGACGTAAAATAAAACAAAAGACAATCGACAAATTTATAAAATAAAAAAAATAAATAAATATAAAAAAATCCTCATTAAATAAACAATACTTTCTACTTTCTATGAAATTACAAAAAATTATAAAAATTAGAAAAAATTATAAAAATTGAAAAATTATAAAAATCACAAAAACTAAAAAATTCTCATTAAATAAACAAAACTTTCTAAAATTAAGATTTGAACTTTAGCCAATTTTTGGCGTAAAATAAAACAAGACGATTGACAAATTTATAAAATTAAAAAATTCTCATTGAATAAAATTAGACAAAAGAATACAAAAATTTAAAAACTCATGAAATAAAATTACAAGAAATTAAATTTTTTTTATTAAATAAACAAAACTTTCTAAAATTAAGATTTAATATTTGTGCATTTTTTGACGAAAAATAAAACGATAGACAAATTTATAAAATTAAAAAAAAAAAGTCAATATAAAAAAAATCTCATTGAATAAAATTACAAAAAATAACAAAAATAAAAAAAATCTCATTAATAAAATTACAAAATTTATAAAATTACAAAAAATAACGAAAATTAAAAAAAATTGTCATAAAATAAACGAAACTTTCTAAAATTAAAATTTGAAATTTGTGCAATTTTTGACGTAAAATAAAACAAAAGACGATCTAAAGAAATAAATAAAGAAAATTTATAAAATTACAAAAAAATAAAAATTAAAAAAAGAGTTGAGTTGAAAATCGGCAGATCTACCGAATTATCGAATGGGCAGCACTGATCGACAATGTGGATTTGGTTAGTTTTTGTCGGCTTCCGGCTTTAGTGATTTCTTTGTTGCCAATACTGAAACATCACTAACAAGTCGTCAATCAAATATTTAAAAATTTATGTTTTTTCTTTCTTTCTTGAAAATACCCACTTTTACCCTCGTATTGTTTTTACCCGCAGGCCACAAGGTTGCTTAAATTACCCGTAATTCGGGTAATTGCCCGCACATTGGCAACCCTGCTTAGAACTTAGAATTCTAGATTCCAACGGCGAGGATTTTGAATAATTATTATAAAACATCTTTAATGCATAATCGAGACGCTGCTGACAAAAAGAAATAATCGATAGGGCGATGCGTTGCCAACATACCATTTGGCGGCAAATTCAAACTGATTGGAACTGAATTTCTAAAACTATTCTTCATACGACAGAAAGAGTTATATTCCAAGATAGTAATAAATTCATGTTATGTAGTACATAGTTACATACAAGACAGAAAATTGTTTACTTTAAACTTATCGTTGCGTTATAAATAGCTCAAACGCAGCGGTTGTGAGATGGCAATCGATTCAGTTAAAGTCAATTTTTTTTTTCTCTGGAATACGTTATCTGTTTTGCTTCCCAAAATAAAACCGACAGTTAAGTAACACAAACTTGATTGATTAAAAAAAAACAATTAGGCATTACCCAGAGCGAAATTTAATATCTCAAGTGCGATCTTTCTCTTTCGGCAAATATTTGTCTCACGTCAGGGCGAATTAGGACAAGGACTAATTTCACAGTCGGCAGTCAAAACGGATTAACTGTTATTAAAAGAGTAAGATGATTTTGTCGCAAACTTATGTATACACGCGCCGCGCCGCACACTCGGTACGCACGTGTTACCTGTGTGAACGTCTAAAATTAGCTGGAAAAATGCAAGGCCGATCTTCTATTCCATAACATTGTCATTTGAAATGTATTAAAAGCAAATATTTATTTAAATCCGAGCGAAGATCATCACGAAGATTAATTAATTATAATAAGCCGGAATTAAGTATTTGAACAGAACTTCGTACTTTGTTCTTTCTCACCTACCCACGGATTATTATTTCTTTTTTGGGCGTATTAAAGTATTCACATTATATCACACTGTCTGATTGTGAGTTATTTTATGTTATGTATTCTATATTTGTCTCCTAGTAACATAACTATAACTATTTTTGCACCTAAACGAGTTGATGACTTACTTTATCGCACTTTGCATGTCCGTGTGAAACGATTCAAATAAGCGTGCGTGATAAAAACAAGATCAAACACGGCTCCAAAACAACAACATATTTTTATAAACAACGGAAATTATTACGCATTCGTTAATCGTTTTATTGTGGTTAGTCACAAATTTGTTTATCTCCGGGACGTCTTAAAATACGCAATTAGCACACTCGAAGAGCGAAAACATATTTTTCTGTTAGTTTTCTATCGTGCGAAAATAGAAAACGCAGTTTGTCCTAGCGATTAGCGCCGTGCTGATTTTGGGGGTATTTATGCCGAGCACTAAATATAGCGAGTTTGCCGTTAGACCCACGTTAACGAAGTGTTAACGAAGACCGCAGGTTATTTTCGAGTAATCTCTGTGTGCCTTGAAGGCAAACAATTGCTTGTATCAACTCCCGGATATTTCTGGGAGCGCTCGATTAATTCGTCAAAGTTTAACTTTTGGCACCTTTTGGTTAACACGTCGAAAAATATTAGTATTATAATCAGAGAGCGGACGACCTTAGGTTTTAGTTTCCGCTAACGAAAACCTAAAACTGGCCGCTCTCTGGTTATAATTTGTAGATTTCCAATTAAAATAATTAATGACTGAAAACAAGTCGCAGAATGAAAGCTCTTTCGGTCTAGGTCGCCAAAGATGTCATAGTAGCAAACTTTCTTCTTCTTCTTTTTCTCCTTGAATTATTGGCCGAGTATAATAAAATGAAGAAGAAAGTATTTGATATTGTTATTGACTAAAAACAATTCGAAAACTAAAAGCTTTTTCAACCTAGGTCGCCAAAGTTGACGCAGAAAACTTTAGATGATTGACATTTCTTCTGCTTGAATTATCCGAGCATATTACTAAAACTGAAGAAAAAGTATTTTTTTCCTACACTAGTAGAAAATTCAATTTTACCGGCTCAACACAGAGGAGAAAGCAAACGTTTCCACGGCTAGCCCGGCAAAACATCAATGCCTAGCCGAGAAAATAATTGACGAAGCTTTACCACTAGGTGGCGCAACAATAATTTCTGGAATGCATTCTTATCGACATCAAAAAATTAACAAACGTGTTTTTCTTATTTAATTCCACTGGTATTTGATTTTAAAAAAGATTAAAATTACCAAGAAAAAAACAAAAAACAACTCGGCAGCGGTGGGATTCGAACCCATGCCTCCGAAGAGACTGGTGTATGAAACCACCGCTTTAACCGCTCGGCGACGCTAGTACATAGAACATCGTGTTTTAAAACATCTATAATAATTTTAATAGTAACTCAATTTAATATTTTTACTTCAAGAAAAAGAACGTTTATGTGATATTAACAAAATTAATTATAATGTTGTGTAGGAAAAAAAATTATGTGTAAACCATGGCGATAAAGGAGTTTTCGAGGTCTCGAGAGGTGGCATTGTTAACTCCTTCACTCTATTTTTCTCACTCCTTCCCAGGGTTGCCAATGTGCTGGCAGTTACCCGTATTACGGGTAATTTAAGCAACCTTGCGGGTAAAAAAATATGTACGTGGGTAAAAATGGGTATTTTCAAGGAAGAAAAAAAAAAACAGATAAATTTTTAAATTTTTGATTGACGACTTGTTAGTGATGTTTCAACTATACTATTGGCAACTAAGAAATTACTAAAGCCGGAAGCCGACAAAAACTAAAGTAAGTAACTAACAGCCAAATCCACATTGTCGATCAGTGCTGCCAACTCTAACGATAATTCGGTAGATCTACCGATTTTGAACTCAACTCCTTTTTTATTTTTATTTTTTTTGTAATTTTATCAATTTTCTTTATTTCTAGATCGTCTTTTGTTTTATTTTACGTCAAAAATTGCATAAATTTCAAATCTTAATTTTAGAAAGTTTTGTTCATTTCATGGCCTTCTAAATGAAAAGCGAGTTCTAACTGGCCTGGACGTTTTGAAAAATTTACATTGAATTTTTGTGCTCGAGAAAACGCCAAAAGTCGCCACTTTGGCACTGGTTACGGGGCACTGACGGCACTGAGTGAAGTGCACTGTCATTACTGTCAGTCAAAGTGATTTCACGCAAAATTAATTAATATTGTAATTACCGTAATACAACATAATTTATATGGTATAAACTTTATAGATTCATGCACAAATCATTTGATCACGTCGGAGTGAAGTATGTTTGCGCAATAAAGAAAAACTGTCATTTTAAAAAGCTTTCGTGTTATGAATAAAACATGTTAAAAAGGGCGATGTTAATTACGCACAGTGAGAAAAGAAGCTTTATTATACATGTTGTAACTTACCATAGAAATTCTGAGTATATGCAGGTAAGATTTTAATCTAAAACCGTAATAGTTTAATGCTAAATTAAGTTGTCGAAATTGGACATAAATACTCCACTTTATTCCAACGTAAATAATATCCAGTATGCTCAAAGTTTTACAATAATAACATTAATTGTTCTTACACGAACTCATCCACCATTCACATGTGACAGCACTGTCAAGATTTTAGGTTAAGAAAGCGCCCCGTAAGCAGTGCTTGGCGGAGCACGGCTGAACTGCACTTTTGCCCAGGCCAGATAGAACTCGATTTTCATTTAGAAGGCCATGGTTCATTTAATGAGAATTTTTTTAAATTTTTTGTAATTTTATTTAACGTTTTTTTTGTAATTTTTTTTCTAATTTTATTCAATGAGATTTTTTTAATTTTTGTCGATTGTCTTTTGCTTTACTTTACGTCAAAAATTGCCTAAAGTTCAAATTTTAATTTTTTAATGAGAATTTTGTAATTTTTTGTAATTTTATAGAAAGTATTGTTTATTTAATGAGAATTTTTTGATTTTTACATATTTTTTTGTAATTTTATATACATAATGAGATTTCTTTTTATTTTAATTTTTTTATTTTATTAATTTTATTCAATGAGATTTTTTTATATTTATTTTTTTTTTATTTTATAAATTTGTCGATCGTCTTTTGTTTTACTTTGCGTCAAAAATTGGATAAATGTCAAATCTTAATTTTAGAAAGTTTTGTTTATTAAATCAAAGTTCAAAGTTAGTCAACTCGCAACTTTTTCTATCGTTTATAACGTTGCAAACATTTAAACATAACCTAAAAATAGAGACAAAATGGATGGATGATGGAAGTGTCAAAATTATTCGTAATTATAAATAACAATTAAAAGATTAAATTGGTCAAGTGAATCTATCTTTAGCTTAGGTTTCTATAAACGACGTGACGTCGCAAACATTTTATCGACACAGTTCACATATAAATGTTGGCTGCGAGTCGTCAGGATTGCAATGGGGCCCCCGAGCATATTCTGTATAGCTATTTCGGCCCTAATTGGGGCCTCATCAGCAGAACAGTAGCTCGAGAACTCCACTGCAACCCCGACGACCAACAGCATATACGCACGCTTAGCGCGTGAATGCAAACATGTGAATTCACGCGCTAAGCGTGCGTATATGCTGTTGGTCGTCGGGGTTGCAGTGGAGTTCTCGAGCTACTGTTCTGCTGATGAGGCCCCAATTAGGGCCGAAATAGCTATACAGAATATGCTCGGGGGCCCCATTGCGATCCTGACGACTCGCAGCCAACATTTACATGTGTGCGTTGACACGTTTTGTCCGCTTCGACTGCCATCTCGTGCGTGTTAGCTTTTGAGGCAACGGCATTGTTGCTAGCTGCTTTCACGACACGAATTATAAGTCGGAAAATAATTGTGCTGCGGCGCAATTATTTCACAGTTCACATAGAGTAGAACGACGTAAAAATGACAGTTGGTAGTGTACATTTTCAAACCTAAACGAAACATACAGTATATTATCATCTTCATGAGTTTTTTCTCTTTTTATTGTTTTATCTAAACAAACAATTTCTTTTTCAGTTTTGTTTTCTTCCATCATATTTTTTTTTTAAATTTGTTCTTTAAAGTTTTTATTTCATTGTTCAGTATTTATTCAAAGTTGCTGAATTATACATATACAGTGCACTCGCGCTAACGTGAACACTGCTTAACATGAACTCCTGTATAACGTGAACATCTAAATTTTAGCATTGGCCACTGTCTAACGTGAACAGTGCACCTCGCTAACACAGCTACTTTATATACTATAGAAATTTACAACATAAGTCCAAAGAATCACTTTTTACTTCATTTTTTTCCGAAAATACATTATTTGTAGTACATAAATAAAGGTTGAAAGTGATGTGTCATGTTTTTAATTGTTTTTAAGAGATGAAGACTGCATCTCAGAAACATGAACAATCGCGCAAACATGAACACAGCTGCTTTTAATTAGTTCACGTTAGCGCGAGTGCACTGTACTCTGCATGAAGCTGAGTATTATAAATAAAATACTTACCTACTCTTTGCGTTTTACGACTCAGGAACGCATTCATTAATTTGTTTTAAAGTTTGTAATTACCTGCGCATTATTATTTTTATGCCTCGCAATGAATTAGTTTTTTATTGCCTTCCACGTTAACCTTGAAAACGTCATAATATTTGTTGAAATACTGGATTCAATAAATACGCTACATAATAGCCAATTAACTTTCCTTTTCGTAAATATCTTTTCTTACTAAATAGGTACATCGGAGCATAAAAAACTACAATAAAAGCTAATGCTAAGCTAAATAGGGCCAAAAGTTAATACATTTAACGGAAATTTTCCAGAAAAATTATTATTTAATTCAATACTTAAACTTCAGCTTAGGTCGCGACATCTCGTGGCCGATTCTTGACCTACTGCCAATCAAAACCGACCTTGAATTTGAAATCTCATAGAACTTTAATTTTTTTTTTAATGTTTCTTTTGTAGGTACAGTAAATTAGGTCAAAAATAGAATTCAAAACGCTGCGACTGATATCAAAATGAGAAGTTACCCTTACGTTCCCAGCATGGTCCAAGCAATTACGGTTCTCACAGTGCTAAAAATGATGACAAAAGGTGAACCCCCGAATCAACCCAAGCGAACTTACACGTCGATAAATTTATAAATTCCAGCTCAAACTTCCTGCGGTTCGGGAAACATGAACGGGAAGGTAATGTACGAGCGACTACCCAATACCCAGCTGCAAGGATTCGACGATGACATCTACCGAGACACCGCCCCTCCGTTTATGGTTTTAGAAAAATGCCAGGACTTGTGCTTGAGGGACAGGTCTTCCAGTAACATCGTCAGGACGTGCACTTCCTTCGACTTTCAGCCGGGAAGTAGAATCGCTACTTACAACGGTGGGCCGGAGTATGAAGAATCCACTTGCTATTTAACTAGGGAGCAAGCGGCTCCTGAGGGAATCGGGAATCTCATGCTGGTGCCAAATAGCGTCCATTTCACAGAAGTCTGTATTACAGGTAAAAATTAATAAACTTCCAATGTAGAGACAAGGAGTTTGCAGCTAAGTGTTCGCCACCTGGTGTCAACTAAACAAATCCTTGCATGCTACATAACAAACATAGACAAAATACTTGTATTTTGTCTATGATAACGAATCATGTTTTGGCGTCGATACCGAGTGTATGATATATCAGGATTGTGTTGTGTGTGACATTCAAATTAAATCAACTTGTGTATTTGGATTGGTACGCACTTAAACACGTGCATTATAAAAATTCCGCGTAGCTTACAGAGGTTCAGATTTATCCGCGGTAAAACTAATTTTCTTAGAAATGTATGATTTGTGACTTACCCCCTTTTATATGCGATCTGATCCGATCAAACGCGTTTAGATCCAATTCTTATGTGCGAAAGAACACGCCTAAAGCATAAGCAACCAAACTTACACTACTTGGATTTTCTAGCCTATCTTTTCCTCGCTCATTTTGTACCGAGTGACTTTTAATAATTGAGACTTATTTTATCAGATTGGCAACACTTTTCAATGTTTATGTTGGTGAACTTGAATTTCAAAATTTCAAAATATAGGTTGGTACAGATTGTCAAATTCGAATAAATTCATTTGTTCAATAAAAAATGAAAACAATCAGATATTTAATTATCAAAATGGCTTTGAGCACAGAACAGAATACATTTTTAGTAATGGCTTATTTTCGAAGCGGAGAGCGAAATGAAAATGGTAATTGGATTTATTCACGGAAGCAGGCCTATAACGATTTTATTGAATTATACCCTGAACAACAAATTGAGTTTCGTCCTTTTTCACAACACTGTGGTAGATTAATTGAACGTTTCTTGCAAACTGGTAGTGTAGATAAAGGAAAATCCACTGGTCGCCCCACTATAATAACTCCCGATGTTGTTGAAAATGTTAATGACATTGTACAACAGAATCCTCATGTTTCCATACGTCGTGCATCTCAACAAATAGGTATCAATTTGGTTCTTTTAAGTTTTTCTATTTCAATTTCCTGTATTTAGGAGCTTTTTACGAATCCACTCGGAAGATCTTGAAAAAACACCTTCAATTCCGACCATACAAATTTTCAATGGTTCAACAACTTCACCCACCCGATTTTCTTCGACGAATTGAGTTTTGTCAGTGGTATAACAATAATCTGCTGAATAATATTGACCAACAGAATATTACTTTCTTCTCCGATGAAGCCTGGTTTCATCTCTCTGGGTTTATCAATTCGCAAAATTTCAGGACTTGGTCAGCAGATAATCCCCATAATGTAATTGAAGTACCCTTACATCCACTTAAAATCGGTGTTTGGGTGGCAATGTCTCGAAGAAGAATTATTGGACCAATATTCTTCAAGGAAACAATTAATGCCCACAGATATCAAAGACTTCTATTGGAACCATTTATAAACCAGTTAGACGACATTGAATTAGCAAACGGCTACTTTCAACAGGATTCCGCCACCGCCCACACAGCACGAGCCACAATAAATTATTTAGAGGAGTTTTTCTCAGGTCGTTTAATCAGTGCTGGTTTGTGGCCTAGTAGATCACTCGATTTGACAACCCTGGACTTCTTCTTATTTCCATATTTAAAAAATGTGGTGTTCCGTAATCACATTAACAATTTGGAAGAATTACAGCACGCAATTGAACAGGCAATTGCAAATATCACACCTGAAACGTTAATTAATGTATTCAATAATCTATCTCGAAGGGTTCAGTGCTGCTTACATGTAGAAGGCCAACATTTTGAACAATTGCTCTAACATTCAATTAAATCCGAACTTCTTACTTCCTTATTTCAATAATTTGGTGTTCAGAATACATATTAAACAATTTGGAAGAATTGCAACAGGCAGTTGCAAATATCGGACAACCTAAAACGTTAGTAATGTCTTCAATAACATATCTCAAAGGATTCGGTGCTGTTTACGCAAAGGGGGCTAATGTTTCCAGTTTTCATCATCAATGTAAACATCAACTCTAACCTGTAACGATGCATTCCCGCAAAATTAACGAACCTTCAGGTACTGCCAATTCCTCAGTGTTCCCAACATACTAATTTGCTTCAATCATAAAAGTCACTCGGTATATTTTAACACATTTGCGATCTTCTTCTTTGTTCTTATTACGGTTTCCGTCTTCTTGGGCCATTTAAATAGTATTTAAACTCAAAAATACACGAGAAATAAATAAAAACCTGCACGCAAATAACAGTTGTAAAAGAATTTAGTGACTTTTTCGTACCAACCTAAGTTTTCAAATTTTCGTGGCTTACCTAACCTCAATCTCAAACGTGTTCAACTCAAACGTTATATTATTTATTAAACGCAGTAGGGCTGTAGGTGATTGTAGAGTGTATTTACAAGTGCAAGTTTGTCTTAAGCTCCCAGACCCGACCGAGAATGCCCCAACCGCCGTTACATCTTCGAAAGACACCCCAGAAAAAAACTGAAACTCCCGTCGGCGGACCTCAAGGAAATAACCGCCTCCAACCGAAGCGAATGCGAAGACAAGTGCCTAAGCGAGTTCAGCTTCGTGTGCAGGTCGGCCACCTTCGATTCAGTGATGAGAACCTGCACCTTGAGCAGGTTTACAAGACGCACCCACCCGGAGTTACTTGAAGACGATCCAAGCTCCGACTACCTTGAGAACACGTGCTTAAGCGGTGAGCAACTCGCCTTTCTTGAAAGAGCCCCTAATTTGATCCGGTGGTGTTCCAGCTGAGCGTAGATGCGATGGCCTGGCCGTCTTCATAAAGGAAGAGAATAAGCGATTGGGAGGCCCCTTCGAGGTCGATCTCTTCACCAACATTACTTTGGAAGAGTGTCAGGCGATGTGCGTGCGGGCTGAGAAGTATTTCTGTCGTTCCGTCGAATACGATGAGATGATAAAGCAGTGCACGTTATCGGAGGAAGATTCAATCTCGCAGAAAGACGACTTGGGGGTTAGCAGCAGCCCCAGTCATCACTTTTATGACTTCGCTTGTTTAGATAGCCGTGAGTTCCCCTCAATTTAAGTCCCACAGTTTTTAACCTAGTCGATTTTCAGCCCGAGGTTCCGAGTATCCGGATAACTCGGTGACGTCCCACTTGTTCACCGGTAAACGGCCCGACACTGCGTTCCAGAGATACCGAAACAGTAGGCTGGGCGGAGAGCACCACTCAGAAATTTCCGGAAGGTCACTGAGCGAGTGCCTGGATGAGTGTTTGCGTCAGCCGAGCTTTCAGTGTCGCTCCGCGGTCTACAGCGAAAGGTACAGGACCTGTCGGCTCAGCAGGTACAACCAACGAGACGGCATGAGGATCATCTACGATGCAGACTACGATTACTACGAAAATCTGATGCGTGAGTGACTGTGCATCTCGCCTCTTAAGAAAATGTACCCAGACGTTTTCAGATCAAGCAGTCGGTGGTGATATGGATGGGACGGGGCAGAGACCGAATGACGGGGGGGCCGGTGAGAGATACCCAGGAATGCCAAGTCGACCTAGTAGACCAGGAGGTGTTGATCGATACCATCCTTCCAGTGGAGGTGGTGGGGGTAGATATCCACCTTCCGGTGGGAGATACCCACCGGGTCCACCTAGCGACTGGTATCCATCTGATGATAGACGGTATCCAGGAGGGGGTGAACGGTATCCCTGGGATCGATTTCCACCCAGCAGCAGTGGAGGTGATGGTTATGATGACCATCCTCCTCTCGGCCCTAGCAGATACCCTTTTCCACCGGGACATAGATATCCAAGCGATTATCCTCGCGATAGGTATCCTCATGAGAGATTGCCGGATCTTTACCCCGTTACTTCACCGGATGGTTATCCAGGTCCAGGTATGAGGTATCCTGTAGGACCACCACCGGAGAGGCATCGGAATAAATATGATAATAGATACGGAGACAATCGAATAGGTGGAGGTGATGACAGGTATGACGATAGATAAATTCTCTAAATTCTTTATTTCGTTGCGTTTCGTAGAACAAAAAAACTGGAATAAAAAAACTCAATATTTTCAAATGAGTAATGTTGCTATCTTGTACAAGCATTAATCCCCAGCCTCCCTCGAAAAACGTACAATGAGATCGAAAAAAGTTGTCTACTTTGCTCTGAAACTGACTTTAAAAAAATTCTGTTGGCAGCAACAGTTATCGACTGTCGTTTTCTATTTTATCGACGATTTGTGTTTCACTGCTGAGGTTATGGGCGTGTTCAGCTGACGCAACAGTTGACTAAAACCAGAAACATGTTTCATTTATGTTGCGTTTAAACAAGTTGGAGCCGTTGAACGCTATTGTTATTTATCAATCGACATTTGACATATGGAGTGAGGTTTTCATACAAAAATTTAAATTGCGACATCTTACGATCTTTGTTTGACTTAACATTGCAACAAAATAAAAAGAAATAATTGTAGGCTATTATAACATTTTATATTTTTATGCAATTTCATACAAATACCTGTAAATGTACCATTTAGAACCAGCTGTTTATTTATAAGTATTATTCATCATAATTATAAAAACTGAAAAAGCTGACCATTCGAAAGAGGTTAGATTCTGTGGCGAGAATAAACAAATGACTCACTGGCACCGCACTCACCGTAAATTATTTCTGGTGAGTAAATTCGACAACTGTTGGCAGTCAACACAAGTAACCATTACCCGTTCAGCGTACCAAACAAGTCAACATACTCAACAGTTGTGTCCGCTGAACGCGCCCAATGTATTTTTAAAACAAACAACTTCTAACCTGCCACTGCAATAAACCTTCAATCTTCATTCAAATTGTGTAAAAGTTTGATAATAATTCCTCTTTATTTTCAAAATGGGGAAAAGTTAGAAAATTTATTTATCAAATCGTAGAATGTCAAATTGCGATCGAAAGGATAAGCAGATGTTGCCGAAATACTTCCACAGTGAATTTTCCACGAAATGGGAGATTTCCCTAATGGGAATGTTACCAACTTATGTTGATAACATTGTTGCAAACATAATTTTTTCAAAATTTGGTGCAAATCAGTTTTGATTGCGATGTTAGGTCAAAATTCGGCCGCAGGATGTCGCGACCAGTGTTGCCAATGCACTCTAAGCCGATTACGAAGTTAAAAAAATCCGCTCTTGCCCACATTGAGTAATGAAATTGAAATGAATGAATGAAATGGTACAAAATTTATTTTGTTTAAATACCTAAAGCCGCGTACAGACTTGAATGCACATGCATATGCGATGCACCCGATTGGCGTGCGTTGAAAAATTTTCATATAAATATATGCATGTTGTCTCAGTGTACTCAGTGTCTTAACTTATTGAAAAGCTGTTACAGATTTATGTAGTATACCTACTTACCTTTTCCAGTTCCAACCGTCTTCCTGCCTTTGCTTTTTTGGGCACGAAAAGATCCCAGCAAACTTGTCATCTTTTGCTTAACGCCATTTACATCTCTATTAATTTTTTCTGCTATCTCGTTCCAAGCATCTGTTTTTTTTTTGTTTTGTTTTAATGGAAAGGATGCTTGGCCTCCCTTAAAACTGGATATTGTTCATAATAATCAATTAATTGAAGGCAGTCGTCATTTGACCATTCCATCGTAGCAACAATAAACCTTTATTAACAAATAAACAACCGACAGGTCCTAAAACTCTATTCAGACTGCAGAACATGCAGTCATATCATGACATACATGGATTGTGCGTGTTCAAACACGTTCAAACTGAGCGCGCTTGCACAATATATTTCCTTTGAGCGGTGCCAAAAGACCGACACGCTCTGGCTCGCATCATGTGCGTTCGCAGGGTCTCGCAAGACGCTAAGCATGTGTTGAGGTCGTTGCGAATATACAGTCCACACCGACGCATGCATGCGTATGCGTCTCGGCTCAACGCATGTACATTCAAGTCTGTACGCGGCTTAATATTATTGGACTTACCTTACACACATGGACGTTGCACGACAGATTTTTCAGGCTAAAAATCATCAAGTGGGCGGCAATCGGCAACAGTGCTACCAACTGACCATGCGAAGCATTTCGGAAGATAGTTGTGGAAAATTCCGATAGATGTCTCTGAATTTCGGTTGAGCTAATTTAAATCACTTGATTAAAATCATGATTTTATTCGGGCGATTTTTATTTTTGAAAATCATTTAAAAAAGAAATTTAAAAAATTCTCATGAAATAAACAAAATTGGGTCCAAATTTCTAAAATTAAGACATTTGACAGTTATTGTGCAATTTTTGTTTTGTTTCAATATGACATTTGTGCAATTCTTGACGTAAAATAAAACAAAAGATGATCGACAAATTTATAAAATTAAAAAAATAAATAAATATGAAAAAAATCTCATTGAATAAAATTAGAAAAATTTTTTTTTAAAATCTTATTAAATAAAATTACAAAAAAATAAAAATTAAAAAAATTTCATTAAATAAACAATACTTTCTACTTTCTATAAAATTACAAAAAATTATAAAAATTAAAAAAATCTCATTAAATAAACAAAACTTTCTAAAAATAAGATTTGAACTGTAGGCATTTTTTGGCCTAAAATAAAACATCGACATGACGATCGACAAATTTATAAAATTAGAAAAGTCTCATTGAATAAAATTTAAAAAAAATTGTATAAATAAAAAAACATTAAATAAAATTACAAAAAATTATAAACATTAAAAAATTCTCATTAAATAAACCAAACTTTCTAAAATTAAGATTTGATATTTGTGCAATTTTTGATGAAAAAAACAAAAGACGATCGACAAATTTATAAAATTAAAAAAAAATCTCATTGAATAAAATTACAAAAAATAACAAAAATAAAAATATCTCATTTAATAAAATTACAAAAAAATAAAAATTAAAAAATTCTCATTCCCAAAACTTTCTGAAATTAAGATTTGACATTTGTGCAATTTTTGACGTAAAATAAAACAAAAGACGATCGACAAATTTATAAAATTAAAAAAATAAATATAAATAAAATCATTGAATAAAATTAGCAAAAAATAAAAATAGTCTTATTAAATAAAATTACAAAAAAATAAAAATTACAAAATTCTCATTAAATAAACAAAACTTTCTAAAATTAAGATTTGAACTTTAGGCAGTTTTTGACGTGAAATAAAACAAAATACAATCGACAAATATATAAAATTAAAAAAATCTTATTGAATGAAATTAGAAAAAACAATTACAAATATAAAAAAACTCATTAAATAAAATTACAAAAAATTATAAATTAAAAAAAAAGTTTAGTTCAAAATCGGTAGATCTACCGAATTATCAGTAAAGTTGGCAGCACTGATCGACGATGTGGATTTGGCAGTTAGTTACTTTAGTTTTTGTCGGCTTCCGGCTTTAGTGATTTCTTTGTTGCCAATAGTAAAGCTGAAACATCACTAACAAGTCGTCAATCAACAATTTAAAAATTTATCTGTTTTTTTTTCTTTCTTGAAAATACCCATTTTTGCCCACCTATAATTTTTACCCGCAAGGTTGCTTAAATTACCCGTAATTCAGATAATTGCCCGCACATTGGCAACCCTGGTCGCGACCTAAACTGGTGATTAATTTTTTTTAAGTTAGTTACATGGCAAACTAGATAAATTTCTTTCATGGTATAAATTGCTTTTACTAATACCGAGTGATCATCAACTTTTGCCATGGAATTTGGATGGTATGTCTTAGTTTAGGGTGGCTAATTAGACATACCGTGTAAGGAAAAAAATGCAGTGCAGTGTTGCCAATAGACTTTCGCAAAAAGTCTGAACGTTTGGCTTAAATAATCACTAAAATGTACTAGAAGCACTAGGAGGTTTGGCAACACTGGTCTCAGTATTAAAAAGCCACAAAAGAAAACTAGAATTTTTGTCAAAAAACATAAGACGATCGATTCTTTAACAAATGCAAGAAACAAGAAAAATGGTCGACGATTTGAATGTAAGAGAACCTACCGTTTTCACTTTTCAAATTCAAAAAAATTTCAATTAAAAAAAAATAAAGAAACAAAATCGATCGATGGTAAAAAGGAAAACTTACGGTTAATGTTTTTTTTAAAGGTCAGAAATCGATCTTCATTCATTTTTTCTTCGTTGAAAATTAAAATTGTCAAAACGACGTTGTTTCAAAAATGTAAAAAATTCTTTGTTTGTACATATTGAAGAAGAACGCGATTTTTATGCTTGACGAGCATGGCTAATTACTTTATGAATTATGACAGATATCAAAACAAAATGTCAAACTCAAACGAAATAAATATCTATTAAAAGATATCACTAGATATGTCACTAAACAAATTGTCAGTTATTTTAGCTGTAAGTCACCAGATCTTCACAACCAGTACAATTCACAGCAGAATCTCCTTTCGGGTTAATACCCTCGACGTTTCGTCCATCACAATGTCGGCATCTTCAGTTCTATAAATCGAATCTGTCAACAGCGCATTAACAGATTCTGAGGAAAGAAATGCTCGAAAGGAGATTCTATTGTCAACAAAGCCATGAGTTTTGTTCACTTAAAAAAAAAAAAACGAGACCATTTCGGTTAGAAGAATGACGACTTTCTTTCTTAATTTAGATACGATTCTCGATATGGGGGTGGCCAATACGGCGGAGACACAGACAGTTACCCCTATGATGGATACAGGAGAGACAGGTACCCGCCTGGCGATAGATACACCCCTGGTGAAAGGTACCCTTTTGAAGACAGGTACACTCCAGGAGATAGATACGCCCCTGGCAACAGATATACTCCAGGAACTAGGTACCCATCTAGAGATAGGGACAGATACCCATCCGGAGATAGGGACAGATACCCATCCGGAGATAGAGACAGATACCCATCTGGAGACAGAGACAGATACCCATCCGGAGATAGAGACAGATACCCATCTGGAGACAGAGACAGATACCCATCCGGAGATAGAGACAGATACCCATCTGGAGACAGAGACAGATACCCATCTGGAGCTAGAGACAGATACCCATCTGGAGATAGAGATCGATACCCATCAGGAGATAGAGATATCTCTCGAGATAGATACCCATCTGGAGATAGATATGATGGAAGTGGTGGTTCCAGAGACCAATACGGAGACAGATACTACCCAAGCGGAAACAGAAATCCTTACGATAGGCACCGATACAGTTATTACGGTGATGAACAATCGGGAGGCAATCGTTGGTTTTTTAGGCCAAACCAAGGCTCAAATAGAAGGCCCAGTCGCCCCATAGACGGATACCCTTCAGGTGGAGACCGGCGACCTTTCGACGTTGGCGGTAGGCCGTTCTCGCCCGGACCTGACGGCCCGATTTACGACAACCAGGGCGACGGCGGGCACTTTCCGCGGCCTTATTTTTCGCGCTGCGAAGAAGGAGACGACTTCAAGCAAATCGGTACGAAGCAGAGAATACGCAGGGACTTCATACTTCGTTTCCTGACGACGCCGTCCTTGCCTGACTGCCAACACTCCTGCCTGGAGACGAGGGATTTCGTCTGCCGATCGTTCAACTTCAGGTAAAAACTAAAATCGAAGGTGTGCACGCGTGTGACGGGGTGAGTTTTAGGGAAGGCCCTCCATTGTACGAAGACGCAAGGGAAAACTGCGAGCTGAGCGATCGAGATACCCGCGACCTTGAGATAGGCAATCCGCAGTTCTTTGAAAACACAGGCAACTTTGATTTCTATGAGCGCTCTGTTAGTAGGCAAGGGGGGGATGGGGACTGCCTAGATGGTAAGTCCCGAATTCCAAGATTTTAGAACCTGTCAAAGTTTTTTTTTTTTTTTCTTTTCGTTTACTTCAGTGAGTCAAATATGTAACGAGGATGGCATGGAGTTTACTCTAAGAACCCCCGAAGGCTTTTACGGTAGAATCTACACCTACGGATACTACGATCGTTGTTTTTTCCGTGGTAACGGCGGAACTGTGAACGTGTTACGGATTAGCGCAAGCCAGGGATACCCCGAGTGTGGTACTCAACGATACGGTGATACCATGACCAACATCGTCGTCGTCCAATTCAGCGACTACGTGCAAACCGGTAAAGACAAGAGGTTCAACCTGACCTGCTTATTTCGGGGACCAGGCGAGGCCATCGTTTCTTCCGGCTTCATAGGAGCAGGGTAATCCCCAAAACGTCTTCTGTTTAATTTTTTTTTTTTTTTAATTTTTCATCTAAAGCAGATCGGGCAGTCCAATTCCGATCGAGTATCTACCAGCCGAGAATACCCTGAGTTCTAAAGTGAGATTGCTAATTCTGTACCAAGGAAGACCAACGACGACCATCGCGGTCGGCGATCCGCTCACCTTCAGGTTGGAAGCCCAGGAAGGATACAATTATATCACGGATATATTTGCCACGAATGTTGTTGCTAGAGACCCGTACTCTGGAAGATCAGTCCAGCTCATCGATAGATTCGGGTAATGTATATTTTACACGCAAAACTTCGAATAATTGATTGAAATTTGAATTTCTCGCCTTTACGCGTCCCTGCGTAAGTCAACCATTTTTCATTAATTTTTTTGCTGCCATCTGTTTTGTAAAAAGGATGATAAAATAAATTTCATGTAATTAAAAATTTCGCGCTCGCTCGGTTCTATTCGTAAAAGTCCGACGCAATCGCCCTATCAAATTTGTTTACGCATTCGAAAACGATAGCAAATGAAAAGCAATGGTGAAATTGTTCTGCTGCTCTACAACAGATGGCGCTGTCTTCACCGCAGCAACAAAAAAAATACCTTAAACTTGCAACTTTCAGTATAAATCCCACGGCCGTCTAGATTGATTCAGAACCAGTCCTTTATCCGACTAGTCGCGTTAGAAAAAAGTCTATTCCATTTAAAACTTCTCGTTAGTTTGGCCCCCTCTGCACAGTTTTGAATTGAACTTTCGCCGTTGCCGTAGTTACCGTGTTAAATTTACATTCGAATGCGATTTTTTTTTACATTTTACGTAAATTTGAAAATAAATCCTAAAATTTATTGCAATTTGTAAACATGCAAAATCATCGGTGGCGCAAATTTAAAAAGGAAGGAAAGTGTCTGTGGCGCCACCTATTAAAAGTTGCATTACTTGTTTTTCCGGTAGATACTGAGATTTCAAAAACAATGAAAGAATGATATGAATTTGTCAGGACACGTGTAGATTTGCGCAAAGTGACGAAGGTCATCCATAAAGAGAGACGTGCAGTCACTAAATAAATACAGTACCGCAATCCATATGCTTAATGTGTAAGATAAAGAAACCACGTTTTTGCACTAAAATGGTCACTTTCGACAACTTCAGTGACCACTTTGGTCAACTTCAGTGACCACTTTGGTCAACTTCAGTGACCACTTTCGACAATTCAGTGACCACTTTGGTCAACATCAGTGACCACCTCGGTTAACTTCAGTGACCACCTTGGTCGACTTCAGTGACCACTTTAGTGACCATTTTTGTTCATATGCTTAATGTGTAAGATAAAGAAAACGTTCTTGCACTAAAATGACCGTCTTTTCTAGTTATTTTCTTTCTGGTAGGTTTAATCCAATTTAACGCCTGTCAAATAAAAGTTTAAAATGCCCGAATGTGTCGTCATTAGGGTTAGATGTTTGAATTTCCCGCCAATAATTTGCACTAAAATGGCGGCTGATTGCGGTACTGTAATTATTTGGTGACGGTAGAGAGAGACGGTGTCTGTGGCGCCATCTATTGCATTGTTTATCTGATACGTATTGGACACGGCCGCCTAGATTAATAAAAGACCAGTCGCGTATGTTCCACGAAAATTCTCGTTAGTGTGGCTCCCTCTGCTCAGTTTCGAATTGAACTTCCGCCGTTGCCATAGTTACGGTGTTAAATTTACATTCGAATTAGATTTTTTTACATCTGTTAATTTGAATAATAAATTACAAATATCATGCGTTCAAAAACTCCCACGTTTGGAGTTGGCGTTGGTTTGGTAAGCGTCGGTGCTGTAGTCATAATCAACTGATCGCACTTATTTTATTTGACGTCTTAAAATTATTTGACGTTTTAATACAAGTGACGATGTACCGTGTTTCTTCCTACCTCAAGTCATGGCCAACTCTAAACGTGGGAGTTTTTGAACGCATGTTTTATTGGACTGTATACGTGGCGCCATCTATGAAAAATTGCATTACATACTTCTTTTTGTGGTACTGAGAGTTAAAAAAATTATTATTATTATTATTATTCATATATTATGGAAAAATAATATTAATTTGACAGGACTTTGTAGATCTGCAACGTTATGAACGGCGCTGATAAAAACAGAAAGTGCCTGTGGCGCCATCTATTGCATTATTTGTTTGCCTGATAGGTATTGAACACGGCTACCTAGATTAATAAAGGACCGGTCGCGAGCAAAAGTATTTAGAAAAAATTGAAAACGAAAACAGTCGAATGAAGGTTAGAACAAAGAATAATGTAGAAAACATTCCACGAAAACTCGTAAAGAGTGGCTCCCTCTGCACAGTTTTAAATTGAACTTTCGCCGTTGCCATAGTTTCTGTGTTACATGTTACGTTTGAGTTCGATTTTTTTTACATTTGATGTCAATTTGAATCATAAATCATAAAAATACATATTGCATTATGCGCTAATTTGTGCTAACCACTTCTCTGAAGATAGCAACAGGTTACTGTACTGTGGCTCCCTCTTCGCCACACAGAAAAGTGGCTCTGAACTAAGAACACGACTGGCCGGTTAAAGAATTTTGTCCTTTATTAACTTAGGAATCCGTGGAATGCCTAATTTAAATTTCCAAGATTTATGTTGATGTAAACAATGTTGCCAACACCTGACGTGACGTTAGTTGAAAACCCCCTAAGTCATCAATGCATAATTTTTATTTCTAAAAGCCCAAAACACGCGAATATTTGTAAAAGTAAAAAGAGAAATATGTAGTAAATTTATACAAGAAAGTTTGCAAAATTGTAAATCAAGTTTTATGACAGTTGACAGTCAGCTGCTAGGTTCGTCATGTGTGTCATCTTTATCCTTCATTTGATCTAGGAAGCCGCGATAAATCCGAAACAGTTTCGATGCTCTTCAATAGATGTCACATTTTTCATTGGTCCTCGTATTGCGAATTTTCCGAAGTCTGCTGATCATTTCTAAACGTCATTTTTTTGTTATATGAGTTAAGAATACAGCGTGACATCCGACTGCGAGAGGCAAAGCCGTTTCTTTAAAGCTGAAAGGAGATAGCTATGTAATAGTTCTTATGTCGAGCGACACTACTTTCCAACTCGGTTAGGCTAGACTGTTAAGCCACTCAGCAAAAATTTAGTCAACTTTTGGGTCTGCTGAACGCGCCCATTCTAAAAAGAGAAATTTCTTGAGAAAAAGATCATTTTTGAAGACAAACTTACTTAAATTTGAGGCAAATCTTGACAAAAATGCATGAAAATAGCTTCAAATTGCAATTTGAGGGGAGAAAACAAGCATAAAAGTGATTTTTTGTCCCAATGTGAGGGAAAAACTACTGTCAGTAGTTGGCAACACTGACTTTACTTCATATCATAACACAGATTTATCAGGTAGCCAGATTCCCTGTAGAGAAAGAGGAATTGATATTAACTTAAGAGTGAGATGATAAATACACCCGTTTAATATCGTTTTCCATTTAGTTACATCATCCCACTCTGTGCGCGAACAAATGACGTCAGAATCTGCCACAGTGTACATGAGCGCAGAGTAAATCAAATTCTGTAACAGAGCAGCGTAAAGTATAACTTTCGAGTGGAACGTGCAATTATGGGGCGCAACTGATGATAAGGTTATGTGATTTGTATGGAAGAGCAATTAGAGGTGTTTTGTACGTGAAAGTAATTAATAGATAATATAAGTTGCATTGAAAATTGCAGGTGAATTACCAATTGTGAACTACATATCTTCTACAATTTTTTTTATTTTCGATAAACTTGATTTTCCTTTCAAAACTGCTACCAAAAGTTCTTCTTCACTACAGTCACTCGATTCAGTTTGTAGGGGTTTGTAGTAGGGATGTGTTGTTATTTAACAATCTGTTATTTTATAACAGTTATTTAATCGCAACAGTTGTTACCTGTTAGCTGTTTTCAAAAATAACAGGTTAAAAATAACAGATTAAAAATTCCGTGTTGCACCGCACAGCAGTAACCACCTCGTATTGTGTCGATGTGTCGTCACTCCCCAGTCACCTCA
Source organism: Dorcus parallelipipedus (assembly GCA_958336345.1). NCBI lineage: Eukaryota > Metazoa > Arthropoda > Insecta > Coleoptera > Lucanidae > Dorcus > Dorcus parallelipipedus. The sequence continues at coordinate 42,513,714 of OY284479.1, forward strand.
GTCTCACATCTCGTAACTATTTTGTGTTTGTGCTACTCTCCCGTAGAGTGAACTGTCAAGTTACAGGTGGTTGCGCTTTTTGCTAGGAGAGATATGATTTCTGAAACTGTTATTTGTAACCTGTTAAAAATAACTGTTATTTGTAAATAACAGTAACAGGTTACACCTGTTATTTGGAAATAACTACTTTGCCCATCCCTAGTTTGTAGTTAACTCCTCTAATATTCAATTTTTCCGCCATGTTTGTTTTGCACTCTCTGCACCGTCTCCTATAGCTCGTGTAGAAAAGTGTACACTGGTGTGCATTGCTAAAAAACAGATTGTCTCAGTGGAATGCGCAGTTCCCGGTAGGTGTAATCGTATCTCCCCAGTGGAACGTAAAATACCAGTGTCTATCTATCCTGTACCAGATCATTGCTTCATAAAATAATAAACTTTTCACGGTTATATATGGTTGGATATGGCGCAATAAGTTAAGAAAATAGAATCCCAATAAGGGTGAATGGCATGGATTCGTTCCAGAAGAAACCTTCCAGTTTCACCATTCATATCAGACAAGATGGCTGAACAGTTCCAGAAGGAGCTGGGCCAACCTCCAAGGAAGGAGGAAAGCAAGAAGAGAAAGAAGAAGAAGTTTTTCACGGTTATGTTGTGGACACAGTTGACATAACCTCAAAGTTTGATGTATTTTTTTTAAGAATTTTAATATTTCGGTTAATTGATAAGAAGCTTTCACAGAGCATGTGAAAGAATCAATAAAACGCCAAGATATTTATTATAACCTCAAAATTTAATTTGCTAATTTTTTTATAGTTGCCCCGTTGATAGTTATGTCTTCCCCGAACTCGATCGCGGACGCAGCGGAGACACCTTGGAAGCCAATTTCAATGCATTCAAAATCCCGGAGTCGAATTACTTGGTATTCGAGGCCACCGTGCGAACCTGCCGTGAAGGATGTCAACCGGCATATTGTCAGTCTGGCAGTGGCCGACAAGAACCGTCATTCGGAAGAAGAAAGCGTGACGTAAACCAAACACTGGCTGAGAATGGGACCTTCGTAGATACGAACAGCTTAGACTCGAACGACACGAGCTTGACGATCGATACAATACAAGATTCAATCGAGTCTGATAAAGATGTTGAAGCCCCAGAATACGTACGAGAAATGATTGAGGTGAGTCCTTATGTGCAAAGCTAAAAGATTTTTTAAAATCGTTTTGGAATTTTAGGTATTCGAGTCTCGGGAAGAACTGCAACAAGAGGCGAGAAGAGCTATTCCGGTCTCGGAGACCGTCTGCATCACCCCACATCAATACCAAGGATTAATCTCCATCATAATAGCGCTGGCATTAATATTAATCACCGTGTGTTTGATCAGTATTTACGTTTACCGCCGTTATTGGTCAACGATGAAAAAGAATTTACTGGCGGATCAAACTTCCTCACACCTGTCCTCCTCGTACCCCACGAGAAGCAGTGGTCTATCGGGCATAACGATTTTTGGTACTGGTCTTCGAAGACCGTTCTCGGGACTCGGTCAGAAGAGGGCTTTCTCGACCTTATCGGATAGCGTTGACTGTCCTCAGACTGCACCCGGAGGGCCTTTCGAGGATCCCAGTGAGCCTATTTACACCGATCCGTCTCTGTTCGAACGTTCTCGTAGCTTAAGAAGCATTGCAGTGTCACAGAAGAGACGACTTTCACCAAAGCGTCAACATTAGTGTATTTTGTTTTAAATTGGAGATTTTGTGCTACGCATGACACGCATAGTGAGCACCCTAGTCATAAACCACCGAGCACACTTCTTTCTTTCAGTCAATGCAACGCAGTTCTTTCAGGAAAAGCGTAACGTTGTTCGTTAGCTAGTTTGAAATTCTATCATCGGTTCGTTCATGCCAGTCTACGTTCACGTGCATGATTAAATTATTTTTAAGTTTTCGTGTGGATTCAAAAAAAAAGTCGGGAAATTAATATTTGAACCAGCACGTTATTCAACTGCCTCTGTTGATCACACTTATAGTTCTTAAGTCACAAAAGTAGGATTAGTAGACAATATTTTTATGTTGTTGTATTCTCCTCTCCTTAATTTTTTTTTTATACTGAATGTAAATACACTTCTAGAAGCCTAAATGTGTTTGTGTATTTTTTTTTAAACCTGATGTAGCAGAACAGAAATTTTATTTCGCAGCAACTCTCCTTTTCGTTCAAACTTCACCTGGCAAAGTATTCTTACTTTTGGAGCGGAACTTAAATGAGCCACCTTGTCAAAGTACAAATTAAACAAAAAAAATAAACGAATTATTAGCCGTAAAATTCATCTTCTTCTTGCTTTCCTTGGAGGTTGGCCCAGCTCTTTCTAGAACTATTCAGCCATCTTGTACAGTAAAATTTGCACTAAACGTCAAAATCACAAAATTACTAGTGACATTTAAGACAGGAGCGGCTACGAAAATTCACCAGGGGGGCGTTCAAGTTTTACGCCGAACGTTACCGGACGTTGTGTTTGTCGTTCACAAATCAACGCCGACTATTTTGTCAAGCGTTCATATTTAATGCCAGACGTCGTCGGACAGAGCAACTTTTTACCTATCTTTAACAGATGGGTAAAAATTGTCCCGCATGCGCAAAAGTATATTTTGTGTTATTGCACGTGTTGTTGTCTGTCGTGCTAACCTACACGGAGAAAAATAATTGCATTGAATTTACCATTTTCGTGGTTAAATAGGACCTACGAATTTATTTATTTGAATGAACAATATATTTTTTTGATTCGACAAATACTTATTTAATTTTGCTTAACTTGAATAAGTCTATTTTGAATTAAAAGTAAAGTAGTTTTAATTCAATTAAATAAATTCGTAGGTCCTATTTAACCAGATTTTCTCTCCGTGTACGTATCCGTTAAAAAACAACACCACAAAACAAATAGCAATATGGAAAATAATAGATTGCTATCTCTATTTGATGCAAGCTCTGGCCAGACATACAATGTGCTTATATCTGCCCATGATTATAATAAAGCCATTGCAGGTACTTAAAGAGATTAATTATCTTAATACAAAGGACATACTTTGAATATTTTGCCATAATTGTGGATCTGATATTCAACGCTATACCCGTGCTATACTTTAATTATCCGACCTTTGCACATAACCTATAATGTAAACACGAATGAATACTGCTATCAGCTGTTTTGAAGCGTTTTGGGCGTTCACAAATCAACTACGTCCGGTACGTTACCCGACGCTTTTCCTAAAACAACCGGTTGTGAAACTTGAACGCCCCCCAGGTTGATAACCGGGTTAGAAGTTTGAGAGAGAACATTAAGAAACTTAAGTACATGTAAGAGTTAGAAAAGTAGAGTATGTTGTACCCACAGTGTTAATTTTCGTAATTGCCTGTATGCCTGTATATACTAACGTCAAAAATATTACAGTATGGTTTACATAGTAAAAATGACGCGGTCGGATTTTATTCGATTTATTACGCTATAAAACGATTTGTTTTTTGTTTTGCATAGCCAATTTGATCATTAAACTTCTTGGTTATATTCTATAAATGTTTCACTAACTAATACATATATGCAAGTAAAAAGGAGATTGAAAATCAATCAGTTGATTTAATCACAGTTTTGAAATTTGGTCTAATTCCCTTCCTACAATACCAGTGAGTATATAGATGCTAATAAGAGAGATCACGACGGGTTAAAAATGCGTATACCTAAAAGTGAGTCGCTGGATAGATGGCTCTTCGTGAACTCTTCTGTTAGTTGAGTCGTTATATAGATGGCCTGTCGCTATGAGAGTCTGTAAGAGTCTAGTACAGTTGGTGATTAGAGATTACTATTGTGCGTGGTGCTCTCTAGTGTCAAACGTAAAAATGTTAATTATTAAAAATGATTATAAATTAATTATTGGCGTACATGCCCAGTAAATGCCGTAGCCGTAAATAAAGTAACTGATGGACTGATGCACGGTTTGCGAAACTGTAGAATTAGGTGAACAAAAGTCGAAATAATCAAATCAAACCTATTGCCACATAAGGCTGCGCTAATAAGCTCCGCCCACAGGTCCTTATATTCGGATCATATGACAGTAAAATAGTATTTTGAGATTAAGGGGCTCGACTTCCTTCCCGATATACGCCTAAAAGCATAATCTACACGGGACTGCAGCATTTGTAGCAAAATTTGACCGGAATTCAACATTATTTTTCTAAATAAATTGTATCCTTTTATAAATAATGACGACAGCCCCATGTCATATAATTTTGCTTTTACAATAAGTTTACGTTAGACAATAAGAGAATCGAAAAGTTATAGGCATGCTCGTAACGCATGACGAATCACATTCCTTTATTTAAGGCATACTGTTTATTTATAAGCTCTTTAAAAGTATGTATGTAAGTGCCAGTAGGTATATATGTCAAAACTGTAATATAATGGTAACAGGAAATAAGGAATCGGGTTTTTCGTTTTGTCCAAAAAAATTAAGACAAATCTTGACAATTTCAGGGAAAAAGCGTAAAAGAGAATTTTTGTCTCAAAAACGACGCACTTTTCACATCCCACTTGTAAGTACCACGCGATCATTTAATAATTAAAGTAGGCGGGATTTTTTTATACGGTTGTGCACCTTGCCAATCGACTCGCTGTGTAGATTAGAGGTTATGTAAATGTTTTGACGTTTATAGGATTCTCATCGGGTTCAATCGCTTTAATTTAAAGGAAGTGAAAGCGTTTTAGTGACAACCATAGAAAATATTCAAAGTGTTCGCCCCCGGCAATTAATTGAAACTCAAATAAAGCTGTCAATAATTAGTGTTGCCAGACTAATTCAAAATTCATAGCTTACTCTAATTATAAATTTAAATGATCGCGTGGTACTATCGCGGCCTTAAAATTTCGCACAATTTATTATCAAGTAGCCAGAATTTTTCTGAATTATAATTTTGTAGAACAGGCTCTTTCCTCAATTTTTTTGACACTAAAGACATTTAACCAAAAGTCAGATTGTTTGGTTATATTTTAAGAACAGCAAGATAATAAAGGTATTAAAACTGAAACAATAGAATAAAAGTAGCGACCAATCATCTTCTAATTTTGCAAATTGCAAAACCCTTCTCTCCTTCAGAAAGCATGTTATTTGACATTGTGTTGCTACAACTTTAGCATTACATTTGAAATCTGACGTTTAAAACTGTTATTTTTGACAAGCCGTCAAAGAAAGCCATACTTACAGCGGAAAATTAGACCGTGCGAAATTATAAGGCCGCGATAGTACAGTGTGAAAAATGCTCCTGTCGTCAAGGAAATATGTAAACACAAGACTTCTTAAAACAGATGAGAGAGACACAAAATATATTAAAAATCGTGAGTGAGAGATGTGATTATATGCCCAAGATGCTCTAGGAGGTGTAATTTGCGACAACATAGGAATACAATTGACATTTCTCGCATCTTATTTAGTTTTATAAACAATGTTGAACTGTGGGTTTTGTGGACGTTCCAGAATTTTGTAAAACGACTGTGTGCGCCTTTGAGCCAGTTGTATAAAACGAGGTAATCACTCGGTCAAGTTAATTGTGGAGGAAAGTTGATCGAATGGTTAACTCATTTTATAGAACTCGCCCTATGACATACAGCGACTATATTTAGTGACCAGTTTGGATGAGAAACTACTGAAAAGTTTAAGTTTAATCGAGTGGTTAACTCGTTTTATACGTAGAACTGGCCCTATGACACACAGCGACCATATTTAATGACCAGTTTGGACGAGAAACTACTGTTAGTATAAGCTCTCCTGTTATTCTTAACTCGTTAGTCAACACTGAATGCACACGGAAAATTTCAACGGCGACAGAATACAAGCATTTGTCTTCGTAAAAATTTTTGGTGAGGGTTCATCAGCGACACGCCTACTGACAGTTCCTTCCCCTCACCCTTTAGCCCCTCAGAAACGCGTATCATCTATCGGTGAAATGTGATACTCGTGATTCTGGTCATCCAACAAGTGATGCATCAAACCCAAACATAGCAGTTCAAAACTGTTCGACAGCGGCAGCATGTTACATACACACTCTCTTCACGTTGTTTTCCTCTCGCCTACATTTTACTACGTACGCTGAAGCCTATTGCACGTTCTCTCTTAATAGTACCAGATAGTACCTATATACACACTGCTAAATACAATCTGGTGAAACCAGCTGAGGACAGAAGGTCGATTAAAGCATTGCAACTCTGTAAACATAAGGCCCTTGAAATTTTTTTTAAATTTTGGAATTCGTTTTGAAATTTTATTTTACAACTTGAAATTTTTATTTAAGAAAATATTCTATCGCTATGAAAAAGGTTTTGCGCTTCACAGGATTCGAACACGCAGAAAATGAATGCACATGTCCAGAGCACGACGTTTAAACTTCTGCGCTAACACGGTTCTGTTTTACTATCACGTCTATAATGGATTTTATACAGACGCTTTCGGATTGAATGTATTATATTGTTTATGCTAATTTTCTTATTGATTAAAAAAATGAAATTTAATTATAGTGTACATAACAATTGTATCTAAATTTATTTCTTACGCACGTAATACGCTCGATCGTCCAGCGCATTTTGACTTTTGAGCGTTTTTATTAAACAGAAGACGGTCGATGGTCGAGCGTTGGTATGGTCTATAAACAACCCTCAAAAAATACGCCGAAACATCAGCTTACTCTTTTAAAAAAACGAATTTACTATGAAAAACAATTTTTTCTGTTATAGAAATTGTTCTTATTCTGATTAACCAAACTTAATAATTTTTAGCTAATTATTTAGTTTGCATATCTAACTGAATACTGAATACTACTACTAATACTAATAATATTATCGCAACCTCATTCACATCCTAGATATTACAATTTCACATTGTCTAAAAAAAATTATTATTACACCCAAGTAACGATGCGAACGTAAAATTAGTTTCTTTTTTATAATTTGTTTTTGTAATACAACTACTTACTAAAATTGATTTTTTTTATTTTGTGATATTAAATCGTAACACCTTTTATTTTTTTGTAAATAATGAAGTTTAAATTGGGCCAGTTTATAGAACGCAAATAGCGCCATCTGGAGCAGGATGAACGTATCGCATATTGCAGTGCGCTACGCACGCGACGTTGTTTCGGTCGATAATACAGCTTGGATTTTAACATAATTGACTTGACACTACTGACATTGACAGTTGATACACAGTGCGTTGTCCGTTGGTGTGTGTTTTAATTTTGTGTTTTTAATTGTTCTTACGAGGTAAGCAAAATGTCTTGATATTTATTAAACGTTATAAGTAAAATATAATTCCTTTGACATTCTGTTCATTTTCAACGGTTGTGTATAAAATTAAAGTAAATCAAATAACTGAATCCTGACCCACGAACGTGGTACATTGTTATCGTTTTTCAATGTCGTAAAATACCGAAAAACATTGCTTTCACGTCCAAAACATGGTAGTCATTATTAATAACTAGAATAATTATATTTATTATACTATTACTGGGAAGTTGTAACATCTGTTGTACTTAACCTAAAATTAGGTACAGGTTAGGCAATTTTCTGAACTTATGTTTTTGTAAAGGCTTTTAAATATCGCAGAGGAAATATCTGCGTAAAGCTGACTCGTACTGTAAGTTGTTTCTATTCTTAGTTTGCTAGTATCATAATCCAGAGAATACCAATTCATTAAACTCAACTTGTTTGTTAAAGTTAACAGTATTTTGACAGTATAAGTAGCTAGGATAGAAAATAAATCACAGCAGATCCTTAATAATTGCCTTTCGCAGTTACTTTATAATAGCATACTTTACAGGCAAATAAACTTGACCGTAGATAAACTTACTCATTCTATCAACACCACAATTTCTCTCAAAGTTAGTTGCATTCCAAAATACAAAATATTTAAGTAACCTAATTAATTTATAGTTTCAATCACAGAACTAATAATGACAAGTTTTTAACAACGTTATTTAAAAATAATTTGCTAAATTGCTCTGTTGGTGATTTTATACAAGTGACCTCGATTACGTCTGAAAAAGTAGAATTTTTTTAGGACAATTTGTTTTGCTTAGGTTATCAAAGATGAGTTATCTGTTTACGTTGTCATCATCGATTAAATTATCTTGAAAACATGTCTTTACCACAATTGGATTTATGCAGACTAAAAATATTGTTTATTACGGATTCTTTGCTATAAAACTATTATACTATTATATGGTCTTTGGTTGACTTGATAATATTTTTGACCATCTCTCTTAATTTCAGATTATCGTTCTTCAATTGTTGAATTTCTTTATTTTTATTTTCAATTTGCTTTATCTGATTATCTTTATCGAGTGATTTCTCTATATTCAAATAAAAGTCTTTAGTGTATTCCAAATATGAATAAAATATTTCTTCCAAAGTAATATAGTATTCTCTAATTTCTTGACCCGTTTTTTGTATTTAATCTCATTATTAGGGATTTAAAATTACGAACGCTCAATAAGACCCATATTGTTTTATTTAAATTATTTGGCGAAACATTTATAATATCTTTTGTTATTCATTTTTTCTTGTAATATGATAATTCATATATTATCATAACTTATTATTTGGTATTCAATTTTATAGTTTTCTAAAATTTTCTTTAAATCTTTCTTAATATCGCGTAAATTCAATGGGGGATGGCCATCCCCCACTGAAATTCCATATTGTATAAAGCAAAAAAGATCATTTGTTATTATTATATTTTTCTTTTAAATAACGGAAACCATAGATCGGTAAACCACGTACTCAAATTAATTTTATAGTTATTTTCATTTATAAAATCAAATATGTTTGTTTAATGGATTAGGATTTATTTTATATTGCTTTGAAAGATTATATTCGTTAACGTAATTTTCATATTTATCTACCAACTCTTCTAATTGAAAATAATATTTCCTAACTTTTTTTTGCCTTATTGGTATTCAACATCATTATTAATTCTTTAAAACTTTTAATCATTTTGTATATATTCATATAAATTTCCTTTTTCATGTTTATAATCTATTTCTTCATATGTAATTTCGTTATCTTTTATCTTAAATTCTTAAAATCGCGTCTTTTATCTCTCTCTAACGCGTGGGAAAGTGTCCCACGCGTTGTTTCATCTATAAATCCCATAAATTCGTGGACATAGTTCACTCATGAGCCGAAGGCGAATTCTAACAAGTTATTTGTGACTAATATTTCTTTCTTTTTCTGCAAAAGAATTTTGATGAATGATTTTGAAAAAGATTTCTGGAAACTAACGGTTAATGCCCCATATGGTAAGTCAATGCAGTCTGTTAGAAATCAACAAAATATTAAATTATATTGTGATGAAGAAAAGTTACAAAAAGCGATAAACAAACCTAATTTTAAACACAGAACTATATTGAGCAAACACCTGGCAGCAGTTCATAATTATAAAACCAAAGTATTGTTTAATAAACCAATTTACATTGGGCAAGCTGTATTGGATTTATCGAAATTGTTAATGTATAACTTCCATTACAATGTAATTATTTCTATGATTTCTATGAATTTATGAAAAACAATCCCGACTATTTTGATACATCTGATTATCCAAAAGATCATCCATTATATTCTGATAAAAATAAGAAATTAATAGGAAAATTCAAAGATGAATTGAATGGTATTAAGATATTAGAGTACATAGGTTTAAGATAAAAAATGTACAATTACAGAACCGAAAATTCTGTTTCGAAAAAATTAAAAGGTATTAAGAAAGCAGTATTGAAAAAAGAAATAAGTTTTGAAGATTACAAAAATTGCTTATTTAATCAAAAAGAATACTTTCATAGACAAAAAGTGATCAGGAGTCATAAACATGATATTTTTACTGAAGAAGTAAAGAAAAATACTCTAAGTTGGAAAGATGATAAGAGACACCTTTTACCCAATTCTACAGATACATTAGCATATGGACACGTATTACTTCATGGACATTGTTGAATGAATAAATCGCTTTTTTTATTAGTGTTGAAGTAATAAATTAAGAAAACAATAATAACAATTACTATAATAAACGCAAGAACAAAAATAATAATTTTTAATTAACATTTACAAAAATGTTGGCTGCGAGTCGTCAGGATCGCAATGGGGCCCCCGAGCATATTCTGTATAGCTATTTCGGCCCTAATTGGGGCCTCATCAGCAGAACAGTAGCTCGAGAACTCCACTGCAACCCCAACGACCAACAGGATATACGCACGCTTAGCGCGTGAATGCAAACATGTGAAATAATCGCGCCGCAGCACAATTATTTTACGACTTATAATTCGTGTCGGAGTTCTCGAGCTACAAGTTCTGCTGATGAGGCAGAATATGCTCGGGGGCCCCATTGCGATCCTGACGACTCGCAGCCAACATTTACATGTTTGCGTTGACACGTTTTGTCCGCTTCGACTGCCATATCGTGCGTGTTAGCTTTTGAGGCAACGGCATTGTTGCTAGCTGCTTTCACGACACGAATTATAAGTCGGAAAATAATTGTGCTGCGGCGCGATTATTTCACAATTTTTAATTTATTAACTTGTTGAATAAGACTTGAAAACTTTTTTCGAAATTCATCTGCTTCTTCATCTAAACTTATATGTTTACGACTACCTGCTTTATGTTCTACATTATCGAATATTTTTTTATTTTATTTTTTCTCTCTTTTGTTCCCAATTGTTCCGATTTGTTCTCTTTTGTTCCGGATTGTTTCCGTTTGTTCTCATTTGTTCTCGTTTTACATGGAACTTTTTTTGTTCTACAATTTATTTACACTGTTCATAATCATCATCATAATTTGGATGTGACTTGCGATAAACTGTAAATCTCATCCCAAAACGCTGAGCTTTCCGCTTTGGGATTAACGCCAGATGTCAGCACTCGATCTATATCTAAAAAGTGAAGCTCTTCGATGGCGACGGGCTTCCAAATGGTGTCGATGAGGTCATCCGGTTTTGGCGGATTGGGGTCCCCGTATTTGGCAAAGTTCGTCCACAACCTCACGAGAAACTGGGTAACTCTACCTTCGTCGCTGTTCCAATCTACATCGACTCCTTTTATTTTGAAGAGGTAAGCCAACTCATCAGCGTGGAATGCTCCTACATGCAGAACATAGAAGTCAGGTAAAATTGTAGGTACCTACTTACTTAACTTGACATACCAGGGTAAAGCACTTCACTAAATTTCTTGTAAACATTCATCTCGCCGTCGAAGGAAAACCTATAAAAGAAAACCGGAAGCGGAGATGTTTCGCCGTGAAGTTTCACGCTTTTGCGAATCTCCCGAAAGAATAAACCATCGGTTTGCATCTGCAATCAACCGTTTAGTTTCGATTTAAATATGAAGAAGCTTGCAGCCACCTTAAAGAGGATGTCTTTGTTATTCGTCGTGGGTTCCTCACTTCCGTAATAGAACTCTTTGATTTTCCTGGCGATGAGTTTCGATTTCGGACTTCCTTTCGGTAGGAGCCACGTGTGAGGAACGCACTCTTCGAAGTCGGTTATTAAAAGCTCCTTTCCGGCATAAATTATTCCGTGCATTATCCCTTCTCTATCGTTGTAGCCCATGATAAGCGGGACCTTGTTGTATTTACCCTGAAGGATAATGTCCGTGGGGTCTTCGGCGATGAACGCCGGTTCGTCTGGGGAGATTCGTTCGATTATCGGACCGAATGGCCTCCTGGTATTAGCTTTGAAGCTCTGCAAAAGTGATGAACACACGGGCCACTAATCAATCTCTAGTTACTTACGTACTTACTTACTTACTTTAATGGCAAGTTGCGCTTCGTATAACTCGTCCACAGAAATTTTCTGCAGGAAGCTGAGGAAGTGCTTTCGAATTTTAGGATTTCGGTTAGTTTTCGAGCTAGACGCTGACCGCACGCCCATAAATTTAAGGCGCATCCACTTTGAGCGATGGCCTTGTGAAATAAACCTAAATCAAAGAAATCTTCAATTTTTTTTAACTATTATAACTACTATGGGAAACGTAATATCCAAATATCTATTAAAATTCGTCATAAAGTTGGACGCATATTGGAAACCTTTTTATCACTGATTTCTCAGAAAATTCTATTCTTTATTTCCCAAACTTAAAATGCACGTATCAAAATTTCAATACCTCCAGCTGTCATATACCGAGGAAACCAAAATATTTGATATAAACATAAGAGTAAAGTACCTTTACTCTTTCAGATATACGAAAATGTTACTTAGAGAAGTTCTTTGGAATTGCAAAGGGAACTCAAATATAAAACCACCATCAAGAAATTCACGTGTTCATATTCACATAGTAACCGGCAGGAAACTACATATTTTTATTATTTATTATTACATAACTTAAAACGCATTTATCAAAATTTGAATACGTCTTGTCATTTAACGAGGAGATTAAAATATTTGAATCCATGTAAGAGTAAAGTACCTCTATCTTAATTCCAACTGAATTTAGCCCCATATATAGGGAATTTCTGGAAATACTTTTAGATTTGCAAAAATCTGTTTTTGTTAGTTTTTTATTTACGGTCGAATTGAGATATTCAATGGCTAAATTACGATTTCTCATTTGTTACTTCATTGATATTTTTTGGTATATTTAGTTTTTTATCTTGAGTAAAAGATTTGTAACTATTTTTAAATTGCTGGAGTTCAGATGGTTGTCTTGTTTTTAATGGTGTGTAATATTCTGCCACTATTTTGTTTTCTCTAGTATTGGCCATTTTTTAAATTTATTGTAAAAAAATTATTTAATCATTAAATTTATTACGCTTTTGATAAGTGACAAAGATTCCCACCTGACGGAAGTAATTGTTTGATTGGTAGTTGAAACTTTCAAAGTTGTTTATAAAATTGCGTCCAAGTACAAAATAATTGTGATTAGGTGAAATTGTATGTGTTAGGATTGAAAACCAGAATTGAAAAGAAAAAACTTAAAAAAGGAAATTCACACATTTACGAAATATGATTACTAAAAATAGAAGACTAATTTTAGAAATATAACCAGTATTTACAACCAACAATGCATCCGCTGCGCCAGTTCATTGAACACACGCAATTACAGGGTAAAACATGAGATTTCAAGCAATCTTTCCAAAACGGTTTAGTTTCACTATAGTTATGTGTTTTATTATTACATGTATTAATAATCCAATAAAATTCGCTATAGTCCCATTAATGTTTATTAATTTATTTATTCATGACTAATTCCTCTATTATAGACATCTTATGGATGAGAGAGACAAGAAAAGAAGAAGAATGAATATGGAAGGTGAATCTGTCAACCGGGATTATGACAAAGAAAAAACTGATGGTGCCCAAATTGTTGCTAGCGATAATAGACCACCAAAGGTAATAACGACTTGATTGACCAACATAAGTATGGTAATGTAGTTTTTTGTCTTTGTTTTACATATGCGTTCTGTCTTATGCTTTGATTCGTTTTGCTGATTTATTGTTTTTCATGCATATTTAAGTGTGGTTAATAGCTAGTTAAATTAATGATTTTTTTTATTTTGTTTATAGGAACTGAATATATTAGGATCAGACATCGCCGATTTAACTACAGAAGATTTTAAGATTGTCCAAACAAAACTCACCTTCGTAGATAAGAGCGAGTGTATAAAAGAATTTTTTAACTGCCCAGGATCTGGGGTCCAGATAACAGCCCCAAGGCGTTTTGGAAAATCAACATTTATGAATATGCTAAAGATATTTTTGAGCATAATAGTGGATGAAGATGCAAAGTCAATTTCAAATCCAGAAAGTTCTGATAATTACAAGATGTTTATGAATTTAAAGCTATGTCAAAAGCATGGTGATTTTGTTAAGAAACATTGCGGTCAATATCCTGTGATTTCGATGAGTCTTAAACGTGTGGAAGGTGAAACAAAAACAGATGTTTTAAATAGACTAAAGGGAGTTATTTGTGAGACATTCGAGCGGCATCTTTACTTGCTTAAAACAGCTCCTGATGGTTCTATGAGCTTTAAAAATAAGAAAATAAGAGGCATCCAAACATTTTTGAAATATTGTGAAGATGATAGGTTGAAAGAACTGTCTGAAGCGGATGTAACTTATGCTTTGAAATTCTTGTCTAAAATCTTGTACACTCACTTTAACAAGAAAGTTGTTATACTTGTAGACGAGGCCGACGCGCCCATTATGAAAGCTATTACAGACAATTTGGCCGATGAAACCCTGAAATACCTCATGCGTGTTCTTAGGGGTATGTTGTCAGCAGGCTTGAAGGGCAACGAGTTTTTGGAACGTTCATTAGTTAGTTCCTGTGTTCGCTTATCAGGCGTATATTCCTGGGACTTAAACAATCAATATCATGCTCTGTTCCTACAAGACAAACCTTTTTCTGAAACATATGGATTCACAGAACAAGAAGTACATAATCTGTTAGAGAATGCTGCATTTCAAGCAGTGAATGATTTTGATGGTATTAAAAAGTGGTATAATGGATACCAAACGTTAAATGCAGATGGGGCACCGATTTATAGTGGCTGGTCTGTTATAAATTATTTGAGCAAAAGTATTAGACAAGAAAAAAAAATTTTTGGCAGTTATTGGGCTAAGTCAGGCTTACTGGATATTTTAAAAAAATTGCTTGTGAATCATGAGATACAAGAGATAGTCAACGAACTTATTAAAGACGAGAATATTTCAATAGTAGTAGCTGAGCCAACAGTTGATAATATATTGGAATTGAAAAATACGATTTCTTTTCCATCTAGTAAGTTGAATGAGTCACAAGTGCATTTCTTCTTGCAGCTACTGTGGGATGATGGTTTGTTGAATGCAATTGCGATGAATGGGGATACTGTAGTACTAAAGATACCAAACTTTGAGATTAAGGAGCAAATCCAACGTAAATGTTACACTCAATCTCTTTTTGAAGCCAAATATAAGCTCAAACCTAAGAATATAGAGAGATACATACAAGCACTGAATCGACTGCTACTAACAAGTAGTAATGAAGAAAAAGGTGAAATAGAGGAATCTGAGGAAGGGACAACTGAAAAATGTGAAGAAGCAATGGGCAACCTAGTTAATGCAGTTTCACTTCTTTTCTCAGATGATGCGGCAATTCCAGTTAATGAGTCAGAGTTACATCACATACTGTTTTATTTAACATATAATAATAAGCTTTACACAACACAGTCTAGTAGGCCAGTTGTGAAAGTATCAGAAGAGTTGCGAGATACCGACAAACTTAAGAAGCTTTATCCACACCGGGCTAAGACAAGTTCTCAAAGTAAGGGAAAAGAGAAACGTGGAAGAAAAAACGAGTGTGACATATGTGTGACTTGTGGAACAGGTGGAGTCATATTGGAATTAAAATTACTCAATAAAGATGAAGCAAACGAAAATTCAAGAGCTGCGCTTCAACAAATTATTGACAAAAATTATTATATGCTTTTTGACAAAGACGAGTATAAGCATATTAGAACCAAAATCTATGTTGGTCTGTGTTTTAAAACAAACTTGGATGTGGCAGCGCATTACTTAGTCAACAATATTGATATAAACAAACCAAAAATTGTATGTAGAAACAAATAAGTTTTTTTTATATTTTTTCTTTTTTTTGTTTACTAGGTGTATGTATTTTCATTTCAGTTAGTTGATAAAATAATCTAAGAATCTTTGTATATTTTATATTAATAAATAATAATTAATAATAATTGTATATTTTATTAATAATAAAATATTTTGGTAAAACATTTAAAATAAAATGTCACAAAATCAACTTTTCACTAAGTTGTCTAGCCAACTGATAGATTTTATATAAAAGTAATAGATACTTAATTGTATCACAAATAATGCTGTTGAGAAATGTTAATTTAACACAATAATGACCTGTTCTGTTAATTCGCCAAAGGCTCATGAGTCGAAGACGAATTCAGGATTGATGGTTGTGCCGATGATTTTCCTCGATAGACATACCAATAAACGGTATAAGCTGTCGTCAAAGAGGAGATGCTATAAGAATAGATTGACTCTGTAAATCATAAGAAGAAGAACATAAATTTTTAGAATTCTGTCTTGTTTTGTAAGGCGCCAAATATACCTCTTTGATTTGGTGTTGTTTTTCCTTTTTTTTTGCATGCGCCAATTGGTCTGGTCCAGAAATAAGAAGCCATTTTGGAGTGTCTAAAAACACGGTATGTTGTAAGTTTTTAGAGTGCTCTTGAGATAATTTTGCATGATTTTGGGTGATTTTCAACGGTTTTTTCATATGCCCAATTTTTGGTGGTCTACGGATATTTGAGTACTTTTGGGGTGCATAAAAATTAATGCTTTCTGAAGGGTTTTAGGTCTTTTTCGGATGTTTACCTTTGGGAGAACAGCTAAATTTTTAGGGTACTGCCTTGTTTTTTGAAGACGCCAAATGCCCTGGTCCAGAAGTAACATTTTACATCCTACTTAAGAAAGCTTTTCAGTATTGTTATAGACGAAAATTTATTCTGGTTGCGGACAATAAACCTCTTACTGCAATATTTCATCCAGAGAAGAATTTACCAGCAACTTCAGCGATACGACTGCTACACAGCAAAAAATATGAGTCGTGTAAAATGTGTAGTGTACCTGGTAAAAATTTTAGATGAAATTTCTAGAGTACAGCAAACACTATATTTTACACTACTATAAAATGCAAAAATTATTTTCTCTAATTTCTCTCTGCCTTCAAAATTACTCTAATTGCCGTAGAAAAAATAATCTACTTACAAAATTACTCTAAATATTCACTACAAAGTATTAAATTCTTATAAATTTGTATGAAAGATTTACCAATAGAGATAACTAATTTATCTATAAGTTATCTAACACAGAGTGTTGTACACTACGGTTATTAAAACGAACTCTACGATTTCATAAATTAGACCTAGTAAATATTTAACTCTAAACTGATTGGACTTAAACACACCGGTTTTAGTGTTTAAACTTTTCACTAATTTTTTCCTGTGTACATTATGCGAATTTTCTATCTGGTTTTAATTATGAAATTCAATATCGTAAAACTAATGAACATGCCAACGTAGATTTTTTATCTAGATAGCCAATTCAGTTAAACGGAAGTGAAGAAGATAATCTTGTTGCGGATGAAATATTTCAATTAAAACAATTGGAATTCTTACCAGAATTATGTCAAATGTACCTACCTTTGCAACAAAGCAAAGAAAATTTACCAGGTGGCTTAAAATTTTCAGAATTTACAATTCAAGATGGCTGTATTTTCCGAGGTATTCGAGTAGTAATTCCAGAAGTCTTTCGACGACAAATTCTACCAGAACTTCACACTGCACATACAGGAATTGTTAGGATGAAATCCTTAGCACGGAGTTACGTTTGGTGGAAAAATATTGGCAAAGATATTGAAGAGATGGCTAAAAGCTGTGTCGGCTGTTCAAAAGTAAGAAATAACCCGCCAAAAATAGTACATCCTTGGGATTTTGCAACTTCGCCATGGCAAGGGGTGTACATCGATTACGCAGGGCCGTTTATGAAAGCGTTTTTACTCATAGTTACAGATTCGTATACGAAATGTTCCAGCTCAGTCAATCGACACGAGAAGCACAATCATTAAATTAAGAGATATTTTTGCTAGATTTGGTCTGCCACGAATTATTATCACTGATAATGGTTCTACTTTCAACTCAGAAGAATTTCAAGATTTTTTGAAATCAAATGGTATACATCATAAGGTTACAGCCCCCTATCACCCATCCACCAACGGACAGGCTGAACGGTATGTGCAAACTGTAAAACGAAGTCTTCGAGCAATGATGGAAGAACCTGGAGATTTGAAATTAAAATTGGCAAGATTTTTATTACAATATAGGAAAACTCCACATGCTACAACAGGAGTAAGTCCTGCTGAACTCATGTTTAAAAGAACAATCAGGAGCAGATTTGAATTATACACACTATGGGTGGCACTACAAAAGTATCGCAACAAATATTTCTAGCATATAAGTACATTCGAACTCGGAGTAGGGCATCAAGTAATTCAAAAGACAGCCTGTTTCTAAGTTTAGATATAATAGTATTCATTACTGAAAATACTCGTTCTACTAATGCATTACTTGTAGGTAACGATAACAGTGATAATACAAACGAGGCAATTTTTCTGTAACAATAGGATTCACCAGCGTCTTGAAAAGCATATACAGTGCACCAGAATGAATTAATATTTTTTACAACATCTTCTCCGTAATTCTGCACCCACTCATATTCTCTTAATTTGCACCACTGTTATTCCAGTTGTCCTAGTTGCTTTTCATCAGAAAATTCTTTTAGGAAAGGCAAATCTATAAATCTGCTTCGCAACTGAGTTAAACAATTTTCTGGAGAAAAAGCTTTTAATTTTTGAAAGTGAGTTAAATTACTAGGTAGTCTCTCTGTTAGTTGAATGCACAGTGATTTTATATAGTTAAAAGCTCTGCTCCACAAAAAATTTATCTTGTGAACTTACATTTACCTTTCTATTAGACAATGTTTGATAATACTCTACACCAAAATCACAATCAGTAGTTTCCTTAAACGCTAAGTGATTTTCTAAATTTTGTTTTATTAGGTCCACGTTATTTTGTAAAAAAACAGGTCTAGAAACTTTTCTAGCCAAAAAGAATATTAAGTTGCTTAAATCATCATAAGCCTTTCCCACATTTAAATCATTTTTTTGAAAAATAATGTCGCGTTGAAAAAGGAAAGAATTAAATTTATGTTATTGATTAACGAATTATTTTACGAGATTAAAATTACGAGAATGTCCTTAAATTAATTTTTATTTAAATAAATTATTTTAATTTAATAATCACAATTATTTTAACCATAATTATTCTATGTCCCTTTAAATTATATTTTCATTTAAACTAATTTGTTTTATCACTTTAAACATAATTATTCTACGTCCTTATTTAATCACCTTATTTAATTTAACTTATTTTATTCTAATCCTACTCCTTTAATTTAAACTTTCCATTACTTGGGAGTAAAAAGGGTCTGGTCCGAGGCGGCCAGCCCTGCGCTCGTGGAGAGCTCACTCGCTTGCTTCGGCTTCCACGCACTCGTTCACAATTTACTGTCCAATTAATTATCTTCCCTACTTTAATACTGCTCTTCACTAATACCACTATTACTACTACTACTACCCCTACTACTGCCGTCGATTCTACCTGTGATCGATCTTTTATACATCCCTATCTCTACGTCACAATTGGTTCCCTTGCTCTGGTGGTTGGGGGTTCGGTTCAAAGTACAAAGTGCATCAGTATAAATTGATCCTTGCCAAATTTGTTTTTCTTAAAGCGTTCTAATTGCCTCGATCTTAATTGGCACATTAATTGGCAGAGTAAGTGTAACGCGATTTTGATCTACTTCAATGGTTGCTGATTCGCATAATTTTGAAATGCACATGATTGCAATAATTACGAAATGAATTTAAATTTACTTATTTCATCAGATAATGACATCGTGACAATAATATTAGTTCTATTGAGCTCATACAAAATGGGTTTGAGAATTAATAAAAATAAATAGTTTTTATCATCACATAACATTTCATTAATTAAGCGTACTTTAAAACACTTCTCTTTTGGCGTTACCATATTAAAGTAACTTTTTAACTCAAGCCAATGTTCTAATATAATTTTTATACATCGGTAACGAGATAGCCATCTGGTTGTAGCTAGTTGTACAAATTTATGAAATTTTGCATCTTCTTTGCCTGAATTGATTAAATCAAATGTTTGTTTGTACTGATGTCTTTTTAGTGCACTAAAACTAAAGTAATTATAAATTTCACGACAAAGAAATTCAATATTACTAGGAGTTCTTCTGCAGCTTTGTCCCCAGCATTATTAAGGGAATGACACGCACACCGAATAAGTTGGAGATGAGGTATTTCTTGTTTTAAGAATGCGTAGACAGAATGATGCCTCCCACATAAATTTGAGGCACCATCTGTACCTATACCAATTAAGTTTTCCACCTTTAATTGAATGTTGGAAAGAAAACTTTTTATGTGCTCAGTCAGTGCATTTGCAGTTGTTTCATGGATACTGCACAATCCCAAATAATCACAGACAATTTTTTTTTGTCTGTCACTGTAATATTTTACACAGACACAAAGATATTTAAAAACAGAAATATCTGTGGACTCGTCAATTATTAATGAATGTGATTTATCACATATATCTTTCACTATTTCCTCTAAAAAGCACGGCGAGATGACATTTTTTACAAGTTTGCACACTTGGTTCGATGTAACTTTAACGATTCCAAGTTGCTGCCTTTTCCTATTATTTTTAATATTGTACACATGTGATCAATGCTTCTCACAGAACTATGAACGGCTATATGTATTGCTAGAGTAAGATCTTGAAGTTTTTCATTATCGTTAACAAGGAACGTTCTAGGTAATTGTGACTGCTTATGGTCCAGAGGATTCATTCTTTTCATACTATTTATATGATGTTTTGTGTTTGCGTGCTTTCGTAAGGCAGCTTGATGTGCACGTAGATTTGTTTTGCAAACTTTGCAAAACGCATCTAATAACGGACTATTTTCTCCTTTCATTAACCATCCTAGAACAAAGCCATTTGTACAAAAATTTAAAACAATTCTTATTTCTACTCATTTTCGACGGTACACGAGACACCAGCTAGCACTACACTTCGCACCAGGGACCAGCGTGACCACATTTAGTAGATTTTTACTTTTTTAAGGGTCGGTTTATCGATGCTAAGTTAAATTTATCTTTCAGTTTGTTACCAACGGCAACAATTATGAAAGTATACGTTGCAATTAGTAACAAATTGAAAGATAAATTTAACTTAGCATCGATAAACCGAACCTTAAGGCTGTTTAACATTATACTTTTTTTGTCTAGAAACTTGAACAAGTTTGAATACTAGAATCTAGTATCTAAATTCAAGGTTGTTTTAAATATTAGTTCATAAACCGATCGCTGGCGTCGCAGTGGGGAAAATTTAAACGTGGAACAAAACTGCCAACATACAAAATTAAAGAGAAGTTCTTTTCTTTCGCTTTGCGCAGCAATGCTGCATTCATTGTCTTACGGCAATTACCATTCCAGACAATTTTCTATGTGTTTATAGCTGGGTCAAAGTCATTAGACACCACAAACATCCATGGTTAATAGCAGGATTCGAACCTGCGCCGCCGAGAGACACGACTTGCAAAGTCGGCTAGGCTACCGCTGCGCCAATCGGCGACCCAAAGAGAAGTTAAATGCTCAAAAATGAATTTTTATAAAAGAAACCAAACCAGATTTCAGAAAATTTCAAAAATTCTTCATATTTATTATTTGCAAAAACAAAATACGAAACCGAGAATTTGGCGTCAGGACTGGTTATTGCGGAGGTACTTCGAGGTTATACCGAGTGACTTTTAATGATTGAAGCAAATTAGTATGTTGGGAACACTGAGAAATTGGCATTACTTGAAAGTTCGTTAATTTTGCGGGAATGCGTAGCTATAGGTTGATGATAGTTGATGTTTACATTGATGATGAAAACTGTTTAACAGATTATTATTATTATTATTATTATTCAAGACCTGGAAATGTTAATCCCCTTTGCGTAAGCAGCACCGAATCCTTTGAGATAAGTTATTGAAGACATTATTAACGTTCTAGGTTGTCGGATGTTTGCAATTGCCTCTTCAATTGCCTGCTGCACAATTCATCCAAATTGTTTAATACGTATTCTGAACACCACATTATTGAAATGAGGAAATAAGAAGTTCAAATTTAATTGAATATTAGAGCACATCTTCAAGCCCCCTTTGCGTAAGCAGTACCGAATCCTTTGAGATATGTTATTGAAGACATTATTAACGTTTTAGGTTGTCCGATATTTGCAGTTGCCTGCTGCAATTCTTCCAAATTGTTTAATACGTATTCTAAACATCAAGTTATTGAAATAAGGAAGTA
The DNA here is from genome assembly GCA_958336345.1 of Dorcus parallelipipedus. Taxonomy (NCBI): domain Eukaryota; kingdom Metazoa; phylum Arthropoda; class Insecta; order Coleoptera; family Lucanidae; genus Dorcus; species Dorcus parallelipipedus. The sequence goes on from OY284479.1 coordinate 42,535,726, forward strand.
AGAAGTCCGGATTTAATTGAATATTAGAGCAACTAGGCCACCAACCAGCACTGATTAAACATCCTAGGAAAAACTCCTCTAAATAATTTATTGTGGTTCGTGCTGTGAAAGTAGCCATTTGCTAATTCAGTGTCGTCTAACTGGTTTATAAATGGATTCAATATAAGTCTCTGATATCTATAGGCGTTAATTGTTTCCCGGAAGAATATTGGTCCAATAATTCTTCTCCAAGACATTGCCAACCAAACACCAATTTTAAGTGGATGTAGTGCCTTTACATCAATCACATTAAAGGGATTATGTTCTGACCAAGTCCTGAAATTTTGTGAATTGATAAACCCAGAGAGATGAAACCAGGCTTTATCAGAAAAGAAAGTTGTATCTTGTTGGTCACTATTATTTAGCAGATTATTGTTATACCACTGACAAAACTGAATTTGTTCAAGAAAATCGAGTGGGTGAAGTCGAACCATTGAAAATTTGTATGATCGGAAATGAATGTGTTTTTTGAAGATCTTCCGAGTGGATTCGTATAGGAAACATGAGGATTCTGTTGTACAGTATCATTAACATTTTCTACAATATCGAGTGTTATTATATGTTAAGTTTGGAAATTCACGCGGTGCAAGTTCGGAGTGAAAAGTAGAGTGAGAACACAGCTGTTTTGATATACGTAAAAGTGAGACAAAAGTGCTCGAGGAGTGAATAAAGCAAGCACGGAAGAATGACCGAACACAGCAATAGTGGGGCGACCAGTGAATTTTCCTTTTTCTACATTACTGGTTTGCAAGAAACGTTCATTTATTAACTGATTTTGAACTGAACTGACTTTAAAGTGAATAGAGAGACTCATAAAAGGAATGATGTTTTGGAACTAAAATTAACATAACCTCAAAATATGTATGAAATCAGATGAAACTGATAACTGATTTAGAAAACCAGCTTGATCAGTACGGTGTGCGGGAGGGGAAATTCAATCACTTTCTCATCACTGGTCGCCAACTGAATAACTGTAAATGGAATGCAATCAACGATTTTTAAGTGAATTTGAATCGATTCGTGTTCGTTGTAAATGAAGGACGGCTATTCTAAAACAGTGTTGTGAAAAGAGGCAAAATTCAATTTGTTTTTCAGTTGAGACTGAGCACTCATTTCTGCTGAATGAAGTTCACTCATCATAACATGTTCCAATCAGGTAGCGGAGAAGTTACGCTACAAGAAATGGCGACCCCTCCAACTCATCAACTTATGAGAGGTCACATTCAGCAGAAATTTGATCAGCAGTTGCACAACTTTCAGGTCTGCTGAATGTGCCCATTTTCATTTTGTACTCCGCTTCGAAAATAAGCCATTACTAAAAATGTATTTTATTCTGTGCTCAAAACCATTTTGGTAATAAATTGAGATAATTAAATATCTGATTTATTTGGTTTTCTTGATTCGACAATAAACGAATTTATTTGAGTTTGACAATCTAGTGCACTAACCTAAATTTTGAATTTTTGAATTTGAAAATCCAGCACACCAACACAAACCTTGAAAAGTGTTGCCAATCTAATAAAATAAGTCTCAATCATTAAAAGTCACTCGGTATTTTCAATCACATTTATGTTTATCTTTTAGGATGTTGGTAATACTGCGACGTGTACTTTATGCGCAAGTCTAGTTTGTAAACTTTGACGAGAAATAGGTTGAGAACTAGTTTGGAAACAAGTTTCTAGACGTTTCTAGTATGAAAACTTGGATGACTTTTTCTGATTTACATTAGTTAGTTCTAGTATTGAACTTGTCAAAGTTTCTAGACGAAAAAAGTATAATGTAAAACAGCCTTAAAAAAGTAAAAATCTACTAAATGTCTGCCAGAGACTTCACACATGAGACCCGAAAAAATAAATGCATGTAGTAGATTGGACAAAAGATAGAAAGCAGACGTAATGCTACAGAATATGAACTTGCGTAAAATAAAATGGAGATCGCCAATAATCGCCTTAATTTTTTAAAAATTCGCCAATTTGGTCGCCAGTCGCCAAATTAGAATTAATGTCTCCGAAAAACTAAAATCGTCGCCATTTTGGCGACAAGTCGCCAAATCTGGCAACACTGATTAGATGTTATGATATTAATGTGTCGTTACAATAGTTACATAGTTTGCTATGAATATAAAACAAAGTTAGTCAGTACATGTTGCATAAAATAAATACGTCACACCTTTCGTACTTCCTTATTTCTAAAGTTAATACATAATAGAATAATTTGCAAGGATCATAATGGAATGATTAGGAATGATTTGCAAGGATCATAACCAATTCATTGAAACTTGCTGACGTGAATTACTGACACACTCACACACAAGAGTTCATTTCAGCTAATTAAGGATCATAACCAATTAACCAAAATAAATCGAGTTATAACAACCCCATTAAAAGAAAAGAAATTTAATTTAATATGAACCAGCGCCATTTTTAAGCTACATCACACCGTCCTTCTGTGTATAAAAACTTTGCTAAAGTTTTTCACATTTTTTGTTTTTGATTTGCTGTAACACTTCCGGAAATCGCCTGCCTGCTCCCCCCCCCCCCTATCTTTTTGCGCGTCTCTTTCGTTTTTTTTTGTGCTAGTTTTTGACATTCAAAACCCCTCCGTCGATTTTATTGGCTCTTTCGTTTCAATTTCCTGTTTCTTTTTATTTAAGTGTGCTTTTGTTTGTTTGTCTGCTGAAAATCAGTCTTCTTTTCTTTCTCATTCATCTTATTCTTCGTTGTTTGTTTTGGTTTATTTTTCTCTAATGTATTTTTATTTAATTGATTTTTGCGCGCAAAAAAATTGGTTAAAGGTAAAGCGAAAAATGTCTAAGACGAAATGAAAAATCGACAAGTAAAGAACAGAAGAGAAAACACAATGAGATACAATTTAAAAAAATGATTAAATATTAAAAAAAAAATTTTTCTTCAAAATACCAGAGAGTATTGTCTAAAGGTAAATGAAAAATCAAAGTGTAAAACCAGAACAGAAAGAACGACAATGAAAATTAATCGGAGCAATTTAAAAAATGGAAAGAAGAAGGTAATTTTTTTTTAATTTACAGGAAAGAAAGCAAGAAGAAAAAAATCACATCAAGACGAAAGCAAATTCGCAGTTTTCTTAAACGTCATCTATTGAGGAAACCCTGAAGACCAACTTCAGCGCGATCTACTGACGCAACCTTAGAGCTAGTCTATATGATTTCGTTTCACAAACTTAACGGACGAATCAGACAAAAGAAAAATGTCACGTTCTGACAGAAAACTCATCGTCACTAAGGTTACTGTATTTCGTAGGTACCGCCATTCATTTCCGCGGCTTCGTCCCCCAAATTAAAAAGGAAGCGATGAAACACTAAAGAAGAAATAGGATAGATACATAACAAGTTACCATTGCTAAGGAGTTCATGAATGAATTTGATTAACCCCAAATTAAAAGAGACAGAAAGTTGGCGCTACCTTCTCGATACAGTAACCTTAATCGTCACCGTACACCAGCGCCATCTATTGAGAGAATCTCGAAGTCAGTTGGCGCAATTGAACTTCATGAATAAATGAAATCAAGGAGGAGGATAAAACTATAGAGGTCACTTGACAACGCAAAAACGATGACGAAAATCGCATCGAACGCCATCTGTTGAGCGAACTTCCAAGTTGGTTTGCTCAGTTGCATTTCATGAGCTTCTGAAGACAAGTAGAAAAATAAAATATATAAAAGAAAAAATCGCATCATAACATGTTCCGGCGCCATCTATTGAGGAAGCATCAAAATCAAGTTGTCCAATTTACGAGCGTCTGGCTGCAGATCCATCTACAGCCAATCAGAACAAGGATAAGTCAAATTACCAATCAGAAGCGTATACCACGCTCTAGCCAATTAGAATAAGGCAAAGTAATTCAAATTTTTGAATTCAAACTTAGGAATGCAGTTTCAATAATAGTGGTGTGATTCATATTAAACGGTACTATTGAGCTGGTGAACCAAAAGAACGTTTTAGCTTAAAGCTAGAGAAAGAAATACAGCAATGAATGAAAATACTTTTATTTGTCATGTTTGTGGCTCAATATATAAGTCAAATATAACTAATTTTAAATATTTCAACAAAAGGAACATTGTGGAAAATGTTGTCAGCAAAATAAAGTTTAGAAACTAATTGTGATTTTACATTTACAAAATTTGAAAAATTAGAAAATGAAAATTTAGAACGCCATTTAGATGTCGATCATAATGTTAAACAAGACGTTACATTTTGGCAGTACTGATGTACCATTGGCGACAGAAAAAATGAGGACAAGTCTTAGCAGTGATTTCAACGATTTTTTACTAATGTAAGTGAAACTTCTAATTCAGTTTGCAGTCGTTTCCATAGCAATGTGTTTAATATAGTTTTAATCAAATATGGCATTATCAAAGATAATCATGCTAACATCCTATGTTCCGGATTGAAAACTGCTACTACCTGCAACAGTATGTATATCACAACTGTTGATGCTGCAGAACAAGACAGTGTTGTACAAGAAGTTACTAATTGGACTATTAACTCTGATGAAAGTACTTATACTGTGAAAAAAATTAATTTGAGTAGCAGCCATGAATGTAAATTGAAATGTGTTATATGTGAATGTTGCGTGCACGTATATTCTTGTACATGCACAGATTATTTAATACATGCTATTGTATGTAAACACATACATAAAGTAGGTATTATTTATTATTATTAACAAAAAAGGTATAACAGCTGTAGTTCTTGCCAAATGAAATTGTAATTAAATTGATTTGTTTAATTGGCAGTATTAGAGAAATAGAATATCTTATAAATCACGTGAATTATTTCAGCCTGATTGGGCTTCATCAGAGATATGTACTAAAAAATTATTTTTTGAAAGGATAATAATTAAATTATACACTTACATATTTTTGAAATTTCCAATAACCCAAAAACAAACCCTGAAAGAAAACTTTTTGAAAAACTGTCTAATATTTTGCAAAATTGAAAGGAACAGTTATGTATCATCTTTCAAAAGGCAAAATGTGACACTAAAATAAATAACGTAAGTAACTATGGAAACATTGAGTGAAATTAATGACAGCTGTAGTTCTTGCCAAATGAAATTGTAATTAAATTGATTTGTTTAATTGGCAGTATTAGAGAAATAGAATATCTTATAAATCACGTGAATTATTTCAGCCTGATTGGGCTTCATCAGAGATATGTACTAAAAAATTAATTTTTTAGGCTGAAATAATTCACGTGATTTATAAGATATTCTATTTCTCTAATACTGCCAATTAAACAAATCAATTTAATTAAAAAAGGTATAGGTATCCACAAGTAACGAAGTTCTCAATAATTAAGAGAAAGAGGAAATTCAAATGCCTTTAAAAACTTTAAAAAGAAATAATAATTTACAAACAGTACACACAGAAATTAATAATAATATTACTGAGGTTTCAGAATATTGTAAAAATAGTAAAAATTACGACTTATTATCTAAGATAAGCAATTACTTAAAATTAATGAATAAAATGGTTAACAGGGTCCAGCATTCATGCAAGACAAATCAAAAAATAATAATCAATAATAAATAAATAAGAAAATTGATTTTCAACCTAGGAAATTTATATAAATTATAAATATAAATATGTTCCATATAAATTTACTGGAAAATTCAATTTACAAATACTGAACATCAGCTTTCATCGTCTGATCATTATATTATTCTTTCAAACTTCTATGTATTTATAATACATACTCAGGACTTAATCGTTTACCAGCAAATTTATATGGAACTCACCACAGGTACAGTGCTCGGCATTAGAAATAAAACGTTCTGCCAATCCAAAGCCCAACTAGCACTCAGAGCCTCACTTCTGTTGAAAAATTCTAATAAATTCTGCCTTGATAATATGATCATATTTACTCTTTATCAATAAGATTAATTATTTTCGAACAAGATTGTGGTTTTTTGGTTAGTTTTTAATGTCAAGCACTGTATAGGTGTTTTTTCTTTATATTTGCACCCTACCTAGATACTTTAACACCTAGAGAAAAACTGTAAATACAAAAGTTGTAGCGATTTATATGTATTATTTTTTAGAGTTTTCAAGCTCCTAAAGTAAACCTACATGTGGGGTGCAAAAAAAACCTGTACATGCAAACATTTTAAATTGCTTCGTTTTTACAAAATAATTTATAATTCATTTTAGATATCAATCAACAAAGAAAAAAAGAAATGCCATAATTCGTCTAGGAAAACCTTTCCCAAAAGAAGTAGATTAGATTCATAGCATGTTAAATGAGAATTAGAATTATATTCCAGAAAAAAGTGTGCATTTTCAGTGTCCGTTAAAAGGATTCGTATTACAAAAGATTAAAGTTAACTAGTAACTAAAGTACTAGCCTTTACAGTTTTAATAAAATCAATTCCAAGTGATTTAAAACTGCTACTTATGTAGCTATTTAGTTGAAAGTTTCACTGAAATCAGAAATGGACCCCCTTTAAACTCTGTTTCTTTTGATCAGATGTTGCACTGAAATAAAACACGTCTCATTAGAGTTCAAAGTGTCATGCAATTTTCTTACTTATCATATGTATTGTATTTTAACGCCAGTGCTATTGATGCCATTCTTGAAATATAACACAGTATCCACCCTGACCCGATGTTCAAATGAATATTACGATTGGCATCCCAGTAAACATGAAACATCCATGTGACATCACAGAAAGTCGAAAAGCATTCACACTTGTAACGCTTCTTTGTGACATGAATATGATATCGCTGTGATATCTACGTAATCGGTTCTGTAGGAATAAAATTTAGAAACACTCCAGAAAGCCTCATGCACAATGAGGTAGAAATAATAATAATAGTTTTTTGTGACCACTGGCACTTCTTTTCCAAATTATTTAATAATAATAGTAACAATAATAACATAATATATACGTTATATAATTAATTTTGCTAATATGTTAGTCACACACGACGGACATTAAACGTGAAAATGCCGTTATTTTCACCATTTGCTTACATCAGGGTGATGTTATTTTGTTTACTGGGATTAGATATCATATTTTTAATTGCTGTAAGTAAAAATAATAATATTAATACAAAAGAAACATAGAGTATGGTATAAAAGCTAGGTTGAGTTTCTGCTGGTTTAAGGATCTCCGAGTTCTAACTGGAAGCTTGCTGTAAAATATCTAACACGATTTGCTGTGTCAGTGCAAAATCCATATTCATGACATAACAGCTGATCTTGTGTACACTAAAAATTTACACGTTTTAATCATAATGTTACAGAATGAGTTTAATTTAAACTTTAAAATATTGCGACCTGACTTACGTGTCAAATTATTAACTTCCAAAGTAAAAGCGAGGTTATGAGCACCATGAACGGCCTGATTACCAGTACCAGTTACCATATTACTTTAAAAGATTCTCTAAGTTTTAAATCTTATTTTGTTTCACCAGCTTAATTAGTGTCTTGGAACTGTATTCGTAAGTTTGAATTCGAAAATTTGAATTACTTTGTCCTATTTTAATTGGCCACAGTGTATTTTAATGTGATTGGTAATTTGAGCTATCCTTGTTCTGATTGGCTGTAGGGGGATCTGCAGCTAGACGCTCGTGTCCAATTTCATGATTAAAAAAAAAACAGAAGAATGAAACAAATCAAGTCTCAAGAAGTTTATGTCATAACGGAAATTATGATGACAAACCTCTTTGTTCACATGGTAACGCCACCTTCTGAAAAAAAAAACAATGAAACAAAAAAGAAAGCTGATGTCAACATGACACCGATGACGGGAGATAGTAATTGAGACATTTTCTCAAAAATGCGGAACTAGCGTGTATGTTATAGCCGCTCTGTCCAGGAGAGCGCCATCTAGTAATTGCTAATAAATTTTGCGTTGTAAATGCAAATTCTCGCAATAAATCAGATGCAACTGTTCACTGGCGCCACTTATGGATGATGTCTTCTGAGTGTCCTAAATAGATAGCAGCACGTGTTGGACGCCGTTAAAGTACCTAGATAGATAAAGTATCGCAATTAAACGCCATTTTGAGTCAAAATAAACCAAATAAATCCAAAAATCTTTTTAAATTTATAAATACTTCAATTAATTAAATTAAAGTTAATGTGTAAATTTTTAAGTGATTTTCTCGTCTGAGTTGTAATGTTTTAATAATTTTGTTCGTGTTTTAATTTCTAGACAAAAATTTAACACTGACAACTAACAATTAACTATGAGTCAAATTTTGATTCCTAATTTATTTGTGCATTTTAAATTCTCTGAAATTGGCTGGCAACGTCAAGGACGGCCAATTTTTAAAAGAATTTAAGTAATTTCAAACATTCAATAATATTTTAATTAATGAAGTGATTTCAAGTTAATGCGCAAACAAGTAGCAGTTTCAGCTCGGTTGCAGTTCAATAGGCGGCGCTGAATACAACTGTCAACTTTGAATTAAATCTAACTTAGGCCCAGTTGTACAATGTCAGTTTAAATTGAAGCTGAAGTTTAAACCTCTTGCAACGATTATTTCAACATTTGTTGTTAAGGGTTTAAGCTTTGACTTAGTTATATGCAATAACAAATAGATAAGGAATGAATTATACGTTTAGAAATAAAGTAGGCTTCCAACAGAAACCCTAGAATTTTGACACTGACAGGTATTATAGAAAAAAAAAACTTTACACTAACGCTATTGTTTTTTGTATTTATGTTATTTTATATTTTTAAAATGACTAGCACTGAATGACGTTATGATTTTAAAAACCATTCAACACTGTTAATTTTTGCAATTTCGAATTTGATTCATTAACCATTTTAATTTCACCAGCGAGTGCTGTTAGTTATTTAAAAAAAAATGCCTGCGTAAGCCACCGCCGAAAATGTTTCCCCCTTGGCCAATCACAAAAAGCAGCAGCTCACGAGCAACTAGTATCATTAAGACTTACTGGACGAATATCGGTTACGCCTCGTAGTATTTACAGGGTTCGAGTTAAAATCATCTTCAGTTTCTTCTTGCACATCTGTAAGCGGGGTTTTGGGGGAGAAGAAAGTTGAAGACTTTCTTCGTTTTTTTTTTTAACCCTTCTTACTTCGGTAGCGTAATTTTAGCAGGAAATACAACTAAACATGTAAACCAAAATCAAATTGAAAAAAAAATTAAAAAAAAAGAAGAAACTAAAAATAACGGAGTTTGCTGCCACCACCGGAGTTTTTTAAGGGAATTCCGGACCCTATCCTGCTTAATTAAATTGCATGGCCTATTGATATCTCTTTGGAAGTAGGTTCTTTCGGACTGGAACTGTGCAAGCGCGCATTATCTCCGTAAACTACTCTACTAGAAATAAAAGTCAACTGTGTGCTTAAAATAGGGTATATTGAAACTAATTTTTCATACGATCAAAACAATAGTACATGAAGATTCCTACCTTTTGGAGAGTAGAACGCAGAAGTAGAGAAAGCAGGGGAAGGAGCTCTAGGTGGGTCCCAGCAGCAGATATAGCCTCGGTGTCGGTCCTTTTTCTAGGGAACCGGGGACCTGACCATGTTCCTATGGGAGAAGGGCAACCAGGCCGGAAAGCTTGGGCTGACGCACTCACCCACACACGATAGTTTTACAAGTTCAATTTAATTCAAATAAAAATACGGCATTTAAAATTAAGAAAAAAATTAAACTTTATACTATTCAAGGGTAGTAATACATCACTTGGATAAAAAAATTTAGAAGATTCACCGTGATCTAGGAAGACACGCGACTATCTTTTAGATTACTTGACGAAAGAATGCCCTCCCTTTTTAATTTCTTCCCTTCGAGCCGGCGTTATCTCATTTTGAATATAAACAAATTCTCTTAAGGACATGCTGGCCTCTCTTGGCCAATCGAGCAAGCTCTCACTAAAACGCAAATTTCTGCTTCGAGGTGACCAAAGTTGCCTAACGTTAGGGCATAGTTTTAAGCGATTCCGTCGCCCTTATCTAAATTTCGAGGTCGACCGATCTTTTCCCATACGTGTAATTTGAGCCGACGTTAATTTTGTTTATTTTAAACGTTATCTTATGGCACTTATGAGGGTTGTTTTGACTATCGCGCCTGGGAACCTGTTTACATTAAGATTAAGTTAACATTCCTTTTGCTCGGTTCGTTGGCGAAATTTTGTAATTGAATTTAGGGCGAAAACTTTCGGCCGTTTACAAGTGTAGAGAAAAAGGTATTGATATTAACTTGAGAGTTCAAAAGCATTATTTGTTCTAAGTCACGTGATCTAGGCTTTGAGTGACATCCTTGTCGGATACATGAGCTAAAATTACTCACAGACATTCGCTATTGTAATATTGACAATACCTTCAAATGTCAATTTTAAAAAATTACATTTTTTGTGTCGCACCTTTGTGGAACACCGTTATCTTTTTTTAGAGTTGTATTTTGTACCTAGTACAAAAGAGTTATCGAACTTTGCTACTGTAATGTGCCACCTGTATACTTACACCATTTTTAAATGTGCTTTTAAAATCTATCAATATCATTCTTGATTATTGATATATTAATTTCGTTCTATTGCTTGAGGTTAATTCAAGATGCAAATAATACTCTGATGGCGAATTTCACAAACGTTACTTAAATTTAATCATCCATTAAAAGTAAACGTTGCCATGGTTACATGTATTGAAGGTATAGGAATGATTATTCGTAATCGATGATTAAAGTTAAGTGACGTTTGTGAGATTTACGCTGGATTTCACAAACGTCACTTAACTTTAATCATCGATTAAGTATAATCTATTAGGAATTTTTCGCGACTAACCGGTTACGAATAGTATGGTTAGCGGTAGTGACGTCACGGTTACGTGAATACGACACGGTTAGTAAGATTCGCCATGAAACGGTTACGGTTACAGGGTATGTGGCGGTTGCATTTTTAAATTTGAAGTTTCATTAAACCGACGAACTTCCAATTTCCTAGATTCTAACTGTTCAATAACGTGCAAAAATGAGTGATTCTGCATTAGTGGGATCTATTTTCTTCTGTGGCGGTTGCATTTTAGGAAAATACAGTTCTTCCGCTCGATCTTTGCAGTTACGTCAGAAATTTATCGATTCAAAATTACAAATTTATAAATTCTATCATTGTTTTAACATACGTATTACATAAGGATAAAAGAATATGTTGATTTCGTTTCTCGAATCGGTAAAGTGTGACGTGACTGCAAAGATCGAGCGAAAGAACTGTAGTAACAGATGTGACGTCATATCAACAGTTACCGGTAACTCACGAAAATGCAGTGGTTACTTATTTCGCCTAACCATTCGTAACCGGTTACTCGTGAAAAATTCCTAATTCCTATACCTTCAACACATGTAACCATGGCAACGTTTACTTTTAACGGATGATAAAATTTAAGTAACGTTTGTGAAATCCGCCACCAGAGTGAGTGCATCGAGTGCAAACTGTGCAAGTGAGTCGAAAACGGTTTCAACGGTACCAGTGTAGTCGGAAAATGTAAAGGACCTATGGGAGGAGGTTATTTGCGCGGAATTATCATTAATTACGGCAGGCAGTGGCCGTTACTCAAGTGTAACAGTAAAACATAAAACATCAACAATAAATCACAACCATAACCTATAACACAACGCCTCTCGTATTGGCAAAGACTGGTCCGACAAAAATCTGTATTCTGTGCTGGTCACGTGACAGACTCTTTACATTTTCCGACTACTCTACAATCTGAAAGGTAAGTTTTCATAATCAACGGTGTTTATTAATTTCTAGTTTATGATTCTTCGTTTTAGTCAATTTCGTCATCACACAAAAGAAATCCTTTACACTTTGCCTTTAAATTGACCGTCAATGTAAAGGATTTCTTTTCTGTGATGACGAACTTGACAGGGATGTTCAGAATGGAATCGATTCATAGTTAAATTTATCGAATCGATTTATAGTTGAATCGATTCATTGCAAGTGATGCATCGAAAAAACGAATCGATTCAATTTGGTGTGAATCGGAAAGGTGTGAACATGCAACCAATTTTTTTATCACCGCGCCATCTATATGTTACTGGCAGCCAATAACTCAAAATGATAAAATTGTGGGTAGGGAAAGTCTGCAACATAAAACAGAACATTTCAAATTACAGAAATTCCTTTTACCATTAACGAGCAAAAATTTACGTTGCACATATGAATAGTAGATATATATGTCATTCATATTTGAGTGTGAATGTAGAACAATGCCTCCTAAAACAAGTAAAGTGTGGAATTACTTTATTACTGATAACAGCAAATCTGTTTAATTGCCAATTGGAATGGAACCATAAAATATGATGCTGCGACGTAAGTTTTAATGTCAAGAATACAAATTGGTGATCTATGTATTAAATCGAATCGATTCTACGTGTTTAAATTGAATCGATTCATCTGAATCGATTCCACACAATCGATTCAATTGAATCAATTCATTTAACTGTTTTGAGCATCCCCGGCTAAAAAGAAGTACACATTTTTGTCAAACTCTTAAAAAAAGGTCATTTTTTAGCGTTGCAGCGTTTTCATTGACAATTTCGAAATATTTTAGACTTTTAGGCAAGAACGTCATCAAATCTGTGTTCGCCAAAATAGTCGCTTTTAAAACAGGCTTTTGATAGTTATGAAATGTCATTACAGCTTGATTTGTGAATTTATATATTTAAGATTTTATCATTTATTGTTGTGGTGAACCCTGTATATAACATTTTACTTAGTAACTTCTTACATTCATAATTTTTGCTGACTTAGAATAAAGAGAAGGAATTACGCGGGCAACAACGGGGGAGTCGCGGATAACTCGCGGAGAAGTCGCGAGATACGTCCATACCATTGCTTTACGCTGCTTTACGCTACTTTTGGTTTTCTAACGTTTTATTATTGTTATCAATATTTACATTAGTTTTTTTTAATATACGATAGAAAGTTGATTGACTTTTATTTCGTAACGTCGATGGAACGCGACATAAATCTGGTGGTAGCGGTGCTGATGTAAAAATTTGGCAGCAGTATAAAGAAAATTAAAGTGTAGTGTTTTCGCGTAATACATTTAAACTAACGGAGTTTAGTGAAACGATTTTCGCGAATAAAATCACTGTAAGCAAAAGCAGTTATACAGAGTGATGAAAACGAAGGCGACTCAGCAATACGAAGCAGCTAATTGATTGATCTACGTCCGGAGTGTCTGTAGTTTCCAGTCAGGGTTTGAATCAAAGTCTAAGCCAATACGTAGACCCATATCGAAAGTTATCCTGGAATGGTTTCTTCAGCTGATGACCTCAGGAAATCCTGTCAATCGTGAGGCTAGGACCGGTTGATTTCAACAACTTCGAGATCCGCAACGACTCCAAAGTTTTTCCGAATTTTTAAGAAAATCAAGAATTATCAAGCGTCAGTGATAGTGAGGCGGCAGATGAATATGTTTTTGGCAGTTGTAGTGCTATTGTAAGTAATAATTTTTGCATAGATTAAATTCATTTTTATATGTCGAAAGCCATATATGTCAGAATCATCATCTAGTTTAAACGCGTCATCACCAGATAGCGAATACACACCTAGTGATTTTCCTAGTGACGATAGTAGAAATAACGATAACGAGTATCGATATGCCTAACGAAAATCCTGTCACGATTTCTTTACAAACAGCAATTAAATTAATTCCGAGTTATAGCGGAAAAGATGATGAAGACTTATATGCCTTTGAAAATGCATGCGAATTTTGTATAAAAAATATAAGTGCGAGAGAAAAAGCAGTTCTTTTGCAAGCTATTGTAACAAAGTTGAGCGGTAAAGCATTTGCGGTAACTAGATATAGAAATATTGACTCATGGGAAACTCTAAAAGATTTGTTAAATGAAGCTTTGGGTGAAAAGAGAACGGTAGGGCATTTACAGTTAGAATTAAACGCTAGTAGGCAACAGAAATCTGAAAGTGTTAGTACGTATTCATGTAGGATTGAAAAATTATTTTATCAATTATGTAACGCAAGTACTAAGGGAAAACCAGAGAATGAATCGCGAATAATAAAAGATTTAATTAAAAGTCAAATTTTAAATGTATTTGTTGAGGGGTTGATGCAGCCTGTAAAAACGCTGGTTAAATCTCAAAATTTAACTAATTTAGAAAGTGCGATAAAACACGCACTTAATGAGGAAAGAGTTGTTAAATCAGATCAAGAATCTTTAAAATATTGTCAATTAAAAAAGCCAAATTTTTCGTTGAAATGCTATAATTGCAATGCAGTAGGTCATACTAAGAATCAGTGTAAAAATTTTCCGAGAACAAAAGAACGTGAATATTATACTGGAAATAAGTGTAATTCAAGCGTAATGTTAATTTACTGCAACTATTGCAAGAAGCCGGGACATAGAATTGCTGAGTGTTATAAAAGAAAGCACAATGAGAACAGACGTAATACGAGTAATAATTATCAAGCGACTAATGTGCCGAGATATCGAAATTTTAATACGCAGGAAGAACGTAATCAAAATACAGAACGAAACGCTAATGCTCATATTCCTTCAACGTCAAAACAAAATTTTTCTGGAAACGAATCGCGACCGAGTCATTCACGTAATCCGGGTCGTCCAGTCGAACAAATATACTCGACTATTTATCACATTTCTTCAAAATTAAATAATAACCACGTTAATTATAAATCTTCCGATTGTGTAAATAATGAAGCGAATTTCCTTATAGATACTGGTTCTGATGTAAATTTAATAAAAATATCTGCACTTAAAAATGAAGTAATAGTTTTCGAAGATGAATTTACTTATTTAAAAGGAATATCGGAGGATGTAATTAAAACAATAGGTCGAACTCAATTAAATGTTTATGTAGAAGATAAAAATTTGCTCGTCGATTTTCAAGTAGTTTCTAATTCTTTTCCAATTTCTAGCGCTGGTATATTAGGTAAAGAATTTTTACGAAATCATAGTGCTATAATTGATGTTGAAAATGAAACGTTAACTCTAAAGAAATATGAGTCCCCCAATAAATTAATAATTCCTGCTAGATCTGAGAAAATAGTTCCAGTTCAAATTCTAAACTCGCTGGAAAATTCTACGATTTTAATACACTCTCAAGAAATTGCTGACGAATTATTTTGCGGTAATGTGTTAAATAAAGTTAAGAATAACGTAATGCTTATTAGTGTAATGAATATATCTGAACATGAAATCGAATTAGATAATTTAAATCTTAATCATTTAGAATATGAACTTTGCAATGAAGAAATAAATACAATTGAACATTTTGAAGCGGAAACTAAGGAAGATCGATTAATTCGTTTAGCCGAATGTATGAGGTTGGAACACTTAAATGAAGAAGAAAGGGAATCTATATTATCAATTTGTTTTGAATATTCAAAGGTATTTCATTTAGAAGGTGATAAATTAGCAAATACCGATGCTGTTTTACACGAAATAAAAATTCCTGAAAATTCAGCTCCCATAAATTTAAGACCGTACAGGCTTCCCGAGAGTCAACGAAATGAAATTCAAAGACAAGTGGATCAAATGGAATTAGATAACATAGTTAGAAAAAGTGAAAGTCCTTGGAATGCATCCTTATTAATTGTTGGTAAAAATGTGATGCTTCGGGTGAAAAGAAATATCGTGTTGTTGTAGATTTTCGAAAGTTAAATGATATTACAGTTGACGACGCGTTCCCGTTACCAAATATAACGGATATTTTAGATCAACTTGGAAACTGTAAATATTTCACAACATTGGACTTAGCTTCAGGATTCCATCAAATTTTAGTGAATCCTAAAGATAGAGAAAAAACTGCGTTTAGTACTAGTTTCGGTCATTATGAGTTTATTAAAATGCCATTTGGTTTAAAAAACGCGCCCAGAACGTTTCAAAGATTAATGAATAGTGTTTTGTCAGGATTACAAGGTATCAAATGTTTCGTGTATATGGACGATATTGTAATATACGCGAAAAATCTTATCGATCATGAAACTAAATTACGCGAAGTGTTTTCTAAGTTAATGCGTTATAATTTAAAGTTGCAGCCTAACAAATGTGAATTCCTCCGTAAGGAAGTAACATATCTTGGTCATCAAATTACGGAAAATGGAATTAAACCAGATCCGAAAAAAATAAGCTCTATTTTAAACTATCCTCCTCCGAGTAATTCAAGAGAAGTCAAAATGTTTTTGGGTTTAGTAGGATACTACCGAAGATTTATACCGAATTTTAGCCGAGTTGCAAAACCTATCACAAATCTTTTAAAGAAAAATATTAAATTCGAATGGTCCGATTTATGTCAAAATGCTTTTACTGAATTGAAAACTTATTTGACGATAGAACCAATATTACAGTATCCAAATTTTGAAAAGCAATTTAATTTAACTACAGATGCTAGCCAATACGCAATTGGTGGCGTTCTATCGCAAGGAGAAATAGGACGCGATCTACCAATTGGATATGCTTCTAGAACTTTGAATGCGGCAGAAATCAATTATTCTACAACAGAAAAAGAGCTCCTAGCAATCGTATGGGCTACTAAATATTTTAGACCTTACCTATATGGTCGAACTTTTAATATTGTTACTGACCACAAACCTTTAACGTGGCCGTTTAGTGTCAAAGACCCTGGCTCCCGACTGATGCGATGGAGACTCAAGTTAGACGAATATGATTATAAAATAAATTACAAGAAAGGTTCTTCAAATAGTAATGTGGATGCGCTGAGTAGAATTTATAAAAATTGTGTGAAAAGAGATGCTAAATCGTACGAAGAATATTTGAAACACATCGAAGAAAACGTTGTCATAAATCCCAATGTAGAAGAAATAGAAGAAAACTTATTTAATGCTCCTGAAGAATTTAGCCTTGCACATTGCGTAAGTAAAGACTTGGAAATGAATAAAGGAATAGCAAAACTGTTCAAAGAAAAATACGGAAGTGTTACTGATTTGTTAACTCAACAGCCTGAATTAGGAAAAATTTTATTTTTGAAAAAAGGAGAACGTTATATAATCTATTTAGTGACAAAAAATAAATATTACGAAAAACCAACTTATCAAGATATTTACAAAACGTTACAAAATTTAAAAATCTTTTGCTTAAACAATCAAATAACCAAATTAGCAATACCAAAATCAGCATCTGGCCTAGATTGTCTAAAATGGTGTAACATTCGCTCAATGTTAAGGTACATTTTTGCAGATACGAACATATTAATTAAAATTTTCTTTCAAGTGTACAACGATTTAACTCCCGACGAAATAGAAACAATTTTGAAAGAATTTCATATTTGTCCTACGGGTGGACATCAGGGAATAACGCGAACTATAAAACGCATAAAAAAATATTATAATTGGCCTGGTTTAAAACAAGACGTTAAAAATTTAATAAAATCGTGTAAATCGTGTCAAATGAATAAACATTTAAATAGAAATGTAAAACAACCGATGAAGATAACTACAACGTCGACTAAGCCATTTGAAAAATTATTTTTGGACATAGTTGGTCCTCTACCTAAATCGTATGAAGGAAATTCTTATTTGTTAACTATTCAGGATGACTTAACAAAATTTTCATTAGCAGTACCGATATCTGATCAAAGCGCGAACACCGTAGCAAAGGCGTTCGTAACACATGTAATTTGTCAGTATGGAGTACCAGAATCTATTCTGACTGATCAAGGTACTAATTTTCTTAGCGAAGTATTCAGAGAAACTTGCAAAATGTTAAAAATAACTACCTTACAAACGACAGCATATCATCCAGAGTCGAATCCTATAGAAAGAACACATAGAACACTTGGGGAATATCTTAGACATTATGTAGATAAAGACACCCAGAATTGGGATTCTGATATTCCATACGCTTTGTTTGTGTATAATACTACACCTCACACTTTAACAAAATTTACCCCCTTTGAACTTTTATTTGGAACTCAACCTCGAATTCCTAGTTCTATTAAAAGGGAACCAGAACCGAGATATAATTACGATAATTATCAATATGAATTAAAACAAAAGTTACAACAATCCCATAAAATAGCACGCGAAAATATTTTGACAAGTAAATTCAAATCGAAATTGAACTACGATAAGACAATAAATCCTATTAATTTACACGTTGGCGATAAAGTACTATTGAAAAAACATAACAACAGAAAGTTAGAAGCTTTATGGGAAGGTCCTTTCGAAATTACTAACGTAAATAATTCGGAAAATGTTACTATTCTGAAAAATCGAAAACAAATTAAAGTTTATAAAAATCATTTAAAAATATTTAATGATTAGTTTTCAGATGTATTGGTGTCAAAACCTCTACAACGACTCTACGTTTGTATCCAGTCCAGGTATCTACTTCGAATCCATAAGTCAAGTAAAGTTGATAAACGATGAATGGGAGATGATAACGTATGTTAATTTAACTAATTATAATTCTAAATTAGATAAAATTGAATATTATTTTAATTCAAGTTCGAATATTTGCAACAAGTTAATTAATTCAGGATTTCAAGATTTCAAAATATGTTTTAGTTTCCATCATTCTGCGAGAAATTTAATAAATAATTTAAAAGGAAAACAATCAAGTTTGTTAGCATTACTCGGACATAACAATCAACGTGAAAAAAGAGGTTTGCTAAATATAGTAGGAAAAACTGCAAAAATACTTTTTGGTACGTTAGATTCCGATGATGCTGAATTTTATAATAAAAAATTGCAACATCTATCTTCAAACGAACTGAAACTAACGCATTTGATGAATGAACAGATTCATATTACTAAAAGCGCTACTGTAGCTTTTAAAAATTTAGTTAATGAGGTGTCAGAAAACGAAAAAAGATTTTCCGATACTTTGAATAACATAACTTCGTTCTTAAACAACTCAGAAATTCGTTTGAATCAAATTTTCGTAGAAAAAGCTATAAACGATCATATATCTATGCTTTTTATTATATTAAACGAATTTACTATTCAACAAGAAATTTTAGTAGATGCTGTACTAGCTGCTCAGAACGGTAAAGTACATCCACACATTATCACCCCTGAACAATTACTGTCAGAACTACGGGAAATTCATGTTAATGTACCGAAAGACAGTGATTTTCCTATAGACTTAAGGAAAGATAATGTTTATGAACTTATCCATGTTAGTAAGCTTAGCGTATTTTATAAGTCTAATAATTTAGTGTACGTTATTGATTTGCCTTTAGTGAGTAGGAATGATTATACTTTATATAAAGTTTTGCCTTTACCTATTAGATTAGATAATGATCATTTTGTGTTTATTCAACCCGACAGAGAATATTTAATAATAGATAACTTAGAGAATTATTATTTAAGTCTTTCAGATTCTCAAGTTTCAAAATGCACACGTTTACTTAATTTTAATATTTGTAAGCAAGAACAGCAATTAATAAGTTCTCATGCACAAGAAAATTGTGTAGTGAAAATACTCCTTAATCCTAAAGAAATCCCAAATTCTTGTAACAAGAAAATAATTTCATTAACTAGCACTTTATGGCATAGATTAACAAACCGAAATTCTTGGTTATATGTAACTAAAACTGTAGAGCAAGTAATGTTAAATTGCCGAAATAAAAATGGTTTTAGAATTTCAATTAATGGAACCGGAATATTTTCACTGAATCGTGATTGTAAAGCTTATACAGAAAATACTATTTTATTACCCATAGCACATAAAAGTTTTGAATTTAGTAATCAGTTCGATGACTTCATTCCAAACATTGAATTATTAAAAAATTGTTGTAATCGTACTTTGGAAAAGTTTCATATTTATAAAAGTAATTTAAAATTAAATAAAACTGTTTTATTAAATAATCTCAACGAACTAGATAAGTCAGGTAAAGATTTAACAATTATTGAAAATGAAAGTCAAAAGTTAGAAGAGCAAATTCAAAATGATCAGAAAAATGTCGTACATTCATTTATTTTATATATTATATGTGTATTTCTTTTGTTATCATTTATAACTTACTTATGTTATAGTGTTAAGAATCGTTTTTGTAAACCTAAATGTAATGAAAATAATTTAACACAGCATGAAGCAGGTACTGGAACCGAGAATTTGACTGTTGACACGGGCTCTAGATCTGCTGGATATAAAATTTAAATGTTGAAAAAAAAAAGCACCAACTTTGTTGATCCTTTTTATCCCCGGGAGGGACATGTGGTGAACCCTGTATATAACATTTTACTTAGTAACTTCTTACATTCATAATTTTTGCTGACTTAGAATAAAGAGAAGGAATTACGCGGGCAACAACGGGGGAGTCGCGGATAACTCGCGGAGAAGTCGCGAGATACGTCCATACCACTGCTTTACGCTGCTTTACGCTACTTTTGGTTTTCTAACGTTTTATTATTGTTATCAATATTTACATTAGTTTTTTTAATATACGATAGAAAGTTGATTGACTTTTATTTCGTAACGTCGATGGAACGCGACATTGTATAGTTCATTTTTTTATTATATGCCGATCGATCGATAAGTCAAAGAATTTTTATGTAGCTATCTGCTTCTAACTTTCATGAAATAGCCTTGCGGCTTTTGTAATGTCACGTTATTTCGTCGTACACTTTCATAACTCAGATTTATACGATCGGCATATCGTCGTTGTGCATGCAAATTGCGCTAAGTGCGCATGTAAATTGCGCTAAGTGCTAACATTTAAATTTTACCGTAGGAACAAAAAACTGTATGAAATATTAAATCATATCTTTTTGTGGTAAAAAGGACTGTCCTCTACTTTTTTAAGATATTATCCAATTATTAAAAATACCCAATTAAGTAGAAATGTCTTCAATAAATTATTTAATGGCCAAAAATATATTTTTGTTACATAGCGAATTTTGCATGCACAACGACGATATAGTAAAAAATGATCTGTCATTGTAGTATTACTATAGCCCGGCCACCCAACGCATGGAGCAATAAAACTGCGTGATGTATACATGATTGTCGTTTCTGTGAACTCTGCTGTGAACGGGAAGCAACCTCCGCCCCTCGGACCACCTCTGGGGCAGCGAAATAATTACTGCCTTGACTATAAACATGTATATAGTCAAAGATTACTGCGTACACGGTTTTGTTTCTCTTTGGTGTAAATACGTGTTCTTGCCACGAGGGTCGCGTAATCACTCCGTTGGTTCGGTGGCTCAAGTATAAAAGAAGAGCCTGGCTTGAACTTCTGAATATTGCTTGTTATTTGCGTTCTCACCCCCCACTCTTATGAAACAGTTTTGAACTGTCCTTAGGAGGACACTTCAAAACAGAGCGAAAACGCTTCAAAAGCAATACGCTGTGATAACGCGAGAATATACTAAAATGTTTTGAAATTATTTTGTGCTAAAAAACTCCTTAAAATTGAAACTTTTTTCCGCCAAATGTTGCCCAGTTGACGAAATCTCGCCCAATCTGGCAACACTGCACTTGATGTGGAATGTTTTTTTTTGTTGTAAAATATTACTATTGTTAATTTTCTCTAGGTCATCATCATTTTAAGTTGTCAAGAAAAAATGATTACAGAAAAATGATTATGAAAGTGATTACAGTACGTATAGGTATAATTTATAAATCCAGGAGCTTGCAGACTTTCCATCCATAGAGTAACTCATAGGAGTAACTGTCGAAAATTGAAAATGCCGCCATTTTGGCGATTGGCGGTAGTCACGGTTGCCATGGTTACAGAGTGAACCGGTCCTGATTACAATTGACCTAATTTCCGGCACTTCCTAAAATAATAACTACATAGTTTATACTCATTACATCCAATTATTCAATGATTCTGCGTCGTTCTTGTTACTCCATTTCAATTTAACCGCGGCGCGTTTGTGTTGCGGTGAATTTTAGGTTACGATTTTTTTTTCGCCGCCGCGAAAAATTTCCGAAAATATTCTCCTTTGCCGCAGCAAACAGAACAGAATGATGAAAACTCGGAAATTTTGTGTTATCGCAGAACGCCACTGAGTTATTTGCTTACACAGACAGAGACGGAAGGTGGGCTTAGTTTTTGCGGTCGCCGCTGATTCCACCTGCCTCGTTAGCGCATTGAAATAACTCATTGATTACCGCATTGATAGTGTGCTGTATCCGGAGCGTAATCGAACGAAAATGTCGTGTGCCGTGGACGCCGAAAAGTAAACGTTCCGCCGAAGAAAACCGTCGAGGCCCTCGAAAACAAGGTATTCTCCCGCACATTATCGAACCACCATTTTACCGAAGGGCTTGCCTGAAACGTGACCGTTCGTGTGGAAAAGTTCCGTTCGAAAAAAAAAAACAACTGAAGTGACATCCCCCTCTCAGTTTGACGTATTTTCACATCAGTGATGAGCGCTTCGACGACTTTTTGCGCACATGGAGGGCTAACGCGTTAGGAATTTCATGAGGTTCTAGTTGCCTGTTGCATTTAGGTAAGATATCCGTCCTCCTCCTGTGAGGTGGTAGATGTCATACGTTAAAGCAAGTTGGATTTCGACAGGAAATTCTTCTGACTGACTCTGCGTGGAATAATCAAAATATGAGCCGAAATCAAGGGCAGAGGATTCTGGTACCCGATGACCTAAGGGAGGTTTTACTAGAATTTACCATTAGCTATTTATTGGAACAACCAGGAGATGTAGTTGTTTACGCGGCCGATTACTTCAACCGGTTGAGAGAAACACGTACTACGGCTATTGTGTTCGGAGACACCGGTGCACCAGGTGGAACACCATCGTCCCCCGATGATTCTACTCTTTCAAGAGAAGAAGGTAAAAATAATTCACTCACGATCACCTAAAAACCAACAGAATTTCATCTGGCAAGTCACGTTTAAAATAAAGTGTTCTAAGACGGCTCTCGTAAGGTTGGCAGAGTTGAATTCATTAGGCCTTTTTTATGTTAAATTAATGTTGAATGCAACCACACAATTAATTTCATTTTTGGTAAATAGATTCATTTTTAGGAAACAGATTAAAAACTTCGGCAGATTTATCGTATTGAAACTAATACATGCTAGATACAATACCAGTTCTACCAACTTTGGATTCTCATAAGTGTGACACTATGTGACTCCCTCTGTACGATTTTGAATTCAATTTTCCCCGTTTTTATTATGACTTTTGAGATTTGATTTGAATTCGAATTTAAGTAGATATCTTTAGTGTGACTCACTCTTTGAATTAGAAAAGCGGGTCTGAACTAAGAATGCAACCATATTAATGCAAAAAAGGACTTTGTCTTTTATTACCTAATTTAGGTAGCCGTATATTTGCTTTAAATAAAATGTCAAAAGGGGGCATTACTGTCCAAGAAGATAATGACCTGAAAGCAACTTTGGTAATTAGTACTTTAACAACTTTTTGTATTAGTACTTTATTTTTTTTTTTGGATAAATGTTATGTTGTTAGCCAATTTTTTACTTAAATATTATACCTACTCAATTTTTTTTTTCTATATTATCTACCTGTCAAATGTTTCTGATGTTGATACCCGTTACCTCAATGTTAGGAAATTTCAAAAAAAATCTGTTTTCTACTTAGTTATAAAATAAAGTTAAGTTCACATGCATTGCGGATACACAAAATTTTTATTGCGGATACGCAAAATTTTTATTGCGGATCGTTTCTAATTGGTTCATTTTGAATTTTGAACCAATTAGAAACGATCCGCAATAAACATTTTGCGTATCCGCAATGCATGTGAACTTAGCTTAAGGTGACCGGATTTTGATTTTGAAAAGGCGGGACAAAATCGACAGGGGGAGGGGCGCGTATTATGAATGAAAGTAAAAAAATAAACATAAGAAAAGAATACAATTATTGTATGAACTTTAAAATTTAGGGCCGTTTTCATAATAGAACTTTAAATTTAAAGTGACTTTAACCTATAAAAATACATTAGTTTTCCTTTAAAGTCTCCTTTAGCACTATTATGAAAACGGCCTTTAATGAACTATATTAAAAATGTATCACAAAATCTTTTAACCGGACACTAAATCTCGCACTAAACACTTAAAGTTTCACCGTCGTTCGACAGCTTCGTCAGAAGTGAAAAATATAACACGTTGTTATATTTTTCACTTCTATATATATAACACGTTGTTATATTTTTCACTTCTGACGAAGCTATAATCCGGAAATATAATTTTGTTTACATTTTTTAATATATAAATATTTAAAGTTGGTTCTTGTCCGATGAAATTTGTATCACAAAATCTTTTAACCGGACACTAAATCTCGCACTATACACTTAACGTTTCACCGTTAACACGTTGTTATATTTTTCACATCTGACGAATCTGTCGAACGACGGTGAAACGTTAAGTGTATAGTGCGAGATTTAGTGTCCGGTTAAAAGATTTTGTGATACAAATTTCATCGGACAAGAACCAACTTTAAATATTTATATATTAAAAATGTAAACAAAATTATATTTTCGGATTATACTGCGAGTTCAGAAATGATTGAAGTGCGTTTGATTTCAGCGTGCTGTTTCATTAGTAATTTTCACCTTACAACGTTGGTGCTCCTGCTGATTATGATGAATTCGACCTAAATATCATCAGTAGTGTGCTGCTGTTTACATTTTGATTTTCGTAGTTTAGTTTTATAATTTTCATTGGTAAATGAAAAGATCCACATAAATATATGTATAGAAACGATAAAATAATGAATAAATTATCCCAGTGGTAAAACAGTAGGTAGACAATTTATTACCAACCAGGGTTGCCAGATGTTAGAAGTTAGATGTCGCACTAGAACTGAGCAGAAATCGCCCAAAATCGCAAATAACCCCAGAATTGTTCAAAATCGGAAAATACAAATTTTTAAAATTCGATTTTATTGAAGGCTTTTACCACTAAAATCAGTGCTCCCAACTACTTCATTCCTTTTGGCTCTAATTACATATTTAGTTACCACTTTGGACTAAAACTATAGATCAAGTTACCACTTTGGACAAGAAACTACATAATCAGTTACCACTATGGACAACAAACACTGTTAGTATGATTCCCTCCTGTTTATTCTTTACCAGTAGATGAAAACGGTGAAAATTATTAAATAATTTCTGGAGAATTCTTCAATTAAGATGTCAGTGGCGTTCCAATAATTAATTTGTATTCAAGACTTTTACCACTAAAATCAATGTTCCCAACTAATTCATTCATTTTTGCTCTAACTACATATTTAGTTACTACATTGGACAAGAAACTGCAAATTTAGTTACCACTTTGAACAATAAAAATAAATCTTTTAATAGCTCTGTTCGCAGAGCTGGTCCCGAACTTATCCGGAATAGATTTTAACCTGAACAACTTAAAATTTGAACAAAATTCGGGATTTTTGTTTTCCGCAAACTATTTTTGAATCGTTTTTTAATATTTCTAATGTTAGAAATCGTTCGTGGAAAACAAAAATGTCGAATTTTATTTAAATTTTAAGTTGTTCAGGTTAGAATACATTCCGGATAAGTTCGGGATCAGCTCCGCGAACAAAGCTAATACTTCCAAGCTTACCACAAATTTTTTTTTTCTTTAATTTCGATTATTTTAATCTTTTGTTTTTCCTTGCGGTTCTCAGTTTTTTTATTGAAACCAAGGCTAACTCGAGGTATTTTTTTTGGTTGAACACTAAATAGGTAATCCGTCATAAAAATACTACGCCATTTAAAGAGAAACCGAAGGAGGCTACAGGCGCCGCCGTTTAGAACCAATTAAAGATCGAGGTCATAACGTCATAAGAGTTCTGAGGATTGAAGCCCTTAACATTCGATGCAACTTTTTTTAATAAAAACTTTTTTGCTTTGTCTTCCAAAATAAGATTGAAACTACAAATCAAGTTACAACTTTGGACAAGAGTTATGTTAAAAATATAGGACCGTGACTTAAACATATTGTAATGATCCGTCGACATCAGCCGGCGTCAGAGTGTCTCTTGCGTGACGGCCGTCTAGTCGACGCACCTTAGGCGACAGTCGAGAAAGTGCTGCCGGCAGAATAAACTAGACTAGACATTCCATCGCGCACTCGAATGTTCGAGATAAACAACCCCGGCATTATAAAACACGCGGCCGGTGAATGGGGGCAACTCAGCATTTGACAGTTCAGAATTGAAGTCGCGTTATAAACTTTCGCTCGGCTGTAAAGATAAATTACGTATAAGTTTATAAATAAATTATTGTTTAAGAGGTATCGTACAAAGTTACCCCTCAGAAGTTCGCATTTTACTATCCCTACTTTGCTACGTTAAGGGGAAATATTTGTGATATTATGATTGGTTGGTTGGCAGTCGCCTTCCGATCATGCGGCTATTGAAAAACCACCAACATTAGTTGCTTAGAGCTATCTCTGTTCAACACATATTGAGAAAGAACGATAATAACTCTCGCGTGTCTGTAGTTCCGTCATCATGAGCAACTTACTAGACTGCGTTCGGTCATAATGTTGGTACATTCAACGGGTTCAGAAATACACATACATGTACATAATTATATTCAAATACCTAACACATTTTTTACGGTAAATTGTAATAAGACGCAATTATCGTTCAAAGTAGACATTATTTTTAATTGCACATATGCGTCGTGTAATAGAAAAGGAACAAGCAGTTACCTATATTTGTAAAAATATTGAAGAGGATTGAAGCTGCAACACCAAGAATTTTACTTATAATGCTATTTCATGCCCATGCGCAATTTTAATAGTACCTGCAGCTCAACACTGTAATGAAATTCATTATTTTATTTATTTAAATTGTAAACATGGGTAAATTAAACTCCATTAACAAGAAGGTCACATATAGGAAAAGAAAAATCGGCGGTAAATATGTTTCTTTGTAAATATGTATCTACATACATATATTTCTTCGAAAATTGTTAAAAAATGTTGATAATTAAGTACATGACAAACATCATGACGCGAAGTGACTGTTCTTGGTGTCATCGGAACGCCAGTGTCGTTTATAACGTACTATAAGGTAAACGAAATAAATTTTTTAAAAAATGTACGAAGGTATAAACATAGATATAAATCTGCAAGGTTTGGATATTTCAAAATAAATGGTTGAGTATGTAGTATTCGAAAAAATATTATATACACCACGGCAGCAAAGTGTCTTCATCGACCACGTTCGCTTGCTCACCGCGGCTTCGCCTTGGCTCGCAATTTGCAAACTCGTTTGATAAAGTGCCACTTTGCCACCTTGGTACATAAATAACTAGAAATCCAGAATGTAAAAGTATTTCGCATCTTACAATTTTTGATTGAAGAAAAGGCCACAGTTTAAGAAAATATCATAAAAGTTTATTTCTTTTGAAACCGATATGAAGTTAGCAATAACTTTCAGCAATAAAAAAAATTCTAAAATAATACCAAAACAGTTTCAGTATTTATGTATTAGTATAAAAATCTACTAATTAAGTAATATTCAATAACTTAAAATGAATATTTTTAGAAACTAATTCGAAATTGACCTATCGAGGCGCGAGGCGTACACAACTTTTTCAAAAATGACAGCGTTGTCCTATTTTATTTAAATCAAATATTTTTAGACGAAAATAATTTATCAATAAGGGGCTTTTGATAGTGTAAAAACAAAAAGGGATGTATTTTTTGTTCGGCCACAATTAAATCTTAAACTTTAGTTCCGCAGGACGCACGTTTCGTTTTTCTCAAAAATGACATTGTTGTCTTACTTATATAATTAAATAAATCAATAAGAGGCGTTTAGTACTGTAAAAAAAGCATTGTGTATCTTTTTATTTTCAATTACGTACTTATTTTGAACAAGTTTTCAAATCACCTTAGATTTTTAAGGTCCTGGAGTATGCGGAACGAAAGTTTAAGATTTTATTGTGGCCGAACAAAAAATATGTCCCTTTTTGTTTTTAAAATATCGGAAGCCTATCTATTAATAATAATAGATTATTTTCATCTAAAAACATTTGATTTAAAAATAAGACAACGCTGTCATTTTTGAGAAAAATGAAGCGAGAGTCCCACTGTACGCGGAGCTAAAGTTTAAGATTTAATTGTGGCCAAACAAAAAATATGTCCCTTTTTGTTTTTACACTATCGAAAGCCCGTTATTAATAGATTATATTGGTCTAAAAATATTTGATTTAAAAATAAGACAACGCTATCATTTTTGAAGAAGTTGAGTACGCCTAACGCAAAATTACTTGATACGATTACGATAATTCTATAAAAATGTAATTTTCCTAGTGATGTAATTTAGCCGACTAACCGTGGAAAAAGCCGTACCTTTGAATACTATTTAGAGATAGTGAAGTTGATCTTTTTTGACTAACAAGAAATGTACTTGCTGCTAGACCTCAGTGCATGTATAAATAAACATTAAAATACCAAAAACGTACTGGAAAAAGCAGTGCACAAACTTAAATATGTTTAAATTACCCGCCTTAATCCTATCTAAGATCATGCGCAATAACCCCTAAAAAATCGGAATGCAAAATATATTAGCTGTTTTCGCGGAGTCGATCCCGAGCCCATTCGGAACATTAACTGAATAAGAAAGGATTTTACCAATGCGCAAGCGCGTCTTCGGAATCGTTCCTGAATTTTTAGCTCTGCGAACGCGTCGAGCAGATTTTGAGCAAGTTAGGTTAATGTCAAAGATAAATTATTGTCCCTGCTTAATTTCATTTGTGAAAAGAATTGGATTAAAGGAATGTGTGATCAGCAAGGTAAGTTTTTATTTCTTTATATTATATTATTACATATTATATTATTTATTTTGTTAGATATGTTAGATATTATTATTTCTAATTGAGTATTTTTGTTACTGTTCTTTCTTATACTTTTCCACTATACTTATTTACAAATTTTTAGGTTAGGATCCGTCCCGAACTAAATACACCTGCCTTGATTCTAGAATCTGTCGAACGCGTTATGAACACGTTCATAATGTAATAGGCGTCTTCCACGAACACGGAATTTTTAATCTCGAGGGAGTCCTTTTTCCACCGCGAACGGCAAATTTACAAGTGCGCATGCGCCATCACACCGAACGTGTTCTGAATCGGCTCCGCAAAAATAGCTATTCTCAGGCCATGAAAAAAGATCACGTGATTGTCTATTTAGTTACCGCCCCCAGCTCTTAAGGTGGGGAGAATATATTCACGCCTTACAGAAATAATTCACTAAAAACATACAAATCGGGCGACTTCATAACCTAATTATGGTTACATATTTTTAAAAGCTGTTTTCACTGATTTGTTAACAAAACTTCAATCTACAAAGTGACCAACGCGTTTTTCAAAATTCCATCTGGAAGTATTTTTACTATCGCTGTAAAGTTCAACTACAATTTTTCAGTGTTAATTATTTTGTTCTTAAATACCAGATGATGATAGAGAAATTTCCTATGGTCACTTTGTAGTGCTAGTTGTCAGGTATATAGGAAAAAAAAATTAATTAATTATATTCAGAAATAAAGTCTCTATGAATTCGCCCGTTTTAATGGTTTTCGTATATGGAGTTATTTCGTAAGATTGCTCTTAAGTTAGAGTTAATTCGTTTGTTTTTAAATAAATTAGTTTAACTATTTCGTGTTTTGTTTTAAAATAAAAATTAATAGAACCTTTAAAATCGTTACAATATCATACTTGAGTACGAATACATTGCATTTGGTGACTTGAAGTCCAAGATTCTGACCGAATTTTTTAAACGTGATTGTCACAAAAGTAAAAAAAGACATATTCCACATACATAGACCTTATCTACCTCAGACAAGTGGCAAGTTGTCAAACAAATTTGGTTGTAGGAAAGATAAGAGGGAACGAAGTGGGGCCCTCTGTAAGAAGCTTACAATCTGGTTTTTAATACAAGATGACTTACTTTCTCAGAACACATTTCTAAAAGAATTTTAGCTACTGCTACTTTTATTGATTTACCTGAAGCCATAACTATTAATTATTTCAGATACTGTGTGTTATTTAAATTTAAGGAAGCATGATAAAGACGGATCATTTATCTATAGAGCATTAGAGCGGTGCCGGCACAGGTTTTATGGAGTTAACATTAACATACACACCTGCCAAGTCGTGAAATTTAGATAATAAAAAATTACAAAGAACAAGCACGAAATAACAAATAAATAATGTAATACATAACAAGAACAATTTTATTATTCGATGTTTAACAGTGACGTGTTAAGAGTTAGATTCCCCGTAGACAAAGAGGAATTGATATCAACATAAGAGTAGGGTTGGCAAAAAATATAAATATATCGATATAATAATCATATGATATATCGAAAGCTTTATGTCGATACAAGCGATATATCGAAATAAATATATCGATAAGTGAAAAAATATCGATATATTTAATAATCGAATATATGAGAATAAAAAGGCAAGTCCTAATGACCGAAACTGAAGAAGAAAGGTTTTTAAAAGCTGGTATTTATTTAATGTACAAAAACATAAATACATACATAAATACGAAAACTTACAAGTGTAATTTGAATAATTAGTCACTTTAATTAACAATAAACAAAGACTACTAGTTTGTTGTAACCACAACTTCACTAAACGTTTAAACTACTTATTATTTAATGCTGATCACACCATTCACACTTTTTCGTTCACAAGCTGAACATCATTTTATGAAGACTGTTGCTAAACATATCCGCAACCTGTCGTTATAAAGTTTGAAAGGTAATTCCCCAAGAAAAAATTGAGGAGAACACATTTTCTTTCAAGTAATTTAAGGAAATTCCGAAAATCTGCATTATCGGTAAATAAGCTACGTCAGCTCTTCAACGATAGATGTCACTAAGCACCTAACATTAGCCAGGATATTGGCTAAACTCTAGGACTTTAGGACTGTGTTTAGGACAAATTAATCGTGCTGAAGGGATGAGTTGTGGTTGGCCTTTGTTTAGTTTTTCGATATATTTCCTGAAATATCGATATTGTAACGTTTTTAAAGGTTCTATTAATTTTATTTTAATCAAAACACGAAATAGTTAACAATCTAATTTATTTAAAAGTAACACTAATTAACACTAACTTAAACAGTAATTTATTTATAAACTAATAAGTAATTTATGTTAACAGCCGAGCGAAAGTTTATAACGCGATTTCAATTCTGCACTGTCAGCTCTGAATTTATTTCGAACTGTCTTACGTTCAGCTGCGTGCATTTTTATATGCCGGCTCTCTCTTCGAGAATGGCCTGGAGACGGGCTGTCTGTTCTAGTTTACTCCGCCGACAGAATTCTCCAGTCGTCTAAGGCGCGTCGACTAGGCGGCGATGACGCAACAGACAGGCTGGCACCGCAATCGTCACAATATATTTTTCGATATATCGAAATAAATATGTCGATATTTTTATATCGATATATTTCATAAAATATCGATATATTAAATCTATCGATATATCGTTGCCATCCCTACATAAGAGTGAGAGGATGTATAGATATAATCCATTCACGATCTTTTTAGACTCAGAGTAGGGTGACATTTTAACAATCAGTGCTAGTCTGTAGCGTGGTGGCTTACATTGGCTACTGACTTCAGTGGTTAAATTCGTATTCAGTCAATACAATTTAACCACTGACGTCAGTAGCCAATGTAAACCACCACGCTACAGAATAGCACTGATTATATAGTTAAAATGCGCCTGCAGAAAGCCAAAGAAAATAAATCAAACAAAATACGTGTCGACTCTGAAATCTAACAGTATTTGTTCATCATGGCCACATTTAAAACTTGAAATACACTAAAACTGTGGCGCCAATTTCAAAGTATCCTCAATAATTAACAATCACACTGTATATACTATGCATCGTGAACACTGTATAGTATTAAAAGATGAACAAGAATATAAGGTTCTCCTTTTTCTCATTTACCTATCTATTTTTTTTTTTTGTTTGTTCTTTTGTGACTCATTGATTTATACCTTTTCTGATAAAACGAAGGGTGTGTTTATAATTTTTTTTTACTTCTATGTTAAGTTCCTTCTAATCTACGTTTCATGTAGTAGACAATAGACATACACTGTTACTGAAGTAACAAATTTTGTTGAGGAAATTTATTAAACATAATATTAAGAAGAATGTACATATTATACAAATTATATACATATATTACGTTTTGACGTGAACGAAAGGTTTAAAAATTTTTAATTTCAGTTGTAAGCAACAGTCGATTATTATAAACATACACTCATAGATTTATGATTTTAAATGTAAAGGTCAGGAAGGGTCAGGAAGTACAATGTCCAGTGAGACATCGAAAGGTGAATTTTTATTTAGATTGATTTTGAAAGGAGAATGACAAGCAGGACTGAACTTTGGTGTTAAGTAAACAAATCGAAATTGTTGGAGGACAAGAAAAAACATCCGTTTTGATATGTGCAAGAATTCGCAAGTCATTCGTTAATGGCTGTTGTTATAATAATCATGCAATTATCATTAATGAGAAGCCTCGTTTATTCTGAAATAATTTTTTATAACAACTAAAAGAAATGAAAAATTTTAAAGTAAGTGAGCAAATCAGAAATATGTAGTGTGTGGTAAAAAAAAATAACGGTAATCGTTTCTTGCCTGTTCATAGTTTATAACATTTACAATTGCTTGTGTGCATTTGCAAATAAATAAAAAGCTGCGTTCCTTTAAGGATGAGATTAATTAAATACATTACGGTTTTAGAACCCCCGGTGCAACGCTTCTCCACACGTCGCAAATCAGTCTTCGCAGAGACCTACGATCCAGAGGAAGACGATGATGATGACGGGGCCAAGGTCGTGTTTCCCAAGTCGGACGAGCAACGCCAGCAATTGGCCGACGCAGTCCACAATATTCTACTGTTTCGTGCACTCGACAAAGAACAAATGCAGGACGTGCTGGATGCGATGTTCGAAAGGAAAGTTGTCGCAGGAGATGTCGTGATCAAACAGGGGGACGACGGGGATAACTTCTACGTCATACAAGAGTAAGTCCGAAGAATTCTATGAATTACGTGACGTGATAAGTTTCTTCGCAGGGGTATATTTTATGCTTACGTCGGTGAATCCGGGAAGGAGCCCGTGCACATACACACTTACGAGAATTCCGGTAGTTTTGGCGAATTGGCCCTACTATACAACATGCCCAGAGCTGCCACAATAACGGCCCACACGGACGGATCCTTGTGGGCCATGGATCGCCAGACGTTTAGGAGAATACTCTTGAAGTCCGCCTTCAAGAAGAGGAAGATGTATGAGGCACTAATCGACAGTGTTCCCATGCTCAAAGCGTTACAGCCGTACGAACGAATGAATCTCGCCGACGCTCTAGTCCCGAAAACCTTCAGTCCAGGAGAAAGAATAATCAAACAAGGCGACGCTGCTGACGGCATGTACTTCGTCGAATCCGGAACTGTCAGTATTACGGTGCTGGATGATTCCGGCAAGGAAGTTGAAATTAACCGTATCGTTAAGGGTGGGTACTTCGGAGAGCTCGCTTTGGTTACACATAGGCCCCGAGCTGCTTCCGCTTTCTCCGTGGATGACCTAAAAGTTGCCTGTAAGTATTTTCGAGTTGGAGCTTGCAAGTTAGGAATGAGTTGATTGTTTCAGTCCTTGACGTCGAAGCTTTCGAGAGATTGCTGGGTCCGTGCATGCAGATAATGAAGCGTAACATAAACGACTACGAAGAACAGATGCTCAAAATCTTCGGGTCCAAGGTGAACATGAAGGATATCCGATGAACCAGTCGTTCTTCTTAAACGCCCAGTATTCCTATATTTCATTTGAAATTATTTGCACGTTGAGTAGTGAACGTCTGGTCTGGGGTTTACGTCTCGGCCGATCGAAACGGGGGAGTGTGCAAAGTTTACTAGTCATGTGTATGTAATATTTTAAAGAACCTTGCAAAGAGTCCCTGTGCTTTTGTATGTTTCCTGTGGCGATAAGTTCCGTAGGCGTTCGTGCTGCAGGCCCAGCATCTTGCCCTACGTAGTTCTCTGCCATATCATCGCAGCTGTGTGTGAGTATTCGTCCCTTGTCATAAAACGCATCTTTTATTTATGCAGCTGAAATCCGAACGAGTTCGGTGAAACACGTTTTGACTTGATAAGTTCTCACATCTAATCTCGTCATGTGTGATAATCATCGTATTTTATCTTGTGTGTAGTCGGCTAAAATAGTAGACTCTTTGTTCTCATGTTTATAAAAAAAAATAATAATAATGTGATGTTCCAATCGCTTATTCCAGAAAGTCTCTCGAAAAAGAATCTCAAAATCATCGCTTAATCACAATCATGAATAAATTGCACTGCGTCGTAGATCTGATTTCCGTTTCGGGTTGTAAGCGATTGCATCATTCATGTGTTTCTTTTGAATTTTATTCTGTACGGATCTGCCTTACGTGTGGTAGTAATTTTTAATAATTTATTGTTTAGTATAAGTAGCAAATAAAAGTTTCAAAATTCAAGCCGTTCCTCTTCTCACTTTTTCTATCTGGTATTCGATCGATTTGTAATTCACCGCGTTTTGGAAAAGCACATTCACGTCTCGCTTCCGCCGTATTTCTTCTATTGTTTACCTTTATCTTTACGTACTTGTATAAATGTAATGAGATTTTAATGTTAATAACTGTTACGTGAAAGGATAATTTTAAGCATTGGATGTTCTGGAATGTTGTGTTATAAATATATTGACTCTGGTACTATTTGTAAACACATTGATTAATAAACCAAATAGTAACAGTTCACTGTTTCGTTTGTTTTTTGTTTTCAGTTTAGTGAGGAGAGGTGGCTCCACGTTTCTGTATCCCGTACTTTCTCAGGATCCAATTTTTTTACTTTAAAAAATTGTTCTCGCTTGCATTTTTTGTCTTTCGTCTGTAAAACGCCACTAATGAGACATTAACAACACAATAATATTTGTTTTACAGCTTTAATTTGAGCCATCTTTTTCTTTGCAATTTATTTATATTTTTAGGTAAAAAATCGACTGCGAGAGGTCGCCACTTAACTTGTTATAAAGCGATTTTAAACGCATCACCGGTAATTACCGGTTAAAAATTTTTTTTAACTAAATGCTTTCCAAATGCACAGATACTACTCGGAGTTATTCCAGAGCTGCTCTAAAGGTAAGTGTCCACTTGTCACGAGGGAATTACTACAGCAAGACCCAACCTACGTCATGATGTTTGCACCATCTAAATTTGGCAAAACTGTAAACCTTGATATGATCACAACGACACCACTGATTTATATTGTTTTATATGGGAGCTCGTACAGATGCCGCGACAAACGTCGCGCTGCAAGTAATGCATGTACTTGTCGTAAGTGCGACAGGAGACACGTCTGCTTCAGAAGCAGTAGTTTCGCGTGTCTACCTGCATTAAACAATGGCTGAACTAGAAGAATACGAAAAATTAATTAATCTAATTTCTCTTAACCTCTCACTATATAACGTTCAGTTGCAAACATATAAGAATGGTTTAATTGAGGATAAACATAGGTCTTATTGGGTTTATTTTCTTAGAATATAGATATAAAAACAAATCATCTTTCTCCTCTTCTATAAACAACTGAAGACGATTTGTATTCAACTTTTTTTTTTTTTTCAAAATGAACCGTGATTTGTGAAATATTCAACTGCGGCGCGTCGATTGTAGGAAGACAGTCGCCGACTACAACAATTAACGTGTCGTTGATGCTCAACGACATCTGTCTCTGCCGCATTATCTATGCTGCCGCACGTCCCTGTCGCTTGTCGCTGTCGCCGAGTTCGGAAGCCTACCTTAATTCAGCTTCTAGCCAATTCCATAGCAATGTGATCATAGTTACACAATTAGCTTGTCAAATTAATTTCGTTACTACAGCAGACAGTTTTCTGAAACACCCATTTACACTAAAGCATTATTTTGTGTTACCATTTTTTATGTCGGCTGTGGTACATATTAGAGACCTGCACGAGTAAGTACAGAATCGTCCGAGTACAGATACGAATACTTGCTTGATGATTACAACGAGGCGTATCGCAATACGCATAATCGTATACGTCCGTGACGAGTATAGAAATCGGCATCGTGGCATCGTTATGATTAGTAATCGGCATCGTCAGGAGCAGAGTTGCCAGTTGGTCACTCACAGTAAAAAGAGACTTTTTGTTTCTTACATTTGCTAAATTTTCGTCATTTTGGCGCTTAATTGTAGCATTGGTGCTTTTTTTAAATTTGAAG
This sequence comes from Dorcus parallelipipedus, assembly GCA_958336345.1. Lineage (NCBI taxonomy): Eukaryota > Metazoa > Arthropoda > Insecta > Coleoptera > Lucanidae > Dorcus > Dorcus parallelipipedus. Next base: position 42,571,956 of record OY284479.1, read on the forward strand.
GGCTACATCCTTTTCCAAACTTAAATATGTTTTTGCATGCTCTACATATTGAACTTGTTGAGTTTCAGTGTTCACAACTTTTTCAAAATATAACCGCACATCTTATTTTAATCATAGAATTAATAAATATCATACAAAGATATGTTTATGATAGTTTAAATCTGAGAAAATGTAGTGGAATTGTAATTATTAATTTCCATAATAATTACAATAATTCAAACAATAAAAATAACTTATAATACAATAATAACTTATAAATAACAAATTTTTTCGTAAAATTTTATATAAAATTTCGTTTCGTGTCATACGGGTCTTAAGATTCAATAATCTGTACATACAAAATAAATCATTATTTCAGTTTGATTCTGTCATTGTGTGGTAACATATCTGTCATATTTGGCTACTTTTGACAAACTTAAAAAATGTGTTCTTTTTATAAAATTTGTGCAAAGAAACAATTTTTTTAAACATTTTTTGCAATTAGCAGAAGCACAAAAAAGACAACGAAGAAAAATGAAAGAGATCGATACCTGTCAGTTTTTTTTTTAAGAACAATAAAACCTTTCGTACCATCGATCGTATTTTGTTTTTTATTTTTGTCTTTCAATGAAGAAAACGCGATATAAAAACATTTTATGAAGAAAAAAAAACCATTGGAATTCGAACGTCTTTTGTTATCGCTTTGAGTTTGTATTTAGCGCAAAAGTGAAAACGAGAGGTTTTCTTACAAATCGCCAAATTTTTTCTGTATCTCGCATTTGTTAAACAATCGTTCGTCTTTTGTTTATGTTTTTGACAGAAACCAGCTCTTAATTTTAACGGTCTTTTAGGCCATTGTCGCCAATCCTAATACGCTTAAATAGAATATTGAAATATTTGTGTAATCTAACCGACGCGACGAAGTAAAAATAGTTTGATTTTTCGGCATCCGTTTCTAGTGACATTTTAGTGATCATTTAAAGTAAATGTGCGCGTTCAACAGATAGCAGCTGCTGAGTTGCTTACTTAGCAATCGTTTGTGATCTTTTTACGAATTGCGAAAGCCTATTGGCAACACTGGGTGATTTGTTGCGTAGTTGCCAGCTGTTCTAAAGTGTTTATTTTTAGGTTAATTAACAAATACCAGGATGGCGCTATATTCCTTCAAGTTGATTTAAATGAACGCACAGAATAAACAATCGAAAAAGTGCGAAAAGTTGTTGTAGATATAACTGAACTCGGCTAAAGTGTGTGATAATAGTTTTAGGTTATGTTACACTTCAATTTGATATTCATAACCTTAAGTTACCAGATTTGAATAACTCACGACTTCTCGTAGAACGAATGTAAAGGGCCCATTAAAAATGCGTTACTGACGGCCGGTATTACCAACGTTTTAAGGAGACCTTAAATTTAAGTCGTGTTTAGATTGTGACATTTCTGCTTAAATCACATTCTAAACACGAATTAAATTTAAGGACTCCTTAAAACGTTGGTAATACCGGCCGATACTAAATTCTAAGTATGTACTTGTATACTTATAGAACGACTGAAAACAATTGGTACTATAGACATAACCTCAATTAACAGGGCTAGCTCAAGAATTTGATAGAATCGCAACAACTTTAAAACATCTACTTTTCTTCTTGTTGGGTGTGTTAGATTTTAAACAATTTGACAAATATAACACAAATGACACATTTCACAGTACAAAACTTATGAGAATCACGACAATTTTGCAATAGAACACGTCTGTCACGTGTCAAAGAATGACAGCGACAGCGACGATTCTTTTTTGCTTGCAACTGTACATTGCATGTATAGCCTTGATCATGTAAATTGAGAATTTTTTGACTCTTATACATTCGTATTAAAGTTTTTATGAAAAACTGCGACATCATTAAACTCAAATGTTGTCAAACGAAGAGGAACCTAATACGGCAATTAAAATTAAATTCTCCTATTACTCCGTACATCGTGAAATATCCTGCATGCTTGGCAACACTGGTTTGAATAAATATACAACGTCGCGCTATAGGTAGGAATTGTGAAGCTCACATGTAATGCTGCGAAGCGATGTTCTTGGCTGAACGCAGCTTATAATGTTTCTTTGTGACAATTACATTTGCGTTCATTAAAAAATCAGCCATATTGGTTCAAATGTGTGTAAAAGCAAACGTTTTCTTTACAATATTCTATTACCTACGTCACTTTTATCAATTAAAAAAGTCGAGTGCTTAATCAGCTGAGCCAATCACAGAGCAAGTGTTTTTGGCGTCACTTGCTCGTGAACCAATCGGTGTGGTCTTTTTTCGCGGGAATTTATTTTCATTTAAAACGTCGTCACAATCACATTCGTACAAGTGGAAGGAAAAAAGGATAACCAACGGGGCGTTAGTATTTGTTTACTGTAATCTTCAAATAAACATCTGTTATTCCAATAATACTTCAATTAACATATTAAGGAATTACGTATGTACTTCTAATTCAAGAGATTACTTCATGCAATAAACTGCTACGGTTTTTAAAGTGTAATATGATAGGATGTAAGAAAATGTCAAAGGTTATTTGATTATTTATTTAATTTTAAATCAATCTTCTACATACCCATTTCCATTCTTAAACCTTAATTATTACCAGGACTTCGCATGATGATTTAGTAATTCTAATTTGAGCATAAATATATAGCACAGAGAAACAAGTCTTATAATTGCTTGTAATAGTTACGTATTATCTCTGAAGGGTACTAAATATTAATTTATTTTAATCTAACAAAAAACAAGGGTGAGGGGGAATAAATCTATACTCGATGTGTTTCTATAGGGGTCCTCTGTGATATGGTGTTACAACCTTGTATGGGGTCATACTCCGGAGGTGTGTGATGGAGAAATCTTGGTCCCAGCTGCATTATCAACACAGCTCCGATGGGTGAAGTGAGAATGATGGAAACGACCGCCACCACCACCACGGAATTCGCGTACGATATTAAATCATCGTCCAGCAGGGGCCTCGCTCTGTCGAGTGCAACGGGCCCCAAAGCCGCCTAAACTCAATTAACACTCGTGTCCATCTCGCTTTGATTTTATCTAATTTATACGCCTACCTGCACGGTCGCTTTTGGAATCCAGGAGATGGCGACGAATATATTTTCCTTCACGTTCAAGTTGCTGCACTGCGTCGCCCCAAACGAAGACAAGACTCTCAGCTGCAAAGAATCTGAGTGAGAAAATTTAAGCGGTTTGACGCAAGAGATACTATGTGATTACTAGCAATGGTATGATCATGGCGAGGGTGCCCCATAAGACCGTCTGGCCGTCCAAGATTGCGAAGTTCACTTCCATCCCGATCAACCCGAACGATATGGGCTCGAAGAATTTCCACAGGAGGACAAAATTCTTTCTGACCGGGTTCTAAAATGAAACATCGCTTCAGTGCTACTCAAAACAGTTGTTTTCTTGCGCATACATTACTGTCCCATCCTTGCTTTTGCCATCCTAGGCTTGCAACGAACGCTGCCACTATGCAACCTAATGCCCCAGCTCCTCCGTACCCAATCGCTTGGCTGCCCACCGAAGACATAACGCTACCCAAGCCAAGGACGAGCGTCCTCAAAGTCACCAGGTATTTTTCTTTCTTGCTCGGTATGTGCTGGCACAGTACGCCCCAAGCAATTCCGAATGCCACCCCGATCACTAGCACAATGGGGCCTTGCAAAATCTGCATCGTTAAACTATCTGCAAATAAAGAATGTGGGGGGAATGTGGAATTTATTGGAAGTCGGGGGGCCCGAACCTGTGCTGAAGATAAGCCCGATGACTATGCCGAAGAGTGCAATGCAAATGATGTCGTTAAGGGTGGAAGCAGCGATGACCAAGGTGTGGATCCCCTTGTTGATCCCATAGCCCAAGTCTTGCAGCTCAAACAGGCACGGGATGATCACCGCCGGGGAGACGGCAGCGAGGAGTAACCTTAAAGAGACGGGACGAACTTTTTCAACACCATATTGTACGTTCTTATTCAAGATATACCCTACCCAAGAAGGATGCCCCACAGCCAGGGGAAGTTAATGAAATAGTGCGCCGCGACCATAACCCCCAGGACTTCGACGGCCACAGGCACGACGGCAAGGTTCAACACCATCCAGCTCATTTTCTTTAGGGCCTTCGGATCCAGCCCGAGTCCGGCAGGCAACATTATATTAACCAAAGCCAATTGTCTATAAACCAACAGTTTTAAATGCCACTGCATGAAAGAGAGCACAAAAGGGAATACCTCAGCACCTCAGTGAACCTCGTGTAGCTTCCGTGGATGTTTATGAAGCCGATGTTTCTTAGGAAAACCCCCATCAGCAGCATCCCCACCATCGGTGGCAACTTTATCAGGGCCACAACGCATCCTGCTATTTTCGCAGTTATAAAAAGCACCTGTTGGATTAAGCGATTACGTTTGTTGTTTGGGTTAAGCGGCTTAAGCTTACCGCCAAGCCAAACAACTGGCTGTTGACACCGACGATATCTTCGTCAAATAAAGAAAAACCGATGGCCCATAATACGAGCGACAGAACAAACAGTGCCACGACGTCGGAGTGTTTGTTCCAGCTCGTGCTGATGCAGGAGGTCTGCTTTTCAGACGAGGAATTATCAGACGTGATCACTTCCATTCGGTTGATTGATCTGAAACGGAATGCAATCATCAATTTGATTTGCACCTGCACAGAAATTAGAAAGTGAATAATTGGATAATGGAAAAAGAGAGAAAAGCTGTTACTTCTGACCTACATATTTATCAAATTGCTTCTCACTATATGTAGATAATACATGAAATTATCATTATTATTTTTTATAACTTACAAGTTTCATCTTCTGTTGTACTTATTACCTGCAATTTTTTTTTCTTTTCATAAGAGAGGAAAGAATAAGCAAAATATTATCTGAACACACACACACACATAAATGAGACAGTTTTATCAAAATGCTTATCATCATTATATGCAGATAATAAAATATTATTATTTTTTACTTACAAGTTATGTCTTCTGCTTTAAGCACCCACAGGTAAAATCTAATTGAAGGCGGCAGGGACTGAACTCGCTTTATATTATATTAACGATCGGCTCATTTACACCGGTTTTATTACAAAGGAAAACAAATTAAGTAGCACATGCTAAGAGCTCTGCAAATAGTCGTTGTGCGTATATAGGATCGATTGAATGTTGAGGATTACTCATGCAAACACCATAAAGAGTGGCGGGGACAAATCTAATAATAAATACAATAATTATCAGGACTTCACAAGATGAGAAACTCATCAATTGCAATTGCTTATGACAAAATTATCAAAATTAATTTTTATTGCAGGCCACGTTCTCAAATGTAATCTCCACTCTCCGAAACGTCTTCGGAACAAAGGCGCATACTATTTTTAAAATTTAAATATTTATAGGTAGAATAGGTTGTACTCGCTGTTAATAGAGGGCGCGCATGTCACTTGTCGTGAAGGCTGCTTTAATATTGTGTCTTTACTCGTAAGTTGTAAAACGACGAAGTGTGAAAAATAAATCGACGTACCGCAAACAACGTATAATTAATCATCTGAATAATAAATCATTCTTATCACATTAATGTAACCCAAAGAAACTAACGTTTTCCTTTGACTGTTTGCTTACAGCAGAAAAAAACCTAAACTTCGTATAATAGACGGCGCTTCACTTTCGTAATAAACTTTCACGCTGCAGTAATAGATGTCGCCATCACAATCAAGCTGCAGCATTCTATAACATACCTACCAGGGAATTTTTAAAAATTTTTTATCAATTCTGCTTGCCGTGAAAGTTGGACGATTTGTCTTAGCTTAAATGAACTTTTAAGTAATTGTACTCCTTGATCAGTGAGTTATTTTATAGTAAAGCTAAGACATGCCGTCCAAATTGTATGGCAAGACTTGTTAAAGAATTTAAAAAAATCACTCGGTGCAGTTCAACTCAAACACAATAAATATGGAATTGCTTTATGGCAAAATTAACAAAATTAATTTTTACTGAAAGTCGTAGGCCCAGATTCAGTGGAGAGAGCGCAGGAAAGCTTGATTATACATATGAGTACATACAAAAGCAAATTTGAAGCGTTTGATTGCGAGATGAGTGCGCACTTTACTCAAGTGGTGTTTCTGAATTTAGGACTAATGCCCGTGGCCGTATGCACAGATAAATCTTTAGACTTAAGCCAAAGGAAACCTTTGGTTTGAACAATTTAACTATACGACGCACAATTTGATATGAAGTTAATTTAAACTCCACTCAATTTTTTTTTTAATATGTTATGTACAGTGTAAGGAATTGGATATTTCGCGGGAACTATATCAGCAGCGCGCAACTGGGTGAGCAACGGGTGCCGTACATCGATATAGCCAAGAGTCTCGGAGATCGCATAACGCAGTGTTGAATTGATTCATTGATGCAGATACTGAAAGAAGTTCAAAACGACTCGAACATATTCTTGTTATCATTAGGTATTCATGTTCATATATGTATATTCCCATAATTTGTAATATTTCCTCCGTTCACGAACGTCTACAGCAGTGTGACGTTATTCGTCTTCGCCTCTTTTCGATTTTCAACCAATATACACTCTCGGCTGACCCGCGCCAGCTGCGATAGCATGACGTTTTGTGTGACGATCTAGCTCCGATTACACATTCCCTAGCGGCATGCGGATCGGGTCGTCGAATCCTATAAAACCGCACGCTACGCTGTAGAAAAACAAGTTGCCGCTTTATAGAATTTTAACCGGATTAAATATCTAATTCCTTACAGTGGTTATGTCATACCGAGTGACTTTTAATGATTGAAAATTATTTTATTAGATTGGCAACACTTTTCAATGTTTATGTTGGTGCTGGATTTTCAAATTCAAAATTTAGGTTAGTGCACTAGATTGTCAAACTCAAATAAATTCGTTTATTGTCGAATCAAGAAAACCAAATAAATCAGATATTTAATTATCTCAATTTATTACCAAAATACCGAGTGACTTTTAATGATTGAAGCAAATTAGTATGTTGGGAACACTGAGGAATTGGCATTACTTGAAAGTTCGTTAATTTTGCGGGAATGCGTAGCTATAGGTTAGAGTTGATGTTTACATTGATGAAAACTGTTTAACAGATTATTATTGTTATTCAAGACCTGGAAATGTTAACCCCCTTTGCGTAAGCAGCACCGAATCCTTTGAGATAAGTTATTGAAGACATTATTAACGTTTTAGGTTGTCCGATATTTGCAATTGCCTGCTGCAATTCTTCCAAATTGTTTAATACGTATTCTAAACATCAAGTTATTGAAATAAGGAAGTAAGAAGTCCAGATTTAATTGAATATTAGAGCAACTAGGCCACCAACCAGCACTGGTTAAACATCCTGGGAAAAACTCCTCTAAATAATTTATTGTGGTTCGTGCTGTGAAAGTAGCCATTTGCTAATTCAGTGTCGTCTAACTGGTTTATAAATGGATTCAATATAAGTCTCTGATATCTGTAGGCGTTAATTGTTTCCCGGAAGAATATTGGTCCAATAATTCTTCTCCAAGACATTGCCAACCAAACACCAATTTTAAGTGGATGTAGTGCCTTTACATCAATCACATTAAAGGGATTATGTTCTGACCAAGTCCTGAAATTTTGTGAATTGATAAACCCAGAGAGATGAAACCAGGCTCTATCAGAAAAGAAAGTTGTGTCTTGTTGGTCACTATTATTTAGCAGATTATTGTTATACCACTGACAAAACTGAATTTGTTGAAGAAAATCGAGTGGGTGAAGTTGTCGAACCATTGAAAATTTGTATGATCGGAAATGAAGGTGTTTTTTCAAGATCTTCGGAGTGGATTCGTATAGGAAACATGAGGATTCTGTTGTACAGTATCATTAACATTTTCTACAATATCGAGTGTTATTATATGTTGAGTTCGGAAATTCACGCGGTGCAAGCTCGGAGTGAAAAGTAGAGTGAGAACACAGCTGTTTTGATATACGTAAAAGTGAGATAAAAGTGCTCGAGGAGTGAATAGAGCAAGCACGGAGGAATTACCGAACCCAGCAATAGTGGGGCGACCAGTGAATTTTCCTTTTTCTACATTACTGGTTTGCAAAAAACGTTCATTTATTAACTGATTTTGAACTGAACTGACTTTAAAGTGAATAGAGAGACTCATAAAAGGAATGATGTTTTGGAACTAAAATTAACATAACCTCAAAATACGTATGAAATCAGATGAAACTGATAACTGATTTAGAAACCAGCTTGATCAGTACGGTGTGCGGGAGGGGAAATTCAATCACTTCCTCATCACTGGTCGCCAACTGAATAACTGTAAATGGAATGCAATCAACGATTTTTAAGTGAATTTGAATCGATTCGTGTTCGTTGTAAATGAAGGACGGCTATTCTAAAACAGTGTTGTGAAAAAAGGCAAACTCAACATATCAGTAACAGTTCCTGCTCCAACAGTTGAGACTGAGCACTCATTTCTGCTGAATGAAGTTCACTCATCATAACATGTTCCAGTCAGGTAGCGGAGAAGTTACGCTACAAAAAATGGCGACCCCTCCAACTCATCAATTTATGAGAGGTCGCATTCAACAGAAATTTGGTCAACAGTTGCACAACTTTCGGGTCTGCTGAATGTGCCCATTTTCATTTTGTACTCCGCTTCGAAAATAAGCCATTACTAAAAATGTATTTTATTCCGTGCTCAAAACCATTTTGGTAATAAATTGAGATAATTAAATATCTGATTTATTTGGTTTTCTTGATTTGACAATAAACGAATTTATTTGAGTTTGACAATCTAGTGCACTAACCTAAATTTTGAATTTTTGAATTTGAAAATCCAGCACACCAACATAAACATAGAAAAGTGTTGCCAATCTAATAAAATAAGTCTCAATCATTAAAAGTCAGTCGGTAGTTTTGAGCACAGAATAAAATACATTTTTAGTAATGGCTTATTTTCGAAGCGGACTACAAAATGAAAATGGGCACATTCAGCAGACCCGAAAGTTGTGCAACTGTTGACCAAATTTCTGCTGAATGCGACCTCTCATAGGTTGATGAGTTGGAGGGGTCGCCATTTTTTGTAGCGTAACTTGCCACCAAAATTAGATTTCGGTTACCAATGCCTATGGCTAGTGCAAATGTCCTTAACGGAAGCAATAGGTCGTGGATTATGAAAGACATAAAAAAACTGAAAGGGCGCCACCAATTTTATATTTAAAAAATATGTTTTCAACCCAAAATTGGAAACGGTTGAAAAAATTAAATTTGTAAAAATTGTTGGAGACAGGCCTCAGCGTTTGAAAAGACAAATAACTCATTCAATAACAAAACAAATTTTATTCATTTCAAAAGATTGGATACACATTAAAGTGAATAAAAGTGTATGAAAGAAATGAGCAAAAAAAATAAAATTGAATTGAAACAAATACACTCTGTAAAAAAATTACCGTTGTAAAGCTTTACCCCAGCTAACAATATTTTACAAAAGATTTTTGGATGAATGGTAAGTGAGTGCCAAAAGGCAACGTAAACAAAATTATTACGATAAATTTTAAGTAAAAAAAAAAAATAAATTTAATGAGAGTGAATACTAATAATAGCACTTAAAGAAACGTTAAATATTTTGCAGCAACTAGCAGTATAATTTGCGGTGTCGGAAAATACTCGTTCAACTTAGATTGGCAAAAGTAAAGCAGAAAAATTTAACGGCGCATGAAAAACTGGACTGGCCAAATACAGCTCACCACGCTATCATCCGGAGTCTGTTCAGGAATATAACTTCCAGGACTGTGTGATCCTTCAGAATTCACCACAGGAATGCAGGAGGGTTTTTCTTAACTCCCATTTTTGAGTTTAAACTTCAGAAAGAAATTGTCAGTAAAATTCCTTGACTCGAAACGAAATGGAGCATCAAGTGGTGCTGAGTAATGGTGTGTCCATTAAGTAATTTTTCTAGCCCAACATAAAACTCTACATTGAAGAAAAAAAAGGTAAAATCACGTAAAATGTAATCAAAGAGAAAATTCTTACCCTGTGTTTTTCAGGAGTTTTGTCACTAATTCAACGAGAAAATTTTTAATAAACCGCGTTCAAAAGCGGCCGATACGGGAACAAGATCGAGAAAAATTGTCGCAGTGCGACAAACAAAGAACCCCACCTAAACGTACCTATTTTCAAGTTTTTGCTAAAGCCATAATATTGAAAACAAATTTAAATGCACAGAAAGTCACCTAAACAATAGGCGTTAATTTGACCAAAAATAATTATAAAAATCGAAGAGAAAATTTAAATGTTACACCACCCTTTTCCAACAAAAAAGAAAAAAATGAAAAGAAATTCGACATTTTTTTTTTTTTTTTCTTAACCGAAAACTACAGAAGAGGTCACATTAAAGTTTACAGACAATACAGACTCGTGTCTTTGAAGGAAATGGTATCTACGCGTACCAAACGCCTATAAGAAGGGAATAAATCGGGAAAACTCAATTTCAGAAAATGTCGAAGTTGGGGAAATTTCACCATCAGTAAATTCTTTTCCACAAAGACCTTTCGTGAGACTGTAAGAACTGTAAAATAAACAGATAAATAAAAAAAATCATATCCTCAAGATTCATTCCCATGTAACAAGAAAATGAATTACCGTATCTAACTTAATACACTTAAATCTAAGTACCTACTAAATATTAACATAAGCAATATTAGAGCTTAACCAACTGAAACATCTGAGTTAGAGCCTAAATAAACTTTTAAGTCCTTTATGTGCCACTCACCTGCATCTGAACCATCCTTATAGGTAAGGGCATAAATCAAACGTGATATTTTTTTCCGTACAGTACACAAGACAAACTTTGGAGCTAACTTAGAAGAAAAGTAATTGGCTGAATTCGATAAAACTTTGTTTCGTTTCCAAACTTTATCTCCTACTTTGAAAGAAACGTCCCTCTTACGAAGGTTATACGTTTTTGAATTTTTTTGATAAGCAACATTGAGTTTAATACGTATCTGATCATATAATTCGGGAAGATGAGTTAACTGGCTAGCGTATTCTTCACGATCATCGGGAAGTAATTGAATATTTTGAGTAGACTGAACTTTTCCATAGTATTCACCACTTAAAGGAACCACACGCCCAAAATTTATAAAAGAAGGGGAAAAGCCAGTTACTTCATGAGTAGCTGTATTGATTGCGTTTTGAATAAGACTTATATTTTTATCCCATTCTCTGTGGTTACCTTGAATATAACTCCTAATTGCGGTGCCAATTGTTTTGTTAATTCGTTCGACATAATTGCACTGCGGGTGGTAACGTGCATTGAACCATATTTTCTGTACTTTATAAGCTTTTACTAAATTGCGAAAGGTAGAACCGGCAAATTGAGACCCGTTATCACAAATGATAAACTGAGGTACTCCAAAAGACAGAAACACTTCCTTCTCAATAAATTTCACGATAACAGAAGCATCAGCCTTCCGCATTGGAAATAGCAAGGTATATTTAGAAAACCAATCGGCAACGACCAATAAATACGCATTCCCTTTCGAAGATCGTGGTAATGGACCCATTATGTCAACAGCCAAAATCTGCCAAGGATATCTAACATTTTTTTCAGATCCCATCAAACCCATCCGAGCTGTATTAGAAATTTTTTGAGAACCACAAATTTCGCACTTCCTTACATATTTCAAAACGTCATTTCTCATTTTGGGCCAAAAATAAAGTTCTTGAACTCTAGATAAAGTTTTGTAAAAACCAAAATGAGCACAGTTTGGTGGATCATGACAAGAACTAATGATTGAATTTCTTTGTTTCAAAGGAACTAAAATTTTCCATTCGGGTATATTCGTAGTAAAAGAAAGTTTTGATGGAAAATGCTTATAAATACGACCTTCTTCTACTTTCCATTGGGGAAATTTAGACGGAGAGTTTTCAATAGAAGTTCTTAATTTAATATACCATGGTTCAACATCGTTTAAACTAATTTGAATCGCGTTAACTTCAGAGGTTGTGATTCTGGACAGAGCATCAGGTAAAACATTTAGTTTTCCCTTACGATGAATTAATTCAAATGAGTATTGTTGTAATTTCACTGCCCATCTAGCTAATCTACCTGTAGGTTCTTTCAATCTGTTCAACCATAATAACGAATAATGGTCAGTGATTACAGTAAACTTAGTTCCCTCAATGTATGGTCGAAATTTTTCTATTGAAAATAAAAGCGCGAGAAGTTCTCGTTCAGTAACAGTATAGTTACGCTCGGCCTTTGAAAGAGTCCTTGAGCAAAAGGCAATCACCATTTCCTTATCATCAATGGTTTGTGTTAAGACGCCACCTAAACCAGTGTTTGATGCATCGCATTGAATTGTAAAAGGTTCAGAAAAATCTGGACTATTAAGAACAGGAGCCGAAACTAAAGCTCGCTTAATACTCAGGAAAGCTTCTTCTGCTTCAGGATTCCATTTGATGACTTGTTTCTTCTTCCTTCCCTTTATCAAATCACTAAGAGGTGAGACTAAAGTGGAGAAATGCGATATAAATCGACGATACCAACTACACATGCCGATAAACCTTTTTATCTCAGTAGACGTTTTTGGCCGGGGATAGTTAACCATGGCAGAAATTTTTTCCGGATCAGTTCGAAGACCATCTTTGTCAATTATGTACCCTAAGTATCTTAGCGAGGATTTGAAAAATTCACATTTATCTATATTGACTGTGAGATTTGCATCTTTTAAACGATCAAAAACTTCCTTTAATAAATTAAGATGTTCGTTAATTGATTTTGAAGTAATAATTATGTCATCAAGGTAACAAAAAAGATTAGGTTCATATTTCGGACCAAAAACTGCGTCCATAAGACGTTGTTGTGTTTGCGCGGAATTACTCAAACCAAACGGCATCACAGAAAATTCGAACATGCCTTTGCCTGGAACTGAAAAACCAGTTTTCTCTCTAGATTTCTCATCGAGGGGTATTTGCCAAAATGCACTACGTAAATCTACTGAAGAAATATAACGTGCATCCCTAAGCATATTTAAAATTCGATCTACGCGAGGTAAAGGATAACGATCTGGTTTTGTAACAGAATTCAGGGCACGGCCATCGAAACAAAAGCGAAATTCACCGTTTGACTTTTTAACAAGAAGAACCGGAGAACTCCAGGCTCCATATGAAGGCTGTATAACACCCAACTTAAGCATCTTGTCTAATTCCGCATTCAAATGATTCAACATAAAAGGTGACATGAGGTACTGACGCTGTTTAAATGGTTTTGCATCCCCTGTATCGATGAAATGACTTAATTTATTAGTACGACCTAACTTACTCTCATCGCCAGCTATTCCTTTAAACAAATTCACAACCCTATCTATTTCCCGTTTTTGATTTTCGTCCAAATTGTCACAGCTTTGTAAATAGTCATTGGTCACATCAATGGTATTTATACCCTCCTTTCTCATTTGAGTTACCCAACTATTGTTTTTAAAATTAATATTCATTGCAAATTTCTTACAAAAGTCACTGCCTAAGATCATAAAGTACTTTATGCTAGGAACTACAATAAATTTTATTAAATCCAAATTGTCATCAACACGCAAAGGAATATCAACACAACCTAAAATACTTTGTTCTACGCCATCAGCAGTAGTGATTTTTGTAAGACTCTTATCATCTATTTTTAATTGAAACCTATCCAAAAAATTAATACACGGGCCGCCTACAACAGAATTATTAGCGCCTGAGTCAAGTAAAGCAATTACTTCTTGTCCAAAAATAGTCACTAAAATATAAGGTCTGTTGTCCTTAGATTTATTAATTAACAAAGGAGCAACATCAGAAGTATTTGTTTTATTGTGATAAAATTTCGAAACAATTTTAATCCAATTTTTCCACGCATCGTCATTTTGATTATCAAGTTTGGCCATAAAATCAGAATTAAAATGGGATACCCGCTGGCCAAATTTAAGCATCCCTCCTAGTCGTTTTTTGTGCAACCACATGTTTTTACCGTTTCATTGGGTTTTCCACATTTAAAACAGAATCTTTTCCTTTCAGCTGTACAACTACTATATTTATGGTTAGATTTCCCGCAATTCCAACACGTAAAGGAAGTCTGAGATAAATTTTTATTTTCTTTCCTATTTGTGTACTGTCTGTTAAATTGTGTTGTAGAATTTGAAGTTTTATTTGGAGAGCCTTGTACAAAATTACTTAAAGTCGACACCCTTTGAAAGTTAGTAGAAGAATTTTTATTTATGTTACGAGCATAATCAATTTTTTTGCAGTGTTCTAAAAGTTCTGTAATATTATTAATTGTTGTTAAAGCTAATTGATTTACATAAAAAGGCAAAAGATTTTTCCGAATATATTTTACTTTAGTCGATTCAGCAACAAAATGATCTAACTGAGTGAAAAGACTTTCCATGATTGCTACATAAATATGAACCGATTCATCGCGCATTTGACGCCGATTTCTAATCTGCTCCCAAATATGTTCAGTAAAATCAGTTGGTAAAAATTCTTGTTTTAATAAATTTACTAAATTATTCCAATCACTAACTTTAGATTTGATTGTACGAAACCATATTAACGCATTTCCTGTAAACAAATCAACTGCAGATTCAAATAATTCTTTTTTATCAACATGTCTTGATACACTAAGTTCGTTTACGCGTTCTAGAAAAGCAACTAAACTTTCATTTTTATTTCCAGAGAAATGAATGTTCCACTTGTAAACAGGTACTGATTTTTTATTTGTTTGAATGATATTTTGTTGTACAGGAATAGATGTTGAAGTGGAAGGTAAACTTCTATCCAAAATTGCAGGTATATCAGCAACAACTTTTTCTGTAAGTAAAACCTCCAGTTCTAAACAACTAGCTAAAGATTCTTGACGAAATTCTATAACCTCTTCGGCATTATCTTGCGGAATCTTAATACGTTTGACTCTATCGGTGATATGCTTGATTCGCGAACAAGCGCGTTTATGAACAGAATCACTTTCAGAACCTTCGAAATCGTTTATTAAGGTTTTAATTGATTCTATTGTGTGATCAATGATTATTTTTTCCTCATTGAAATTGTAATCAGGGTCTTCGTAATCAATATTCTCGCGGTTTTTATCTTGTTGCAATAACTTGGAAAGGAGCTTCCTTTTTTGAGTTTGATCTTTGCGTTGACTCACTATACCTCTGATACGAAGTTCATAATTTAATTCATCAATTAAAAGGTGCGTTGGCTGCATTGTCACAAATAATAATTTTGTAAGATAAATGAACTCGAATAAATGAAAATTTAATTTTAGCAATAATAAGAAGCATAAGCGAAAATTCATTAACCACGTCTAACATTTAGTTATTTTCTTTTGAAACGCATAATGGCCTACAATCTAACATTTTAGACATCTAAATCTTTCTGGGCCCCACGTTGGGCGCCAAATATTGGTGCCACCAAAATTAGATTTCGGTTACCAATGCCTATGGCTAGTGCAAATGTCCTTAACGGAAGCAATAGGTCGTGGATTATGAAAGACATAAAAAAACTGAAAGGGCGCCACCAATTTTATATTTAAAAAATATGTTTTCAACCCAAAATTGGAAACGGTTGAAAAAATTAAATTTGTAAAAATTGTTGGAGACAGGCCTCAGCGTTTGAAAAGACAAATAACTCATTCAATAACAAAACAAATTTTATTCATTTCAAAAGATTGGATACACATTAAAGTGAATAAAAGTGTATGAAAGAAATGAGCAAAAAAAAATAAAATTGAATTGAAACAAATACACTCTGTAAAAAAATTACCGTTGTAAAGCTTTACCCCAGCTAACAATATTTTACAAAAGATTTTTGGATGAATGGTAAGTGAGTGCCAAAAGGCAACGTAAACAAAATTATTACGATAAATTTTAAGTAAAAAAAAAAAATAAATTTAATGAGAGTGAATACTAATAATAGCACTTAAAGAAACGTTAAATATTTTGCAGCAACTAGCAGTATAATTTGCGGTGTCGGAAAATACTCGTTCAACTTAGATTGGCAAAAGTAAAGCAGAAAAATTTAACGGCGCATGAAAAACTGGACTGGCCAAATACAGCTCACCACGCTATCATCCGGAGTCTGTTCAGGAATATAACTTCCAGGACTGTGTGATCCTTCAGAATTCACCACAGGAATGCAGGAGGGTTTTTCTTAACTCCCATTTTTGAGTTTAAACTTCAGAAAGAAATTGTCAGTAAAATTCCTTGACTCGAAACGAAATGGAGCATCAAGTGGTGCTGAGTAATGGTGTGTCCATTAAGTAATTTTTCTAGCCCAACATAAAACTCTACATTGAAGAAAAAAAAGGTAAAATCACGTAAAATGTAATCAAAGAGAAAATTCTTACCCTGTGTTTTTCAGGAGTTTTGTCACTAATTCAACGAGAAAATTTTTAATAAACCGCGTTCAAAAGCGGCCGATACGGGAACAAGATCGAGAAAAATTGTCGCAGTGCGACAAACAAAGAACCCCACCTAAACGTACCTATTTTCAAGTTTTTGCTAAAGCCATAATATTGAAAACAAATTTAAATGCACAGAAAGTCACCTAAACAATAGGCGTTAATTTGACCAAAAATAATTATAAAAATCGAAGAGAAAATTTAAATGTTACACCTGACTGGAACATGTTATGATGAGTGAACTTCATTCAACAGAAATGAGTGCTCAGTCTCAACTGTTGGAGCAGGAACTGTTACTGATATGTTCTGCTGAATCAGCCCAATAGTAATTGAATTTATTCACAGCAGCATGCCTATGACGATTTCAATGAAATATACCCTGAACAACAAATTGAGTTTTGCATTTTTTCACAACACTGTTTTAGAATAGCCGTCCTTTATTTACAACGAACACGAATCGATTCAAATTCACTTAAAAATCGTTGATTGCATTCCATTTACAATTATTCAGTTGGCGACCAGTGATGAGAAAGTGATTGAATTTCCCCTCCCGCACACCGTACTGATCAAGCTGGTTTTCTAAGTCAGTTATCAGTTTCATCTGATTTCATACGTACTTTGAGATTATGTTAATTTTAGTTCCAAAACATCATTCCTTTTATGAGTCTCTCTATTCACTTTAAAGTCAGTTCAGTTCAAAATCAGTTAATAAATGAACGTTTCTTGCAAACCAGTAATGTAGAAAAAGGAAAATTCACTGGTCACCCCACTATTGCTGGGTTCGGTAATTCCTCCGTGCTACCACGGTAGTGGGTAGTGGGGGGCCTCATGAGCAGAACTATAGCCCGAGAATTATAGGTCAGAAATTACCCGTGCTGCGGCGCGATTAATTGATATTGAACGAGGAAAAACTTTATGAAAGAAACAGTTAAGAAAAGAAATCGTAAACGAATGAATCGACTTAAACTCTGAATCGTAATTGTAAACAACGATAAACAATGGTAGAAATGTAGCATTATACGCGGGTTGGTCAGAAAGTTTTGAGTAAATTTCGCAAAATTAACAACGAGAAATATACTTATTTCCAAATGCAGCTCTGCGTATCTCTGTGTATCGTTCCATGCTTCATAATTTAAAGACTTGCGTCAACGAGGATAAACTTTTTGACTTCACCATGTAACTCTATTTTTCTTTCTACCTCTTTTCTTTAACAATTTTTGACTTTGTGCCATTTTTTTTAATCGATCAATATCTGTTTTCTTTTATTATTCATTTTAGGTGATGATTCATTTTATTTATTTTTTTTTTCCATTTTCTTCATTGGTCGATAGTGTTTTGTTTCAGTTGGTTTTGACGCTTTTTCCTCTTTTCGATCAATGAACCTGCAGTCTTTTCTTTTTCACCTGCAGTTTTTATTTACAAAATAGTTCATATTTACAGATTGGAATACTTTTACTCCGGTAACAAAACTCACAGACTGGTGAACGAAATGATAAACTTCCGGACGGTATTTTTCGGTGACGGCAATATACGGTGTGTCTCGTGAACACTAAACAACTGTAATATACGGTGTGTTTTAAGGACACTAACGACTACTAGTACCACGCAAACTTTGCGTACGATCTGGTTTCCGCTCCGGGAATCGGATCAGGGTTACGGTCAAGAGTGAAACTCCCACTCCAAGATCAGGATGTTCGAAACGCCCGCACCAGATAAGAAAGAGTGAGACTCCCACTCTAGGGTCAGGATGCACGAAACGCCCGTGCCAGGTATGAAAGAGTGAAACTCCCACTCTACAATCAGGATGTGCGAAACGCCCGCACTAGGTAAGAAAGAGCGAAACTTTTCTATCTTTTTTTTGTTATTATTCTGTTATGTTTTTGCTTCATTTCTTCTAGATTTTCTTCATCGATGGATAGTGTTTTGTTTCAGTTGGTTTTGATGGTTTATCCTCTTTTCGATCAATGAACCAGTAGTCTTTTGTTTTTCACCCGCAGTTGTCTTTAGATTTGTCTTTTTCTTCCTTTCTACTTTTTTTTATTATTAAGTTGTTGTGCTTTTGTTCTAGATTTCTTGATTGACCGATAGTGTTTTGTTTCAATTGATTTTGACGTTTTATTCTCTTTGCAATCGGTGAACCAGCAATCTTTTGTTTTTCACCTGCAGTTGTACTTAGATTTATCTTTTTCTTCTTTTCTACGTTTTTTTGTTATTATGTTGTTATACTCTCTTTTGCTTCATTTTTTTTAATTGTCTTTATCGATCGGTAGTGTTTTGTTTTGTCACTTTGTCTTTGTTTCGGTCGATGAACTCGCAATCTTTTGTTTTTCCACCCGCGATTGACTTTTTCTTCTGCATCTTCGTTTCAACAATCTTTGATTTTATGCGATCAATTCGTTTATTGTTTAATTTTATGCCTCAAAACATTTGTCACTTGTCTTTTTCTGTTTTCATCGATTTGCCATTTGTTATGCCTATGCATAACAAGCTTATTACAAGCTTGCATAAAATGGCTTGCATTAAACTTGATGTGTGGAAACTAGGACACTTGAATCAAGCTTATAGACATGTTATGACAAACTTGTTTTAAGCTTGATTCAAGTTTCTTCTGCTATCTGGGATGGCAGGGTTGCGAATGTTCGGGGATCAGTCACCAGCAGAAATACCAGAAAATAATGAGGCCCAAACTGTGGTAGGACCAGCGGAAACTTCGAAATTGAAAATAAAACCACCTACGTTCGATGGGAAGTCTTCTTGGCCTAACTACTTCAAACAATTTGAAGCGGCAGCAAAGGCGAACGGATGGACGGCCAGTGAAAAAGCCACTTCGTTAATTGAAGGGGTCAGTGGAAAAGTTGCCTATTCCACAAATTTGACAAAATCGCCATACATTACTCTGCCCATTATATCATAAATACAAATATTTGTATCCGACATTTTCTAATCATTTAGTACAGTATACAATTAGGTGCTGCTAATAACCCTTTTTATGTTTTCTTTATAACCATCTATTTTACATTTTATTCTCAACTTTTAACGTTTTGTTCTCGAATCTACATCAAAGTGGAATAGGCACCTTTTCCACTGACCCCTTCAATTGTGGCCTTGAGGGGGAACGCTAGCGATGTGCTACAAACGATGCCGCCAGAGGAACAAGAAGATTTTAACAAGCTGGTGAGTAGGCTGGAGATGTGTACCAAGCGCAGCTGAGAAACCGTTACCAGAAATCCGGAGAGAATTCGAGGCTGACGTAGCGCGTCTAGCCCGGTTGACATATCCTGCAGCTTCTGACGAATTCCTGCAATGTTTGACGGTGCAGGACTTTCGTGGATGGAATCTGTGACCCGGACAACCAGCAGGCATTGAGAATGGACCACCCCAAGATATCCAAGAACGCATTGGCCTACGCCTTGGAATACGAGGCGGCGAAGCGAGTCTCAAGAGATGCCCTGTCAAGGTGCGAGCTGCCATGAGGAGGAACCCGCCAGCGTCAAGGTGCGATCTGCTGCAGAGGAGCGGCCCAAGGAATATGCCACCGCGGAGGATGTTCGCCGCATTGTGAAACTATTCTTGAGGCAGAAGAATCCGCTGGTGTGTTGGAATTGCCAGGAGGAGGAACACAGGTGGTGTCCCAAAAGGCCAGGCAGGAGTCTCCACGAAGGAAACCATAGGGAAACTAAGCCGGGTCGGTGCAGAGGGGCAAACGTCGAACCGTATTCAAAGGCCCCCAAAGACAAAAGCCACGAAAGTGATAGCCCTGCTGTGATTAACCAGCAGTGTCTTCGTGCATGCCACTATTGATGACATCCCTCACACCATGTTATTGGATACAGGTGCGAGGAAAACTATCTTGAGGCCTGACGTTATAAAGTCATCAAGACGCACCGAGCTTACTAAGTGGAGACTGAGGACAACAACCGGAACATCAGCAACTGTCCATGGTGAAGTAGAGGTGATCGTTACCATTGGATCGGCTCCTATCAAGCGCCGTGAGCCAGATTCATGACAGCTGTCATCCTTAGCTGTCATCTTATATTCTATTTTAAAAATTGATATTAATCTGTGATCAAGTAATCAGTATGAAGCAAGTGACGAAACAAAATTTGTTTGTATCCAGTAAACAACGTCTCGTTATCGAAACTTGCAAATTTTAGTTCGTGGAATTTAAATTTAAATTAGATTCGAATAAGCCAAAATTTCGAGTTAAACAATGGGCCCCCCGACTCCTAACACTTTAAAGACTGCTAAGCTTGTGATGGCGGCCATCGGTGACGCTCCAGGTTTGACGATGGAGGCTATAAGTGACCACATCGAGAACGAGTTCGCTGTTCCCAACAGCGAATTTACCAAACATCTAGCTAAGGCAATCGATAAGGGTGTCGCCTTCGGAGCAATAAGAAAAATGAGAGGTCGGTACTTCCTTGGAGAGGTTATGGATAAGATAAGATCGCATAGACGTCGACGCAGCCGTAGACGAAAAAATTCGCGCAACGACAACGGCGGCAGAAAGAAGCGAAGAAGGAGGAGGAGGAGGAGGAGGAGGCCTGCAGTTTAAAAAACTGGATTATTTTATTATTTGCTATTAATTTTAAAAAATTCGTCGTGTATTTTAACTTATAATAAATGTTTTTTATCTTGATTTTTATCAATTAACATTTCAATTAGTTCGTCGCTCTATTATTCGCTGTTAACCAGCACTTTTCGATATTGAGTAGAAACTGATCTAAATCTTCCGCCGGGTTCTGCTTTTATAGAGGTTTCCTCTTTCGGAAATACTTTGGAACCGGCGAGGGACGATCACATACAATGCCAAACTATCTAGCGGGCGCATCGAGCTTTCGCGAGTCATCGGGAAGCTTCTAGAGATAAGAATAAGGTTATTTTTTTAAATTTTTTTCCTTGCCCTTAAAGCATCCAAATCATCCATTAAGGTGGTAGCGGGGTAGACCCACTAGAGCCCCCAGGCTCTATTCACTCCTCAAGCACTTTTATCTCACTTTTACGTATATCAAAACAGCTGTGTTCTCACTCTACTTTTCACTCCGAGCTTGCACCGCGTGAATTTACGAACTCAACATATAATAACACTCGATATTGTAGAAAATGTTAATGATTCTGTACAACAGAATCCTCATGTTTCCTATACATCGGAAGATCTTGAAAAAAACACCTTCATTTCCGATCATACAAATTTTCAATGGTTCGACAACTTCACCCACTCGATTTTCTTCAACAAATTCAGTTTTGTCAGTGGTATAACAATAATCTGCTAAATAATAGTGACCAACAAGATACAACTTTCTTTTCTGATAGAGCCTGGTTTCATCGCTCTGGGTTTATCAATTCACAAAATTTCAGGACTTGGTCAGAACATAATCCCTTTAATGTGATTGATGTAAAGGCACTACATCCACTTAAAATTGGTGTTTGGTTGGCAATGTCTTGGAGAAGAATTATTGGACCAATATTCTTCCGGGAAACAATTAACGCCTATAGATATCAGAGACTTATATTGAATCCATTTATAAACCAGTTAGACGACACTGAATTAGCAAATGGCTACTTTCACAGCACGAACCACAATAAATTATTTAGAGGAGTTTTTCCCAGGATGTTTAATCAGTGCTGGTTGGTGGCCTGGTTGCTCTAATATTCAATTAAATCCGGACTTCTTACTTCCTTATTTCAATAACTTGATGTTTAGAATACGTATTAAACAATTTGGAAGAATTGCAGCATGCAATTGCAAATATCGGACAACCTAAAACGTTAATGTCTTCAATAACATATTTCAAAGGATTCGGTACTGCTTACGCAAAGGGGGCTTGAGGATGTGCTCTAATATTCAATTAAATTTGGTGGTGTTCAGAATACGTATTAAACAATTTGGATGAATTATGCAGCAGGCAATTGCAAATATCGGACAACCTAAAACGTTAATAATGTCTTCAATAACTTATCTCAGGATTCGGTGCTGCTTACGCAAAGGGGGTTAACATTTCCAGGTCCTGAATAATAATAATAATCTGTTAAACAGTTTTCATCATCAATGTAAACATCAACTCTAACCTATAGCTACGCATTCCCGCAAAATTAACGAACTTTCAAGCAGGGTTGCCACAAGCAGTTAAAATGATGTAATGAAAAGTACAGTCAAATAGTGGGTGCATTCGGCATAGCGATCGGAGTACAAAAAGCGTGCGCGATTTACTCTTTTCTGTTTCTTTATTCGTTCGGCGCACACTCGATTATGTTTCAAATTTGTTCAGAGCACTACACGGAGCGTACTTTATGTGCTCCTACTTCAATGTGCGAGCAGAGAGAGTAAGGCGGTAAAATAAATCTTTTGATTTAAATAAAGCAAAAAATGTCGAAGATGGTATAATATTTTATTATGTAATATGTGATTTTATAAGTGAAAATGCTTTAAATTGTTTTTGCGTCGTGTCAGGTAAATTGTGATATCTTTGTAAGCAATATTTTTAATTTCTTTTTTCCATCTTCATCGTTACTATCTAACATATGCCATATTTCTAGCGCAATAAATCCAGCAACAAGTTTTGCGCTCATTTCATCGTACATTTGCAATATTAAAAAATAGAAAAACCGTTAAAACTAGACAAATGCTCCACTTGTGCTCCAATTCATTCCAATAACCCTAAATGCTCTCATTGATTTGTCACATGACTAGAGTTACTCTGCTCCAATCTGAGATTCTTATGCCGAATACACCCAGTAATGAAATGTAATGAAAGGCGGGAACTTCAAAATAGTTAATCACAAGTTATTGTATTTGTTTTACTAGTACTCTATGTACGTATGTAAATAGTTCTTAATTTTGTGCCAATATTCAAATGGAGTAGGAAATAAGTTTAGTGCTAAATAAACTATAAAAATTAAAAAAAAAACTCTTTAGGTAATCATAAAATTGCCACATTAATATTTAAAATTTATTAAAGAAAAATTAAAATTTAATTTCTTCTGTAACACCTAGGTCAGCTGATTCATTCATTGTACAATTTGATTGCATTTGTGCTGCATTGGGCTTCGATAGAGATAAAAATCTACATATATTTATAAAATATAAAATATAGTTTTACAGGATTTTTCGGTTATTTATAGGAATAAAAGAAAACCGTTTTCGCGATCCAATGGTACTTTTTCGAGAGAAACTCAATGGTGAAGATAAAAGTTAGCTACCTCGATTCGTTCGGGAAATATCAGCTGAAATATTGTGAAAAATAATTTTTCGTGAAAATTCGTTTTCGGCCGATTTTTCCCGAATGAATCCAAGTAGCTAACTTTTGTCTTCGCCTCTCGAAAAAGTAGTACTGGGTTGCAAAAACGGTTTTCTTCTACTCCTACAAATAACCAAGAAACCCTGTAAAACCATCAAAAATAGTCCACCCGGTACTTACTTATCTATTGCAGAGTCTAAACGCCAAACCACAAAACCGATTGGGCCAAACTGACATAAGTAAATAGTAATTTCATGATGATCAATTTGAATGTTTCAAATTTTACCAAAACAAAACTGTGATATAACATGAATAAGCGTTTTCTCGCGATATACTTAAATCGCTAAATGTATCATTAATTTAGTAATGAAATTTGCTTGTTTTAAACAATGTAGTAACGACGTAACGACAGCGACTAAATTGTAATGAAATCATTACAATTATAACGATTGTGGCAACCCTGCTTTCAAGTAATGCCAATTCCTCAGTGTTCCCAACATACTAATTTGCTTCAATCATTAAAAGTCACTCGGTATGTATACAGCTAAAGTCAATAAAAACGGGAAATGTCAAAATAATTGGCACATTTTTCTTCAATATTATCATCGTGTTGAAACGACTTTATTAGAAACAGGTTAGAATTACTCGATGCAATGTCAGTTTACAATTAAATACAGTTCATTTGTTTACTCTATGCTAATCGATCGATAACTCAAAGAATTTTTATCTCTTTTAAACACTCCTGAAATGGCTATGCGACTTTTTGTCATGTCACGTCATTATTGCAATTTTTCATTTCCGCTAGATGCCGCTGTATGACCACTTCGCCACAGTGTTGCCAAAAGTCCAAAAAAAGTTTTCACTAAAACGGATGTCGGAAACCACTAAAAAATCACTAAATTCAAAATAAGTATGCTGCCACAAGCTTTCATTAAAATTTTATGAAATTCATAAAATTAAACACGTTAAAAAAATAAACATAAAAATAGTAACATTACTATAGGGGAAAAACGCGCGCTTGAAAATTAATAATTGAGAAAATCACGGAATGGCTGGCATCTAGTGGAAGTTTTGCGAAGGGCCCTATAATTAGGAAATCATTGGAATGATAGTTGGTTAATCTATGAAAAACATTAAATTGAAATGTAATTTGTGTGTGACGCTTTCACACGAACAAATATTCTTAACATACGTATTGTGTGACTAGCATGCTTATGCCTATGCAAAGACTTCATCCAACATAATAATAATAATTAATGGGAGCAAGATCAAGCCTTAATGACAGGTCATTGTTTTCCTTCTTAAAAGCGCCATCTGTTGGTTGCTGATTTTCGCGAATCGACACAAACTACAGAAATAATACTAACACAAAGGGGCAAATTCAGAAACACCACTCACACTCAAACTTGACCTTCGTCGTTATTTGAAATTGAAATTTATAAAAAAAATTCTACGGATTGCTTTCAAGAACAAAATTTAACAAATTGTCGAATTTAAACCACAATAAACGAGATCCTAACGGTGGGCACCGAATTTGAAACAGCCTGTACACAAAAAAGAAACTATTTTTTTACAATCAACTGTTTAAAGATTTAAAAGTTGTTAAAAATGTAAATAGTTTCTAAGCTAAATATTAACTTACGAACTTGCACCGGAGTACGATGTATC
The DNA here is from genome assembly GCA_958336345.1 of Dorcus parallelipipedus. Classification (NCBI taxonomy): domain Eukaryota; kingdom Metazoa; phylum Arthropoda; class Insecta; order Coleoptera; family Lucanidae; genus Dorcus; species Dorcus parallelipipedus. The sequence continues at coordinate 42,597,324 of OY284479.1, forward strand.
TTGATCCGAAAACGTTCGGGAACAAACTCATTAATTTTAGTAGCGAGCTGATGAATTGTGCCAAATTAATCGGAATTGATTTACTGATGAAGCAATAAGTAAACAACGCAGACCACTTAACCAGTGCGATGCCGGCGAATAGCTCATGAATAAATATATCTCACTTTTCGTCGTGGATTCCTAAAGCCTGCCACACACGCTCTCACAATTACATCAGTCTGCCCTTATTCGTTCTTCAATTTTTCAGAGAGAGACAAGACGATACGTCAGGTCAAAAAACTTGCACGTCGTACAACATGCTTCATCATTCAGTGAAATCTAAAACCACAAAACTGGATCGTAGAATATAGACGGCCGCGCGTAACGGGCTTATCACGTTGGCAGAGGATGTGCCAAGTTCAGCGGTATTACGTAAACAAGAATGTGGCATTTTAAGTTTTTACAACTATTATAAACACGAGATGTTAATTTTTAAGTTAAAGCACGATTCACACCAAGGCGTTAACCGTATTATCGCCAATAAACTTAAATGGTTAACCAAACCAGGATGAATTCTAAGGCCAGGCTTTAATGGGATATTAAAACACTGGATTGCGAATAATTGTTTTGTTATAATTGTTTATTCGTTAGCGTATTTTTTAAGTAAATTAAGAGTACACACGTGCTCTGTAAAGTTGCGAACGGAAAATTTCGGATGCCACTGTTATTCTACTAGCGTCAAAGTGGATACCTAAAGGAATTCACTTCATGCCTTAAATACGTGTATGTGTAATGCTTGCGTACGAGTGGCTCAAAAACTGATCCTTATAAAGTGACCTTTATTGCCTTAAGGTTAAATTTATTTTATACCAAATTGGGAATGACTCGGATTCAAATTTCGTCCCTATTCGTCGCTAAAATGTGCTTGATTTCACCATGGGGGCGTTCAAGTTTCACAACCGGTTGTTTTAGGAAAAGCGTCGGGTAACGTACCGGACGTAGTTGATTTGTGAACGCCCAAAACGCTTCAAAACAGCTGATAGCAGTATTCATTCGTGTTTACATTATAGGTTATGTGCAAAGGTCGGGTAATTAAAGTATAGCACGGGATAGCGTTGAATATCAGATCCGCAATTATGGCAAAATATTCAAAGTATGTCCTTTGTATTAAGATAATTAATCTCTTTAAGTACCTGCAATGGCTTTATTATAATCATGGACAGATATAAGCACATTGTATGTCTGGCCAGAGCTTGCATCAAATAGAGATAGCAATCTATTATTTTCCATTATACTCAATATTGCTATTTGTTTTGTTGTGTTGTTTTTTAACGGATACGTAGGTTAGCCCGACAGACAACAACACGTGCAATAACACAAAACATACTTTTGCGCATGCGGGACAATTTTTACCCATCTGTTAAAGATAGGTAAAAAGTTGCTCTGTCCGACGACGTCTGGCATTAAATATGAATGCTTGACAAAATAGTCGGCGTTGATTTGTGAACGACAAACACAACGTCCGGTAACGTTCGGCGTAAAACTTGAACGCCCCCCATAGCTCTAACCAAATTGGGAACGTTGTTCGCTGATTGGTGGAAATGATGCGAGTTGTGGCGGCAAATATCTGAAGCGAGAAAATTAAAAACCAACAATCGTCGCCTAATTATTTCAATGAACGCAAGGATGTTATTTATTTTATAGAACAATTAATTAGTTAAGCACAGTGTGTTACAGAAATAAAACCATGAGCATTCAAACACATTAAGTAAGTTTATTAAGAAACGACAACAAAGTAAAAGGTTCATTATGTTGCATTTACCAAAAACTGTAGCCAAATGAAAAGGCATTTTCAATATTCGGCATTTTCAACATTCACGTCTGCACCATTTTCAATTAGAACTTGTACACATTGTGTATGACCTTGAACCACACCTATATGCAATGCAGATTCTTTTTTATTACCACCACCCTCATTAATATTCCAACCTTTACTAATTAAAAATGCAATCACTTCCTTGTGTCCTTGTGATGCAGCTGCATAAAAGAAAATAGCCAGGTGAACTGACTTTTGTTTGACTACATTGTTCTCGAGTATCTTCACGCACTCCAGGTAACCATGTTCACATGCGCATCCATTGCTTTTTCATATTGTTGATTTGAAAGATTCAGTGATGATACTTTCTTTAGAAGCAGTTTCAGTATATCATGATGTCCATTCTTATCAGCGAAAACTAAAGGCGTATATAAGCTTTCATCTTGTGTAATTTTCGCATGTCTTTTCAATAATCCACGGACTCAAGACAAGTTACCCTGTTCTGAAGCAACATGCAACGCAGTCTTATTTTTTACGTTTACCGTATTTATATCCGCTCCCTTCTCACACAGCAACTTTAAAACTTTTCCATCACCTTTTGCAGCAGCCAGATACAAAGGGAAATTATCCCATTTATCCCGTGAATTGACGCACGCTCCGTTTTTAAGTAGAGTTTCTACGCAGTCGAAGTTCGAGTAATGACACGCAAGGTGTAAAGCGGTTTGATCTTTATTGTTGGTGTAATGAACCTTGGCTCCCTTTGTTAATAATAATTTTAGGACGGAGTCATATCCGAATCGAGCCGCTGAATGTAAGGGTCAGTAGTACATTTCATCCTCGCATTCAACGTCTGCACTCTTGTTAATTAATCAGAGCCTCAGCGCATTTCACGTGGTCTTTGCGTAAAGCTATGTGTAAGGCTGTTAATCCTTTGTTGCTGCGAACGTTTAGATCGGTTACCTTTTCCGCAAATAGCTCCATCATTTTATCATTGCCGATCTCCACTGCTATGTGCAGCACGCTTTCATTTTGAACACTCAAAGAATTAACGTCGTATTCTGCTTCGATTAAATTTCTAACGTATTCAATGTTGCCAGAGTATGCAGCCAAATGCAAACGATTGTAAGTCGTGTTATTTCATGAAGCCGTCAGTAAATCCAAAACGTCTGCGTGTTGCGTGCCCAAATATAAAGTGGTACGTCCTTCATTATCCTTGGAGAGCACGTCACTTCCGTGCTTCAGCAATACTTTAACGCATTCGACAGCTCCAACGTCTGAGCAATGCAATGCCATCTTTTCGAGGACATTCACTGCATCAACTCGCAAGCCACACCTTAACAGCGACTCCACAATCTTAAAATGTTGCTTCGCACAAGCCTTATGAAGCAAAGTATTGCGATACTTATCCACTTGATTCAGATGATCAAAGACATCAAAGTTTTCAATCGTGTAATTCAATACATTTGCGCTGCCTTTCTCACACATTTCCAAAATGAATGCTCCCGCATTTCTATTCATGGTATCAGCACTGCAATACTTCAGTATGTTCAAGTGATCACCGGCTATCGCTGCAGGAACTAGCTCTTCGAAATCAACTTTTATATTGCTTCACTCCTCCCCAGTCTCAGAGAGAAGTAAATTCAAAGCCGGGTAGGCTTTAATTCTAGCTGCGTATTCGAAACAGTTCAACCTCATCAAATCATCTTTTTCCCAAGGGTCGCACCCACTGTTTAATAGCAGATTAAATATGTTCATGGTGTTATCCGTTTCCTTGTGTGTTACGGTGCAGAAGATCGCCAAGTGCAGAGCCGACCTGCCTAAGAAATCTCGTTGCTCAATTTCTTCTGTGATTTTGCAAAGGCGTTCTGCTTCGTCATAAGCACCACATAGTACAGCCGTGTGAAGGTGTAGTGGTTTTAAAAATAATTTTTCAATTTCCAGAAGAGCTAAGGGCTGGTAACTTCCCCAAGACTCCTTGCATGTTTTCTAAGTTTTGTGGCGAGCTCAGACCTTTCAATATCCTTCACAGAAATGGGAATCTAAGGGAAGCACAATTAATCAATCAAATGAAATGCAAAGTGAGACTCGATTTAATGTTGCAAAACTTAAATAAATTTCAGCCGGCAATAAAATTAGAGCAATTTAAATTTTTTTTATGTAGTTAGAGACTCGGGAAATTTTCCTGCAACGCAGTTTGCAATTCCAAACAATTATTAAAATTACAGACCTGATCCTCTGCGACACGCGATTCAGAGTCACCGCCCCCAATTCGTCTAAAAACAAATACGATAATAACGCGCACATAAACTTCATGTCACACAAACCTGTAGGAATGCTCCATTTCCAGGTCACCTATGACGGAGACTTCCAGCTGTTGCGTTTGCTCTTCGCACGCAAGCTCCAGATTTCTCAGATCATCCTCTTTCGAATCCATGTAGGTCTGAACGTTCGCTGAACGCTCAATTATGTCGTTGTCTTTATCGACTGTCGAATGAAAAAAGGATTAAGAAGCGGTATCATCGATAGGAGCGGCACTCACCGATCTCAGCGAGGAACCTCCTCTTTCGGGATATTCCTTTGTCGATTTTCAGATATTCTTGGCACAGCGGGAGAGTGCGTTTCATATCGGTGATATTTAGGGGAACATCGAAGTACCGGGACGTTGTCTTTATGTAATCATCGAGTTCTTTTATTCTACGAAGGAAGTGTGCGAACGACTCGGCAAGGGCTATCCTTTCCTCAATGGAATCCTAAAGCCATATTATGTTTAGTCACACGACGACTGATTTTTAATAGTTTATTAATTTGAGCGAAGTGGCTACTTTATTTATTTAAACAGGTTTTGAATTCGCTTGCTCCATAATTTTTAATTTCAGTAAAACTGCGTAGTCGCCAACATATTTATTGAAATAGTTAAAAAGCAAGTATGTTTGGAAATGGAAATGTTCAAGAAATGTCAATGCTAGAATTCAATTACTCAATATCTGATAACAATGAGAAAATATCATTTATATATAAATTAAGTACAATAGTGGACAAATGGCTTACACATACTTACTTACACTGCTTTCTACAAACGACAACTATATATCTGGATATGAACTGGATGCGACTGGATGTGAAACTTTTTAACGGACGCGGATAGTTGTGTTTTATGGATTTCCCCTACTGTTCCTAATGGGCAGTGCTGCCATCTTTCGATCTCGCATTTGCCACACAGGCGTTTCAAACGTTTTGGAAAAGACCATCATCAAATCAATACTTTCCCGAAATGATTGCCATTATCGGTAATACAACAGGCTCATTCAACATTTAATTTTTAATATTCTATTGGATAAGTTACTGACATTCAAAAAGAAATTTCTTTTTGAGCGTTCTACAGGGTTGCGTTCAAAAATGAATACCTCGATGTGAGGTGTGACCCGGCGAGGTGTTGTGACGTTACAAAGTGGAGTGCACACCGTACATGAACGCTTGGTGTGCATGTGGTGTGTCATGTGAGGACGATTTTATTTTTGAAAATCATTTAAAAAATAAATTAAATAAATTCTCATCAAATAAACAAAACTGGGTCCGAATTTCTAAAATTAAGACATTTGACAGTTATTGTGCAATTTTTGACACTAAATAAAAGAAAAGACAATCGAGAGAAAGAAAAGAAAAAAAGAAAGAAAGAAAAGAGAAAGAAAGAAAATTTATGAATTTATTATTAAAATAAAAAAATCTCATTGAATAAAATTAGAAAAAAATAGAAATAATGAAATAACCTCATTAAATAAAATTACAAAAAAAATTAAATTAAAAAATTCTCATTAAATAAACAATACTTTCTAATTTCTATAAAATTACAAAAAATTATATAAAAATTTAAAAATTCTCATTAAATAAACAAAACTTTCTAAAATTAAGATTTGAACTTTAGGCAATTTTGGCGTAAAATACAAAAAATATATATAAAATATAACAAAAGACGATCAACAAATTTATAAATTAAAAAAAAGCTCATTGAATAAATTTAGAAAAAATTACAAAAATAAAAAACTCATTAAATAAAAATACAAAACCAAACGATTATCCATGATATTAGTGACTATTTAAATTTAGAAAAAATTTTTGTCGAAAAGAAGCCTCGAGTATTCTAGGTTAAATTGGAAATTTAACCTAGAATTTATAGTGGCTCGAGGCAAAAAATTATAAAAATTAAAAAATTCTCATTAAATAAACAAAACTTTCTAAAATTAAGGTTTGACAATTGTGCATTTTTTGATAAAAAACAAGAGACGATCGAGAAAAATTTATAAAATTACGAGAAAGTAAATAAATAAACAAAACTTTCTAAAATTAAGGTTTGACAATTGTGCATTTTTTGATAAAAAACAAGAGACGATCGAGAAAAATTTATAAAATTACGAGAAAGTAAATAAATAAACAAAACTTTCTAAAATTAAGATTTGATATATGTGTAATTTTTGACGTAAAATAAAACAAAAGACGATCTAGAAATAAAGAAAATTGATAAAATTACAAAAAAGTAAAAATTAAAAAAGAAGTTTAAGTTCAAAATCGGTAGATCTACCGAATTATCGGTAGAGTTGGCAGCACTGATCCGACAATAGGGATTTGGCTGTTAGTTAGTTACTTTAGGCTACATATACATTCAATTTCGTGCCAGCATGAATTCGTAACACGAAAGTTTAACGTGTGCTTTCTTATGAAATAGTTAAGACTTCGGGTTCACAAATTTAAACGTTATTTATTTATTTTAAAACACTTTAATGTCTACGATCATTACACACAATAAAAGTACAATAATATCGAGCTGTACACTTATCTGACAAAATAACACTTCAACGTTATTAAATTCGCTTGCTACACATCGCTTCCTAAATAAGACTGATTTAAAAACCGCGCTCCGGCTCCTCTTTATAGCAGCCATCCCTCTTCGAGAATAACGTCGAAAGACTTGCTAGATTTTTCCAGTAAATTCGGTGCGTGTCTAGAATAGATTAGAATCCTGTCTGCGGCACAGGTGGCGCTACCGGTATATAAAAATATAGTCTGCTTCTCATAATGTAACAATATTTTAGCTCTTTATACCGTACTATGTATTTAAAAAAATTGTTTGTAAACAATTGAAGATCGAGATCATACGTGTTTTTACAAAGGTGGTCCTTAACATCCAATACACCGTTTTTGGTTTGTCTGTGCAAATGATGAGAGTTATTTTAGAATCACCTTGTATATGAACAAGTTATTTTCAAAATTGCCACTAGAGAAAACTGACGGAGTTTGACTGTGTAAAGAAAACACCTTGTACACGTACGTACAATTTCCGTAATGACAAGAAAAGCATACAGGCAAGTTGTTTTAATTTTAAGGTTGACACTTAATCTGGATCTCACTGTATATGTGTGAAATTTCCATCTTAAAATCACCATGCGCGTCAACCTAGAACATTGTCGACCTTGTAAATATAAACCACCCTATATATGTAAATACAGACAAATTATTTTAATTTTAAGGATAACACTTAATCTGAATCACACTGTATATGTGCGTACTTTCTCTCTAAAACTCACTATGCGCGTCAACTGAGAACATTGTCGATCTTATAAATATAACTCACCCTGTGTAAATAAAGAGAAATTATTTTAATTTTAAGGATAATACTGAATCTGAATCACACTGTATACGTATGAATTTTTTGTCTCAAAATCACTATGTGCGTCAAGTGAGAACAATGTTGACTTTATAAATGTAAATCACCCTGTATAAATATTTTCCTTACCAACAAAAAAAAAATTCGGTTAGAATTCCACGTTTTGACCTTCATCTTATACCCAGGACCACACTGTATATGAGCTATTTCTTTTTCAAATATCTCCCGAAACAACTGACGAAGTTTGCCTGCGTAAACTATCCTATATACAGGGTGTAATTTAATGATAGCAAAAAAATTGCTGGGCTGATTTTAAGTAAAAAAGTTCCTATAAACGTATAGCCTAAAACGCCTCGCTTTCGATATACAAGGTGATAAAATTCTTCATAGTTGCAGCTGTACAATTTTTTTGCAACCATTGAGTTACACCCTGTATAATTTCCTTAACGACAAAAAAGAAAAAACAGTTGACACTTAACCTGAAGCAACTGTATGTATATGATTTTTCAGTTTCAAAATTACCTTGCGAGACGGCCTTATAAATATAAGTCACCCTGTATAAATAATTTCTGTAACAAAAAGAAAAACGAAAAAATGTTTCAGTAAAAATCGCACGCCGCGCCGTGGCCTTCGATTCGATGAAAATCACCAACTGAGGACATTGTCGACTTTATATTGTAAATCACCCTGTATAAGTAATTTCCATACCAACAAAAAAAAATGTTTCAGTTAAAATCTCACGCTTTGGCCTTCATCTTGTACCCAGGATCACACTGTATATGAACTGTTTTAAAATTATCACCCGAAACAACTGACGAATATTGCCTACGTAAACCATCCCGTATATACAGAGTGTAATTTAGTGATTGCAAAAAATTTGAAGAGATGATTGCTGGACTGATTTTAAGTATAAAAGTTCCTATAAACATGAAGCCTAAAACGCCTCGTTTTCGATATACAGGGTGATAAAGATCGTCTGTGTTTGCACATCGTCTCACTCAATTATTGTAAAAATGCATGACGCAAATTAAAAAAAAAACAAAAATAAAATATTAAAACATTTATCACCTTGTATATCGAAAACGAAGCAATTTAGGCCACATGTTTATAGCAACATTTTTACTCGGAATCAGCTCAGGAACTATCTCTACAATTTTTTTGGCAACCATTGAGTTACACCCTGTATAATTTTCTTAACGACAAAAAAGAGAAAACAGTTGACACTTAACCTGGAGCAACTGTATATGATTTATCTGTTTCAAAATTACCTTGCGAATCGACCTTATAAATATATACCGAGTGATTTTTTTAAATTTTTTATCAACGCTTGCCACGAAATCTGGACGGCACGTCTTAGCTTAAGTCATTGCACTCCTTGATGATGTTTTATAGTAAAGCAGTCGAAATTCCGTGGCAAGAGTTGATAAAAAAAATACGCGGTATAAATATAAGTCGCCCTGTATAAATACATATTTTCTGTAAGTGAAGAAAGAGAAATTGTTTCAGTTAAAGTTGCACGCCCTAGCCTTCGTCTCGATCATACTACTCTTCGTGGGCATGGCGAGCGGGGCGGTCTTCTACGACCCCTACCACGCGTACGACCCCATAGAGTCCGCCTTCTACGCCGCCCCACCTGGGCCTTCGGCTCTCTTGGACTTTTGTTCACGGCGAGTTACGGCCACACCACGATCGTACAGAGGGTCCTATCCTGGTCGCCCTTTGTACCCCTCAGCAAACTGGTTTACGGAGCCTACTTGATGCACATGACCTTCCAGTTTAGAGCTTTGGCCATGACAGTTGCGCCCCAGTATTTCGACTATTTCGGCTTGGTAAGTACCAAGTGGGTACAACCCCCGCAGCGAGTCACGTACCTTAAGGAAGAGTGGGAGTAACTCAGAAAGTAATACAACCCCCACCCTTGGCCGTGACTCATTGCGCCTGCTGTTCCAACTCATATTAAATATGAGTCACACTGATGGATGGTGGTGTCTTTTAGATCAGCCTGTCCATTGGCGATATAACGATGTCGTTCATTTCGGCCCTTATTTTATACATCGTCATCGAAGCCGCCCATCAGGAAGATATTTAGGGAGTTGCTGGTGCCTCATAGGAAACATCCCCCAGTTGCTGCGGAGCACGAGTCGAGGGTAGCAGCGACGAACTCAAATGGCACTGCAGACTGCAATAGTAGACTTTAAACAGAGAATGTTTTTGTCATCCAGTGGCGTGGCGGGGGTGTAACTATAAACGCGATTGAGCAACGCCCACAACTTAAGGGGGGCGGGGCTCTGTGCACCGCTTTTACGCAACAGCGTTGGGATTGGAGGATCTTTTGTCATATATTTTGCTTCTAGTTACGCTACTGTCCAATGACGTCCAACATTTAATAATCTAGTGTTCAATCAAGAAGTTCGTTTTGGTTTCTTGATGAAAGAAGGTGGGGGATGACTCCCTAAACCGATTGACGTTTGACGGATGACAGTTGTCAACTAACGTAATTTGACGTAACCTAAAATGACATTTTGCGTTAATCTAGTTATAATTAAAGACCTGCCTCACAATGATATTAAAATTCAACACTTTTCAACACTTGATTGAACACTTGATATTTTGTTGGTTGATACTAGACTTTATTATTATACGTCGAATATCCTGTATGGTTTCGATGGGGTCACTTGATTTGACTCGCAAAAATTTTTTTTTAATTTGATTATTTCAATTTGTGAAGATTAATTAAAAACGAACTTGTGGTTGCACCCTGTATAATCGATGGTCATTTCATGTTTCATATATTTTTACCTTGTTTGCTTTAATTTTGTGTCGGCGCACATCGTGCAGGTGCTAATGATTGTTAATAAATATTGTATTGTTCTCTTTGTGGTTTTAATATACCTTAAATCAATGAAATTAAAGTTTAAAAAAATAATCATAAATGAGGCGAATAACCGCAGGCGATCCACACCTCTATTAAAAAAAAATTATAAATAAACTGTTGTGAGTTTCTGCTATATGTCCTATATAATTAACAAAGACATTATTATTATTAAATAAAAATCAATGAAAATTTATACTTTCAAAGTCGCTACCATGACATCAGTCGATACTGAGGAGTAGGCAGATTGATGCCTCATTAAAGACTGTAATTCTCTCGTGAGAATGTCTACAAAATTGTAGCCGAAACGTTACGAGTGACGCGGTTCATCTCAGGAACTTACTATTTCGTAAATATTATTAGATTCAAATCCCTATATGATTCAAAAATACATTGGGATTTTTATACCGGGAGGTAAAAAAAATCTACTCAACATTGTCCGCTTGCGCAACATAAATAAAACAACCTATAGTTGCGTCATTCCTTTGTTTTCTGACGTATTTAGTCAATTAATCGATCTTTTCAAATTCAATCTTAAACCTCCTTAAACTTTAAAAATTACAGGAAAAAAGACAAATGAGAAAAGAAATGAAATTCTGAGGTGTCAACTTTGACATATAATAAAACACAAAATATACAGGGTGATCCACGTCATTTGTTTGTTCCTGTTTATGAAATTTGAAACTGAAATTGTCTAAAGTGAACTCGTTTATTGAAAAGATACGAAAACTTAACCTCACTTTAATTTTTGAATAACTTTCAGTTCCACAAAAAATAAATTTAATCAAAATACGTACATGGAAAGTCCAGGACGAACGAATCTCTAAAAAAAATTAAATTTGTTTTTTGGAATTTTCTCAAAAATCATTATTTTATATTTTGTAAATTAGAACAAAACGAAGAGTTTTTTTTAAATAAATACCTAATAAAAAATAATTCAAAAAGTTGGTATTTTTGAGTGTGATCAAAATCAAGAGCGACAAATACAGAGTTCTACCTTAATTATTTTTGCTATCTACCGCGAGATGGCGCCTACATGAAATTTTTTTAAAATCTCTTTAGTACGCTAACATGAATATTGATACGTATTATACAGAGCGATCCAAATTGAATGTCCTGATCCTACACCGCTTTCCACGAGCTTGATGTCGATATTTACATCCAATTATTAAAATGAAGTTAGCAACATAGGGAGATCTGGGGAAGTTACTAGATATTCCAAGATTTTGTTGACAGTTCATTGCCGTTCATTCATGAAAAATGGTTTATTTCATTGTAATAGCAATCTGATTAAACAATAATTATGTTCTTTATTAATTAGGTTAGGTTTGGATGTAAGCTTCATGAATGTTCTATGCACGATGGAAATATTGATATCAAACTCACGGAAATTAGTGTAGGACCAAGACAATCAATTTCGATCTCCCTATACATTAAAATTATTTTATTATATTTTAAAGTCAATTTAAAAATCAAAACTTATTTTTGTCGTTCGTAATTATTTTAGTTTATTACGTATTCGAGCAAATTACGTATTCGAGCAGAAACTCGAATAAAAAACAGCTTTTGATATACAGGGTGCGCCATAGCAGATTAAACATCCTTGGATATTTGGTGCAAAACTTTGCAATTTCCGGATAACAAAAAATCGATGTCCAGGAGTATTTATTTAATTAAAGAAAAAGAGGAAAACAAAACCAAATTGCTTTTTACAACATTTATTCGTATGTCAGAAATATATAATATTTTTCAAACTACATACAATGCTTACTAAAAACACTAAAATCGAATTGGTCGTTTACTTAGGAAAAGTGTGTGTTACTTTATATAGGTGGTGTGTAAACTGAGGAGATGGTGCGCCCTTGAACGACAAGAGGAATTACGCATGCAAGAAATTCGACCGCCGAATAAGTATTAAGACTTACGAAGAAACAAATCGAAATAAATACTAAACTAATATCAGCCTACTATACACAGTGACGATATAAAAATATACAAAAAAAAGTATGCAAAAAATAACGTGAATTAAATACAAGTAAATCTCCTAATTAATCACAAAACTTTTTGTTTTTACAAACCGCCTGGTTGTTTAGTTTATTTTATTTTTTTTTTGTTTTTTTTGTCGTTGCAAATCTTCAGATCTGAACTGATTAGTTATTCTTTTTAATTAATTAATTGCTGCGGCTATGAAATTCACTAAATTAATTAATTTAAAAATATATCCATCACTTGTTTCTTTTCTTTTTCTTTTTAATGACAGTGGATTTATTTTTGTACGTCGTCACAGCCGACGAGATTTATTTATACTGCGCAAAAACGTGAGTTTGCGTTTGATTGTGTCACAGCCCCCCTTTCAGTACAACCATCAGTCAAAGTAACAAGTGTCCGACACTCATGAGTGTAGGTGCGAGTACAAAAATAAATCAGCGAAAATAATCCATAAAAAATACAGCCTACATCACAATCTAATTATGCTAAATTTTCTTCGGAAAATACAGGGGGGCCAAATTGCGTGCGATATATTTTTTAATTTTTAATTTCCTAAACAATAAATTCGTCATTTGTAATTAATTAATTAATGTACAGGGGTACATCAAATGGTGTTGTCTAAAATTTATTCTTTACCCTGGTATATAAATTTTTCTACTCAATTGCGTTCTTACGCACAATTTACAAAGTTTGCAAAAAAAATTGATAGCTCACAGATTCATTGAAGACGTTTAAAGAAAGCAAAACGAAACAATTTGGATTTTTAAAAAATCTAAATTCATATACGAGGTTGATTTTATAAGTAACGGACCTAACCATACCTGTAATGAATGCAACTAGATGAAATGTTTTATAAAAAAAAGTGCGGTGCCACTTAAAAAAAAAGAAGAAGCCATAACTGAAACAAGCGAACAACGATGTCAAATGAGTTTACGAAATTATGTTTGATAGCCAAAACAGTTTCCTGCGTAAAGCTCCACATTTAATAAGAAAATTCAAAATTCAAAAATATGTAGAGTCGCACATCACCCTGTATAAAACTTAATGAGGAAAAAAAAAAACAATTGAAAGTCGATGTTATAGTGAATTTTTTTTCAATTTAAAAATTGATAGCTCACAGATTCATTGAAGACATAAAAAAACAAAGAATTGGATTGCAAAGTAAATGCATATACGAGGGTAATTTTATAAGTAACGGACCTAACCACGCTTTACTTGTAACGGATGCAACTAGATGAAATGTTTTATTAAAAAAAAATGTGCGGTGCCGTTAAAGAAAAAAGAAGACGTAACCGAAACAATCGAATAACGTTGTCAAATGACTTCACACGAAATTATGCTTGATAGCGGAAGCAGTTTTCTGCGTAAAGCTCTTTTCTTAGTAATAGGAAAATTATTCAAAAATATGTAGAGTCGCACGTCACCCTGTAGAAAACCTAATTAGTGTCAAGTGATTCATTGAAAACATTTAAAAAAAGTAAAACAAAAAAATGTACGGTGCCATTAAAAAAAAAAAAGAAAACCGAAACAAGCGAACAGCGTTGTCAAATGAATTCACGAAGTTACGCTTGATAACCAAAGCAGCTTTCAGTGTGAAGCTCCGTCTTTAATAATAAGAAAATTATTCAAAAATATATAGAGTCGCGCGCCACCCTGTATAAGTTTAATAATAAGAAAATTATTCAAATATATGTAGGGTCGCGCGTCACCCTGTATAAAAAGCCATGAGAAGAAAACAATTGAAGATCGATGTTATATGATTTCGCGAAAGTGAATTGTTTTTTATAACAAGGATTAAGAAACAAACAAAATGTCGTACGTCACCGTGTACGTCACTTTGGTTATAAAATTGAAGAATCACAGTCTAAGCGCGCGCGCTTTCGTTTTTATCATAGTCACGCGTCAAGTGATTCATTCCCATTAAAAAAAAGTAAAACGAGAAAAAATTGTATAAAAAACTTTTAAGGGATCTAAAAATATACGGGGGTGATTTTATAAGAAACGGACCTGATCACAAAACGCGCTGATATTTCACTTTTAACGATGAAAACTAGATGAAAAATATTTTATCACAGAAAAAAAACCTAAACTCCAATTTCTTTTTCATAAAAAAAAAGAAGAAAACGTAACCGAAACGGCCGAACAACTGCGTCAAATGAGTTTACGAAATAATAATCCGGACCTTCAAAGTAGCTTTCTGTGAAGATTCTTTTCAATAATAAGGAAATTTTTTAAAGAAAATGTAGAGTCGCGTTTCACCCTGTATAAAATACATAATACGAAATTAAGTTCATGAAAAAGAAAAAAAATCGAAAGTCGATATTATAAAATTTTCGCAAGAGTGAAATACACAAGAAAAGTCTGGATATTTTTTTTAAGAATCTAAATATACGAGGGCGATTTTATAAGTAACGAACCTAAGCATAAAGAGAGGTGATGTTTTACTTTTGATGAATGCAATTAGATGAAATGTTTCATCACAAAAAAAAACCTAAACCGGATTTTTTTAAGAAGAAAACAACCGAAACAATCGAACTACGGCATCAAATGAGTTAACGAAATTATAATCCTTGATATCCAAAGCAGCTTTCTGTAAAGATTCTTTGTCCCATTTTCAATAAGAAGGAAATTATTTAAAAAGAAAAGAAATGTAGTCTCGCGTCACCCTGTATAAAATAATACAAAATTAAATTCATGAGAGTAAACAATTAAAAATTGATGTTATGATTTTCGCAAGAGTGAAATACCTACACAATAAAGTTTGGATGTATGTATATTTTTTTAAGAATCTAAATATACGAGGGTGATTTTATAAGTAACGGACCTAACCATAAAGAGAAGTGATAGTTCACTTATAACGAATCAACTAGAAACTAGATGAAATCACAAAAACCTACACTGTAATTTTTTTTAAGAAGAAAATATAACCGAAACAATCGAACAACGCTGTCAAATGAGTTCACGACATAATACAAAATTAAGTTCATGAGAGAAAGTCGAAGTTATATGATTTTCGCAAGAATAAATAAAAAATAAAAAAAATTGAGAACGTGGTGAGTTTATAAGTAACGGACCTAACCATAAAGAGAGGTGATATTTCACTTTCAACGAATGCAATTAATAGATGAAGTATCTTACAAAAAAAAAATTCAGAACGTAAATCTTCTTCTACATACAGGATGATGCGTGGTTCCGGTTCTGAAATAAATTCATAGTAATGGAACAGAAACTTGAGAAAAAGAAGGTTGGCTGTCAATTCAAATTGTAATACGTTGATGTTCGATTGTTATTGAAAAAAAAAATGCCGTGGTGAGTCTGCTTCCAAATAATGAAGGATGGATAGCAATTTTCTTCAATTATTTGTTTAAGTTTAATTACATGCATATTTTGATTATTATTTAAATAACATATAATAAATAATATATAATATATAATGTCCAAACAGCTGTTTAATATCTGTAAAAATAAACGAGATATGCGCCATTAACGAAACGTCAATTTTTGCACTCGAAAACAAAAGATGACCAATTTTGGTTTAGTCTATTGACTCTATCTCTAAAAAAGAGATCGAGACTTGGCCACTAGTTTTTTTCTATCTCTTAAGCTGGATTTACACGGAGCGTTGAGCGCGTGGCGTACTATACTCATATTGGCTACTGCTCTTTACGTAACGAGCACTAACCAATGGGAATACAATATGCCCGGCGTTTTCACGCGCTCAACGCTCCATGTAAATCCAGCTTTATGGTTACAAAGATGTCCATAAGAGAGATCGAAATTGATCCACCCTGTACGTCGCACCGCTTTACAACTTTACCGCTATGCAGCTCTTATGGAAAACGGCCTTAAGGGCCAAATTCACAAATGTTACTCATACTCAACTCACAGTTTTGAAACTCAGAAACGCTTTCATTTTCATTTTAATGACTTTTTGACTTTCTACATCATAAATCACAGATGATCGAAATACCTATACCGGCCATAAACTTGATTATACGAGTAAATGTAAAAGCATTTCTGAATTTAAAATAATGTCAAACGTCAAATTTGAGTGTGAGTTGAGTATGAGTGAGGTTTCTGAATTTGGCCCTTAGTTTGACAGTGCGGATGTCAAGTAAACGAACAATAAGTAGTACGACTTAGAAAAAATTAATTATTTATTCTTTACAAAATAATAACATAATAACATAACATAATCATTACACTAGATTTCTCTAGGATGAAAAGAAATATCCCAACTGTAACATTTAGGCTTTTTGGTCTGTTTGTAAATCAACGCTGGTGACAATTTCCTGATCTACAATAATAGTAATAAATGTGATGTATTTTTACTCTCAACAATTTCTCAATTACCTGAATTATTTACTGTGTAACATACACTAACTTTCTTCTGCTCATCCATGTGTAAGCCCACACAGATTTTCTTCGTGATGGCCCTGTATTCCGTTTTATCAAAGACAGTGTTATATCCATGCGTATTAATTTGAGTATGGGCCTGCTGTGCAGATTCTGATTTAAATTTCAACTCAAGAATCATACCCACATTCTTGAACATCACAAACATGTCAAGACGAGGTGGCCTTCCAAGAGGTTTTATTCGTTGGACACTTAACTCACTGCGCACAGAATAATTTTTGAAGTTATATGCCAAAGTGAATAAAATGCCATTAAGTTCAGCTTCATTAGTAGGCATTTGCACTTCAAACAAATTAGACACACTTTTTGCAAACTTAGTAAATGCATCCTTATTTAGCTGAATTAGTACATCTTCTAATGCTTGTAAATATTGTGGAATATTTTGGAGATTATATTTTTCTTCAAAAAAATCTGCATTATAACAGTTGGATATCAAACATGTTTTCAATTCTAAATTCGGTACCTTTAGAGTGCTTTTTCCTAACTCATACTTGATCACATTTAAATACCCGTTTTCTGCTAAAAACTGGAGAAACAGATGAACTCCTCCAGGTGTTATACGATTAAAATCATTTGTAAGTAATGATTTTAATGTCTTCACATTCTCTACCGACATTTTTCTGACCGTGTTTATTTCAACCTCTTCACCAATTATAAGTTCTTCAATTCGTTTTCGAATTTCAGATGATGCAAAGAGATTTTGCAAATTTTTTATGCTTCCCGATTCAATCCAGTAACTATCGAACTCTTTTTTACAGTTTTCAGAGCTTGTTTCCAAGTAACGTAGAATAGACCAGCCAGAATAAATGCGAGTGGGCTTATTTGCGTTTGGAACTTGAAACCCGTTATACCATTCTCGTATTTGTTCATCATCTCTATAAACTGCACAGTCATCTCGGGCAAACAGATCTTCCACTTCAGCAGCAGTTAATCCAAAATATGGCACAAATTTCGATCTTTTCAGGAATTCATACGATTTAATATTGTTTGCATCTG